>JBBDGP010000374.1:10972500-11670000 GCA_037952835.1 Lithobates septentrionalis | reverse complement strand
TTCCCCTAGTCGTTAATCCAAATAATGACAGAAAATTATCCATAAAGTGAATATTGATTTGGAATTCAATAATCAAAAAAGGATTATTAAATAAATATGAATAAGAAATTAAAAGTAAAAATATAAAAATATGTATGGGTAATCTAGGTTGAAATAATGGGTAATTGAACCCTGTAATGCCGTGCAGCCACAGTCTCGGTTTACATTAACATAGTGGGTATAGATTACTAAATAGCTATAGCAGGGTAATCTCTTACATTTTTAAAATAAACATTTAGAAAAAGAAAAAAGAAAAAAATTTATAGAAAGGCAACATATTGGCTCCATATCAAAAGTTGTACTATTTGCATATTAACTATTAGGCCATATAATTAAATTACCAAATAAGAGGATAACAATTGCCGAAATTTTTTTTTGGTTGTTAACTGTGGTATGTATACCATTAATACATGCCCCTGGGGCTAGTCGTTAGTCAAAAAGCAGTTTAAATCTAGATCTATATTCATTCCATGTGGTTGCATGGTCTGTAATTTATAGAGCCAGTATGTTTCATTTTGAGATACAGCCCTTTTCATATGAGTACCCCTCCAGTTTTTTTAAGATTTTATCAATACCATAAAACGTACACAGTGATGGATCACTGTTATGACAGAGTTTGAAGTGTCTAGTGTCACTATGGTTAGGGTAACCATTTTTAATATTTGTAAGGTGTTTATTAATTCTTATTTTTAGTTGCCGTGTGGTTCTGCCCACGTATTGTAAGTAACACGGGCATTCCAAAACATATGTGATGTGGTCAGAGTCACATGTAATGAGGGGTTCAATTTTAAATTCTTGTTGTGTTACTACAGATTTAAATTGGGATAATTTCTTCTTTGTACCAGGTTTCCTAGTGGCATGCAGGCTTTACACCTGGTGCAATAGTGGAAACCAGATTCGTCTAGAAATGTAGGTGGTTTTTTTGGGGGGTCCGGTACATTGGGAGCTATACGATTTCTGAGGCTGGGGGCTCTTCGGTAAATTAATTTTTGTTTCCTAGGCAGGGAAGATTGGAGATCTTTGTCTTTAAGCAAGATAGGCCAGAACTTCTTGAAGATACCTTCTACTGCTCTATATTGGCGATGAAAACCCGATAAGAACGCATAGTCCCCCTTAAATTCTTTTTTTGGTTTGGGGGCCAGCATGGACTGCCTGTCCATGGTTGACACCTGTAAGACAAGTTTTTCTAGTGTGTGGATAGGATAGCCCTTCTCCACAAATCTTGTGGTGAGAGTTTCTGCTTGGGAAAAATAATCTATATTATTATCACAATTCCGTCGTATACGCATATATTGCCCCTTAGGCACAGCTCCTATCCATTGCGGGTGATGGCAACTATGACTAGGGACATAAGCGTTGCGATCTGTTTTATTTAAAAAAAGTCTTTGTGCTAATGATGTTAAATTGTTTAGTAAGTGTAAAGTCTAGATAATTAACTGTAGTCAAACTATGTTCCGCTGTAAATTTTAGATTGTATTTATTGTGGTTCATATATTCCAGATACATCAAGAGACTCTCCTTAGTACCCTCCCACTACATGATAACATCATCAATGTATCTTTTATAGAGAAGAAGAGATTGAGGTCTGTTTTTGAAAATGGTTTCTGATTCCCATTTATTTAGTGTGATGTTCGCCACACTGGGGGCATAGCGCGCTCCCATGGCTACACCACCTGTTTGCTTATAATATTCATTCAAAGCCCAGAAATAATTATTCCCCATAGCCATAGACAGTCCTTCAATAAGATAATTAATTTGTAATTTTTTCAAGGTAGGTTTATTTGCAAAAGCCCTCCTCACTGCTTCTAACACATCTGTTTGACGAAGGTTGGTATAAAGAGACTCGATATCAATTGTTACCATTAAAGTATTGTCAGTGACAACTGTAGATTGGAGAAGTGTAATTAATTCTCGACTATCTTTGAGATAGGATTGGCTCTGTGGAACTAGAGGCTGGAGAAATGTATGTTTCTGTCAGTAGGTTTGGTGTATAGGGATGTTGTAATGGTACCATGGTTATTGGTGATGAGCACATCAAGAAATGAAATACGTTCACAAGAGAATTCAGGATTGAACACAATTCCTGGAAAGATATTGTTCAAAAGTCAACAAACATACTGAACTCATCCTTGCTACCTGACCAAATGAGGAAAATGTCATCAATGCACCTCATCCATTTTACCACATACTTATGGAAAAGGGGGGGTGGGTAAATATGTTGTTCTTCAAGGTAGCCAACAAATAAGTTGGCAAATGCGGATGCTGCCGAGCTCCCCATGGCTGTGCCACGTATTTGTGTGTATGTCCTTCCTTCAAACATAAAGTGGTTATTAGTGAGGAAAAATTAAAGAATATACCCACAAGGTACCCCGGAGAGGTCATGTTTAGCACAGAAATGTTCAACGGCCTGCAGGCCGGCAGAGTTTGGTATGCAGGTATATAGGGATGATATGTCCATTGTGGTGAATTTCCAGTCATTCTGAAGGGTATGGAAGGGTCTCAGTTTCTCAAGGAAATCACTCGTATCCCGTGTGTAGGCAGGTAGATCCTTTACGAAGGGCTGTAAGTAGAAATCAATAACCTGGGCCAGCGGTTGGGTAATGGTCCCTGTACCGGATACTATGGGTCAGAACCTAAGTGGTGTGGTACCCTTATGGATTTTGGGTAATCCAGAAAATTGGCCACCTCATCGGTCAGCCAACCACCCGATCGCCCCATATTAATTAGGTGAGATAAAATGTTCTTAGCACGTTGTGACGGATCTCTATTCAGTGTCATGTAGCTAGTGGAGTCGGCCAACAAGGAGAGCATACCCTTCCTGTACTCACTGTAGTCCATGATCACAATGCTCCAGCCTTTGTCGGCGGGTTTAATGATGATGCTTTTATCGTCTTTGAGTGATCTAAGTGCAGCAAAATCGTCCGGGTTCAAATTAGTGTATGTTCTGTTTGAGTCTTTGTGGGACACATCATGTTTGATTGTTCTGATGTAGTTCTCGATAGAGTGAAAATGTCCAGGAGGTATGAATTTACTTTTCAACTTAAATGAGATTGGTGTGATTTTCTCAGCTGTGGTCGTGGTGGGTGTCCCAGGTTGTGTATGAAAAAATTGTTTTATTTTCAATGTGTGCTCAAATTTGAACATTTCGATCTCGAAGTCAAACAGATTCAGTCTATTGGTAGGGCAAAACGACAGGCCTTTAGATAAAAGTCTGGACTCACCGTTGGTGATGGTTAGTGATGAAAGGTTGATTACCGGGCACGCCTGGATCCCCGCCATCCGCTGCTGCGAAGTGGTGGCACAGTCTGTTCTCTTGATGCCCCTCCTGGATCTGCGCTTCCACTGGCTACTGGAAAAAGGGTCTGGTGAGCTGCGTTCCCGGAGGCGGTGGCGCCTGTCGATATTCCGGCCTCGCTATCAGACGATGGATTTTCAGTGGGGCGATCACTCTTGGATGTGGAAGGTGGACTGTGTCTCCGTACTGTATCCGTGCATGGGCGGAGCGTCCTCCTGGGGCGTGTGGCTCCAGTGACCCAAGGATAAACTCGGCCCTCCTGGTAATCCTGATTACCAAGTCTTAGCTTGTCATGTTTGACCGGTTTCTGTTTTTCAGAGTATATTAGTATCTCACTGTCAATATTGCTTACTTGCTAGTGCGTCGTTATCCTGGACAGGCACTATAAGTGTTGGTAGTTCTCTGTTAAACTTGGCACAGTTGAACCTTGACTTCTTCTATCACACTAAGCATATAGTTGAGCGAATTTTGTGTGGAGACCTCACACCACTTTTCACAGAACTCACGTTTGTGGCATCCAATAGTAGGTTGGTTCTTGATGCGGAAACCCCTTGGGATCTTCTTTGTCCTATAGTATTCGGATAGTGTCTGCCCGTGTAGTTCGAGATCAATTTGTCTTTTCTTTAGTCGTTTGATCTCACGGTGGATATCAGAGGCAGTGTCAATTCCAAATTCATTTTTCTCATCAGGAGGAAACAAAATGGCGTCTATCTCTTCTTGGCTGTAGATGCAGCCAGGGGCCCTGTTGAACTGGGAGGATCCTGCATCGTCGGATGCCATCAGTATCTAGGCAAGTTTCTCAATTGGATAAATTGATGACAACTGTGTCCCGTATGTATCGGGCACGGAGGCTAATGAACCCACGTTTGGGTGGCCACCTGGGGTGCATAAAGGAAACCCAGTATAGCAGTCAATTTGATATTCCAATCGCACACATTCCCGGTAAAATGGCACAAAAATTAATGGGTGCTGTAGCGATCACCAGTTGGGTTCTGGAAGTATCAGACAAACGAACATCATCGTCAGCACACCATGGATCAGCAAAAAGAGGTTGTCCAAAAAAGGTTTTTAATGGAAAATAGTTACATCACAAAAGAGGTGCTGGACAAGGGGATGGGGATAACGAAGGAATATTTCCACTCTCCAGTATCACTTATTCGTGTCTCTTGAATCAACAAGGATCCTTTCTGAAAACTCATGACTCTATCCCAGTAGTCAGTGACATTCCCAGCAACACCATTAACCCAGACTAGATGATTATCAATGGGACTCCACCAATAAACTTGCTTCCCCACAGTCCCTACAATTGTTACAGGCAGTAAGACAGATTCCCCCTCTAGGCGTTAGACCGGATTCTTGTCAACGATCACGCTGATGAGCGGTCCAGTCTCTTCTCCCTTGGTATGTCCGATCAGATGGAGCAGGATAACAATCCACATCGACTTCATGGCTCTAAAAGGAAAGAAAGCAGCACATTTTAGTTGATTTCTTTGGCTCCATGGAACCGTTTCAGTTGGTTCGCATGAACCCATTTATCTTGTGTGTTTTTGCCCTCCTCTATTCTGATCTTATATACAGAAGGACTTAATTTGTCATGACTGTTGGATAACAGATGTTATACAAACCTTATCTAACCACCCTTAAACTTCTACTCCCAATAAATAAGACCACACCAAAATTGGAGTAATAAAGGCCATAGCAGCCTACTTTATTTAAAACAATATATATTTTCAAATTTCCTATAAAATTCTGTCATCAAAGAACAATAAACAACAAACATCTGTTACACAAAGAAAACCTTAATCTAAAGAGCGCTGATCTGCGCGATCACTTAAAATCAGTCTGATGGTCATCACACATGTGGCACTGCAGTACTTATCAAATGTATCAACTAGGCCTCAAGCCGACAAGCTGGCTCAGAGACTGCCAATGACCGCAGTGCCCCATTATCACTTCCCGGCTAACCTCCGTTAACTAGGAACCAAAACATCCGGACCCATAACAACGTTAGATCCCACTCTTAAATTTTGCCATCTTCCTTCCCTTGCACAGACCAACGCCCGCCACCGCACCCCACGAGTAATACCTTACTCTTGGGTGCCCCTCCAAACCCGAATAACTCGTTGTATCCCATCCTGCAATCCTAAAGCCCACAAATCTATCCCCACATCATTAAGATGGACCCCATCGGGTTTCAAATACCTCCATGTTTCAAATTCCAATTCTAGATGTCTAATCGCCAACCCACCATTGCGCACAATAAATTTGCTCACTTCTCTATTTATCTTCCTCCTGGCCCTGTTCACACCCTCCACCGACCTGGCCATTCTCCAAGACGTCCGGGCCACCATGTCCGACCATATAATAATCGTCTTGGGGAATTCTTCCATCAAGTGCCACAAATCAAATTTGATGTCTACCATGGATCGGATTCCTAGGTCATTGCCGCCAACGTGTAAAACTAATACGTCAGGCGGTCCTTCTCTTTGGGCATAACGCTGCACCTCCGAAAACAATCTACCCCACAATATACCCGGTATCCCCAACCACTTGATATACACCTCCCGCTTATCAAAACTTAGCCGTCTTCCCTCCCAACAAGCATTCCCCCTCGTTGCCCCCCAACACACATAAGAATGGCCCATAATCCAGACCATTCCTGGCGCCGAACCTGCAATTAGAAGAAGACAAGAAACACTCTACTCAAACACTATCATGAAAAGCCTTCATAACTGAAATACGTGAAACAACCCCACTTACCCCCTACAAATCTATCACCAAATGAGGCCGTACATAAGACTGGAATCTATTTGATTCCCACCGCCCAATCCGTTTTACCGCCTCCACATCCAGCCCATTTCTGGCTGCCTCTGTAGCCACTCCTATTCGAAATGAGTGGGATGAAAATTCCTTCTCCCCCAGCCCCACACCCCGCAGACATTTCTTAAAAACTGCCCCAAACTGAAACCTAGATAACAGGCTCCCATCTAAATGCACCAAAAAGGGGCCCTGAAAATCCAGACGAACCATCAAGAATTCCCGGACCAAACCAACCGGGCACAGGAGAGATCCTTGAATCGGGTAAACCCTCACTAGCCTACCTCTACCTACTTGATCCGTCTTAGACCTCCTTATAACCAATGTTAAACCTTCTCATTCCAACTTAACCTCGTGAAAGCCCAATCCCACTTGAACTTTTTTTGAAGGACTGACCAGTTCCCCTATCCTGAATGCTCCAAAAAAACGCCAACACAAAAGCCACCTTAAACAAGATAACTTCATACGCAGAAGAGCATACCTCCCCCAACTTGGCTACAATACTCCCCAAAATCTCAAAAGTCACCGTTCTTCTGGAATCACGCTTGAATCCCAACTTCCGATACCCCTTTAGCGCTTGACGCACCCAAAAATCTTTTGTGACGTCAGGCTGCCCTTGTAACTTGAAAATGAAAGCCAACCCCGCTAAATTTGCATTCACAACAGACACTGACGCACACCCTCTTCCATTTTTCTTGCCATGTAATATAGTAATAACAAATGCAATGCCTGCTCTGTCGGTTCTTCACCAACCCCTTGTACAAAAACCATCCACTCCCTCCATACCTTCGTGTATGCTGACCAGGTGGCCCCACTTAGCGACTGCCGTATCCATCCAGCGATGATGCCAAAAGGTATCCCCCACAGCCACTCGGGACAAGGTACCCCCTGTTGCTCCGCCTCCGGCGCCAACTCTCGGAACCTGTCCCACTGGAAGCGAGATAACGCATCAGCTATAACTCCCGGTAAGTCAACAGCATGAATGTACACATTCAGTTGCAAACATCTTAATACCAAATGCTGCAGCAACCTGATCACCGGCGGAGATGATGCCGTAACCCTATTTATCACTTGCACCACCCCTAAATTGTCCCCATGGAAACGCACCTTCAGATCCCTGAACAATGCACCCCATAGTTCCACCGCTAGAACTACTGGAAACAATTCCAGCAAAACCAAGTTTTTTGTGAAGCCCTCATCTACCCAAGATTGAGGCCAAGGACCTGCACTCCACCGCCCTTGAAAAAAGTCCCCAAAACCTGTGGACCCTGCCGCATCGGTGAAAAGCTCCAAGTCAAAATTGCTGACTGGTCCCGACATCCACATCACCCTTCCATTATAAGACTCCAAAAAGGTATGCCATACCCTTAAATCTTCCCTGTGCGTTCTCACCAATCTCATGAAGTGCCTTGGTGATTTAATACCACTCGTGCTAGCCGCCAGCCGGCGGCTGAACACTCTACCCATCGGTAATATGCGGCATGCAAAATTCAGCTTGCCCAAAACCGATTGTAACGCTCTCAGTTGCACCTTCCTCAATCCAAGCAACCCTGCGATTTCTTTTTTTAAATCTTCCAATTTGTCCTCTGGCAACCTACATTCCATTGCCTCTGAATCCAGTACAATGCCTAGGAACGCTTCAAATGAAGTATAAGTCACCGAGGAAGCCTCTTGATCGATGGCATCATTCACTGATCCCCCTTTCGGGAAGGACAAGTGGTGAATGAGCCTGAATTTGTTGGGCTCCTTCTTTGGCACCACACCTAACGGCGATACCACCAAATCGGCTAATGGTGCCTCTGGGAAAGGACCCCCCATTCTCCCCATTGCAACCTCCTTTGTCAGTTTCTCCGAAACCACTTCCGGATGTTGCAATGCGGACCGCAAATTTTTGGGCACAGGGGGAATAACCTTCAGCATGCATGGGATCTTAAAACCTACCTAGAAACCCTCTTCTAATAACTGCGCCGCTTGTTTGTCAGGATACTTACCGAGGAACGGCCGCATCCTTTCCACCTTCACCGGAGTCCTCCCTTTTGTTCCCAGCCTCTCCAGTTCGACATTTTCCTTGCTTAAAGCATCTAGATCAGGGGTCTCAAACTGGCGGCCCTCCAGCTGTTGCAAAACTACAAATCCCATCATGCCTCTGCCTGTGGGATTCATGCTTGTAACTGTCAGCCTTGCAATGCCTCATGGGACTTGTAGTTTTGCAACAGCTGGAGGGCCACAAGTTTGAGACCACTGATCTAGATGCTGGATGAGTTCCCCCGCAGCCTGAGCACTCGTGCTTATACTTACATGACGCACCAAACTTACAGGCTCCGGTGTTATACTGCCAACAAACCCCTTTTTTGTTTCCAGCCGAATGTCCCTGGGCCGAAGGTCCACCGGCTCCTCCCTGAAAAAACTGGTTATGAGCCCTCACCGTCGTCATCAAACGCATCCACAAGCTTATGTCTTTGTGATCCCAACGCAGCTCCTGACGTATCGCTCTCCGCTGTCTGAACTGTTCATCGTACCTCAGCCAAGCCGTGCCGCCATACACTCTATATGCCTCCCCTATCGCATCTTGATAGCAGAACAACGCCGAACAGTGTTCCGGTTGTTTCTCCCCATAACACTCGCCATAATTGCAAACGCCTGGAACCAGTTGGAAAATGTCCTAGTGATCAACCGATACCTCCTCTTTTCTTCATCATCCTTCTTTGAACTATCTGGTTTAACTCTATCAAGGTTAAACTTCTCTAAAGGCAGCAGCGAAAAAATTTCCACATACTCACCTTTCCACAATTTTTCACGAACTTCTTGTTTCAGGTGAGCTCCTAAAGGCCCTTCGTAGCACACATACACTTCACAACGAGCTGCGTCAGCCAGCCTGGTTATGTCCTGCCGCTCTGCGGCCTCCCCTGACACCGCAGCTTTTTCCTTCCCCTGCGCAACGCCACTTGCCGTGACCTCCTGAACGGGCACCGTGACCGCAGCCGTCACTGCAGGCGTCCCCGCCCCCCACTGCATTACTGCTCACCACGTTGCCCCCTGCTGGCGGGACCCATGCAGCCGATGGGCCCACAGCAGGACGCTCCGCTGTCTCAAACCTCTGCACTAACTCCTTGATGCCCTCCAAAAAACCCAACAAACCTGAACCCCCCACAGCTGGGACAACCCCCCGTACTGGCCTCAGGCACCCTTACTTCACCCCTTACCCTGCTACCCGTGTCAGACCCTAAGTGCTGAGACTTACCGGGCTGCATAGGTGTCGCCCCATCAGCTGACCTTCTGCTCTCCTCTGCATCTGTTCTCCTGGAAAGGGGGGCCGCCTCCTCTTCCGATCCGGATGTCCCATCCAGCGCTCTCGGACCCGTCTCTTCTTCCTCCTCCGATGGAGGCCCACCCGGCCTGGTGACCGTGGCTGCCGCAGCATTCTCCATCCTCCCGTGCCTCCTCGCAGCGTAACCTCCCGCCGACTTGTGGACAGCCTTACCAGGACCGGTGTGGGATACCACAGTCCTGCAGGCCTCCGCTCTTCCCAGTGTCCGCCCAGGTCTGCCTCTTTCTCCCTTCTGCTTGTCCCCTGCCGCGGAAGTAGCAGGCCCAGGGACAAGTCCATTCTCTCCTGCAGCAGTAGTGTTGGAGACCTCCGCCGTCATCCTTGGGGCGGGGCGGGGCTCGCGCTCCCCGCATGTCCTCGTCTGCTAGGCCTCACTCTCGCTCCCGCCTGTGCCCTGTTCAGTCCCGCCGGGGCCAGGTAAACACTACCGCCTGCTCCTCCTGATAGCCTCTTAGCCGGTGGGCCCCCCTGGAGTTCTGCTCCACGATTATTCGCCTGTCTCTGCCCTGCCATCACGCGGTCCGGTGAGAACCGCTCAGGCGGCCATGACCTGCGCGCTCTGATGCCGCTCCTCTCTGCCATGCTCGGCCGCTGTTCCGCTCTGTGTATCGCTGACCCAATAGCCTCCTGCAACCATGCCGTACCCCGCACCACCGCTTCCTCACGTAGTTGGGCCATAAGTCGCTCCACCTCAGCCATGTTGCTTGGAACTTTCCTCCACTTTTCTGATAATCCCTCCCCGCGAGGTATCTTATTTATATAACCCCTCCCCTACAGTCCCTCCCCCTCGTCTCCATTCTAGCTCTTTTTCCCCACACTGCTACCACCGTCATGCACACCCTGCACCTATCGCATTGCATGCTGCTGCTCCGGGCTTTTCTATAATGGAAAATGGGCCTCTCCATTTTTGACTTAGACTGTTATCCAGGGGACGTAGCTCCAAGAACATGACTTGGTCTCCTATGGCCCAAGTGCATTCTTGAACCCCTTTGTCAAAATACGCCTTGGCTTTTGTTAGGATTACTCTCCTCTTGTGATCAGTCGAACTCCAGATGTATTGAAAAGCAGACAATTTATTTCAGATGTGTCACACAAATGGATGATGCTTACAAGTCAAAAGATGCAGTAAGAATCATACAAAGAGATGAACATCCCCCCTCCTAATACCTACAATAATATAGAGATAACGCTTCTATTGGCTGAGGAAACACACATAGCGTGCCTGGTACAAAATAGTACTTTATTTGCCAATTAGTGTTTCCTGTACATTCTTGTTCTACCATATATGGTTAAGCCTAATCATCCTACAACTTACTATGGGGTTAGTTAAAGCAAACGATACAGCAAGTTAATACAACAATGTGCTCAGAAGTCATCTTAAGAAAAGTCTCAGGGTTATTGTTTTTCTAATAGTTTTTCTAATAGTCACACAATAAACATTTAAAACTTTTCTAACATTCCCTCCTCTTGTGTGACTATTTTATCTCAACACATTTCGATGATAGTCCCAGTGTTATACACTTTCGGTCTGTATGTCATTAAGTTGAGCTTCAATGTCCACAAAGGTCTCCTCAGAGGTAGGAAGGGCTTGATACATCGTTCTTTAGACTGCGGTTTCAGTCAGTTTTTGTGAAAGTCCTCGAATACAGGGAATGCAGCAGCATCCGCAAGTGACCAAAATGGCCAAAGCCACAGCAATTGCGATCAAACATGATGTGATAAGTCCAGTCCACTTACCGAACCATCCTTCAAGCCAGTTTGTTAATGGATCATTAATACCTGAGTTTTCCGCTAATTCATTCGATAGAGCAGTCAGTCCTTCTAAGGCTTTTGTCACGGTCCCTCCAGGAGCTGTATTATTAGGGATAAAGGTGTAACACATGCTACCAAACATTTTGCATACCCCTCCTCTTTCAACTAGGACCATATCTAAGGCCATTCGGTTCTGCCATGCCATTAGAGATGTGGTGGCCAACTGTTCTGTTAGGCCCTTCACAGCGTCCCTAGTATAGTTTACAAACCATTGTTGGTTATAGTATATATATTTAGTTAATCCAGTCAACATTTTTATCTATAGTCACCCACCAGAGAAGAGACTCAAACACAGCTGTCACCTGATTCCTGGCCCTAAACTCATCCAGCACTCCGCGAGGAACCCCAATCTCATTTATGTAGATCCGAGAGTCAAATGACCCTATGGGAGAGGTGTCCCTCCAATACCGTTGGCGACTCTTAGTTCACGGGTGTTCTGACAGGATCCTCAGGGGTATAGCCAGCTTGACCATAGCGCAATCCCCTCGGGCATTGGCCAGTATCCTAGCTCACAGTTTCTTATCCCCACACATCCACCAGACATCAGCTCTCTGAATGTCATGTTCAACCCAGTCACCATTGCCCATGTTAATCCTCTCTCTACAATAGTCATCGGGTAGCGACTCAAGATCCACCCCGGTACAGTTCCCTGGGAGTGCAAAACAAGTAACGTTGCCCGGATAAGCAGTAACCGCTGGAGGTATCTGAGGTCTCTGTACTGGAGGAAACAACAAACTCAACGTGTGACAGGTAGAATTTGTTTCAGGTTTATAACTCTTATTATATAATCGCAACATACATTTTAAACCTTCTGGATCTGTATTGTGATCTAGAGGAAAAGGAATAGTTGCTAAATGTAGCCTTGCTCTGGCACAAACTAAACAGTTTTCCTTTTTTTTTTAAGTTTTAACCGTGTACCTCAACCATTCTAACCACTCATTTTTTCCCTGGTATCCTGTCTCCAAAGCTATGGCATCTTCTACTGTTAGATTAGTAAATCTTATAGTTTTACTCAGAACTTCTATTTTAGTATGGCGTCACTTCCGGTCTGAGCAGCGATTGTTGTTTACACAGTGCCAGCTCTTGTTTTATCATGCGAGTATATCTCCTAAACTTTTTATTAAATAAAGCCTTTTTAAACCATATCACACTATTTTTTTTTTTTTTTTTTTAAGCACGTCACTTTGTATGGACTTATCTACTAATAATTTAGTGTTTGCAATAATTTCATCATTTGTTTTGGTTTTGAATGTGGTCTTACTGTGGTGTAACACAGAGACGTATATTGAATTGTGCATTCACATTTTTGTTGTTTTTTTATTATTATTACTTTTTTTTTTCACTTCTGCTTAAAGTTTATCTATTGGCATAATTGGATTTTTATTCACACACCAGATTTTTGATACAGCAGACATCCATATTTATCACTTTGCCAACTAGGGATTAGATCACTGCATTTCTACAGTTCCAGATATTGTAGATCATAGATTTTAGTTTTCGGACTCCAGAGGGTGTAGCACACCAGTTGGACACGCTATCTGAAGTTCAGCACCTTCAACACACACACACACTCTGATATCCATCAACAGGGGGTGTAACACTATCACTTGTATAGGTTATTTTTAATTCTTGCCCCCAGGGGATGCAACACAAAAGTGGTTTACTGCATCAGAAGTTTAATACATAAAGTAGTTGCATTTGTTTAGATGTTTGGCACTTATATACACTACCGTTCAAAAGTTTGGGGTCACCCAAACAATTTTGTGTTTTCCATGAAAAGTCACACTTATTCACCACCATACGTTGTGAAATGAATAGAAAATAGAGTCAAGACATTGACAAGGTTAGAAATAATGATTTGTATTTGAAATAACATTGTTTTTACATCAAACTTTGCTTTCATCAAAGAATCCTCCTTTTGCAGCAATTACAGCATTGCACACCTTTGGCATTCTAGCTGTTAATTTATTGAGGTAAGCTGGAGAAATTGCACCCCACGCTTCTAGAAGCAGCTCCCACAAGTTGGATTGGTTGGATGGGCACTTCTGGCGTACCATACGGTCAAGCTGCTCCCACAACAGCTCAATGGGGTTCAGATCTGGTGACTGTGCTGGCCACTCCATTACCGATAGAATACCAGCTGCCTGCTTCTGCTGTAAATAGTTCTTGCACAATTTGGAGGTGTGTTTAGGGTCATTGTCCCGTTGTAGGATGAAATTGGCTCCAATCAAGCGCTGTCCACTGGGTATGGCATGGCGTTGCAAAATGGAGTGATAGCCTTCCTTATTCAGAATCCCTTTTACCCTGTACAAAGCTCCCACCTTACCAGCACCAAAGCAACCCCAGACCATCACATTACCTCCACCATGCTTAACAGATGGCGTCAGGCATTCTTCCAGCATCTTTTCATTTGTTCTGCGTCTCACAAACGTTCTTCTTTGTGATCCAAACACCTCAAACTTGGATTCATCCGTCCACAACACTTTTTTCCAGTCTTCCTCTGTCCAATGTCTGTGTTCTTTTGCCCATCTTAATCTTTTTCTTTTATTGGCCAGTCTCAGATATGGCTTTTTCTTTGCCACTCTGCCCTGAAGCCCAAAATCCCGCAGCCGCCTCTTCACTGTAGATGTTGACACTGGTGTTTTGCGGGTACTATTTAATGAAGATGCCAGTTGGGGACCTGTGAGGCGTCTGTTTCTCAAACTAGAGACTCTAATGTGCTTATCTTCTTGCTTAGTTGTGCAACACGGCCTCCCACTTCTTTTTCTACTCTGGTTAGAGCCTGTTTGTGCTGTCCTCTGAAGGGAGTAGTACACACCGTTGTAGGAAATCTTCAATTTCTTTGCAATTTCTCGCATGGAATAGCCTTCATTTCTAAGAACAAGAATAGACTGTCGAGTTTCAGATGAAAGTTCTCTTTTTCTGGCCATTTTGAGCGTTTAATTGACCCCACAAATGTGATGCTCCAGAAACTCAATCTGCTCACAGGAAGGTCAGTTTTGTAGCTTCTGGAAGGAGCTAGACTGTTTTTAGATGTGTGAACATGATTGCACAAGGGTTTGCTAATCATCAATTAGCCTTCTGAGCCAATGAGCAAACACATTGTACCATTAGAACACTGGAGTGATAGTTGCTGGAAATGGGCCTCTATACTCCTATGTAGATATTGCACCAAAAACTAGACATTTGCAGTTAGAATAGTCATTTACAACATTAGCAATGTATAGAGTATATTTGTTTAAAGTTAGGACTAGTTTAAAGTTAGCTTCATTTAAAAGTACAGTGCTTTTCCTTCAAAAATAAGGACATTTCAATGTGACCCCAAACTTTTGAACGGTAGTGTATATATTTTTATTTTTTTTCAAACACATTTTGAGACCAACAGACAGAGGATGTATCACAGTTCATTTTATTTGAGGCATACCTCCCCTAATATTTTACATATATATATTTTTTAATTTGAAGGGAAATAGCGCCACATCTACACTCCCATAATCTACCTTTTCCTGTTGTCAGGTTTTATTAGGTGGTAATACCTTGAGGAAAAATTTGCCTGAGGGGTCAGTTTCTGACACCCATGCTCCCATAGAGTACAACCACTGATCTTCCTTCCTCGACTCCTTTAATGTTATCAATAATTGTTTACAGTTCTTACTATGTGTGTAGGGGGAGTTGGCCGCTTCTGTAATTGAATCTTTCCTTTATTCTACTCTTTTTAGGCCCTGGTAGATTATACCCCCAATCTTGATGTGCTGTGGGCCACAGGGCTTGATCCCATGCTTGACATCCTGCCCTATTCCAGAGCCAGCAAATATATTTATCTGCCCATAGAATTCCTCTAGCCCCAGTTGTATCCCCACAATCTGCAATCTGACAGAAGTCTACCAGTATAATGCTAGTTATTCCCTTTAAAAAGGTTAGATTCAATGCTTTTCCTGTTCTTTCCCAACCCAAAGGTTCCTCTGCTCTTCCATAACGTATAACCCCTCTTATGGATGCCTCTCCTAGAATCACCAGTAACCCAAGGATAATTACTGTCCCTTTTATCCTAACCAGCTACAGAGTTCCAGCGGATAGGGTAGGGGAGACTTCAACGGTTTGAGACAAGTCCCACTTTGTGTGAGACCTCCCTTTGTAGCCGGACTTTCTGAACCTCTTGTAGCCAACTGGCCCTACTCTACCTGTAAAACCTTTTTACAATGGGACTGGTGAATCCAGGTAGACCTCTCTGCAATCCTTATCGCAGTAGGGGTAGTTAGGAGGACTTTGAAAGGGCCATCCCACCTTGGGGAGTACCACTGCTTTTTCTTATTACTTTTTGGTAAGACCCAATCTCCCACATGCACCTTTTCATCTTCTCGAATTGGACCTTCTAGGACAGAACAAAAATCATTAGTACGTCTTTGTCTTAACAGCCTAGACATGTGTTCTGCTAGTGTGTGCTCAGACTCCTCAGTAGGTGTTTCATTTGGTTGTAAGGGTATCTTATATGGCCTTCCATTTATCATCTCAAATGGGCTTAAACCTTCTTTTGTGGGTGTGATATGCATACTAGTCACAGCCAATAGTAGGCAGTACATCCAATTTTTACCTGTTTCTTCCATAGCTTTCCTCAGTTTGCTTTTTAGAATGCCATTATGTCTTTCCACCAATCCAGCTGATTGGGAATGATAGGCACAATGGTATTTCACTTGAATTCCCATCACTTCTGTCAAATGTTGTATAGTTTTATCTACAAAATAGGGTCCATTATCACTGTCTGTGCATCTGCACTTCCTGTCGGGAATTCTCCACCCATTTGGTCAGGGTGTCTATGATTAGCAAACAATATTTCTTCCTTTCACATTTGTCCAATTCAATAAAATCCATGCAAATGTGTTGGAATGGATATTGCGGTGTGGGGAACTTCCCTTTCCGTGGTCTTATGCCTCCCTAAGCATTGTATCTTGCACATATAATCCATTGAGAGCAAAAAGTTTTTTTAGTAGTTAGTGAAGCCATGGGCTGTAAATACCTTTTTAAACATCTCAGTCACCCCCCTGTTTGACACATGTGTTACTCCATGTGTCAATACTGCTGCATACCTAAATAAGGATTTTGGCAATACCGGTTTTCAATCAGGTGACATGTAAATGTTATCTATACTTGTGCAACCTTTTGTTTTCCAATATTGTTTCTTTGTCTCTAAGGACTGTGTAGTCTACATTATTTCATACCTTAATTTAATGTTCTAAACTCTAAAATACCTCTAAAGGTTCAATTTTGTACCCATTCATGCAATCACTAGACACCCACCCCATAAAAAGGAACTCGCCTCATTCTTCAGTTGTGTAGAAGGAGGAGGGGGGGGGGAGGATGTCATATCTGCACTTGAATTGGGGCTGGGAAAATAGATACGCTTACTACCAAAGAAAAAGAAAAAATGATAAAAAGAACTAAGGCACTCTGCAGGCAAGTATAATTAACGGACTAAGGGCAGAAGTAAGCCCTATTTAAGTAGATCTACAGACAGTTGCTAACACCAAATAGATAATGGGTGTGTTCCTCTGAATTCAAAAAACATATGCAAAAAACAGAGAAAAAGGTGAATTCTTCAATGAGGAACATGCAGTAGTCAGATCATAAAAATATTATTTATTGAAAAAAACTCACTTTAAACACCAATCCAGAAATTATCCTGAATTAACAGGTACCATCACCAATTAAAATTGACAAATAGGTCATACACAGACGCAGATGGCCACCTAACCAACCCAACCAATCACACCACATCTATAGATTCATGCATAATACTGTAATACATAGAACTGCAGTTAGATAAACTGATAGGCTAGAGTCCATAGATGCCAGGGGAATAAACAACAAGTAGCGTAGAGGGTTCCTTGGATGGTGTTGGGTAGCTGACGTAATCGGCCCAATGGGAGTCTTGGTAGAACGGGGAACCCAGGACAATTCACTGGGAGAGAGGAGGGGAGGGGGAGGGGGAGGAGAGGACGGCCTTTCAGGTGGAAACCAGAGACAGAGGGACCAGGGACTAGATCAGCAGTGGCTGAAAGGATATGCAAAGGTACATGACTGTACAATGGAAGTCTCTCTGATTAGGTAATGGTTCACAACACTGGAGGCCAAGTCTGGTGCAGAGACAAAAAATGAAGGTAAATACGAGGCTGAGGAATGGTGAAGTAAAAGCCTGGGACAAACTGGATGGCTTACTGGGTGGACCGGGTAGCGTGTGGTGGATACCAAATGATCATAAGGAATAACTGTCCCCAGCTGGGGATATGAACAGGTAAGGTCTCACCCGGAGCTGATTGCGGTCCACATCAGGAGCAGAAAGTAGAGCTCTCACCGACTTCCAGTTACACGAAGTTCCGTCCCTTAGGAAAGCATCCTCAGTAGATATCCGGTAACGGTGTCTTGGAAATGGCAGTAGATGGTAAGATGAATGCCACAAGTAACACCGACTCTCCTCGTACCATAAACTCCCCTCGTGCTGTTCCCGCGGGCTGATTCAAACAGCCAGTACGTTCCTGGGCCAATGATGTCAGGGCTAGTAGGTGGAACTGCAGGTCTGGAGCAGCGCTATGGACAGCGTGATGGCGTCATGCTGACGCGTTTCATCCGTAACATGGATTTCATCAGAGCATGCGCAGTAGCTAAATTCCTCGTCTTATAAAGCATCAAGGCGGAGCCACGTACGGGCTTTACGTCTTGTTGTCCTAGCTACGGCGTTAATCACTGACAGCCACACACGTAAACAAATAATTAAAAGCACATACGTAATAGGGGCGGGTCCGTGAGTGCGTGCAAACAGGAAAAGAGGTTAGAAGGGAAAGTGATAACATAAATAAAAACCCCAGAAGAGAAATTAAAAGGGAAGAGAGTCAGAGCAGTAATGACAAGACAAAACAAAACACAGGCGCTAGCTTGGAAACAAAAAAAGGGGAAAAGAAAGGGAAGATAAAACAGACTATGATTGGATGGACTAACAGTGGGACATACGATTGAAGAGTAAACAAAGGAGACCAAGGGGGGAGCCGTTAATACTAGAGTTACTAAGTTAACGACAGACCAGGTAGACCTCGACAGGACAGACCAGCAGTAGGAAGGAGAAAATGAACGAGGTAATAGATGAACTACTGTGTAAGAAACACAGCAAGGTTATACTCGTTATTTAACCCCTGTGGATACATACTGTTAATATTGTATATCCACATTTTCTCCTTCTGGTACAGTATCCTGTCGAAATCACCTCTTCTTTGTGGAAGGTTAAGTCTATAAATGCCTTTGAAAGAAAGCCCATCGGGCTTCCCTCCATGGCATTGAAGAAAATGTAAAGGAATGGGTCGTTCATCATCCTTAGCAAGGATGCTCTGAACATGCTCACCCATTCTGACCTTCAGCTGTCTCTTTGTTTTGCCTACATAGTGTTTCCCACATGGGCAAGTAAGCATGTAGATAACCCTGGTGGTATTACAATTGATGAAGTTATCTATTGTAAAGTGCTTTTTACCCTCAGAGTCAGTAAACGTGTCAGTGCGTTCAACATACTTGCATACCGAACAATGGCCACATTTGAACATACCTTTCATGGGAGGTAGTTGAGTAAGCCAGTTAGGAGTGGGTGATCTTGTGTATTCAGAGTGTATAAGGTTATCTTTTAAATTTTTGGAACGGCGAGCAGTTAGAAGTGGTCTAGTGCCCACTATTTTACCCAAGGTGGGAGACTCAGACAGGATGTACCAATGTTGGTTGAGAATGGACCTCACTTGGTCCCAGTGGGCACCATATTTGGTGATAATCCTAAGGGGCTGTCAGTGATTAACGCCGTAGCTAGGACAACAAGACGTAAAGCCCGTACGTGGCTCCGCCTTGATGCTTTATAAGACGAGGAATTTAGCTACTGCGCATGCTCTGATGAAATCCATGTTACGGATGAAACGCGTCAGCATGACGCCATCACGCTGTCCATAGCGCTGCTCCAGACCTGCAGTTCCACCTACTAGCCCTGACATCATTGGCCCAGGAACGTACTGGCTGTTTGAATCAGCCCGCGGGAACAGCACGAGGGGAGTTTATGGTACGAGGAGAGTCGGTGTTACTTGTGGCATTCATCTTACCATCTACTGCCATTTCCAAGACACCGTTACCGGATATCTACTGAGGATGCTTTCCTAAGGGACGGAACTTCGTGTAACTGGAAGTCGGTGAGAGCTCTACTTTCTGCTCCTGATGTGGACCGCAATCAGCTCCGTATGTACTACCAAAGAAAGCCTTCCTTACTTTGGAGTTGTTAAAAACAATATTCTTTCATTTATTCAACTATAAGTCCACCAAGTATGCAGACATAAAATGTTTCCTAGTGGCATTTACATTATTTGACATATATATTCAATATATATAAAAATATTTTTCTCAGACCCCGATATTTTAGCAGAATTGAATAAAACATGAATCCCCTTTTGTATTGTTCCCCTTATTCTCTGGTCCCAAAACACATTTTTTTTTTTTTTAACCCAAACACATATTCTAATTCAGAACTTAGCCTTTTAATTTTATAAATGTACCTAAATATAAACAGCATTGCATCATTAACAATTTACAGTTGAAAATCTGGGAGTTCTAAAAGTAACATATCCAAGAAATATTTACTTTAAGACTATTATTTGGACTTTCTTTCCCACCGAAAATCCTAATATGTTCACAGATGCACAAATTAACCAATGTGTGCTCAAAGGGTTAATGCTGCCCTACTAGTCATCCACCATCCTCTCCCTCTCTCTTCTGCTATGTCTGTCAGGCAATCTGCATTTTCTTGTTTCTGAGAAAAAGCATCAAGTCTGTATATTCCCTTCTCTCCTCTCTCTGGACTTCAAAACTACTGCACGCTTCTCTTAGCAAAGCCCATTCAAATCCCTATTTCCTTATGGCAGTAAAATTAGCACTCAGTCACATACTGTCTCTGGACCGGACACATTTAAAGTAATCACAACATTCTCAGCCTTTTCTTTTCTCACATTCATCAAACCACTTGAAAACTCCACAACATTCTCTTCACTCCACAATGTAATCCACCTTCATGTCTCCCATCTACCTCATTAAAACCATCAACAATTTCTGCCATGTGCTTCCTTTAACACCATGGCATGCTAAAATAATAAAGCAGCCTGGTGTTATCAGTGTACCTTTCCTTTTTTTTTTGTACTCAGTTTCAATATTTACTTTCATAATCCTTCTGTATTGTCATAGCTGGTCAAGAGTTAACTTTTTTTACAGACACAATCTCTCACACAGGAATTTGAAATGGAGGAGCAATTCACGAGGAGCAATTCACTCCCTCCGGTAATACAGTAGATTCACACACGAGGGGAGGGGTGAGGAAAAACTGCAGGCTTTAATCTCCCTGTGATGATTTCTCGCACTTATTTATTTATTTTTTACTCAGTCATACTTAGCTATTTTTCTGCTTCTCAAATATTTGTTAAACATTTAGATCACACTTGCGTCTGGTCTAATTCTCTTTTGCTAGTCCCATCAGTGATATGGCTATTGGATTACCTTTACCTGAAGTTGCAGCTCCAACTGTTTGGTTCCTATGAGTCCGACCGAGGGTTGTCCCCGAGCAGACGGCCCAGATGTAGCACAGTCTCCCAGACAATGTTGTCCAGTGGTACCTGAGACAGTGCTGTAATCCAAGACGCCAGCTCCGGTCCAATCCCCATGGGCCACATAGTGCAATGTCACCTGGTATTTTACATATTTATCTGCTTAATACATTGGCTAGCAAGGTGTTGGCTGCCTTACAGAGTGAAGCCATAAGACAATTAAACCAAGTATCTCTTTAAACTTTTCTAAAGTTTCCTGTTTCTCTGCCAGCTCCCAGTCTGTCACTGATAGGCAAGCAGGCTACAACACAAATTTTACAAACACACAAAACATGAGAGGTGAAGAAAGATTTTTTTGCTCTTTATTTAAATTCCTATTATCAACCCATACCTTTTTTGATCTTTGGGTCCTAACAATTTAAATTTATCCATCAAATCCTGACACTTTTACAGTTAGTTTACTATTGAATCCAAACTTCCCTATAAAGCCCTGTGTCCCTAAAGAGCAGTTCCAGTCTCCCACTTGGCACATTAGGAACACAGCAGCCTCATAAGCAGGCACAAAACATTCTTTTACAGAGACTATTCCCCATTGTCAACGCCAGACGGGTCTCTCATTTACCTATAAAACACTGGTATAGTGACCCTCCACCCACGGTAACAATAGGAATACAAGAAGTGTAAAACTATCATCACTCCCCACACTATAGGGAGAATCAAAGAATAATTAACTTGTCTCTGCAGTACTGTTTTTTTTTTTTTTTTCCTTTTCAATAAGGTTACAACATCAACAGAAAGGTTAACCATGAGAAAGGAGAAACTAAACACACAAAAGAAAGTTAGTCTTGTGATCTTCCTAGATCACTTAAGCGCTTACATCGTCGGGCAATCCACCTCCGACGATGACGTCAGGCATTCACCCTCTGACGTTCGGTATACCTCAAATCTTTTTTTTATCTGTCCTGGACAGCGGGTAACGCTATTGTTTACCTTAGACAACGCTCCCAAGTGTCTCTGTGTTCGCACACTGGATTATTAAGATATTATACAATCAATACCAGTGTCGGCAATTACAACACATTAATCAAACAGAAAGAGAAGAAAAGACTCTTAGAGAGTATTAAGAATAAGTTAAATTATCTTACCTCTCAAACACCAGGAGGACTGGATCACGAAGTTCAAAACCAGACAGTGGATCTGGGTCTCAGGCCCCCGCCCCTATTTCACCACTAACGTTGAGTGGGGGGACTTTTAATTCTCAGTGAGCTTTGAGGTCCAATACTCACCAAAGTTTTTGTCGGGACCATCTGACCCGAAATGCACTTGTTGGTTCCGGCTCGAAGGACCAAAATGTTAGGGTTACTCTCCTCTTGTGATCAGTCGAACTCCAGATGTATTGAAAAGCAGACAATTTATTTCAGATGTGTCACACAAATGGATGATGCTTACAAGTCCTTTTACCCATTTGTGCCTCTGCAAATACATGGATCTCTTTTACCGCTTTTTGGAGTTTAAGAAGGTATTGGTCCATTAAAAGTCTGTCTATGGTAGGCGTATGCATCTCTATTCAGAGATGTTCAGGGAGTCTCATCTGTCTACCTGTCAGCACTTCAAAGGGTGTCAACCAGGTAGCATATGAGGGGGTTGCTAGGATGGCCATAGCCAGTAATGGCAATAGATTATCCCAGTTCTTACCATTGATGTGGACACATTTTTTTAGCATTGTCTTAATCTACCGATTGGCTCTTTCAACCTGACCTAAAGATTCTGGGTGATATGGATTTTATAGATTTTACCACCTTTCCAATAAAATGGGTCCCCTGATATGACTCTATTGATGATGGGAGCCCCCATCTACTGAACATCTGTTTCACCAAAATCTTAGCAGTATTCTGTGCAGTGTTACTTTTGGTTGGGAAGATCGCTACCCATTTAGAAAACAGAACTGTGACTACCAAGATATGTGTATCTGTTGTTTCTAGAAGTGACTGGCAAGGGTCCCATGTAATCCATTTGTAAGGCATTCCATGGCTCTTCTTTCAGTTGTATTCTTAAAGGGGCATTGATCTTCCTTGGTGCAGTGTTAACCTGTGCAGAGACTATACAATTCTCACAATACTGCTTCACATCTGTCATCATGGAACGCCACCAACCTATGTTCTTGAGCCGCTCACCTGTTTTCTCTGACCCTTGATGACCCCCAGTAGGCAGGTCATGCACTAAGTAAATCATTTCACTTTGGTATTTTTCAGGAACCTCTCAAGTTACTTCATCTCCATGATTCAACAATACCCATTTATCTTCTAAAAATGTGAGGTCTTTTATGTACTTTGCCAAAGTATTCCCCTCAGATAGTTCCCAAGTCTCATTTTGCAGTTTTTGCATGATTTCCTTAATATTGTCATTCTGCCTTTGTATGTCCAAAATATCCAGAACTTCTATGCAGGATTTTGTGAGGGCACAAACAATTGGGCACAAGACTGGATCTGGTAGATTAGAAGGAATTTCCCAGATCACCCCTCCTTGTGCTCCTTGTTAGGCCAAGCAATCCGCCGCCTCATTTTGTTCCAAGTATGGGGCAGTACCTGAATGACCTTTTACTTTGCACACCCATGGCTTGACTGGCAACTTTTGCACCAATGTTACAATGTATCTCAAAAGGGATGCATGTTTAAGTGGAGACCCATCTGAGGACATTTACTGGTGGGTGTGCCAGAAGGGCAGAAATTCTGTAAGAGCATTATAGACCCTCGCAGAATCGGAGTATAAGACAATTTCTTGGTCCCCTTTCATCAGTTCTAGGGCATGAGTGATTGCAGCCATCTCAGTAAATTGTGCTGATTTGACTTGACATGACCGAAAGATTGATGTTTGGGTCTTTGCTTGTGGATGGATAAGGTATATTCCAAATCCTGCATGTGTGAAACCCTCCATGTAAAAAACATGATCCATCTGTGAAAATTTGGACTGCATTTTCAGGGACTTTTTCCTTTGCCGACAAAGGTCTAAAGAATTGTTGCACAGATGATTGTGGGGTGATATCACATTTATGTGGTACTCCCTGGTGAAGGAGACCATGGGCCCTAGTGGAAGGATTATTTGTGTGTTTGACTTTAATGTCTCTATCTTGAAGCAACAGATCCCAATGGGCCAATCTGGCATTGGATACATTGCCATCCTTCACTCTGTGAGTAGAAACTTAGTGGGAGTGGGAGTTGTGTGCAGGATGACTGGGTTAAGTCCTATGATGTATGTGAAGTATTTCACTGCCCAAAATGTAACAAGGAGGTGTTTTTCACATAGAGAGTACTTCATTTCCAAAGGAGATAATAGTTTAGAAGCATATGATATGGGTCAATAATTACATAAAGATCTTGACGCGTAGGGGAGGGGCAGGACGGAGCTACAGACAAGCAGAGGATTACACACCACACCGCACGCCAGACGTTTGTTCCTGTATCCCTGTGTATTACACTATGGATAGGATGGTGCACTGACGCACCCATACCTTGTGAGTACCCTCCTGGAGGGAAGTGGTTTTATAATTTAATAAATCTCTGATGGTATTACACTATGGAGTTTCTTTCTTTCCTACATATGTTACCATTGATGATTATCTGAGAGAGGTGCAGATCATTCCCAACAGATCCTATATGAGCCCAGGAGTGGCTCTACTGCGTGTATAGACACTGTTTAATCACTGTGTCACATGCTCAGAGGTGAGCGCATGAGCTATTGGGGGTCACTGGAGGCCACCAAAGCATGCAGTATTTTGCACACCATATAGGAAGAACATGAGGAATGCCTATATATATATTTTTTTGGACACTAATGCAGGACTTTATATACCATATTTTATTGATTATTTTTATTGAATTTTTGGACACTTCAATAATATTATTTTTTTTCATCATCACTTGGATTTTTCACGTTTTGCATGTTGCATGTTGTATTTATATATATTTATTCACTATTTTTTTATAAATGAATAGCACTGATTATTATTGAATATTTTTAACGTGATTTATAGATTTTACGCTACGATATTATTTTTTGGTGTTATCTATATTTTTATCACGGTATTTATTTTTACCTAGCGCATACACAATTACTTATTTTGATATGATATGGGTCTCTGTTGCCCATAGATTTCCTGTGACAGAACAGCTGACATGGCTGTCTCTGATATGGCAGTCTCAATGTGAAAGGGCAGTTGGTACTCTGGATTGGCTAACGCTGGTGCTTGAGCTTCTTTAAGCTCCTGCACTGCATTGGTGTGTTGCTCAGTCCAGTGCCATTGGGTATCCTTTTTCAACAAATCATAAAGTGGTCCAGACTTTTGGGCAAAATCAGGGATGAAAGCCCGTGAATAATTCACCAATCCTAGAAAAGATCTCAGAGTAGGGATGCTCACTGGAAGGAGGTAATTGTAGAATGGTTTTTACCTTCTCAGTTGCTTACACCCATTTGCTGTCCTGTGCCCAATGCAGCCTCACCTGTGCCCAATGCAGCCTCACCTGTGCCCAATGCAGTATGACCTGCCTGTGCCCAATGCAGCATGACCAGTGCCCAATGCAGCCTCACCTGTGCCCAATGGGGCCTGCCGGTTCCCAATGCAGCGTGGCCTGCCTGTGCCCAATACAGCCTCACCTTTGCCCACCTGTGCCCAATACTGCCTCACCTGTGCCCAATACAGCCTCACCTGTGCCCAATACAGCCTCACCTGTGCCCAATGCAGCTTCACCTGTGCAGAGAAAGAGGTGAGCTAGTGGCGGAACTACCGGGGAGTATGAGGAATGCATACTGCAGCCCTCAAATGGCTGTTGGTGAGCGTAGGGCTGCCTCAGAGTGGGGGGCGAGCACCGCCCGCACGGTTCCTCCAGCCAGGGGAATTGAGGAGATGAAGAGGCGAGCTGTGCATACGAGCAGAGAGCTGTAAGAGCTTTCATTAGAATTTCCTGTGTTCCCGGGGCTCCCCGTCACATAGCCCCACCTCTTGGCCCGGCGCCTTTGATGACGTCACATGTCCCGCATTGGACCAGCGTTCTGTCTATCAAAGGCGCCCGGGCCAAGAGGTGGGGCTATGTGACGGGGAGCCCCGGGAACACAGGAAATTATAATGAAAGCTATTACAGCTGAGCTCTCTGCTCGTGCGGACAGCTTGCCTCTTCCTCTCCTCACTTCCCCTGGCTGGGGGACTGTGTGGGCGGTGCTCGCCCCCCCCTGCAGTATGTATTCCTTATCCTCCCCATGGGCCCCTCTCGGCTGTGGGCCCCATAGTGACCGTGTGGCTCTCTATAGCAGTAGTTCCGCCACTGTTCAGCACCGTAAAATATTTGTGTTTGGGATTCAACTTGCTCAAGACATCCAGGACAGATGCAACTGTGGAGGCGCAATTGTTTGTAATACTGTTCAATTTGCGGTAATTGATTGTTAATCTCCACGAATTGTCAGAACTTTTGCGAATTGGCCAAACACATAGCCTGATGACCCTTTGGTCAAGCAGTGACTCTATGGTTTCCTGTATGTAACCGATAGCTTCCTATGGAAAGGGGTATTGTTTTTGCGGAACTGGATCTGGCCCACTGATTTGTATTACCATATTTACCTTTCCACAGTCATGTTTATGTGTTGCAAAGGATCCCTGATGTCTTTCTATCACAGGCTGCAGAAGCTGGTGTTCTGGCTGATCTTTAATGATCTCCAGTATGTAATATTTTGAATCATTGCATGTGATTGCTGCAATTGTGTGAGAATCAGGTATCACTATGGTGCTAGCCTGATCAGTTGGAACCCCTTGCCATAGTAAAAGGTTGGTCAGATCTAACATACATCCATTGGGAATTAAGAAGTCTGAACCCAGGAGGCTGGTTTCATTTGGCAAACACATTAATGCTAATGGCTGTTTTAGGGATAACTCACCAATTTGGATTGTCAGTGGCTTGGACAAGGCAGACTCAAATGTCCAGCAAAGCTCTGGAGATTCATTGACTTTCCTGAAGACAGTGTTCAGTTTAAGGGGTCTTTGTCATGCAGAATTGAAATGGCAGCCCCTGTATCTGAAACCATAGTACATTGAGGGCCTCTAATCAATGCTGACACTATAGGGCGCCCACACCTATTCAGAGAAATGGGTGCTAAAATTTTGGGGCCTTGTAGTTGTCACCATTGAAGGCAGTCAGCCTCTGTCTGGGAAGCTGCATGTACTTCCTTTCCAGAGCTTACTTGAAAGGCCTGTAATTGTTGTCGTAACTCTGCATAAGTAGGAGCTCTTTGTGTCTCACTGATATGCTTGCCCTCTGATGGGTGGCTATGAGAGTTTCTTCTTCCTCTGCCTCTATAACCTGACTTCCCCCTATATCGCCTCCCCTTCCCTTGTAAACTTTTGTCCCAGTTAGGGTTGTATGGAGGATTGGATTCTCCTGGGGCATGAGGCCTTCTATGGTGGCAATCCTGCATTGTAATGCAGCCACCTTCCTAAACAGCTGTTTCTCTTCTTTTTCCTTAAGCCTGCGCTGTTTATATGCTTGGATGGCATGGAATGATCTATGTATTAATCCAATCACCTCCTCATAGCTGTGTTTTCTTGGATCTATTAAATGCTCTCATTTTATTTGAACAGCTGGATGGGCATTGTAAATCAGTAGGTTCTTATATTCCATGTCCTCCCGAGTGGCTTTCCCATTGTTAGTGTTATATGCTGCCCACAATCTTTTGGCATAAACTAAAGGGTTTTCCTCATTATTCTGTTTAATTTGATAGGCCACCATCAAACCTATAGCTGAGGGGTTTATAACCTTTTGCAATTCTGCCACGGTTACTTTGTAGCTCCCTTTGCCTTCCTTAATTTGATCTGGGAGTGCATTCCAGGTGTGAGCATCAAGGGTTAATTGTAACACCTTAACCGGGTCACTAGGATTTCTCACACCTAAGAGCTCACACCTCTGTTGGTTGCATGTGAAGTAATGTGTTCATTAGATTTCATTTTGCCAATGAAATCAGACACACTCATGAGGGTTTTTACAGGTTGAATTGGATATACATTAGAAATCACCTAATTTCCTTCACTATCAA
Organism: Lithobates septentrionalis; assembly: GCA_037952835.1. Taxonomy (NCBI): domain Eukaryota; kingdom Metazoa; phylum Chordata; class Amphibia; order Anura; family Ranidae; genus Lithobates; species Lithobates septentrionalis. The sequence goes on along the minus strand of JBBDGP010000374.1, from coordinate 11,642,030 downwards.
ACCCCAAAAATGTTTGATTTCCTTCAGGAGAGGAGAAGATCTGAGTCCTACCCATGATGGGGAACTTGTCTTGCTCCTCATTTATGGATAGCTGGTCCCCATTGTCTGGTGGGTCTATGACAATGGTAAGTTCTCAATTTTCCTGTAGATATATGATTTCTCCCATCGCCACAGGAAAAGTAGAACTAGGATCTATATATTCCACTCCCCAATACTCTTCCTAGTCCTCAGTGTCCCCAATTTCATAGGTACAAGTAGGTGCCTTATGCCGCGTACACACGGTCGTACTTTTCGTCTACAAAAGTCCAACGGACGCTGACGGACTAAAGCTGGCTGGTAATCCGATCGTGTGTGGGCTTCTCCGGACTTTCAACTGACTTTTTTAGCCTCAAATCCGACGTACTTTAGATTTGAAACATGCTTCAAAACTTTACTTCGTAACTACGACGGACCCCGAAATCCGCTCGTCTGTGTGCTAGTCCGACGGACAAAAAGCCACGCTAGGGCACCTATTGGCTACTGGCTATGAACTTCCTTATTTTAGTCCGGTGTACGTCATCACGTACGAATCCGACCGACTTTTGTGTGGTCGTGTGTAGGCAAGTCCGTTCGTTAGAAAGTAGGCCGCAAGTCCGCCGCAAGTCCACCGAAAGTCTGCCGGAAGTCTGTCGGACAGGCTGTCTGACTTTTGTAGACGAAAAGTACGACCGTGTGTACGCGGCATTAGCATTACCATGTTCACATCTGCTAGCCACAGCCGCCTGTCCTTTAAGAATTGAAATTGTTTGTAGCAACTTGACTTTTTGTTTGCACTGTGTGTGATCTATAATTTTTCATTTTACTTTCGTGTAACTGATCTTGGACCACTTTGTATACACTAGTTATGTGGTCCCGTCCAGTCTCAACTTTGGTTAGCATGCTTTTATATTGTACCACTTCTTTTTCAGCCAATTTGTAAATTTTAACGTTTTCCTCTTGTGAGGCCTTAACCCCTTGATTAAGGGTAGTTAAGATTTGTACTTGGTTATGTAAGGCTTTATTCTTTTTCCTTCTCAGAAATTGTAATATTTTTACTATAGACTATATCTTCAAATTGCTGTATTTTAGCATTCATAGCCATGCAAGCAGCATACATGCCTGCTACGGCTAGAATTTTGAGCTTTTTATTCTTTTTGGTTGTTTTTACTTGTTCTTCAAGTAACTCCTGGACATATGCCCAAGGAGATTCTTTTAATTTAGCATCACAGGTAAATTCATTGCTCTTATGATTAAGAGTATAAGTTGCTACAAAACTTTCTAGACAGGACATGGCAGCCATTACCAACAGATAATTTAGCTCACAAATTGTGCATACTAAATGTTCCCCTGCACTATACACTCACTTGAGATTAAGGAAGGAGAAAGAGGAAAAACAATAAACAGAAAATCAAAATGAATAAAATCCAGAAAATACAGTAAAGTGAAATAAAAGATATTTTCAGCTCTCAATAAAACAAACAATCTTTTAGATTAGTGGAGACACACCGATTATCCTAACAATAGCATGTAGCCTACCTTGTCTGAGCCCACACCCGAAACACAATATGTTCAGTAAGCCCTCAAGGAGCATATAGGGTGAGTAACCCACTGGGTTGACAATAGAAAGGTAAACACAGCCGTGTTTACACCAATAGCTGTTACACCCAATTCAGTTTAAAAAAAAATGCAAAAAAATAAATAAACAAAGATGCAATTTGATCTTGTCAAATTATTGGTAGGGTTTCCCCTAACAAAAACAAAATTTCAAGGTATAATACAGTATGCTAAATGCATCTTATTTTACACTATAATCATAATCTTTATCAGATATTCGCTTTGGTAACCAGACTTCCACAGTTTGGTACTTTACCTGACAACAATGAGAATATTACTGCTTGTAAATTCCCACAGCTAAAAACAAAAAACAAACAAAAAAAACCAACAAAACAAAAAAAACAAAAACAACCAATTCTCTTGTAGGTTAGTTTCAATGTCCTAAACCAATACTATTCCTTTAGTGGACATACAATTTAAAGTTGAACCTGTTTCAACCTAAACACAACAGAAAACAAGCATGTCACGTTTTTGAGTCTTAAAAATAAAAATAAAAGCATAAAAATTAAACCAGGGAAAAAAGAGGAAAGAGAAAACAAACAAAAAAAAAAAATTGCTAAATTTTTCTATAAAACAACAAGGGCCACACTCTTTCAGTGTCTTTCCAATAAAACACAAAAGAAACAAAAAATAAAAACAAAATTTTTCCCGCTCAGCACTAGGGATGAGCTTCGTGTTCGAGTCGAACCCATGTTCGACTCGAACATCCGCTGTTCGGTCGTTAGCCGAATTGCGAACGATATGGGCCGTTCGCGCCATATTCGTGTGGCGCGTCACGGCCCATAATTCACTGCGGCATCGCAGTGCATTGCTTGCTGATGATTGGCCAAGCATGCACTATGACCCGCATGCTTGGCCAATCACAGCGCCGTCTGAACAGAGAGCCGTAATTGGCCAAAGCCAAGGAGGCTTTGGCCAATTATGGCTCAGGGGATTTAGTACACGCCCCACACTATATAAGGCCGCCTGCACGGCGGCCCTGTGCAGCGTGTTCCGGTGTGCTGAGAGATAGAGAGAGAGAGAGAGAGAGAGACAGTGTCATTTCATTTGAGTTAGCTAGATTAGGCAGGACAGTCAGTCAGTTAGCTGCACTTAAAGTGTATTGTGTATATATATGCATCCCAGGTGTTGCACATATATATATATATATATATGTATATCACTGTATTAAGTTTAGCTAGATCCGTTCCTGTTATCTTCCTACTGACAGGCAGGCTTGTCTTGTTACAGTATTTACAGCTACCTGAAGAAAATTACTGGTGTTCTTTTGATCCTATTAGTACCACAGTCAGGCAACTAGACTATTTACAGTTAGTGCAGTGCGTCCTGCTCACAGTGTTCAGCTAGATCCGTTCCTGTTATCTTCTTACTGACAGGCAGGCTTGTCTTGTTACAGTATTTACAGCTACCTGAAGAAAATTACATTGCTTCCTGCTCACAGTGTTCAGCTAAACCTACAAGTTAGTGGGGTGCGTCCACCTCACAGTGTTCAGCTAAAGCTACCTGTAGAAGGTTGGTGGTGTTCTCATACTACAGGCAGGCAGTTGATTTTGCTAGCTGCAGTATCAGTACATACATACATACATACATACATATATATATCCCAGCTTAGTGCAGCTACATGCCATTAGTATGTCTGGAAGGCCAAGAAGGAGAGGCAGACAGTCACAGACAGTCACAAGCCAATAAGAGAGGGCAAGCAGGCTCTGTGTCTAGTGCTGGTCGTGGAGACGGTGCATCCTCATCAGTACGTGGCTGTGGGACACGCTTGGCCTTTTTTTCTGCAGCTGGCCGCGTTGAGCCGCAACATGCGGAAGACTTAGTCGAGTGGATGACCAAGCCGTCCTCATCCTCCTCATCCTCTCTCACCCATGCCCAGGTTACTTTGTCTGGCAAAGCAGCGGCCTCTTCCCTCGGCTTAATGTCATCAGTGACTCCTTCCCTAGCCTCACCATGTCCTCCTGAGGAGTCCCTCGAACCGTTTGACCACAGTGTTGGGTACATGCTCCAGGAGGATGCCCAGCGTTTGGAAGGCTCTGATGATGATACTGAGCTCGATGAAGGCAGTAACATGAGCACGGACAGAGGGGGTGCCCAAGAAGGACAGCAATCTGGCAGTCATGCTCCCCCTGCTGCAGCATACTGCCAGGTTTGCTCCAGTGAGGAGGAGGGAGGGGATGATGAGGTCACTGACTCAACGTGGGTGCCTGATAGGAGAGAGGAGGAGGAGGAGGAGGAGGCGGCACATCACCAACGAGGCAGGATGCCCTCCAGGGGCCAGCCTAAGGGCAGCACATTGACTGCATCACACCCCAAAGCTCCACATGTGCAGGGCGCTGCAGTCTCTGCGCGTTATTCAAAAAGTTCTTTGGTGTGGGCCTTTTTTGAGACGAGTGCATCAGATCGCACCGCTGCTATTTGCAACATATGTCTCAAGCGTATCTTGCGTGGCCAAAACATCTCCACATGCTTGACCAGACATATGTTGACCTGCCATGCAGTTCGTTGGCAAGTGCATCTAAAAGACCCACACCAAAGAACAAAGAGGACCTCTCCTTGCTCCTCATCAGCTGATATTTCCAACCCCACTAGACATTCAGTCCTCTGAGACCTGCACTGAGAGGAATGAAGGTGTAGAATTAGGTGTGTCACAGCCAAGTACTTGTGGGCAATCTGCTTTTGGTACACCGAGGTCAGATTGTACCAGGCAAATTTCCCTGCCCCAGCTGCTGCACCGCCGAAAGAAGTTTGCTCCCAGCCATCCACATGCCCAGCGGTTGAATGCTAGCTTGGCAAAATTGCTAGCACTTCAACTGCTGCCTTTTCAGTTGGTAGACTCTGCCCCCTTCCGTGAGTTTGTGGAATGTGCGGTTCCTCAGTGGCAGGTACCCAAACGCCACTTTTTCTCACGGAAGGCGATTCCGGCTCTCTACCGGCATGTGGAAGGCAATGTCCATGCCTCGCTGGACAGGGCGGTCAGCGGTAAGGTGCATATTACCGCTGACTCATGGTCCAGCAGGCATGGACAGGAACATTACCCAAGTTTCACGGCGCATTGGGTGACTCTGCTGGCAGCTGAGAAGGATGCAGGACAAGGTGCAGTAGTGTTGGAGGCTGTTCCGCCACCACGCCTCCAAAATGCTAATGATTGTGACACACCTCTCTCCTCGACTCCCTCCTCTTCTTCTTCCTCCATGGCCTCTTCCTGTGCTTTGTCCTCGGAACCAGCAGTGCTCCGTAGCCGTTCAAGTGGCTACGCAAGTACGCAGGCCAAAAGATGCCATGCGGTGCTTGAGCTGGTGTGCTTGGGGGACAGGAGCCACACTGGGGCAGAGGTTCTGTCAGCTCTGCAGGGGCAGGTTCAGAGGTGGTTGACGCTACGCCAACTTAAGGCAGGAATGGTGGTTTGCGACAATGGCACCAACCTCCTCTCTGCCCTCCAACAGGGACAAATGACCCATGTGCCCTGTTTGGCTCACGTCCTTAACTTGGTGGTGCAGCGGTTCTTGGGCAGGTACCCGGGCTTACAGGATGCCCTGAGGCAGGCCAGGAAAGTCTGTGTGCATTTCCGCCGGTCATATAATGCCAGTGCTCGGCTGACGGACCTCCAAAAGGAGTTTAACCTGCCCAAGAACCGCCTAATCTGTGACATGCCCACCAGGTGGAACTCAACGTTGGCCATGCTGCAGCGGCTGCACACGCAGCAGAGGGCCATCAATGAGTACCTGTGCGACTATGGCACCAGGACAGGGTCAGGGGAGCTTGTTTTTTTTTCCCCACGCCAGTGGGCCATGATCAGGGATGCATGCACTGTCCTGTCACCATTTGAGGAGGCCACGAGGATGGTGAGCAGTGACAGTGCATGCATCAGTGACACTGTCCCCCTTGTCCACCTGTTGGAGCACACACTGTGTGGAATAATGGACAGGGCACTTGAGGCAGAACAGAGGCAGGAAGAGGAGGACTTCCTTAGCTCTCTAGGCCCCCTTTATCCAGACAGTGTTCCTGCGTGCCCGCTGATAACACAGGACGATGAGGAGGACGAGGACGAGGAGGAGGAGGAAGATTGTGTCAGTATGGAGGTGGAGCCTGGCACTCAGCATCAGCAGCAATCTTTAAGGGATCAGTCCCAAGAAACACATGGACTTGTATGTGGCTGGGAGGAGGTGGCTGCGGACCATGTCGTCCTTAGTGACCCAGAGGACTCCAGACCGAATGCCTCAGCAAACCTACGCTGCATGGCCTCCCTGATCCTGCAAAGCCTGTGTAAGGATCCTCGTATTCGTGGTATCAAGGAGAAGGACCAATACTGGCTGGCAACCCTCCTTGATCCACGTTACAAGGGTAAGGTTGCGGACCTTATCTTGCCATCGCAGAGGGAGCAGAGGATGAAACATCTTCGGGAGACCTTGCAGAAAGGTCTGTGCAACGCGTTCCCATAGACTGGGAGGTTACAAACTCCTGTTTCTGAACAACGTGTTGCTGAGGCTTCGTTCAGTCAAAGAAGGAGCAGTGGAGAAGGTGGCCGTCTGACCGATGCGTTCAGACAATTTTTTGGTCCGCAGCCCCAAGGTATGATCGGTTCCAGCAACCATCGCCAGCGTCTGTTTTACATGGTGCAGGAATACCTAGGGGCAAGATCAGACTTGGACACCTTTCCCACCGAAAATCCTCTGGGTTACTGGGTCTTGAGGATGGATCACTGGCCAGAGCTTGCACAGTATGCAATTGAGCTACTGGCCTGTCCTGCATCCAGCGTTCTTTCGGAACGCACATTCAGTGCTGCTGGAGGCGTGGTAACCGATCACAGGGTGCGTCTGTCCACCGACTCGGTCGATCGACTGACCTTCATAAAAATGAATCAGTCTTGGATCACCACCAGCTACCAAGCACCTGATGCTGAGGTAACCGAATAATTTTTTTTGAAATCTCAGATCCCTTCAAAGACTGCCTATGCTGATGCTGAGTGACTATCCCTGAGTAATTATCCTCTTCCTCCTCAATCATCACGCTGATAGCTTGTAAGAACATTTTTGGTTCTGGGCGCCACCACCAGTGCCTAAGGCACAATTTTTCAACAGGGGCGTGTAATTACAATTTTTGATGCCACACTTTGCAGCAGGGCTCGTTCCTGCGTTCCAACTAGAGTGTCTGTGAGGGGTTGCAGTGTTGTGGCACCAGCACCAGTGCCTAAGGCCTAATTTTTCAGCTCCTGTTCAACAGGGGCATGTAATTACAATTCTTGACCTAATATTTCACAACAGGGCCCTGTGAGGGCTTACAGTGTTGTGGCCACAACAACACCTAAGGCCCAAATTTCTGCTGAGTATATAGGGCAGGACCCTACTTTCAAACATCTAACTTACAAATGACTCCTACTTGCAAACGGAAGGAGACAACAGGAAGTGAGATGAAATCTACCCCTAGGAAGGGAAATTCTCTCCTGTAAGAGTTAATATGGGAAAAACATTTCTCCTTTCCACTGATGCTTTCCAATCCTTGTTCTACAAAAAAACCCAAATTTTCAAAAAACATTTTTCATTGGGACAAAAAGTGAGGTGAAATCTTCTGAAGAGGAGGAAAGACAGCAAAACAAATGTCACAGGGGTGATAACCCTTCCCTATGTTTTCCAAAAAGCTTAAAAAATATTTTTTGGCTGGAGCTAAACACGTTAAAAATGTACCCGTTCAAAATTACAAACAGATTCTACTTAACAACAAACCTACAGTTCCTGTCTTGTTTGCACCGCCTGTATACTGCTGTTCAGAGTATATAGGGCCTGGTGGCCCCACACCTTTCCTTATTTTAATTTGGGTGCGGGGTTCCCCTTAATATCCATACAAGACCCAAAGGGCCTGGTAATGGACTGGGGGGTACCCATGCCGTTTGTCTCACTGATTTTCATCCATATTGCCATGACCCGACATGACATTAAACCCGCAAGCAGTTTTAAATGAGATTTTTTCCTTTAAAAATGACATTTGGTGCAGGGACTGTTCTAAACACGGGAAACACGCGTCACTTTACAGGCATACTATATACACCCCCCAGGTACGATATTTAAAGGAATATTTCACTTTTTTTTTTTTTACTTTAAGCATCATTAAAATCACTCCTCCCGAAAAAACGGCCGTTTTTAAAAGTTTTTTTTGCATTGATACATGTCCCCTGGGGTAGGACCCGGGTCCCCAAACCCTTTTTAGGACAATACCATGCAAATTAGCCTTTAAAATGAGCACTTTTGATTTCGAACGTTCGAGTCCCATAGACGTCAATGGGGTTCTAACGTTCGTGCGAACTTTCGGTCCGTTCGCAGGTTCTGGTGCGAACCGAACCGGGGGGTGTTCGGCTCATCCCTACTCAGCACATCCTCCTCATTATATGACTGGTAATGATACTTCCAATGTACTTTTTCAATTATAATTACGGGATATTAACCAAAACAAAATATGTGGTGTATCCTCCCTCCTTTTTTTTTTAGAGTTAATCTAATACCCACTAATAAAACAAAAACATTTACCTATATTTTCCCTAGATAAACTTGCTGTGACCTCCAAACTACCGAAAAAACTGACTCAGTTTAAAATTCACCCCAAAAACCTTAATCTGCATTACACAAATCTCAATATTATATTATAATATGTGAAAAAATGCAGCGCATGTGCAAAGGAAATGAATAAATGAGGTTGTGAATTAGTGCTGAAAAAATTAACAAGCCAAAGGTGAATTAAACATAATGTCCATGAAAGGGTGTGAATGTCCAACTCCACAGGAGATGAAGGTACTTCAAGGGATGGTGGTAATCTGATGATTGTCAGAAGTCACCTAGTATCGTGAACCGACCACTTCGCAGGATGAATCGATAAACAAAAAATACAAAAAGGACTCTTACCAGATCCCGTGGACTCCCGTGTCAGCGACAGGGAATCGCATGCGCCGTTTGTCAACAATGACGTGGAGTGGAAGGTCTGGACCATCAAATCCTCTGAATTGCAGTCTGCGTGGATCTCCCGAAAACGACCAGATGAGTCCTCACAGGGGACGGCCGACGTGGATCAGGGGAGTCCAGAAAGACCTTTAAGGAGCAGTTGGAGGTACTGGGCCTCATGCAGTGGATGTAAAGACAAAAAAGATATGCCTCCACATAGTGCAGATAAAAGGGGTGTTTTTATTGGTAAAAACAGCCGTATACAAATAAAAACGTGATCACAAGAAATAAAAGCAAATACAAATGGGCAACATGGAGAGTGGTGTATGAGCCCGACGCGTTTCGACCTAGGGGTCTTCAACAGGGGCATAGACCATCCACTCCAAGTTGCCATATATATATAACTAAAAATATCAAGAGAGGACCAATCGCAGTAGTTGAGAAAACAAGCCATTTCATTGGGTGAGTATAGTCACCTGACTTACTTATATAAAACACCATAATGTTCATACGTGCGGAACTCAAGATGTTTTTCCACTACAAATATTTCCAAGTCCAAAAAATGTACATTGGTGGAGCTAGCCTCATAACTCAAAGATCGTTGGTATTGAGGTTGGTCATAAAAGTATCTAGCGATGCACGGTCACCATCCCATAGGAAGAGGATGTCGGTACATTTTTCTGTACTGTCAGCAGAGGAGTGCTTTCAATTATTAACCAAATACGAAGTCCTTCAATACTTAGAGAGATTTTTAGGTTTTTTACATATAGTTGTCTGGTGATTTCTTTACATTTACCATCTCCATCCAAGTGGCATTTTATCTATTTATAGACATTGGATATGAACATTATGGCAAATTGTCCATTCCTGAACAGATCAAAGAAATATTCTCAGCATATCAAACACCTTTTGAAGTGGATAAAGGGTTGGTTAACACAGGGCACTACAAGGCCTTTATCTAGCTATCTCTTCCTTGCATTTGAATTTACAACGGGCAAATAGCAGAGCATCTCCCATAACACACACACACCTAACATTCCTGCAGATCAAAAAAGGAACTGTTGAATTAGGTTCTCAATCTAAAGCCTGTCATATGTACAGCTAGCTAGGTTAACCCAAGGGTCGGTTCACACTGGGGCAACACGACTTCAGCGCGACTTTGTACCGCAACTTCAACGCGGCTTCAGCGCGACTTCAGCGCGACTTCAGCAAATTACAAGGCGACTTGAAGTCGCCTCCATGACAGGCGACTTCGCCTGTGGCCAATCACAGGGCAATCAGCTCTCTGGGAGGGAGGGGGGGAGGGAGGGGTTTTCCCTGCAAAGTCGCTTGACTTTACAGAGAGATCCGACTTGGAGGCGACTTCCATTGATTTCTATGGTACAGGTCGCCTACCAAGTCGGATCAAAGTAGTACAGGGAGTACGCTCTGAAGTCGGAGCGACTTCAGTAGTGTCTATTCGGTTCACACTGGGACGACTTGGGATCCGACTTGTACGCCCTCAAGTCGCCCCAAGTCGCCTCAGAAAGAGATTCACATTTAAGTGAATGGGAGCGTCTTAATAGACACTACTGAAGTCGCTCCGACTTCAGAGCGTACTCCCTGTACTACTTTGATCCGACTTCAGCCTATTCACTATCATTGAAGTCGGATCGCCGTCTCGCATGATCCGACTTCGGCATGCGACTTGTGCTCAGATGATCTTGAGGGGGAACTCCGCGCCAAATTTTAAATAAAAATCCGGCATGGGTTCCCCCTCCAAGAGCATACCAGGCCCTTGGGTCTGGTATGGACCTGGGGGAACCCCCTACGCCGAAAAAACGGCGTGGGGGGTCCCCCAGTCCATACCAGACCCTTATCCGAGCACGCAGCCCGGCCGGACAGGAATGGGGGTGGGGGACGAGCGAGTGCCCCCCCATCCTGAACCGTACCAGGCCGCATGCCCTCAACATGGGGGGGTTGGTGCCTTGGGGGAGGGGGGCGCGCTGCGGCCCCCCCACCCCAAAGCACCTTGTCCCCATGTTGATGAGGACAAGGGCCTCTTCCCGACAACCCTGGCCGTTGGTTGTCGGGGTCTGTGGGCTTATAGGAATCCGGGAGCCCCCTCTAATAAGAGGGCCCCCAGATCCCGGCCCCTCACCCTATGTGAATGAGTATGGGGTACATCGAACCCCTACCCATTCACCTAGGGAAAGTGTCAATTTAAAAAAAAACACTACACAGATTTTTAAAGTAATTTATTAGACAGCTCCGGGGGTCTTCTTCCGACTTCGGGGGTCTCTCCGGTTCTTCTCCGCGCTCTCCGGGTCTTCTGCCGGGCTCCTCCGCTATTTTCTGCTCTTTTGCCGCTCTTTTGCTATAGCGGAGGAGCCCGGTCTGCTGCCTTCTTCTCTTCGGGGGTCTCTCCGGTTCTTCTCCGCGCTCTCCGGATCTTCTGCCGGGCTCCTCCGCTATTTTCTGCTCTTTTGCCGCTCTTTTGCTATAGCGAAGGAGCCCGGTCTTCAATCTTCTGCCTTCTGCCCTCTTCTTCTGATGTTGACACGATGCTCTCTGGGGCTGGAATGCACTCTGAGCGCTCCGCTCTGACTTATATAGGTGGTGACCATGCCCCCTTATGCCGTCACAGTCCCTGGGCATGCTGGGACTGTGACGTTTTAGGGGGCGTGGTCATCACCCAATGACCACGCCCCCTTATGCAGTCATAGTCCCAGCATCCCAGCATGCCCAGGGACTGTGACGGCATAAGGGGGCGGGGTCACCGCCTATATAAATCAGAGCAGAGCGCACAGAGAGCATTCTAGCCGGAGAGAGCGTCGTGTCAACATCAGAAGAAGAGAAGAGGGCAGAAGACGGAAGACCGGGCTCCTCCGCTTTAGCAAGAGAGCGGCAGAAGAGAGCGGAGGAGCCCGGAGAAGAACCGGAGAGACCCCCGAAGTCGGAAGAAGACCCCCGGAGCTGTCTAATAAAATACTTTAAAAATCTATGTAGTGTTTTTTTTTAAATTGACACTTTTTCCCTAGGTGAATGGGTAGGGGTACGATGTACCCCATACTCATTCACATAGGGTGGGGGGCCGGGATCTGGGGGCCCCCTTATTAAAGGGGGCTCCCGGATTCCGATAAGCCCTCCGTCCGCAGACCCCGACAACCAACGGCCAGGGTTGTCGGGAAGAGGCCCTTGTCCTCATCAACATGGGGACAAGGTGCTTTGGGGGGGGGCCCGCAACGCGCCCCCTCCCCCAAGGCACCAACCCCCCATGTTGAGGGCATGCGGCCTGGTACGGTTCAGGAGGGGGGGGGCGCTCGCTCGTCCCCACCCCCATTCCTGTCCGGCCGGGCTGCGTGCTCGGATAAGGGTCTGGTATGGATTGGGGGGGACCCCCCACGCCGTTTTTTCGGCGTAGGGGGTTCCCCTCAAGGTCCATACCAGACCCAAGGGCCTGGTATGCTCCTGGAGGGGGAACCCATGCCGGTTTTTTATTTAAAATTTGGCGCAGAGTTCCCCCTCAAGATTCATACCAAACACAGTGGCGGGGATCCAAGTCGGATCCCCGTTCATTGAAAGTCGGACACATGTCGCAGGGCAAAGTCGGATCCAAAGTAGGACGGCTGTCGTGTTGCGTGAACCGACCCTAACCAACAACAATATTTCATACACCCCCTAATCCTTGTTTAATATATATATATATATATATATATATATATATATATATATATATATATATATATATAAAATCTCTTGAGTACATTACTTTGCAGGATTCTGTGTACAAAAAATAGATGCACTTTTTTCACCCTCAAAAATATATGCATGTATTGTTTTTTACTAAAAGGTAAACTTAGCCTTTAAGAAAGGAGGTGTGTTGGAACAACTAAACCCCCTCTCCTCATCACCATACCACGGTGGGAGGAGTTCTGTAGTTTACAAAGGCAAACTGAGCAGGGCTAATGACACTGCTTGAGATACTGCAGGGTGCACAGGAAGTAATCATTTCACTGAATTTCTGGTAAGACAAACATATAAAACAACAGAAAGGGGTTGATTTACCAAAGACAAATAGGCAGTTCACTCTGCAAGGGAAGATACATTTTGCAAGAGAGTTTTTCTTAGAGCTTAGTGAATGTGATAAAATTCATTTTACAAAGACTACCCAAATACGTGCAAGGAAGAAAAAAAAACAAAAAAAACAAAAAAAACAAAACAAAAAAAAAAAAAAACTTACTTCCGTATGATTGGATGATGAAAGTCAGCAGAGCTTTCATGTAATTCACTAAGCTCTAGGAAGAAATTCACTTTAAAAGTACAACTTCCCTTGCAAAGTGAGCAGCCTATTTGCCTTTAGTAAACAAATCCCAATGGTATATTTAACAAACGAAAAGGGAGCAAATAGGAGACATTCATTCTAAGGCTCCATTCACACTAGCGCGTTTTTTGATGCATTTTGCATTTTGCAGAAATGCACGGGAATTTTTTAACATGGGTTCCTATGGAACATGTTCACATCAATGCCTTTTTGTTTCTCTGCATTTTTGGAAAGGGTCAGGGGAAATTCCGACCGTGTGTACGCGGCATAAGGCTCGATTCACACCTATGCATGTTGCTTTTGAGCGTTTTTGGAGGTTTTTTTTTCATGCTTGCCACGTTTTTGAGCCGCGTTTTTGCCGCGATTTTGCCGCGATTTGCGCTTTGCGTTTTTTTTTTTTTTTTTACATTTTTTTTACAGTCTTTAAAAAAAAAAAAAAAAAAAAAAAAAAAAAAAAAACGGCAAAAACGCATCAAAAACGCACCAAAAACGCATCAAAAACGGTGCACTTGCGTTTTTGATGCTTGTCCATTGAAATCCATTACATGCAAAACGCTGCATTTTGCATGAAAAAAAGTCCCCGACCCTTTCCAAAAATGCAGAGAAACAAAAAGGCATTGATGTGAACATGTTCCATAGGAACCCATGTTAAAAAATTCCCGTGCATTTCTGCAAAATGCAAAATGCATCAAAAAACACGCTAGTGTGAATCGAGCCTTAGAGTTTCCATTTTTGCCCTTTGCTCAACTGCACATACAGAGCCATTGATTTATTGCACAGATATAGGCTAATGTGATAGAGTCATTTATTCCAAAAAGGCATACAGCTGTTTCAGGCTTGTTGGCTATTATCAGTGCCAACCAATAAGAATTCATAACTTGTCTGTTATACATTGTTATTGGTCCAAAAACCCTACTCCATTGTATTCATGGTTCTGCCCACTATCCAAATGAGGTAATTAATCTCCTTATTTTTGGGATTTGCGATTGAATGAGCATAGGTGTGCGCACAGGATGTGCCAGGTGTGCCTGGGCACACCCTAATCACCCTGTGCTGCTTAGCTGCAGAGAAAGGGACTGGTGAATCTCTGTCCTCAATCCCTTTCTCTATCTCAAAAGTGAGACATCAGGGGTCTGTTTAGACACCTGATATTGTTACCAAAGCCTCCCAAAGGAGCTCCTAAAAAAAAAAAAAATTGTAAAAAATAATAGAAAAATTAAATGGTAAGTAATAATAATAAAAATAGACTACTGACACCAATCTCTGCCCTACTGACACCGTCCACTGCTCTACTGACACACACTGCATGTATGTGTGTTTTTGGGCTTTGGGGTGCACACCCTAATACAATAGGCTGCGCACACCTATGTGAATGAGATTTGTAAATACCTTCTGTACTAAGAAGTGGAGGGCTTTTTCGGTTCCCTTTAGCCCACCTCACCACAACCTGATAGATTATATCCCCTCCCTTTAGATTGTAAGCTCTATGGGCAGGGTCCTCCTATTTCTTCTGCATTGAAATTGTACTGCCCCCCCCCTACATTGTAAAGTGCTGTGTAAACTGTTGGCACTATATAAATCCTGTATAGTAATAATAATTATACTCTCTTGTTGCCAAAGTTGTAATGTTAGAGTGTTTTGGTATTACACAGAAAAAATATTGACTGTAGTAGACACCAACTGCCCTGAGGTGTTAGCACTCACAAAAGTTTAGTGGAATGTTATATCCAGATAAATGGTACCGTATATACTTGAGTATAGGTCGACCCGTATATAAGTCGAGGCCCCTAATTTACCACAAAAAACTGGGAAAAACGTATTGACCCGAGTATAAGACGAGGGTGAGAAATGCAGCAGCTACCCTAAGTGGAAAAAGAGGGTCAACAATGCCCATCTGCAGCTGAATGCCTCCCTGTGTCCTGTGCATGTGTCCCCGTGTCCTGTGCATGTGTCCCCGTGTCCTGTGCATGTGTCCCCGTGTCCTGTGCATGTGTCCCCGTGTCCTGTGCATGTGTCCCCGTGTCCTGTGCATGTTTTCCTGTGTCCTGTGCAGCCTACCTGTGTCCTGTGCATGTGTCCCGTGCAGCCTACCTGTGTCCTGTGCATGTGTCCCTGTGTATGTGTCCCTGTGTCCTGTGCATGTGTCCTGTGCACTGTGCATGTGTCCCTGTGTCCTGTGCATGTGTCCTGTGCACTGTGCATGTGTCCCTGTGTCCAGTGCATGCGTCCCCGTGTCCTGTGCATGTGTCCCTGTGTCCTGTGCATGTGTCCCCGTGTCCTGTGCATGTTTTCCTGTGTCCTGTGCAGCCTACCTGTGTCCTGTGCATGTGTCCCTGTGTATGAGTCCCTGTGTCCTGAGCATGTGTCCCTGTGTCCTGTGCATGTGTCCCTGTGTCCGTGTCCCTGTGTCCGTGTCCCTGTGTCCTGTGCATGTGTCCCTGTGCATGTGTCCCTGTGTCCTGTGCAGCCTACCTGTGTCCTGTGCATGTGTCCCGTGCAGCCTACCTGTGTCCTGTGCATGTGTCCCTGTGTATGTGTCCTGTGCATGTGTCCCTGTGTCCTGTGCATGTGTCCCTGTGTCCTGTGCATGTGTCCCTGTGTCCTGTGCATGTGTCCCCGTGTCCTGTGCATGTGTCCCCGTGTCCTGTGCATGTGTCCCCGTGTCCTGTGCATGTGTCCCCGTGTCCTGTGCATGTGTCCCCGTGTCCAGTGCATGTGTCCCCGTGTCCTGTGCATGTGTCCCCGTGTCCAGTGCATGTGTCCCCGTGTCCAGTGCATGTGTCCCCGTGTCCAGTGCATGTGTCCCCGTGTCCTGTGCATGTGTCCCCGTGTCCTGTGCATGTGTCCCCGTGTCCAGTGCATGTGTCCCCGTGTCCAGTGCATGTGTCCCCGTGTCCAGTGCATGTGTCCCCGTGTCCTGTGCATGTGTCCCCGTGTCCTGTGCATGTGTCCCCGTGTCCTGTGCATGTTTTCCTGTGTCCTGTGCAGCCTACCTGTGTCTTGTGCATGTGTCCTGTGCAGCCTACCTGTGTCCTGAGCATGTGTCCCTGTGTATGTGTCCCTGTGTCCTGTGCATGTGTCCTGTGCACGTGTCCCTGTGTCCTGTGCATGTGTCCTGTGCACTGTGCATGTGTCCCTGTGTCCAGTGCATGTGTCCCCGTGTCCAATGCATGTGTCCCCGTGTCCTGTACAGCCTACCTGTGTCCTGTGCATGTGTCCCTGTGTATGTGTCCCTGTGTCCTGAGCATGTGTCCCTGTGCATGTGTCCCTGTGTACTGTGCATGTGTCCCTGTGCATGTGTCCCTGTGTCCGTGTCCCTGTGTCCTGTGCATGTGCCCCTGTGCATGTGTCCCTGTGTCCTGTGCATGTGTCCCGTGCAGCCTACCTGTGTCCTGTGCATGTGTCCCTGTGTCCTGTGCATGTGTCCCTGTGTCCTGTGCATGTGTCCTGTGCACTGTGCATGTGTCCTGTGCATGTGTGCATGTGTCCTGTGCACAGTGCATGTGTCCCTGTGTCCAGTGCATGTGTCCCTGTGTCCAGTGCATGTGTCCCTGTGTCCAGTGCATGTGTCCTGTGCACTGTGCATGTGTCCTGTGCACTGTGCATGTGTCCCCGTGTCTAGTGCATGTGTCCTCGTGTCCAGTGCATGTGTCCCCGTGTCCAGTACATGTGTCCCCGTGTCCAGTGCATGTGTCCCTGTGTCCTGAGCATGTGTCCCTGTGCATGTGTCCCTGTGTCCTGTGCATGTGTCCCTGTGCATGTGTTCCTGTGTCCTGTGCATGTGTCCCTGTGCATGTGTCCCTGTGTCCTGTGCATGTGTCCCGTGCAGCCTACCTGTGTCCTGTGCATGTGTCCCTGTGTATGTGTCCCTGTGTCCTGTGCATGTGTCCCTGTGTCCTGTGCATGTGTCCCTGTGTCCTGTGCATGTGTCCCTGTGTCCTGTGCATGTGTCCCTGTGTCCTGTGCATGTGTCCTGTGCACTGTGCATGTGCCCTGTGCACTGTGCATGTGTCCTGTGCACTGTGCATGTGTCCCTGTGTCCAGTGCATGTGTCCCTGTGTCCAGTGCATGTGTCCCTGTGTCCAGTGCATGTGTCCCTGTGTCCTGTGCATGTGTCCTGTTCATGTGTCCTGTGCACTTTGCATGTGTCCTGTGCACTGTGCATGTGTCCCTGTGTCCTGTGCATGTGTCCTGTGCACTGTGCATGTGTCCCCGTGTCCAGTGCATGTGTCCCCGTGTCCAGTGCATGTGTCCCCATGTCCTGTGCAGCCTACCTGTGTCCTGTGCATGTGTCCCTGTGTATGTGTCCCTGTGTCCTGAGCATGTGTCCCTGTGCATGTGTCCCTGTGTCCTGAGCATGTGTCCCTGTGCATGTGTCCCTGTGTCCTGTGCATGTGTCCCTGTGCATGTGTCCCTGTGTCCGTGTCCCTGTGTCCTGTGCATGTGGCCCTGTGCATGTGTCCCTGTGTCCCGTGCAGCCTACCTGTGTCCTGTGCATGTGTCCCTGTGTCCTGTGCATGTGTCCCTGTGTCCTGTGCATGTGTCCCGTGCACTGTGCATGTGTCCCTGTGTCCTGTGCATGTGTCCTGTGCACTGTGCATGTATCCCTGTGTCCAGTGCATGTGTCCCCGTGTCCAGTGCATGTGTCCCCGTGTCCTGTGCAGCCTACCTGTGTCCTGTGCATGTGTCCCTGTGTATGTGTCCCTGTGTCCTGAGCATGTGTCCCTGTGCATGTGTCCCTGTGTCCTGTGCATGTGTCCCTGTGTCCGTGTCCCTGTGTCCTGTGCATGTGCCCCTGTGCATGTGTCCTGTGCATGTGTCCCATGCAGCCTACCTGTGTCCTGTGCATGTGTCCCTGTGTCCTGTGCATGTGTCCCTGTGTCCTGTGCATGTGTCCTGTGCACTGTGCATGTGTGCATGTGTCCTGTGCACTGTGCATGTGTCCCTGTGTCCAGTGCATGTGTCCCTGTGTCCAGTGCATGTGTCCCTGTGTCCAGTGCATGTGTCCTGTGCACTGTGCATGTGTCCCCGTGTCTAGTGCATGTGTCCCCGTGTCCAGTGCATGTGTCCCCGTGTCCAGTGCATGTGTCCCTGTGTCCTGTGCATGTGTCCCTGTGCATGTGTCCCTGTGTCCTGTGCATGTGTCCCTGTGCATGTGTCCCTGTGTCCTGTGCATGTGTCCCGTGCAGCCTACCTGTGTCCTGTGCATGTGTCCCTGTGTATGTGTCCCTGTGTCCTGTGCATGTGTCCCTGTGTCCTGTGCATGTGTCCCTGTGCCCTGTGCATGTGTCCCTGTGCACTGTGCATGTGTTCTGTGCACTGTGCATGTGTCCTGTGCATGTGTGCATGTGTCCTGTGCACTGTGCATGTGTCCCTGTGTCCAGTGCATGTGTCCCTGTGTCCAGTGCATGTGTCCCTGTGTCCTGTGCATGTGTCCTGTGCACTGTGCATGTGTCCCCGTGTCCAGTGCATGTGTCCCCGTGTCCTGTGCATGTGTCCCGTGCAGCCTACCTGTGTCCTGTGCATGTGTCCCTGTGTATGTGTCCCTGTGTATGTGTCCCTGTGTCCTGTGCATGTGTCCTGTGCACTGTGCATGTGTCCTGTGCACTGTGCATGTGTCCCCGTGTCCAGTGCATGTGTCCCCGTGTCCTGTGCATGTGTCCTGTGCACTGTGCATGTGTCCTGTGCATGTGTCCTGTGCACTGTGCATGTGTCCCCGTGTCCAGTGCATGTGTCCCCGTGTCCAGTGCATGTGTCCCCGTGTCCAGTGCATGTGTCCCCGTGTCCAGTGCATGTGTCCCCGTGTCCAGTGCATGTGTCCCCGTGTCCTGTGCATGTGTCCCCGTGTCCTGTGCATGTGTCCTGTGCACTGTGCATGTGTCCTGTGCACTGTGCATGTGTCCCCGTGTCCAGTGCATGTGTCCCCGTGTCCTGTGCATGTGTCCCCGTGTCCTGTGCATGTGTCCCCGTGTCCAGTGCGTGTGTCCCCGTGTCCAGTGCGTGTGTCCCCGTGTCCAGTGCGTGTGTCCCCGTGTCCAGTGCGTGTGTCCCCGTGTCCAGTGCGTGTGTCCCCGTGTCCAGTGCGTGTGTCCCCGTGTCCAGTGCGTGTGTCCCCGTGTCCAGTGCGTGTGTCCCCGTGTCCAGTGCGTGTGTCCCCGTGTCCAGTGCGTGTGTCCCCGTGTCCAGTGCGTGTGTCCCCGTGTCCTGTGCATGTGTCCCCGTGTCCTGTGCATGTGTCCCCGTGTCCTGTGCATGTGTCCTGTGCATGTGTCCCTGTGTCCTGCGCATGTGTCCTGTGCACTGTGCATGTGTCCCTGTGTCCAGTGCATGTGTCCCCGTGTCCAGTGCATGTGTCCCCGTGTCCTGTGCAGCCTACCTGTGTCCTGTGCATGTGTCCCTGTGTATGTGTCCCTGTGTCCTGAGCATGTGTCCCTGTGCATGTGTCCCTTTGTCCTGTGCATGTGTCCCTGTGCATGTGTCCCTGTGTCCTGTGCATGTGTCCCATGCAGCCTACCTGTGTCCTGTGCATGTGTCCCTGTGTATGTGTCCCTGTGTCCTGTGCATGTGTCCCTGTGTCCTGTGCATGTGTCCCTGTGTCCTGTGCATGTGTCCCTGTGTCCTGTGCATGTGTCCCTGTGTCCTGTGCATGTGTCCTGTGCACTGTGCATGTGTCCTGTGCACTGTGCATGTGTGCATGTGTCCCTGTGTCCAGTGCATGTGTCCCTGTGTCCAGTGCATGTGTCCCTGTGTCCAGTGCATGTGTCCCTGTGTCCTGTGCATGTGTCCTGTCCAGTGCATGTGTCCCCGTGTCCAGTGCATGTGTCCCCGTGTCCTGTGCATGTGTCCCCGTGTCCTGTGCATGTGTCCTGTGCACTGTGCATGTGTCCTGTGCACTGTGCATGTGTCCTGTGCACTGTGCATGTGTGCATGTGTCCTGTGCACTGTGCATGTGTCCCTGTGTCCAGTGCATGTGTCCCTGTGTCCAGTGCATGTGTCCCTGTGTCCTGTGCATGTGTCCTGTGCATGTGTCCCCGTGTCCAGTGCATGTGTCCCCGTGTCCAGTGCATGTGTCCCCGTGTCCAGTGCATGTGTCCCCGTGTCCAGTGCATGTGTCCCCGTGTCCAGTGCATGTGTCCCCGTGTCCAGTGCATGTGTCCCCGTGTCCAGTGCATGTGTCCCCGTGTCCAGTGCATGTGCCCCCGTGTCCAGTGCATGTGTCCCCGTGTCCTGTGCATGTGTCCCCGTGTCCTGTGCTTGTGTCCCCGTGTCCTGTGCATGTGTCCCCGTGTCCTGTACATGTGTCCTGTGCACTGTGCATGTGTCCCTGTGTCCTGTGCATGTGTCCTGTGTCCAGTGCATGTGTCCCTGTGTCCAGTGCATGTGTCCCCGTGTCCAGTGCATGTGTCCCTGTGTCCAGTGCATGTGTCCCCGTGTCCTGTGCAGCCTACCTGTGTCCTGTGTATGTGTCCCTGTGTATGTGTCCCTGTGTATGTGTCCTGTGCACTGTGCATGTGTCCCTGTGTCCTGTGCACTGTGCATGTGTCCCTGTGTCCTGTGCATGTGTCCTGTGCCCAGTGCATGTGTCCCTGTGCCCAGTGCATGTGTCCCTGTGCCCAGTGCATGTGTCCCTGTGCCCGGTGCATGTGTCCCTGTGCCCGGTGCATGTGTCCCTGTGTCCAGTGCATGTGTCCCTGTGTCCAGTGCATGTGTCCCTGTGTCCAGTGCATGTGTCCCTGTGTCCAGTGCATGTGTCCCTGTGTCTAGTGCATATGTGTCCCTGTGTCCAGTGCATGTGTCCCTGTGTCCTGTGCATGTGTCCCTGTGTCCTGTGCACTGTGCATGTGTCCAGTGCATGTGTCCCTGTGTCCTGTGCATGTGTCCTGTGCATGTGTCCCTGTGTCCTGTGCATGTGTCCTGTGCATGTGTCCCTGTGTCCTGTGCATGTGTCCTGTGCATGTGTCCCTGTGTCCAGTGCATGTGTCCCTGTGTCCTGTGCACTGTGCATGTGTCCAGTGCATGTGTCCCTGTGTCCTGTGCATGTGTCCTGTGCATGTGTCCCTGTGTCCTGTGCATGTGTCCTGTGCATGTGTCCCTGTGTCCTGTGCATGTGTCCCTGTGTCCTGTGCATGTGTCCCTGTGACCTGTGCATGTGTCCCTCTGACCTGTGCATGTGTCCCTGTGTCCTGTGCATGTGTCCCTATGTCCTGTGCATGTGTCCCTGTGTCCTGTGCAGCCTACCTGTGTCCTGTGCATGTGTCCCTGTGCATGTGTCCCTGTGTCCTGTGCAGCCTACCTGTGTCCTGTGCAGCCTACCTGTGTCCTGTGCATGTGTCCCTGTGTCCTGTGCATGTGTCCCTGTGCATGTGTCCCTGTGTCCTGTGCATGTGTCCCTGTGCATGTGTCCTGTGCAGCTTACCTGTGTCCTGTGCAGCCTACCGGTGTCCTGTGCATGTGCCCCTGTGTATGTGTGCATGTGTCCCTGTGTATGTGTGCATGTATCCTGTGCATGTGTCCCTGTGCATGTGTCCCTGTGTCCTGTGCAGCCTACCTGTGTCCCATGCATGTGTCCTGTGCATGTGTCCCTTTGTCCTGTGCATGTGTCCTGTGCATGTGTTCTGTGCCCCTGTGTCCTGTGCAGCCTACCTGTGTCCTGTGCATGTGTCCCTGTGTCATGTGCATGTGTCCTGTGCCCCTGTGTCCTGTGCAGCCTACCTGTGTCCTGTGCATGTGTCCCTGTGTCCTGTGCATGTGTCCCTGTGTCCTGTGCATGTGTCCTGTGCATGTGTCCCTGTGTCCTGTGCATGTGTCCCTGTGTCCTGTGCATGTGTCCTGTGCAGCCTACCTGTGTCCTGTGCATGTGTCCTGTGCATGTGTCCCCGTGTCCTGTGCATGTGTCCTGTGCACTGTGCATGTGTCCCTGTGTCCTGTGCATGTGTCCCTGTGTCCAGTGCATGTGTCCCCGTGTCCAGTGCATGTGTCCCCGTGTCCTGTGCAGCCTACCTGTGTCCTGTGCATGTGTCCCTGTGTATGTGTCCCTGTGTCCTGAGCATGTGTCCCTGTGCATGTGTCCCTGTGTCCTGTGCATGTGTCCCTGTGTCCTGTGCATGTGTCCCATGCAGCCTACCTGTGTCCTGTGCATGTGTCCCTGTGTATGTGTCCCTGTGTCCTGTGCATGTGTCCCTGTGTCCTGTGCATGTGTCCCTGTGTCCTGTGCATGTGTCCCTGTGTCCTGTGCATGTGTCCCTGTGTCCTGTGCATGTGTCCCTGTGTCCTGTGCATGTGTCCCTGTGTCCTGTGCATGTGTCCCTGTGTCCTGTGCATGTGTCCCTGTGTCCTGTGCATGTGTCCCTGTGTCCTGTGCATGTGTCCCTGTGTCCAGTGCATGTGTCCCTGTGTCCAGTGCATGTGTCCCTGTGTCCAGTGCATGTGTCCCTGTGTCCTGTGCATGTGTCCTGTGCACTGTGCATGTGTCCTGTGCACTGTGCATGTGTCCTGTGCACTGTGCATGTGTCCCTGTGTCCAGTGCATGTGTCCCTGTGTCCAGTGCATGTGTCCCCGTGTCCAGTGCATGTGTCCCCGTGTCCAGTGCATGTGTCCCCGTGTCCAGTGCATGTGTCCCCGTGTCCTGTGCATGTGTCCCCGTGTCCAGTGCATGTGTCCCCGTGTCCTGTGCATGTGTCCCCGTGTCCTGTGCATGTGTCCTGTGCACTGTGCATGTGTCCCTGTGTCCTGTGCATGTGTCCTGTGCACTGTGCATGTGTCCCCGTGTCCTGTGCATGTGTCCCCGTGTCCTGTGCATGTGTCCCCGTGTCCTGTGCCTGTGTCCCCGTGTCCTGTGCATGTGTCCCCGTGTCCTGTGCATGTGTCCCCGTGTCTTGTGCATGTGTCCCCGTGTCCTGTGCATGTGTCCCTGTGTATGTGTCCTGTGCACTGTGCATGTGTCCCTGTGTCCTGTGCACTGTGCATGTGTCCCTGTGTCCTGTGCATGTGTCCTGTGCCCAGTGCATGTGTCCCTGTGTCCTGTGCATGTGTCCCTGTGCCCAGTGCATGTGTCCCTGTGCCCAGTGCATGTGTCCCTGTGCCCAGTGCTTGTGTCCCTGTGCCCGGTGCATGTGTCCCTGTGTCCAGTGCATGTGTCCCTGTGTCCAGTGCATGTGTCCCTGTGTCCAGTGCATGTGTCCCTGTGTCCAGTGCATATGTGTCCCTGTGTCCTGTGCACTGTGCATGTGTCCAGTGCATGTGTCCCTGTGTCCTGTGCATGTGTCCTGTGCATGTGTCCCTGTGTCCTGTGCATGTGTCCTGTGCATGTGTCCCTGTGTCCTGTGCATGTGTCCTGTGCATGTGTCCCTGTGTCCAGTGCATGTGTCCCTGTGTCCTGTGCATGTGTCCCTGTGTCCTGTGCACTGTGCATGTGTCCAGTGCATGTGTCCCTGTGTCCTGTGCATGTGTCCTGTGCATGTGTCCCTGTGTCCTGTGCATGTGTCCTGTGCATGTGTCCCTGTGTCCTGTGCATGTGTCCCTGTGACCTGTGCATGTGTCCCTCTGACCTGTGCATGTGTCCCTGTGTCCTGTGCATGTGTCCCTATGTCCTGTGCATGTGTCCCTGTGTCCTGTGCAGCCTACCTGTGTCCTGTGCATGTGTCCCTGTGCATGTGTCCCTGTGTCCTGTGCAGCCTACCTGTGTCCTGTGCAGCCTACCTGTGTCCTGTGCATGTGTCCCTGTGTCCTGTGCATGTGTCCCTGTGCATGTGTCCCTGTGTCCTGTGCATGTGTCCCTGTGCATGTGTCCTGTGCAGCTTACCTGTGTCCTGTGCAGCCTACCGGTGTCCTGTGCATGTGCCCCTGTGTATGTGTGCATGTGTCCCTGTGTATGTGTGCATGTATCCTGTGCATGTGTCCCTTTGCATGTGTCCCTGTGTCCTGTGCAGCCTACCTGTGTCCCATGCATGTGTCCTGTGCATGTGTCCCTTTGTCCTGTGCATGTGTCCTGTGCATGTGTTCTGTGCCCCTGTGTCCTGTGCAGCCTACCTGTGTCCTGTGCATGTGTCCCTGTGTCATGTGCATGTGTCCTGTGCCCCTGTGTCCTGTGCAGCCTACTGTGTCCTGTGCATGTGTCCCTGTGTCCTGTGCATGTGTCCCTGTGTCCTGTGCATGTGTCCTGTGCATGTGTCCCTGTGTCCTGTGCATGTGTCCTGTGCAGCCTACCTGTGTCCTGTGCATGTGTCCTGTGCATGTGTCCCTGTGTCCTGTGCATGTGTTCTGTGCAGCCTACCTGTGTCCTGTGCATGTGTCCCTGTGTATGTGTCCCTGTGTATCTGTCCCTGTGTCCTGGTGTCCTGTGCAGCCTACCTGTTTCCTGTGCATGCCTCCATATGGCGATCTCCATTCTCTGTGTGCCGCTCTGCACCGATCAGCGTGTGATAATACCATTCGGCGGCCATCATTCCACTATTCAAAAGCCGCGCCTCCTCCTTGTCTGTGATAGGCAGAACACGTGTCCCTGTGTCCTGTGCATGTGTCCCTGTGTCCTGTGCATGTGTCCTGTGCATGTGTCCCTGTGTCCTGTGCATGTGTCCCTGTGTCCTGTGCATGTGTCCTGTGCAGCCTACCTGTGTCCTGTGCATGTGTCCTGTGCATGTGTCCCCGTGTCCTGTGCATGTGTCCTGTGCACTGTGCATGTGTCCCTGTGTCCTGTGCATGTGTCCCTGTGTCCAGTGCATGTGTCCCCGTGTCCAGTGCATGTGTCCCCGTGTCCTGTGCAGCCTACCTGTGTCCTGTGCATGTGTCCCTGTGTATGTGTCCCTGTGTCCTGAGCATGTGTCCCTGTGCATGTGTCCCTGTGTCCTGTGCATGTGTCCCTGTGTCCTGTGCATGTGTCCCATGCAGCCTACCTGTGTCCTGTGCATGTGTCCCTGTGTATGTGTCCCTGTGCATGTGTCCCTGTGTCCTGTGCATGTGTCCCTGTGTCCTGTGCATGTGTCCCTGTGTCCTGTGCATGTGTCCCTGTGTCCTGTGCATGTGTCCCTGTGTCCTGTGCATGTGTCCCTGTGTCCTGTGCATGTGTCCCTGTGTCCTGTGCATGTGTCCCTGTGTCCAGTGCATGTGTCCCTGTGTCCAGTGCATGTGTCCCTGTGTCCTGTGCATGTGTCCTGTGCACTGTGCATGTGTCCTGTGCACTGTGCATGTGTCCTGTGCACTGTGCATGTGTCCCTGTGTCCAGTGCATGTGTCCCCGTGTCCAGTGCATGTGTCCCCGTGTCCAGTGCATGTGTCCCCGTGTCCAGTGCATGTGTCCCCGTGTCCAGTGCATGTGTCCCCGTGTCCAGTGCATGTGTCCCCGTGTCCAGTGCATGTGTCCCCGTGTCCAGTGCATGTGTCCCCGTGTCCAGTGCATGTGTCCCCGTGTCCAGTGCATGTGTCCCCGTGTCCAGTGCATGTGTCCCCGTGTCCAGTGCATGTGTCCCCGTGTCCAGTGCATGTGTCCCCGTGTCCAGTGCATGTGTCCCCGTGTCCTGTGCATGTGTCCCCGTGTCCTGTGCATGTGTCCCCGTGTCCTGTGCATGTGTCCCCGTGTCCTGTGCATGTGTCCCCGTGTCCTGTGCATGTGTCCCCGTGTCCTGTGCATGTGTCCTGTGCACTGTGCATGTGTCCCTGTGTCCTGTGCATGTGTCCTGTGCACTGTGCATGTGTCCCCGTGTCCTGTGCATGTGTCCCCGTGTCCTGTGCATGTGTCCCCGTGTCCTGTGCCTGTGTCCCCGTGTCCTGTGCATGTGTCCCCGTGTCCTGTGCATGTGTCCCCGTGTCTTGTGCATGTGTCCCCGTGTCCTGTGCATGTGTCCCTGTGTATGTGTCCTGTGCACTGTGCATGTGTCCCTGTGTCCTGTGCACTGTGCATGTGTCCCTGTGTCCTGTGCATGTGTCCTGTGCCCAGTGCATGTGTCCCTGTGTCCTGTGCATGTGTCCCTGTGCCCAGTGCATGTGTCCCTGTGCCCAGTGCATGTGTCCCTGTGCCCGGTGCATGTGTCCCTGTGCCCGGTGCATGTGTCCCTGTGTCCAGTGCATGTGTCCCTGTGTCCAGTGCATGTGTCCCTGTGTCCAGTGCATGTGTCCCTGTGTCCAGTGCATATGTGTCCCTGTGTCCTGTGCACTGTGCATGTGTCCAGTGCATGTGTCCCTGTGTCCTGTGCATGTGTCCTGTGCATGTGTCCCTGTGTCCTGTGCATGTGTCCTGTGCATGTGTCCCTGTGTCCTGTGCATGTGTCCTGTGCATGTGTCCCTGTGTCCAGTGCATGTGTCCCTGTGTCCTGTGCATGTGTCCCTGTGTCCTGTGCACTGTGCATGTGTCCAGTGCATGTGTCCCTGTGTCCTGTGCATGTGTCCTGTGCATGTGTCCCTGTGTCCTGTGCATGTGTCCTGTGCATGTGTCCCTGTGTCCTGTGCATGTGTCCCTGTGACCTGTGCATGTGTCCCTCTGACCTGTGCATGTGTCCCTGTGTCCTGTGCATGTGTCCCTATGTCCTGTGCATGTGTCCCTGTGTCCTGTGCAGCCTACCTGTGTCCTGTGCATGTGTCCCTGTGTCCTGTGCAGCCTACCTGTGTCCTGTGCAGCCTACCTGTGTCCTGTGCATGTGTCCCTGTGTCCTGTGCATGTGTCCCTGTGCATGTGTCCCTGTGTCCTGTGCATGTGTCCCTGTGCATGTGTCCTGTGCAGCTTACCTGTGTCCTGTGCAGCCTACCGGTGTCCTGTGCATGTGCCCCTGTGTATGTGTGCATGTGTCCCTGTGTATGTGTGCATGTATCCTGTGCATGTGTCCCTGTGCATGTGTCCCTGTGTCCTGTGCAGCCTACCTGTGTCCCATGCATGTGTCCTGTGCATGTGTCCCTTTGTCCTGTGCATGTGTCCTGTGCATGTGTTCTGTGCCCCTGTGTCCTGTGCAGCCTACCTGTGTCCTGTGCATGTGTCCCTGTGTCATGTGCATGTGTCCTGTGCCCCTGTGTCCTGTGCAGCCTACTGTGTCCTGTGCATGTGTCCCTGTGTCCTGTGCATGTGTCCCTGTGTCCTGTGCATGTGTCCTGTGCATGTGTCCCTGTGTCCTGTGCATGTGTCCTGTGCAGCCTACCTGTGTCCTGTGCATGTGTCCTGTGCATGTGTCCCTGTGTCCTGTGCATGTGTTCTGTGCAGCCTACCTGTGTCCTGTGCATGTGTCCCTGTGTATGTGTCCCTGTGTATCTGTCCCTGTGTCCTGGTGTCCTGTGCAGCCTACCTGTTTCCTGTGCATGCCTCCATATGGCGATCTCCATTCTCTGTGTGCCGCTCTGCACCGATCAGCGTGTGATAATACCATTCGGCGGCCATCATTCCACTATTCAAAAGCCGCGCCTCCTCCTTGTCTGTGATAGGCAGAACACTCCATTTCCCAGCAGTCAGCCTATCACGGACACTTTCTCATCCTCATACCACGGACGAGGATGAGAGGCTGTACACTGACTGCTGGGAAATGGAGTGTTCTGACTATCACAGACGAGGAGGAGGCGCGGCTTTTGAACAGTGGAATGGCCGCCAGATGGTATTATCACACGCTGGCCGCCGTCTGTCTGCATGACACGCTGATCGAGTAGGCAGACAGCGGTGACTCGAGTATAAGTCGAGGGGGGCACATTCAGCCTAAAAAAAAAAAAAAAAAAAAAAAGGGCTGAAAATCTCGACTTACACTCGAGTATATACGGTATATTGTACCCAATATTCCTTTGTGTGCTTTCTCCAGAGTTCTCCTTTGATTTTTTTTTTTGTAAATTCAGAAAGTCTTACATGGCAGTTGTGTGTAATCAGTGGCATAAATGTTTGTCTCATGGGTTTTGTAGCATAAATATACCTTAGCTTATATATATACTTTTATGGTTATAATCTCAACATAAAACTATGCAGGCCTGGACTGTATCTGAAATGTGGTCTACATAATATAATAAAGATAATTATGGCTTCTGGTTGATTAAACACTTTAGTAATTACATTTCAGTAAGGAGATACTAATAAACAAATCAGCACAGGATTGGGTTTTCGTTTTGTTTTAAAGGAACTGGATGTTGTAAGTCCTGTTTCTGGAAATTAAATCCCATTCTAGTATCCTAGATCACTCTTCCCATGTTAATCAGATCCTGCCTTGGGGATAGCTGGCTGATGCTTACACATACCATCATCTAATCATAGGAGGAGCATATGCTTTCTGTTATAACCGTCCAAGCAATGGCCACAGTAAATGCTCCTTGGCATTTGGTTCTGTCAAAGCAAGTCACTACCCAACGTGTAGAATATGTCTCTTAGTGATCCGCGGGTTTAAAAGTGTTAAGATGACTGTATAATTATTAGGAATACATTATTATTTTGGGATGAATTAGAGCTAGACTCAACTGTATTGAACAAATGTAGCGCTTTTTAAAGTAAGATTACAAGAATTCATATTTTTAAATTGGAATGAAATGAAAATATGTGATCTTACTCATATGACTGATTTTGTAGCTACCCGTGAATAGGACAATTGACCCTGCAAAATAATATGGCTAAATGAGAGTTTTAGAAAACACAAAAAAACATCAGTAAAGTCACATAAAACCAGCTAAAGGCTTTATAACAGGGTTACGTATCTTTATATTAGTCATGTGACTGTAATTTAAAGTCTTACTAAAAATAATGGTTACTGTTTAGAAAATAACTGCCCTTATTCTGATGTCCTTGCTTTTTTTATTGAACCTAGCTTGGTACATTGTACTACATGGAAGACTGTAGCAAGCTTGCACGTCTGTCTATTGCCACACCCATTTAGCCAGTGGCGGATGGTGGTTTTTTTGTTTGGGGGCGGTAATAAACCGAAACCCCCCACCCCCGCTGTCTGTCAGTTGGTCCACCGGCACCTACCCTATCTAGGCGGTGGGCATCCGGGGAGCAGCAGCGAGGATCGGGCATCCAAGGAGCGGCGGTGGGGACACTGCTTCCAGGCACTTTTTTCGGCCTCACCTACTATGGGACAGTGCATCCAGGCATTGGCCAATGGCTCTTCTCCTCCCGCTTCAGCTGTGCATCTCCTCCCCGGTGTCCAATAGGATGGCCTGTCCTTTCAGCCAATCGGGTGACAGGTATCAGACCAGCTTCCCGATTGGCCAGAAGGAGGATCAGTGTTGCAACAGCAAAAAATTCACTGTTGCAACACATCTGGGTGTACTCCTGTTGCACTCTCTGCGACCTGAGCCCACCTTATTTTGAAGCCTATTAGAGCCTCTGGTGCTTAAAATAAAACCTGGCCACTGTAATTCATGCGCCCGCCGCCCGGTGCCCTGAAATGTATCCTCATGACACATCACAGGAAGCACCCTCATGGCTAACAGAGGACAGAATTAGAAATAGACTTGAAAGACTTAACATTAATAAATCACCGGGACCAGATAGCTTGCATTCGAGGGTACTTAGGGAACTCAGTCAAGTAATTGCCAGACCATTGTTCCTAATTTTTACTGACAGTCTACTGACTGGAATGGTACCAGTCAATTGGAGAAAAGCCAATGTAGCACCAATATTTAACCACTTCCCGCCCGGTCAATAGCATATTGACGTCCAGGATGTGATTGCGTTATCCTGACTGGGCATCATATGACATCCAGCAGGATAACATGCCGGCGCATGCCCGCGGGGGCGCGCAGCGTGGTGATCGGGGATGGCATGTGTCCCTCGGACACAGGGCTTCCACGATCACAGTAAACAGCCATTTTAATGGTCTGTTTACCACTTGAACGGCCATGTCAAAATGACAGCCCATCACATGACACAAGATTCTCGGCGGCGAGCTCTGTGCGCGCCGCCGGAGGCGGGCAGAACGGGGGCGGTCGTGTGTCCCTCGGACTACTGTGCAGAACACGCCCCCCCCAATAAAGAGGACCTGTCACACAGCCCAGCCAATCAGCCCATCTGTCAACCAGCCAATCTGTCACAGGCCCACCACCATCGGTACCGTCACACAGGCTACCAGTAACGCCATCGGTACCACCACCAGTAGCGCCATCAGGCCCACCATCTATACTGCCACACAGGCCGCTACTTGTATTGCCAGTAGTGTCGCCATCGGTACCACCACCACCCGTACTGCCACCTGTACCGCCATCACCACCACCCGTACTGCCATCGGTACCACCACCACACCTACCGCCACCACCTGTAAGGCCATTGGTACCACCACCCGTATTCTCTACACACTTTAAACCCTGGTGGAATTAATGAGGAGTTAGAAATCTCTACCATTTTATAATACTATCATGTTGTGTTTCTGTTTTTTAAAAAAATATTCTTTATGATTTAATATAGCAATAATTTTATTGATGAATATAATTCTAGTTATCTACCGACACCAGCGGTTTCACAGTCCGTCAGTCCCAATATCACAACAATATATAATATCACATACATATTAACCATTTTAATATTTCCTCTCGCTGCTTTCAATATATTAATTTTAATCATATTCACTTAATGTAGTTTTTATGAATTTGATTAGGGATTATACTGTGTGTACATATATGTGTAAAATATATATATATATATATATATATATATATATATTTTTTGTAATATATATGTATACATGTCCATTATAAACCTATCATGTATTTACGTATACAGTACCTGATAAAAGTGATCATAATACAGGATAAGCTATAGTGAAGTATAACATACATGAGCACTATAATCCCTTCCCCCCCCCCCCTTTGTTCTAAATGTCATAGACACATGTCTGCTGTATATGGTTTGCAATATTGACTCTAATCATTAGGTGGCAGTGCTGAGTAAGCACTTAAATAGGCCGCACATGACCCATTCACTTTAGCTTGAGAAAGGAGCGCACCTTACCGCGCATGCTCTGAAACACGTTGCTTTACGGCAGTACAGTCCTTACTTTGAACTCTGCACTCCAGCCCTCCATGTGACTGCCTGGCTGCGTTGCAAGCCTCGTTCTGGATCGTGACCGAATCCGCTGCAGACAGACTAGCCGACAGCATAGTGGAACAAGGCTTTCTTTCATCTAGACTGCAGAGATCATCCATGGCTCTTACTGGAATCCCCTGCGCTGGACAATCATGTTGTTACATGTGAGTGTTTTTAATGCTAACGTGCCATTAAATGTTACAATCTTACTAAGAGGCGCCTGTTGCTGTCTTTTTTACATATTGGAGTGGCTTCACCTCCCCCCTAATGGACTGTACATTCTCACAAGGAGCTGTATTTTGCTCAAAAGAACTATTTGATGACTTGCATTGTCTTACATTTTTCATATTGTGACCTGCGCTGCTATCTGTTGTTGTGTTTTTTACCACCACCCGTACTGCCATTGGTACCACCACCACCACCCATACCGCCATCTGTACCACCACACAGGCCAGCCACTAATACCTCCATCGGTACCGCTACCACCAGCAGTACCATTATACAGGCCCGCCAATAAGCACTGCCATAATGTCCCAAAGGGTTTACACACCTGAGGAGGCATATGATATTCTAGCCATGTCGGATGATGAGAGCAGCGGGGAGCTCCCATCATCCGATTCTGGTTCGGGATATGAGCCAGTGGAGGATAGTGGATCAGAGTCCGAGTCCGCAGAGGAAACCGTAACTCCCAAAAGAATGAGATCAGGACCAAGATCAGGAGATCTGCCCACCACCAGCAGCGCCAGACCCCAGGAAGCGGAGCCCAGTACAAGTACTGGAAATACACGCCCAACCCAAAGAATCCAGCCCCAGTCCTACCTTCCCAATGCCCTGGCAAACCCCTTATGGTTGCCTGCCAACTCAGGATCTGCTATCACCCCCCCTTTCACCGCACAACCAGGTGTGCAGCCCGACACTACACATTTTTCTCAATTCGATTATTTTTCTTTATTTTTCCCACAAGATTTTCTGCAGAATATGGTGGATCAAACTAATTTGTATGCATCCCAATTTATTGCTGCCAACCCCAATTTTTCCTACGCCCGCATGTTCTAGTGGCGATGTGTCACACTGGATGAATTTAAATTGTTATTGGGCCTTACTTTCAATATGGGGCTTACAAAAAAGAATAAAGTCCATGCATATTGGTCCACCAACCCCATCCAACACATGCCCATATATTCCGCTGTCATGTCCAGGACAAGATACAAAATGATTATGCGTTTTCTCCACTTCAATGACAATTCACAGGGCCCTCCACAAGATCATCCCAACCATGACAAATTGTACAAGATACGCCCCCTAATCAATTCCTTTTCCCAGCGATTTAGAGAAGTTTTCATCCCAGACCAAAAAATTTGTGTGGACGAGTCCCTCATACATTTCACTGGCTGACTGTACTTCAAGCAGTATATAAACCAAACAAGAGAGCCAGGTATGGGCTGAAATTAAATAAATGTGATCAAGCTACTGGATAAGTCTTCACATTCCACATCTACGAAGGCAAAGACTCCCAGCTCCAGCCCCGTGACTGCCCCACATATATTGGAACCAGTGGGAAAATTGTATGGGAGCTGACATACCCCCGTTTGAAAAAGGATACCATTTATATGTCAACAATTATTATACCAGCCTGCCTCTTTTTTGTCATCTTTACAGTAAAAAAAAAACAGGCCTGCGGTACCTTAAAAAAAAAACCATAAGGGATTCCCACAAAATCTGTTGGCAAAAAAATTGCAAACAGAGAATCGGCATTCATGAGGAACCAGGAGGTGTTGGCCATGAAGTGGAGGGACAAGAAGGATGTCCACATCCTCTCTACCATCCACAATGACACCGTGGTGGAGATCCAAAGAAGACACGGCCCCAT
Source organism: Lithobates septentrionalis (assembly GCA_037952835.1). Lineage (NCBI taxonomy): Eukaryota > Metazoa > Chordata > Amphibia > Anura > Ranidae > Lithobates > Lithobates septentrionalis. The sequence continues at coordinate 11,609,329 of JBBDGP010000374.1, read as the reverse complement.
TGTAAAGCCAGAATGTGTCCACGACTACAATATGTATATGGGGGGGGGGGGGGGTGGATTTAAATAATCAGATGCTACAGCCCTATTTATCAACCAGAAAGTCCCGTTATTGGTACAGGAAATGTGCGTTTTACCTGTTTCACATAGCCCTTTTTAATTAGCTTGTCTGCTACTAAAAAGCAACTCAAAACCAACAAATCACCTACCTCAAGTATATTGAAGATATCGTCACTGCCCTCATTTACCAACAAGGTCCTTCCCCAGGAAGCATTTACTCTGATAGTGTGAGTCGACTTCACGAGCAACACTTTCCCTATAGCATTCCCCCCCACAGAATCTGGAAGAAGACGCCAAAAGAAATGCCGTGTATGCAGCAGAGGAGTAAGAAGAGATACCAGCTATTATTTTCCCCAATGTCCCTCTCAACCTGGCCTGTGCATGGGAGTTTGCTTCAAAAATTATCATACATCCATACAATATTAGTTCCCCTTATTATTAACAGACTGCCATTTCCCCCCATTTGCCTGCTACCATGTTAATTAACTGACCCTGGCCTGTTTACCGATGATGTCTTTGCTTGCCGATTTAAACCACCTTTCTGACTTCCACGTTCACCGACCTTGGCCTGTTAATCAACCATGTTTTTTCCTGCCACCTGGACTGATCTTTTGGCTATCTGCTTTAGTACACAGGGGTCTCACATATGTGAGGGGCTTCAGAATAGCGTTCTGAGTAGAGAAAACCAGTTTTTCGTTTTCTGTACTCCCAGAACAGGGTCTGGTTGCCCGGAGGCTTCAAAGCGATTTGGGTGGGAGAAGCCTCTACCCCTGTCCCTAAGCTTGATGGTCCTTCATGCTGCCTGGACCAATACTTTGGCTGTGCTGACCATATTGCTGCCTGTAATGACCAATGACATTATGCACCATGTTTCTTCCTGCTGTTTGGACCAATACTTTGGCTGTGTTGACCATATATCTGCCTGCTGCCTCTACTGACTTTGGACAGTATTTCTGCCGGGACACCCCTGCCTGCTACCTGGACCTCTGCTTTGGCTGTGCTCTGGCTGTGCTGACAGTATCTCTGCCTGTACGAACTATGGGCAGTATTCCTGCCTGCTGCCTGGATGATTGCTTTTGCTGTCGCTGACCTCATTCCTACCTGCTGCCTGGACCGATGCTCTCCTCTGTGGACCACTGCACTTCTAAAACCACAGGTAATCTATTGTTATTTGGCATGTACCTGCTATGTGTTAGAAATATGCAGGACCTTCAAAAATGTGATCGGTAGTCAGAAAATTATGTGTGTAATTAATGCTGCTAGAATGCCTGGAGGTGCTACTTGGATGTTGGGCCTCTGTATGTGGCCAGGCTGTGTAAAAGTCTCAAACATGTGGTATCGCCATACTCAGGAGGAGTAGCAGAATGTATTTTGGGGTGTCATATTTGCTATGTACATGCTATGCGTTATAAATATCTTATAAAGGGACAGCTTTGCGTAAAAAAAATGCATTTTAATTTTTTTCCCCACATTTTCCAAAAACTTCTGGAAAAAAAATGAAGACTCATTATGCCTCATAGATTATACGTTGGGTGTGTGCTTTCCAAAATGGGGTCATTTTGTGGACAATTCTATTGTCCTGGTGCTCCAGGGCCTTCAAAAATGTAATAGATGGTTGAGAAAGGATATGTGCAATTTATGCTTGTAGAATGCCTGAAAGTGCTACTTTATTGTTGGACCTTTGTATGTGGCCAGGCTGTGTAAAAGTCTCACATATGTGGTATCGCTATACTCAGGGGGAGTAGCAGAATGTATTTTGGGGTGTAGTTGCAATTATGCATATGCTGTGTGAGAGAAATAACCTGTTAATATGACCAGTTTGTGTAAAAAAAAAATCTTAATTTTCCCAAGAATTGTGGGGGAAAAAAAATTACAACTTCAAAAAACTCACCATGCCTCTTAGTAAATACCTTGGACTGTCTACTTTCCAAAAAAGGGGTCATTTGGGGGGTATTTGTACTTTCCTGGCTTGTTAGTGTCTCAAGAAATGAGATAGGTCTTCAGTACATCAGGTGTGATCAATTTTCAGTGATTGGCACCATAGTTTGTAGACTCTATAACTTTTACAAAGACCAAATAATTTACACTAATTTGGGTTATTTACCAAAGATATGTAGCAGTATAAATTTTGGCAAAAATTTATGAAGAAAAATGACATTTGCAAAATTTTACAATAGAAACTGAAAAAAAAAAAGTGTTTTTTTTTTTCAAAATTTTCGCTGTTTTTTCACTTATATCGCAACACATAAAAAACCCAGTGGTGATTAAATACCACCAAAAGAAATCTCTATTTGTGAGAAGAAAATGATAAACATTTTGTTTGGATACAGTGTAGCATGACTGAGTAATTGTCATTCAAAGTGTGAGAGCGCTGAAAGCTGAAAATTGGTCTGGGCGGGAAGGTGCATAAGTGCCTGGTATTGAAGTGGTTAAAAAAGGGCCCAAAATACATTCCTGGGAATTACAGACCAGTTAGCCTAACATCAATAGTATGCAAGCTCTTGGAGGGGATAAGGGACTATATACAAGATTTTAGTAATGAGAACGGTATCATTAGCAGTAATCAGCATAGATTCATGAAGAATCATTCTTGCCAAACCAATCTATTAACCTTCTATGAGGAGGTGAGCTGCCATCTAGATAAAGGAAGATCGGTGGTGGTGTATTTGGATTTTGCAAAAGCATTTGACACAGTACCCCATAAACATTTACTGTACAAAATAAGATCCGTTGCCATGGACCATAGGGTGGGTACATGGATTGAAAACTGGCTACAAGGGCGAGTTCATAAATGGGGAATACTCGTAATGGTCAGGGGTGGGTAGTGGGGTCCCCCAGGGTTCTATGCTGGGACCAATCCTATTTAATTTGTTCATAAATGACCTGGAGGATGGGGTAAACAGTTCAATGTCTGTATTTGAGGACCATACTAAGCTAAACAGGGCAATAACTTCTCCGCAGGATGTGGAAACCTTGAAAAAAGATCTGAACAAATTATTGGGGTGGGCAACTACATGGCAAATGAGGTTTAATGTAGAAAAATGTGAAATAATGCATTTGGGTGGCAAAAATATGAAAGCAATCTATACACTGGGGGGAGAACCTCTAGGGGAATCTAGGATGAAAAAGGACACGGGGTCCTAGTAGATGATAGGCTCAACAATGGCATGCAATGCCAAGCTGCTGCTAACAAAGCAAACAGAATATTGGCATGCATTATAAAGGGGATCAACTCCACAGGAAAAAATTCTCTCGCTCTACAAGACTCTGGTCTGGCCACACCTGGAGTATGCTGTCCAGTTCTGGGCACCAGTCCTCAGGAAGGATGTACTGAAAATGGAGCAAGTACAAAGAAGGGCAACAAAGCTAATAAAAGGGTCTGGAAGATATTAGTTATGAGGAAAGGTTGCGAGCACTGAACTCATTCTCTCTGGAGAAGAGACGCTTAAAAGGGGATATGATTGCAATTTACAAATACCATACTGGTGACTAGGGATGAGCTTCGTGTTCGAGTCAAACCCATGTTTGACTCAAACATCGTCTGTTCACCAGTTCGCCGAATTGCGAACGATATGGGCCGTTCGCGCCAAATTCGTGTGGCGCGTCACGGCCCATAATTCACTGCGGCATCGCAGTGCATTGCTGGCTGATGATTGGCCAAGCATGCACTATGACCCGCATGCTTGGCCAATCACAGCGCCGTCTGAACAGAGAGCCGTAATTGGCCAAAGCCAAAGAGGCTTTGGCCAATTATGGCTCAGGGGATTTAGTACACGCCCCACACTATATAAGGCCGCCTACACGGCGGCCCTGTGTAGTGTGTGTTCCGGCGTTGAAAGAGATAGACAGAGAGACAGTGTCATTTGATTTGAGTTAGATAGATTAGGCAGAACAGTCAGTCAGTTAGCTGCACTTACAGTGTATTGTGTATATATATGCATCCCAGGTGTTGCGCATATATATATATATATATATATATATACTGTATTCAGTTTAGCTAGATCCGTTCCTGTTATCTTCTTACTGACAGGCAGGCTTGTCTTGTTACAGTATTTACAGCTACCTGAAGAAAATTGCTGGTGTGCTTTTGATCCTATTAGTACCACAGTCAGGCAGCTAGACTATTTACAGTTCGTGCAGTGCGTCCTGCTCACAGTGTTCAGCTAAAACTACAAGTTAGTGGGGTGCGTCCTGCTCACAGTGTTCAGCTAAAACTACAAGTTAGTGTGGTGCGTCCACCTCAGTGTTCAGCTAAACCTACAAGTTAGTGCGGTGCGTCCTGCTCACAGTGTTCAGCTAAAACTACAAGTTAGTGGGGTGCGTCCACCTCAGTGTTCAGCTAAACCTACAAGTTAGTGCGGTGCGTCCTGCTCACAGTGTTCAGCTAAAACTACAAGTTAGTGCTGTGCGTCCTGCTCAGTGTTCAGCTAAACCTACAAGTTAGTGTAGTGAGACCTCTGCACAGTGTTCATCTAAAGCTACAAGTTAGTGCAGTGCGTCCTGCTCACAGTGTTCAGCTAGATCCGTTCCTGTTATCTTCTTACTGACAGGCAGGCTTGTCTTGTTACAGTATTTACAGCTACCTGAAGAAAATTGCTGGTGTTCTTTTGATCCTATTAGTACCACAGTCAGGCAGCTACACTATTTACAGTTAGTGCAGTGCATCCTGCTCACAGTGTTCAGCTAAAGCTACAAGTTAGTGGGGTGCGTCCTGCTCACAGTGTTCAGCTAAAACTACACGTTAGTGCGGTGTGTCCACCTCACAGTGTTCAGCTAAACCTACAAGTTAGTGCGGTGCGTCCTGCTCACAGTGTTCAGCTAAAACTACAAGTTAGTGCTGTGCGTCCTGCTCACAGTGTTCAGCTAAAACTACAAGTTAGTGTGGTGCGTCCACCTCACAGTGTTCAGCTAAACCTACAAGTTAGTGCGGTGTGTCCTGCTCACAGTGTTCAGCTAAACCTACAAGTTATTTTTTTGCGAGCTCTGCACAGTGTTCAGCTAAACCTACCTGTAGAAGGTTGGTGGTGTTCTCATACTACAGGCAGGCAGTTGATTTTGCTAGCTGCAGTATCAGTACTATATATATATATATATATATATATATATATATATATATATATATATATATATATATATATATATATATATATATATATATATATATATATATATATATATATATATATCTATCTATATCTATATATATCCCAGCTTAGTGCAGTTACAGGCCATTAGTATGTCTGGAAGGCCAAGAAGGAGAGGCAGACAGTCACAAGCCAATAAGAGAGGGCAAGCAGGCTCTGTGTCTAGTGCTGGTTGTGGAGACGGTGCATCCTCATCAGCACGTGGCCGTGGGACACGCTTGGCCTTTTTTTCGGCAGCTGGCCATGTTGAGCCGCAACATGCGGAAGACTTGGTCGAGTGGATGACCAAGCCGTCCTCATCCTCCTCATCCTCTCTCACCCATGCCCAGGGTACTTTGTCTGGCAAAGCAGCGGCCTCTTCCCTTGGCTCTTTGGTGTGGGCCTTTTTTGAGACGAGTGCATCAGATCGCACCGTTGCTATTTGCAACATATGTCTCAAGCGTATCTCACGTGGCCAAAACATCTCCCGCTTGGGTACCACATGCTTGACCAGACATATGTTGACCTGCCATGCAGTTCGTTGGCAAGCGTATCTAAAAGACCCACACCAAAGAACAAAGAGGACCTCTCCTTGCTCCTCATCAGCTGAGATCTCCAACCCCACTATACCTTCAGTCCTCTCTGAGACCTGCACTGAGAGGAATGAAGGTGTAGAATTAGGTGTGTCACAGCCAAGTACTTGTGGGCAATCTGCTTTTGGTACACCGACGTCAGATTGTGCCAGGCAAATTTCCCTGCCCCAGCTGCTGCACCGCCGAAAGAAGTTTGCCCCAGCCATCAACATGCGCAGCGGTTGAATGCTAGCGTGGCAAAATTGTTAGCATTTCAACTGCTGCCTTTTCAGTTGGTAGACTCTGCCCCCTCCCATGAGTTTGTGGAATGTGCGGTTCCTCAGTGGCAGGTACCCAAACGCCACTTTTTCTCACGGAAGGCGATTCCGGCTCTCTACCGGCATGTGGAAGGCAATGTCCATGCCTCGCTGGACAGGGCGGTCAGGTGCATATTATCGCTGACTCATGGTCCAGCAGGCATGGACAGGGATGTTACCCAAGTTTCACGGCGCATTGGGTAACTCTGCTGGCAGCTGGGAAGGATGCAGGACAAGGTGCAGTAGTGTTGGAGGTTGTTCCGCCACCACGCCTCCAAAATGCTAATGATTGTGACACACCTCTCTCCTCCACCCCCTTCTCTTCTTCCTCCATGGCCTCTTCCTGTGCTTTGTCCTTGGAACCAGCGGTGCTCCGTAGCCGTTCAAGGGGCTACGCAAGAACGCAGGCCAAAGGATGCCATGCGGTGCTTGAGCTGGTGTGCTTGGGGGACAGGAGTCACACTGGGGCAGAGGTTCTGTCATCTCTGCAGGGGCAGGTTCAGAGGTGGTTGACGCAGGTTCAGAGGTCGTTGAGGGCCATCAATGAGTACCTGTGCGACTATGGCACCAGGACAGGGTCAGGGGAGCTTAGTTTTTTTTAGGCTTAGGTTTTTTAGGTTTTTTTTCCCCACGCCAGTGGGCCATGATCAGGGATGCATGCACTGTCCTGTCACCATTTGAGGAGGCCACGAGGATGGTGAGCAGTGACAGTGCATGCATCAGTGACACTGTCCCCCATGTCCACTTGTTGGAGCACACGCTGCATGGAATAATGGACAGGGCACTTGAGGCAGAACAGAGGCAGGAAGAGGAGGACTTCCTTAGCTCTCAAGGCCCCCTTTATCCAGACAGTGTTCCTGCGTGCCCGCCGATCACACAGGAAGAGGACGAGGACGAGGAGGAAGATTGTGTCAGTATGGAGGTGGAGCCTGGCACTCAGCATCAGCAGCAGTCTTTAAGGGATCAGTCCCAAGAAACACATGGACTTGTACGTGGCTGGGAGGAGGTGGCTGCGGACCATGTCGTCCTTAGTGACCCAGAGGACTCCGGACCAAATGCCTCAGCAAACCTACGCTGCATGGCCTCCCTGATCCTGCAAAGCCTGCGTAAGGATCCTCGTATTCGTGGTATCAAGGAGAAGGACCAATACTGGCTGGCAACCCTCCTTGATCCACGTTACAAGGGTAAGGTTGCGGACCTTACCTTGCCATCGCAGAGGGAGCAGAGGATAAAACATCTTCGGGAGGCCTTGCAGAAAGGTCTGTGCAACGCGTTCCCAGAGACTGGGAGGTTACAAACTCCTGTTTCTGGACAACGTGTTGCTGAGGCTTCGGTCAGTCAAAAAAGGAGCGGTGGAGAAGGTGGCCGTCTGACCGATGCGTTCAGACAATTTTTTGGTCCGCAGCCCCAAGGTATGATCGGTTCCAGCAACCATCGCCAGTGTCTGTTTTACATGGTGCAGGAATACCTAGGGGCAAGATCTAACTTGGACACCTTTCCCATCGAAAATCCTCTGGGTTACTGGGTCTTGAGGATGGATCACTGGCCAGAGCTTGCACAGTATGCAATTGAGCTACTGGCCTGTCCTGCATCCAGCGTTCTTCGGAACGCACATTCAGTGCTGCTGGAGGCGTGGTAACCGATCACAGGGTGCGTCTGTCCACCAACTCGGTCGATCGACTGACCTTCATAAAAATGAATCAGTCTTGGATCACCACCAGCTACCAAGCACCTGATGCTGATGTAACCGAATAATTTTTTTTGAAATCTCAGATCCCTTCAAAGACTGCCTATGCTGATGCTGAGTGACTATCCCTGAGTAATTATCCTCTTCCTCCTCAATCATCACGCTGATAGCTTGTAAGAACATTTTTGGTTCTGGGCGCCACCACCAGTGCCTAAGGCACAAATTTTTCAGCCCCTGTTTAACAGGGGCGTGTAATTACAATTTTTGATGCAATACTTTGCAGCAGGGCTTGTTTCTGCGTTACAACTAGAGTATCTGTGAGGGGTTGCAGTGTTGTGGCACCAGCACCAGTGCCTAAGGCCTAATTTTTTAGCCCCTGTTCAACAGGGGCATACAATTACAATTCTTGATCTAATATTTCACAGCAGGGCCCATTTCTGCACCCACCAAGAGCGAGTGAGGACTTACAGTGTTGTGGCACCAGCACCACCACCACCAAAGGCCCAATTTTTCTTCCCCTGTTCAACAGGGGCATGTAATTACAATTCTTGATCTAATATTTCACAGCAGGGCCCTGTGAGGGCTTACAGTGTTGTGGCCACAACATCACCTAAGGCCTAAATTTCTGCTGAGTATATAGGGCAGGCCCCTACTTTCAAACATATAACTTACAAAAGATTAATTAATTTAATTTTAAGTTAATCAATTACAAACAGATTCTACTTAACAACAAACCTACAGTCCCTGTCTTGTTTGCACCGCCTGTATACTGCTGTTCAGAGTATATAGGGCCTGGTGGCCCTACACCTTTCCTTATTTTAATTTGGGTGTGGGGTTCCCCTTAATATCCATACAAGACCCGACATTACATTAAACCCGCAAGCAGTTTTAAATGAGATTTTTTCCTTTAAAAATGACATTTTGTGCAGGGACTGTTCTAAACACGGGAAACACGCGCCACTTTACAGGCATACTATAGACACACCCCAGGTACGATATTTAAAGGAATATTTGACTTTTTTTTTTTTCTACTTTAAGCATCATTAAAATCACTGCTCCCGAAAAAACGGCCGTTTTTAAAAGTTTTTTTTGCATTGATACATGTCCCCTGGGGTAGGACCCGGGTCCCCAAACCCTTTTTAGGACAATACCATGCAAATTAGCCTTTAAAATGAGCACTTTTGATTTTGAACGTTCGAGTCCCATAGACGTCAATGGGGTTCTAACGTTCGTGCGAATTTTCGGTCCGTTCGCAGGTTCTGGTGCGAACCGAACCGGGGGGTGTTCGGCTCATCCCTACTTGTGACCCCCACAGTAGGGATAAAACTTTTGCGGAAGGGAGTTTAACAAGACACGTGGCCACTCATTAAAATTAGAGGAAAGGGGGTTTAACCTTAAACTACGTAAACAGTTCTGTACTGTAATAGCGGCAAGGATGTAGAATTCCCTTACACAGGCGGTGGTCTCAGCGAGGAGCATTGATAGTTTCAAAAAAAAACTATTATGCCGCGTACACACGGTCGTACTTTTCGTCTACAAAAGTCAGACAGCCTGTCCGACAGACTTCCGGCAGACTTTCGGTGGACTTGCGGCGGACTTGCGGCCTACTTTCTAACGAACGGACTTGCCTACACACGACCACACAAAAGTCAGATGGATTCGTACGTGATGACGTACACCGGACTAAAATAAGGAAGTTCATAGCCAGTAGCCAATAGGTGCCCTAGCGTGGCTTTTTGTCCGTCGGACTACCACACAGACGAGCGGATTTCGGGGTCCGTCGTAGTTACGAAGTAAAGTTTTAAAGCATGTTTCAAATCTAAAGTACGTCGGATTTGAGGCTAAAAAAGTACGTTGAAAGTCCGGAGAAGCCCACACACGATCGGATTACCAGCCAGCTTTAGTCCGTCAGCGTCCGTTGGACTTTTGTAGACGAAAAGTACGACCGTGTGTACGCGGCATTAGATAAGCACCTGAATGACCACAACGTACAGGGATATACAATATGATACCGACATATAATCACACACATAGGTTGGACTTGATGGATTTGTGTCTTTTTTCAACCTCACCAACTATTGTAATTATTATGTATCCACATGAAAAACCCAGATGAATTTCGACCCTTGCGATTTTTCGGTCTCTTCAGGGGGATTTATAGTCTAGGAAAATATCAAAATATCTAATTAAAGTCATTGGACAATATAAAAAATTTAAGTATAGCATTTCAAATTGAGCAAAATTATATCTCCATACACATAGAGCTATAGTTACCAATGGGTGGATGAAGACATGAGGATGTATCGCACAAACCAGCATTGTAGGATTGTAGCTGTCCAATGATCCCATCGCTGTCGCACGTCCCTCCCGCGTCCTCCGGGTGGGCGCACAGTCCACCGAGCTTGCAGGGGGGGCACGTTCTAGGACCCTGAGAGGAGGATGGGGGGTAAAACACCTGCAGATGGACATGCAAAGACTTTTTGTAAGTAGTCATTTAGATAATGTTGGAGGAGTGTATAGAAGTGCTTGGCAGCTGTAGGCTGGTTGTTATTTGGTCACTAATGGATTCATGTTATAAAAAAATTAACTAAGTTATACATAACATGGCGTAGTTTGCTCATTAGTTGGACTGGTTATAAAAAGGGTTAGCTAGCAGTGAAGAAAGGTTGGGTGGGGGATTGGGTGTAGTGATGTGATTAGTGAAGTGAAAGTGCATGATGTGGGATTGACTGATGTTGGGGCAAAACAAGTGTAAAAGTGAAAAAAAGCTACTAAAAACTGAAAAACACGTGTTAAAAGTGTAAACAATTATATATGTGAAGTGAGAAGAAAAGGGGGAATCAATTGAATAAAATGAGATGATGAAAGTGAGATGGATTTAGGTGCCAAAGAACAAGCGATGTGACACTGAATAGTATATACGTAAGGTAAGAAGATATGACTAAGGTTTTTACTACATAGGGATAATGGTGTAAGGTTAGAAAAATCACGATGTTGGAAAAATGAAATTAAATGGGTGTAACACAAGTATATGGATTAGCCAGTCAAACAGCATTCCAAAAAGCTGCACTTACCAAGCACTTCATCAGTTTTGTATTAGTGTATGACAGCATTACCAGGGAACACCTCAGGATCTCCTGGGAGCTGTGGGGTTTTAAAGTGTCCGCATGATTGTCCATTGTCTGCAGGTGTCAGGCCCCTCCCCATCCACCCTCCCAATAGGTCTGCAGCACCAAAAAGGCGTCGTACGTGTTGATCCCCTCAGCGTTCCGGAAGGCATGGCCTCGGCATGAGCCGTCGCCTCCGACGCAAAAGCGCAACACCATTGACAGTCCGGTGGCGATCACAGGACGCCGCCGGCACGGAGAGGGCTCCCCACAGTGGCCCGGGGGGACTCAACTGTAGGGAAACACGCATTGGGGAGAATCGCAGAATGCATCCGCGTCTCCCCACCGTGCCGTGAAGAGGGGCGGAAAAGAGGGGCTGAACACGGGGAGGATGGACAAAGTAAAACACTGCAATGCATGCAAAGTGATGAACAAAATAAAATGATTTACAAATATTTGTATATTGTGTATAGGTATATAGTTGGTTGGAAGAGCCAAGGGCATATACAGTGCCATCAATTAAATGAAAAAGTGGGGGGGGGGGAAGAAAATAGCTTTTTACACCCCAAGAAAAAGGATTTGCTCCTATGCTCAAACAGTGATTCCACATGTCTGAGCCAATTGCAGGTACCTTTCATTATAGGCTATTAACGCTTGGTATGCATCCCTTTGTCACCTCAAGGGAGGAAAATACCTGCATTTTAAATATTCAAATATTCAAGAAATAGGCGATATGCCTTGGCTCGTATCGGGGCTCACATGTGTTGGAGGGGGAAGAACGGGTGTTTTTTATAACCAATCCAATTAACGAACAAACTACGCCATGTTATGTATAACTTAATTAATTTTTCTATAACATGATTCCACTAGTGACCAAATAACAACCAGCCTACAGCTGCCAAGCACTTCTATACACTCCTCCAACATTATCTAAACGACTACTTACAAAAAGTCTTTGCATGTCCATCTACAGGTGTTTTACCCCCCATCCTCCTCTCCGGGTTCTAGAACGTGGCCCCCTGCAAACTTGGTGGACTATGCGCCCACCTGGAGGACGCAGGGGGGACGTGCAACAGCAATGGGATCATTGGACAACTACAATCCTGCAATTCTGGTTTGTGCAATACATCCTCATGTCTTCATCCACCCATTGGTAACTATACCTCTATGTGTATGGAGATATAATTTTGCTCAATTTGAAATGTTATACTTACATTTTTTATATTGTCCAATTACTTTAATTAGATATTTTCCTAGAATATAAATCCCCCTGAAGAGACCGAAAAATCGCAAGGGTCGAAATGCATCGCGGTTTTTCTTGTGGATACATACGTCATAAATACAATTGGCAAACCATGCTTGCACATAGGGTGTTCCTTGCTATAAGTGATGTTCCATGTTTGTTTTTGTGTCGCACTACCTATATGGATGATTCATTATTGTTCATTTGGAATTATTATTGTCTGTTAAATAAATGATTTTTTACATCAACTATTTTTATACAAATTCTCTGCTGCTACAAAACCCCTGGGGAAACTTCCTGTTTTTTGTATACATTTGGGTTATGCAGCTTTGGGGGCTCCCACATTGTGTTTTCCCTTCTATACCACTGACAACCACTGCCCCATAAGAGTGAATGGAGTGTCTGATCAAGTAGGCCTGAAAAACTGACAGGAGGAACTGATCAGAAAGCCCGTGTGAAAGGGACATAAGAGTATCAGACATCATAGCCAAACATGGCACGCCAAGTCTAGATGCAGAGAGGCTGCAGGAGACTATTTACCCACACTTGGAACTGATTTCTAACAAATCAGGCAAACTCTGAGTCTAGGTTCACACCTATGCAGCTGTGTTTGATACGTTTTTCAGGTGCGTTTTGCGGTTTTTATCCCACATTTTTTTACCACTTCAGCCCCGGAAGATTTCACCCCCTTCCTTACCAGAGCACTTTTTGCAATTCGGCACTGCATCGCTTTAACTGACAATTGATGTCCTTTTTTTTTTCCCACAAATAGAGCTTTCTTTTGGTGGTATTTGATCACCTCTGCGATTTTTATTTTTTGCGCTAAAACAAAAAGTGAGTGACATTTTTGAAAAAAAAGCAATATTTTTTTATTTTTTGCTATGATAAATATTATAATAAATATAATAAACATCGGGTCCCGCGGGCACGGTCACGCAGTATGCGGCGGGCGCACACTGCCGGCGGTGCTCACGCGCCCACCAGCCCCGCCAATTAAAAGGGACCTACAGGTACGCCCATTTGCCCACCGCTGTCACTGTGCCCATGTATATCAGCGTGCAGCGGTCGGCAAGTGGTTGATGCGTTTTGCGTTTTGTAATGTGCTTGTTTTTTTAGAACCAATTGCCAAATAGCACTGCCTTGATATTCCAAGATGTCAGCTTGATTGTGCACTTTCTGCTTTAGTGTGTGATTGGCATTAGCTAAGATGGCTGTTAGTTCAATATCTCTTGCTGCAGCCACCATTACTGCTGCAGCAAGAGGAGCCTGAGGAAGAGTAGATATTGGGTTCATCCCTTAATTGCTAATAGAGTACAGAGGGGTAAATTCTGGCTTATCGTCAATGACCTCCGAGCCATGAGGATACGTTTTTTCAGTACACCAGAATGTCAGTTGAAAGGTGAGTACATTTATTTTCTAAATTTTCCTACCTGTAAACGCTGCAAACACCCAAAACGATGCAAACGGCAAAACGCCACAAAACACCCAAACCGGTTCAAACGGACAAAACTGTTCAAACGGCAAAAACTAGGCAAACGCCCAAAACGGAGCAAACTGTCAAAACGCGGCAAACGTCCAAACAGACAAAACGGTGCAAACAGATAAAAAAACTGTCCAAACAGTTTGTCTAATTTTTTTGTTGTTGCCCACACAGTTTTGATGAATTGTCAGGCTTATTGAGCAGCAAGCTGCAACACCAGAACACCTTTAGGGTTAGTATTCCCCCAGTTGAACGCCTAATAATAACTTTAAGGTAAAGGTATGTTTTTTGCTAATATGGCACCCCTTTTTTTTTTTGTTTTTGTTTGCCTTACTTCCTCCAGACTGTACCAATTAAGTTCGTGAATTCTCTCTTGATCTGCCCCCCGATTTTTATCCATTTTTGGTACCCATCTCTCCAAGCCGCTGTCGGTCGTTGTCCGATATCACTCGACATAATAGGCTTCACTGATTATAAGATTCACTGTCCATGGGGTTGCCATCTCATCCATTTGGAGATGAGCATGTATTGTTTGTATGGGTTCTGTGGCTGATTGAGGTGGTAATTAGACCCACCTGGTGCCTTGTCTTCACTTTGATTAGCCTGGGGGGCTGAGTGGTTGGTAGGTATTCGGTTTCAGAGTAAGGGGTGGCATACACTCTACAACCAATTCGTATCAGATTTATTTAATACTCCTTGCTACCGATTGTTATCAGATACATTTCATACATTTTACAACTGATTCGTATGAGAGTCATTTCTCGTTACAACAGATTTGTATCAGATACATTAAATACTTTCTAACGTTGACATTCATTGTTTCCCCCATGCCATGTGTTTTAGTTCTGGCAGCGGAACTTACGAATCATTTGTACACGATTCTTCTCTCATTTATTTACCAAACCAAAGTTATTTTCTGTGCGTCATGCAGGGCGCCACACCACACTCTTTGGATGTGTTGCAATGAGAACCAGTCGCACAGTCACTGTCGCATGTAGGATTCAATACCGTGTTTTGTCATGTCAAAATTTGCGGCAACTCGTGGTGTCGCCCGTACCATGTGTTCGGTGCCTGCAGTGGAACTTAGGAATCATTCGATGCTCTTCTCGCGTTCTATTTTCTACACCAAACCTTGTTGCTTTGCCTTGTGCACGACATCACGCCACACCTTTCCGATATGTTGCACTCCCGCCACAGTCCGTTGCAAACTCACTCGCACGGCCCACTGTTGCAAGTAAGATTCGTTACTATATACTTTATGTCCTATCAATTCATTACCATTTGTTGTCTTTCATATCATTCGTTAGTTCCCCCTACTGAACCTACGAATCAAACGGACGTTGTCCTTATCCCTTATACTACTTGCTTAAGGGTATGGTAAGCTGCCAAACAAACCAGGTGTTTCTATCCTTTTCTCAGTAACCCAATTCTCAGCAGCCTGTCCCTATTGTTGAGACCCTTGCAAAATGCAAAATCGTCTCAGCAACCTCTCACTCATTAAAAAAAAAAAAAAAAACCTTAGCCACCACGCAATTTCGGCCCAGCAACCATGCAAATCGTCTCAGCAGCCTGACACCCTTGTTAAGACCCTTGCAAAACACAACATCGTCTCAGCAACCTCTCACTTGTCAAATAAATAAATAAATAAATAAATAAAAACCCCTTTGTCACCACACAATCTCTGCCCAGCAACCTGACACCTGTTGAGACCCTTGCAACCACGCAAAATTGTCTCAGCAGCCTGACACCCTTGTTGAGACCCTTGCAAATGCAATATCGTCTCAGCAACCTCCCACTTATCAAGACCTTTGTGACCACGCAGTTTCGCCCCAGCAACCTTACATTCATTAAGACCCTTGCAGCCAGACAAATCGCCTTAGCAGCCTGACACTCTTGTTGAGACCCTTGCAAACGCAATATCGTCTCAGCAGCCTCACACTCATCGAGACTCTTGCAAACCCAATGTTGTCTCTGCAAACCCGACACCCATTGAGACTCTTGCAGTCATGCAATATGGTCTCAGCAGCCTGACACTCATTTGAGATCCTTGCAAAATGCAATATCATCTCAGCAACCTCACACTCGTCTAGACCTTTGCGACCACGCAATCTTGTCTCAGCAACCTGACACTGGTTCAGACCCTTGCAGCCATACAAGATTGTCTCAGCAGCCTGACACTCATTTGAGATCCTTGCAAAATGCAATATCGTCTTAGCAACCCCTTACTTGTCGAGACCCTTGCAACCACGCAATATTATCATAAAGGAAAAAAAAATCATACTCATCGAGACCCTTGCAATCAAGCAATATCGTCTCAGCAGCCAGACACTCACTGAGACCTTGCAACCACGCAATACCGTCTCAGCAAACCTGACTGAGACCCTTGCAACCACACAATGTCATCTCAAAACAAACTTCATACTCATCAAGACCCCTGCAACCACGCAATATCGTCCCAGCAACCTGACAATCACTGGCACCCTTGCAATATCATCTCCAGTAGTATAAAACACTTCAGCACCAAGCTGACCATTCATCTCCAGTGGCACATGAGCCACTCATCTTTTCTCTGTCTTTCCCTGAGGTTAGTTCAGGTTTCCATCCAGCACCAGGTTGGACTTTATCTCCACAGGTAAAAAAAAAAATAGAAGGGGAAGAACATACAGTTCGCATCTTCACCAGGGTTAGTCGCATGACAGGGGTGAGCCAGTTCATTTCAGGTATAGTCACACCAGGCCCACCGTCAGACAGTTATCCACCACCTTGATGACTTCCTGCTCATCGAACAACTAGGCACACCACCGGCAGATCTAGACAGGTTGAGAATAGTGTTCAGCAATCTCAATGTGCCCATAACCGAGCATAAAGTGGAAGGCCCAGCACACTCTGTCACTCTGTCACCAGTTTAATATCTTCTGTAGACATATTCCAGGCAAATGCAAAACCGCAGCTGATGCGCTGTCCCGTTTCAACCTTAATTTGTTTTTCCAGCAGGAACCTGGAGCTGACCCAACAACTACTCTTGTCCCACCCTGGTCTTTGCTGACGATGGACTGAAGTCGCATCTCGCCAACCCTGCCCAGCTCATTAACCACTCATTGGCATGCAACCCACTGAAGGCCTATCGCACTGCTTGGAACACTTACCGCAAGTTTTTGGCCTCTTACCCTGGAGCAGCGACGTTAGACACTTCCAAGCATTTATATCTTATTGCCACACGCAGCTGGCCCTTTCTCACAATACTATCAGGCTATACCTAGCTGGCAACCAGCATTTCTTGTCCTTACAGGACCCCAGTAAACCATCAGTATTCTCGGCCCATGCAGTCAAGTCCCTCCTATTGGGCATACTGAAGCACCAACTCATAGTCAGTGGCGAACGCCTACCTATCACGAGTGCCCTCTTCAGAGACATGTCTGAAATCCTTACTCATTCTCTGTTTAGGGCTTTGCCCAGCCTAGTCGTCCAAGCAGCCATCTACCAGGCCTTTTAACGGTGTCCTACAACCTAGTGTATTTACCGTCAGTGGTTCCGGCAGTCAGACACTGCTCCAATGCCACCTGACTCGCTTTTGAACCATTACACACTTCATCTCACAGTCTGCAAAATGCATCAAACCGGCCCCGGGGTTCACATCAACCTGTTTTAGACTAACAACGCTTGGTGCCCAGTGACGGTGCTCGACTGACTACTGTCCCGTCTACCCAGCCAATCTGATGGTAGCTTGCTGCTACCCTTTCTAACCAGCCCCCTGAGTGGCAGCCAGCTTATCAAGCATGTCAGGATCCTCCTAAGCAACTGGGGCTTAAACCCCAGTTAGTTCTCTGGACATTCCTCCAGGATTGTAGCAGTCTCAGATGCCTCCCAGCATGGAGTACCAGACCATGTAATCAAGAAACTAGGCTGATGAAAGTCTTCTTGTTTTGCCACATACATCCCAAATCCTCAAGAAGAAATGGCACAAGCCTTCACCAAGCTGGCTCAATAACCACAAGAGTTTTCTTGGCACACCGACCAGACCACCAAGGCACACTTCAGGTCTATTTATGTTGCAAGTCTTGTTACGTGTTTATGTGATCCACATCTCTCTCAGTCATAGGGCCATGATCATAAATAAGAAGGCCAGTATAGTGGTCTGAATTTATGGGAGGTGCCGGAGAGTATTTAAACAGTCCACTCGCCCATGCTCTTTGTTGGTTCAGTGCGCAATACCCTTCCGCCCTTCCCTTTTTCAGGTCACTTCTCAGCACATCCGTCTTCATAAACTACCTATATATATGTATATATATATGTATATATATATGTATATATATATATATATATGTATATATATATGTATATATATATATATATATATATATATATATATATATATATATATATATATATGTGTGTGTGTGTGTGTGTGTGTGTGTATATATATATATATATATATATATATATATATATATATATATATACATTCACATTTGTCCACATAAGTTTACATACCTGGGCAGAATATGTGTATATATATATATGTGTGTATATATATATATATATATATATATATATATATATATATATATATTACAGTTGTGCTCATAAGTTTACATACCCTGGCAGAATTTATGATTTCTTGCACATTTTACAGAGAATATGAATGATAGCACAAAAAAAAATCTTTCACTCATGGTTAGTGTTTGGCTGAAGCCATGTATTATCAATCAACTGTGTTTACTCTTTTTAAGGCTGGGTTCACACTGGTGCGACACGACAGCCGTCCTACTTTGGATCCGACTTTGCCCTGCGACATGTGTCCGACTTTCAATGAACGGGGATCCGACTTGGATCCCCGCCAATGTGTTTGGTATGAATCTTTAGGGGGAACTCTGCGCCAAATTTTAAATAAAAAACTGGCATGGGTTCCCCCCCAAGAGCATACCAGGCCCTTGGGTCCTTAAGGGGAACCCCCTACGCCGAAAAAACGGCGTGGGGGTCCCCCCAAATCCATACCAGACCCTTATCCGAGCATGCAGCCCGGCCGGACAGGAATGGGGGTGGGGACGAGCGAGCGCCCCCCCTCCTGAACCGTACCAGGCCACATGCCCTCAACATGGGGGGGTTGGTGCCTTGGGGGGAGGGGGGCACGCTGCGCCCCCCCCACCCCAAAGCACCTTGTCCCCATGTTGATGAGGACAAGGGCCTCTTCCCGACAACCCTGGCCGTTGGTTGTCGGGGTCTGCGGGCGGAGGGCTTATCGGAATCCAGGAGCCCCCTTTTAATAAGGGGGCCCCCAGATCCCGGCCCCCCACCCTATGTGAATGAGTATGGGGTACATGGTACCCCTACCCATTCACTAGGGAAAAGTGTCAAAAAAAAAAACAGTACACAGGTTTCAAGATTAATTTATTAGGCAGCTCCAGGATCTTCTTCTGACTTCGGGTGGGGTGTCTTCTTCCGACTTCTCCTGGTGTTCCGCCTCTTCTCCCGGGCCCCGCCGCTTCTTCTCTTCATCTCTTCTTCCGATGTTGACACGACGCTCTCCCCGGCTGGAATGCTCTCTGTGCGCTCTGCTATGGCTTATATAGGCGGTGACCCCGCCCCCTTATGCCGTCCCAGTCCCTGGGCATGCTGGGACTGTGACGGAATAAGGAGGCGTGGTCATCGGGTGATGATCATGCCCCCTAAAACGTCACAGCATGCCCAGGGACTGTGACGGCATAATGGGGCGGGGTCACCGCCTATATAAGTCAGAGCAGAGCGCCCAGAGTGCATTCCAGCCCGAGAGAGCGTCGTGTCAACATCAGGAGAAGAGGGCAGAAGGCAGAAGATTGAAGACCGGGCTCCTCCGCTATAGCAAAAGAGCAGAAAATAGCGGAGGAGCCCGGCAGAAGATCCGGAGAGCGCGGAGAAGAACCGGAGAGACCCCCGAAGAGAAGAAGGCAGCAGACCGGGCTCCTCCGCTATAGCAAAAGAGCGGCAAAAGAGCAGAAGATAGCAGAGGAGCCCGGCAGAAGACCCGGAGAGCACGGAGAAGAACCGGAGAGACCCCCGAAGTCGGAAGAAGACCCCCGAAGCCGGAAGAAGACCCCCGGAGCTGTCTAATAAATTACTTTAAAAATCTGTGTAGTGTTTTTTTTTAATTGACACTTTTTCCCTAGGTGAATGGGTAGGGGTATGATGTACTCCATACTCATTCACATAGGGTGGGGGGCCGGGATCTGGGGCCCCCCTTATTAAAGGGGGCTCCCGGATTCCGATAAGCCCCCCGCCTGCAGACCCCGACAACCAATGGCCAGGGTTGTCGGGAAGAGGCCCTTGTCCTCATCAACATGGGGACAAGGTGCTTTGGGGTGGGGGTCCTGCAGCGCACCCCCCTCTCCCCCAAGGCACCAACCCCCCCATGTTGAGGGCATGCGGCCTGGTACGGTTCAGGAGGGGGGGGGGCGCTCGCTCGTCCTCACCCCCATTCCTGTCCGGCCGGGCTGCGTGCTCGGATAAGGGTTTGGTATGGATTGGGGGGGACCCCCAAGCTGTTTTTTCAGCGTAGGGGGTTCCCCTCAAGGTCCATACCAGACCTAGGGGCCTGGTATGCTCTTGGGGGGACCCATGCTGGTTTTTTATTTAAAATTTGGCGCGGAGTTCCCCCTCAAGATCATCTGAGCACAAGTCGCGTGCCGAAGTCGGATCATGCGAGACGGCGATCCGACTTTGATCCGACTTCAATGATAGTCAATAGGCTGAAGTAGGATCAAAGTCGGACCAAAGTAGTACAGGGAGCATTTCTAAAGTCGGAACGACTTGTGTCGGACCAGTTAGGACGGCTCCCATAGGGAAACCTTGAATTTCACATGTCATGTGACATGAGCTCCCAATGTCGGAGCGTTTGTCAGACCAGTGTGAACCCAGCCTCAATCATAATCACAACATAAACTACCCAAATGACCCTGATCAGTTTACATACCCTGGTGATTTTGGCCTGATAACATGCACACAAGTTGACACAAAGGGGTTTGCATGGCTATTAAAAGTAACCACCCTCACCTGTGATCTGTTTGCTTGTAATTAGTGTGTGTGTATAAAAGGTCAATGAGTTTCTGGACTCCTGACAGACCCTTGAATCTTTCATCCAGTGCTGCACTGACGTTTCTGGATTCTGAGTCATGGGGAAAGCAAAAGAATTGTCAAAGGATCTGCGGGAAATGGTAGTTGAACTTTATAAAACAGGATTAAAACAAGGAATATAAAAAGATATCCAAGAAATTGAGAATGCCAATCAGCAGTGTCTAAACTCTAATCAAGAAGTGGAAAATGAGGAGTTCTGTTCAAACCAAACCACGGTCAGGTATACCCACTAAGATTTCAGCCACAACTGCAAGGAAAATTGTTCGGGATGCAAAGAAAAACCCACAAATAACTTCAGGTGAAATACAGGACTCTCTGAAAACATGTGGTGTGCCTGTTTCAAGATGCACAATAAGGAGGCATTTGAAGAAAGATGGGCTGCATGGTCAAGTCGCCAGAAGAAAGCCATTCCTACGCAAATGCCACAAAGTATCCCACTTACAATACGCCAAACAGCACACAGACAAGCCTCAAACCTTCTGGCACAAAGTCATTTGGAGCGATAAGACCAAAATTGAGATTTTTGGCCACAACCAGAGGTGTGCGCACAGGGTGTGCCAGGTGTGGCTGGGCACACCCTAATCACGCTGTGCTGCACAGATTCCCTCTGCTGCTTGGCTGCAAAAGAAGGGACTGGGGAATCTCTGTCTTAAAATTGAGACATCAGGGGTCTGTTTAGACCTCTGATATCTCACCAAAGGCCCCCAGTGGAGCTCCTAAAAGACTGTATAAAAATATTAATAATAATATATTACTAAATGTAATTGTAAAAAATAGAAAAATTAAAAAAAAAGTTATGATAAAAAAAATAACAAAAATAGACTACTGACATCAATCTCTTCCCTACTAACCCTGTCCACTGCTCTACTGATATATATGTGTGTTTGAGCTTTGGGTGCACACCCTAATGCCATAGTCTGCGCACACCTATGGCCACAACCATAAACGTTACATTTGGAGAGGAGTCAACAAGGCCTATGATGAAAGGTACACCAATCCTACTGTGAAACATGGAGGTGGATCACTAATGTTTTGGGAATGTGTGAGCTTAAAAAGGCACGGGAAATTTTGTTAAAATTGTTGACTGATGACTGATAATACATTACTTCAGCCAAACACGAACTATGAGTGAAATAAAAGTTTTTGTGTTATCATTCATATTCTCTGAAAAATGGCCAAGAAATCATAAATTCTGCCAGGGTATGTAAACTTATGAGCACAACTGTATATACACAGTATCTCACGAAGGTGAGTACACCCCTCACATTTTTGTAAATATTTTATTATATCTTTTCATGTGACAAAACTGAAGAAATTACACTTTGCTACAATGTAAAGTAGTGAGTGTACAGCTTGTATAACAGTGTAAATTTGCTATTTACTCAAAATAACTCAACATACAACCATTAATGTCTAAACTGCTGGCAACAAAAGTGAGTAAACCCCTAAGTGAAAATGTCCAAATTGGGACCGATTAGCCATTTTCCCTCCCCGGTGTCATGTGACTCGTAAGTGTTACAAGGCCTCAGGTGTGAATAGGGAGCAGGTGTGTTAAATTTGCTGTTATCGCTCTCACTCTTTCATACTGGTCACTGGAAGTTCAACATGGCACCTCGTCGCAAAGAACGCTGAGGATCTTAAAAAAAAAGAATTGCTAGATAAAGATGGCCTAGGCTATAAGAAGATTGCCAAGACCCTGAAACTGAGCTGCAGCATGGTGGCCAAGACCATACAGTGGAGTCAAAGACAAGTGTGTCTTGCCTACAGTCAAGCATGGTGGTGGGAGTGTCATGGTCTGGGGCTGCATGAGTGCTGCCAGCACTGGGGAGCTACAGTTCATTAAGGGAACCATGAATGCCAACATGTACTGTGACATACTGAAGCAGAGCATGATCCCCTCTCTTCGAAGACTGGGCCGCAGGGCAGTATTCCAACATGATAACGACCCAAACACACCTCCAAGATGACCACTGTCTTGCTAAAGAAGCTGAGGGTAAAGGTGATGGACTGGCCAAGCATGTCTCCAGACCTAAACCCTATTGAGCATCTGTGGGGCTATCCTCACACGGAAGGTGGAGGAGCACAAGGTCTCTAACATCCACCAGCTCCGTGATGTCATCATGGAGGAGTGGAAGAGGACTCCAGTGGCAACCTGTGAAGCTCTGGTGAACTCCATGCCCAAGATGGTTATGGCAGTGCTGCAAAATAATGGTGGCCGTACAAAATATTGATACTTTGGGCCCAATGTGGACATTTTCATTGAGTGGTGTACTCCCTTTTGTTGTCAGTGGTTTAAACATTAATGGCTGTGTGTTGAGTTATTTTGAAGGGACAGCATATTTACACTGTTATACAAGCTGTTCACTCACTACTTTACATTTTAGCAAAGTGTAATTTCTTTAGTGTTGTCACATGAAAATATATATTAAAATATTTACAAAAATTGAGGGGTGTACTCACTTTTGTGGGATACTGTATCTGTGTGGTCCACTAATATTAGTAAAACCTTAAAACATATGTTATAAGACTTCGTTCATAGATCCATCAGTGATGATTGGTGCTCCTACTTTGGTTTTACAATTGCTTTTTTGATGCAAGTTAATTATTCTTACAATTTTTCATTTCTTTAGTATTCCTTTTTCATTTTTTATTTTTTTATTATTATTCTTTTTTTTTTTTTTTATTGTCCACCATGTTTGTGTCCCTTGCATCTTACATGTGTGCGGCCCAGGGGGGTGATTTATGGGGCAAAATCCTGTCTATACTTATCCAGTAAATACACTATGGATCAATTTGTACAAGCTATGTGTACCTTACTTTATTACTTTTTGATTTGTATTTTAGAGTACATCATGTTGTTTGTTCCCTGAGGAAGACTCTTTGGAGTTGAAACGCAGTGGAACCCAATGTTTCACACAAACAATGATTGTAAACTGCTGTGAATTATGATTTGATTTTAAGTCTATGCCATATGTGGTGTTTAAATTATTGTATCAATAAAAGTTTATTGATTTTATTCCTTTGTTGGTGCTTGGTGCCAAAATAATCCCATCCAATAAGAATTGCAGAAATGATAAATGAATCAATTTTGTAATGATACACCCTTGTGTGTTTTAGTTGAATTTCCTATCTTATAGTAGGCATTATAGACCCATTCTCCCCTTTTTTATTTCGATAAACAAATTCTCAATATGCAAGATATTTGGTGAACCACCAAATGAAAGAATGGTGTTTGGCCCAGAGCTGTTCCTATTCTTGACTTGTACTAAGGTTTGGCTTACTCTAAACGTCAGCTTTTGTCAGGAAACAGTACTGTCAGAAAATGAGCTGTGAGACTGTGCAGATCTTGGCAAAAGAATCAACTATGCAGAAATTGAACAGGCTCTTTGGGGGATAATATTGTACATTAGACATGGCATAACATTGTATGCAAGCCATGACATTTGGCATGCCACTGTCCCAGTGATTCAATAAAAACTTCACACCTCTCAACCCAAGTATATTTGGTCGGTGCTGACAGATATATCTGTTGCTAGCCACAGAATTATGGCCAATTGGTTTCATTATAACAAAATCTTCTTACTGCTGTAGTCACCTTCTACAGGGATGCCAGCGCTTGCAAAATGCTTTTTTTTCTTTAATTTATTAGAAAACCCCGATGCTCATGTGTTTAAAATATTTCGTTTTTTGCACTGCTGTTTCATCAACTGAGTTTGTTTTACTGTGTGTGTGTGTTCGGGGGGGGCAAGTATTTACACATGCAGGGACCGCCCCTGCACTGTTTTGCTTCATTGTGGCTAGCATCCTACACCTGCAGGTCATACTATACCCATTGGTAAGGATTTTAAAGCAGTGATGTATCCTTAATAAAACCCCTTTCTTTAGATCTTTACCCCTGGTTTTAGTGCCACCTACAGATATAGGATGACAGGTACAACTAAAAAGACAGCCCAAGGGCAGTCCCTGCTGGTGGCCCTTCCCATCCGCATACTGTGAAACAAATGTAAGCAATGATAAAAACAAAATATTTAAAGCATAAATTCACTTTTGTTTAAAAAAAAAAAACCCTCTGGATGATCTATGTACATTGCAAAGATTTTTTACCAACACCAACAGAAAAATCTCCTGCGCTGTGCGGAGGGCCTAGGTAAAAATTGTTGTACTTTAGTTGTGGTGCTAATGGGTGGATGTCATGAATTGCCAGTAATACTTTCATGCCCTGTCTGTCTGCTTACCTCTGGTCTGGGAATCAGTCTTAGGTCTGCACTCTCACACCTGCATGGTTAAGTAATCTTCCCTCAGCGTGGCTCCACCCTAGCCTCTACAGGATACACTATTTAACACTGTGCTGTCCAAGCCTGCCAATATTGTGTGTTTGTTTTCCTGTCTGCTGCTTGCCGTGTGCTCTATGTCTGTTTCTGTTACTGATCTTGGCTTGCTCTCTTTACTATCCCAGCCTGCTTGTTACCCTGACCTTGGGCGTGTTTTCTGTCTATCCTTGTCTGCTAGTTGCCCCGACCTTTGGCTTATCTCCTGACTATCTCTTGTTGTCCTGGGCTGCTGCTTCCTCTCTATCCTCCTGTAGCATACTGTGATTGTGAGCTGGGAGACCCTGGGAGTCGTGACCTGGAGCCAGTTGAAGCGCAGTCCATCCTCACCACTAGAGGCTCTGGTGAACACCTGCTGGTTCTTAGACTCCGCACTCTGGGGAATATTATGCTCTAGCTCCCAGTGGGATCTGTGCTGGTGCTCCAGTGGACCTGCTTTCTGGTACCACCCAGAGTTCCATCCGCAGCAGTCAGCCATAGGGTCCACTACCTTAACGGTGCGCTCTTGACCCCAATGGTGTGCATCTGTCACCTGGCCTCAGGTGACCTGACAGTGGATATTACACGTCTCACTGCTTTAGCCAACTAGGGGGAGTCCAAAGTACTAAAGCAAAGAAAGAAAAAAATAGAAGGTGCGTAGCCTAGCGTATTATCCTTGGTAAAAGATTTTATTAAATAACAGAAGTAAGTAGCGTACTCACATTTGGTAACTGGAATAAAATCACATCATTCCTCTAAAAGTCCACATAGCAATACCCATATCCCATGAAATATAAGGTGGTGTGATCAGTTGACGCATTTCGAGGATTTTTCCTCTTCCTCAGAGCCTTATGGAACCAAGTCTGGTCTGCATGTTTACATGTAGTGGACTGGATGGATGGTATAACCAGTGGCATCACTAGGGTTTGTGTCACCAGGTGCGGTAAAACATGATGTCACCCCTGTATCGTTTAAAGAACTATGTGCGAAGTGACCCTCACCCCGATATACCCCCTCCTAGCACAATTCCTCGTTCTCCTTCCCCCATCCCCTCTCTCAGCACAAATCCCCCCCCCCAATATTCCCCCTTTCAACAATATTCCTCATCCCCATCTGCCCCTTTCCAGCACAAATACCCGCTCTCAGCACAATACTTCCCCTCCATTTCCCTCTCCCAGCACAAGTTATCACACTCATATACCCCCTTTCAGCACAAATCCCCTTCTCTGCAAAAAAAAAATATATATATATATCCCCCAAACCCCTCCTTCTTATACAAATTCTCTTACACCCCACAAAATCCCATCTCCCTCCTTCCTGCACAGATCTCCCCCCTCTCAGCACAAATCCCCCATATCCCTCCTTTTAGAATAAGTCCCTCCCAAACCCCTCCTTCTTACACAAATGATCTTAACAACCCCCCAAATCTCCCCTCTGATCACAAATCCCAACTAGGGTTGCCACCTTTTCTTCAAGTCAAACCCGAACACTTTAGCGGTGCACGCAATTTGTTTTAATACTATATAGTACATATATTTTGTGATTAAATAACAAGAGTCCCCTCTTACATCAGAGTCCACAGAGTTCCCCTTTTAAACCTGAATCTGCAGAGTTCCCCTTTATCTGAGTTTGCTCTTACATCTGAATATGCAGAGTTCCCTTACACTGTAAGGGGGGACTCTGCAGACTGATATAAGGGGGCTCTGACATAAGGGATGCTCTGGAAACCCTGATTTAAGGGGAAACACTGAGAACTCTGATGTACAGGGAGGAACACTGTGGCTTCTGGTGTAAAGGGGAACTCTGATGTAAAGGGTGCTCTGAGAACCCTGATTTACCTTAGTGTATTCACTCAGAGGCAGGAGAGAGGAGGGAAACTTCAGTCAGACAGGGATGGATGGTGAGCTCATTCACCCCTTGGCAGTCAGCACCTCCTATCCAGATTTATCTGCGTCTGCTGGGCTTCAAATGTCCCTCCCCCACATCCCTTTTCTTATTGGATTGGAGTGTGGGCAGACAGAGGGAAACTGGCGGGAGGAAGAGGAGCAGATCAAGCCCTCTCTCCTCTCCTGTCTGCATGTGTTTGTGGGGGGAGGACTGTTAGTGCTGGCGTTAGGCAGAGTGAAAGAGAGTGTAATAGACACTCTCGGCTTAGACAACTGCAGCCAGCAACCCTGCTGGGAAGCCATATTCCAGTATGAATAATGTGTCCGGGTTTTAGGGGGTCTGAAACCCGGACACATGATTCAAAACCCGAACTGTCCGGGTGAATCCTGGACAGGTGGCAACCCTAATCCCAACCCCCATATACCTCTTCCAGTAGTAAACCCCTCTTCCTGCACAAATTCTCTTATTCCCCCACCCAAGCCACCCTCAGCACAAATCCTTTTATTTAACCCCTCCCCGCCAAGTCTCCCTTACAAGCACCAACCCCCACCCCAATACAAAGGCACTCCAGATTTTCCCCATCAAAAAAAAAACTCTTAATCCCTACCAGCATGAATCCATTTCCTCTTATTGCACAAATCCTCAGATCCCTGCCCCCAGCACAGACTTACCGGGACCTCAGTGCTAGGAAATCTCCTTCCCAGGCTCCTCCTCCTGTCCTGTCAGAAGAAAAGCCAAAGCAGAGGAGGAACCTGCGGGAAACTTTCCTTGGCGCTCTGACACTGCTAACATGCAGCTGGCTAGGATAGATACCAACTGCTAAAGGGTCAGCAATCACTGCGCTGGAGACACGGGGGACACCCCGCAGGAGATGTCGGCAAATGCTCCATGCTAGTGATCGCCCACACTGTAGCAGCCCACTGTCACTTCCCTCCACGCTAGCACACTGCACCGAAATGGAGCCACTCCCGCCTAGTCCCAGCCCCTGGTGTCACCTCTCTGTCACCCGGGTGTAACCCGCATCCCCCCGCACCCCCATAGCAACGCCACTGGGTATAACCTTGGGGGAATAATCCTCCTTTGCTTATGGGTTAGTCTTTGCTCATCACAGCACACATTTTTTCGGTAAAGGCTTGTGCTCTTTAACTCTTGACAATGTGGCTTTGTGTTCCGATATCATAAATAGGTACCATCTCTGCAGTCAACGGCTCCACAACACTTCTTGTGCTGGAGGTCACGCTAGGACCCATCCACACACCAACATTGCGGCACTCACCTCACCAGGATAAGCTAAACTCAGGATTTGAGTGTGGTAAGCAGGAAGCATCTGTTAGCAGTGTTTTAGGTTACCGTAGCTGGTTAGGAAAGGCAAGTCAAGAGTTAAGGAGCACAAGCCTTTACTGGAAAAATGTGTGCTGTGATGAGCAAAGACTAAAGGGCCGTACACATAATCGGACTTTTTGACAACAAACATGCAAATTAGCTGTTTTGGAGCAACATCCGACCGTGTGTACGCTCCATCGGACAAACTTTTTCAGTTTCCATCGTACTTTTGTTGGCCATGCGAACGGACAAACTTTCCGGCAACAAAAGTCCGATGGAGCAAAGTCTGATCGTGTGTACACAAAGCCATCGGACTTTTGTACAAACTACAGTACGCAGCCGCGAGAATGTTTCCAGCGCGATCCCGCGCTGGTTCTCGGCGGCAGGGTACTGTACATCTCGCGCTGGCTGCAATAGGAAAAACACATTTTCCTACTGCGGCTAGCGCGAGAGGGAATTCCACTCTGGGGAATACCAAGCCCTTCGGTCTGGTATGGATTTTAAGGGGAACCCCTACGCCGAAAAAACGGCGTGGGGGTCCCCCCCCAAATCCATACCAGACCCTTATCTGAGCACGCAGCCTGGCCGGTCAGGAAAGGGAGTGGGGACGAGCGAGCACCCCCCCTCCTGATCTGTACCAGGCCGCATGCCCTCAACATGGGGGGGTGGGTGCTTTGGGGGAGGGGGCGCCCTGCAGGCCCCCCACCCCAAAGCACCTTGTCCCCATGTTGATGAGGACAAGGGCCTCTTCCCGACAACCCTGGCCGTTGGTTGTCGGGGTCTGCCGGCGGGGGGCTTATCGGAATCCGGGAGCCCCCTTTAATAAGGGGGCCCCCAGATCCCGGCCCCCCACCCTATGTGAATGAGTATGGGGTACATCGTACCCCTACCCATTCACCTAGGGAAAAAAGTGTCAATAAAACACAGTACACAGGTTTTTAAAGTAATTTATTAGGCAGCTCCGGGGTCTTCTTCCGACTTCGGGGGTCCTCTTCCGACTTCGGGGGTCTCTCCGGCGTCTTCTCCCGGTGTCCGCATCTTCTGCCGGCTCCACCGCTATCTTCTGGCGCTCTTTTGCCAGCGGTGGTCCGGACCTCTGGATCGTCTTTTTCCCTCTTCTCTTCCAGAGATGTTGACACAACGCTCTCTCCAGCCAGAATGCTCTCTGTGCGCTCCGCAACGGACTTATATAGGCTGTGACCCCGCCCCCCTATGACATCACAGTCCCGGGGCATGCTGGGACTGTGAGGTCATAAGGGGGTGTGGTCATATGATGACATGACCACGCCCCCTTATGACCTCACAGTCCCAGCATGCCCCGGAACTGTGATGTTATAGGGGGGCGGGGTCACCGCCTATATAAGTCCGTTGCGGAGCGCACAGAGAGCATTCTGGCTGGAGAGAGCGTCGTGTCAACATCTCTGGAAGAGAAGAGGGAAGAAGACGATCCAGAGGTCTGGACCACCGCTGGCAAAAGAGCGCCAGAAGATAGCGGTGGAGCCGGCAGAAGATGCAGACACCGGGAGAAGACGCCGGAGAGACCCCCGAAGTCGGAAGAGGACCCCCGAAGTCGGAAGAAGACCCCGGAGCTGCCTAATAAATTACTTTAAAAACCTGTGTACTGTGTTTTATTGACACTTTTTTCCCCAGGTGAATGGGTAGGGGTACGATGTACCCCATACTCATTCACATTGGGTGGGGGGCCGGGATCTGGGGGCCCTCTTATTAAAGGGGGCTCCCGGATTCTGATAAGCCCCCCGCCC
Organism: Lithobates septentrionalis; assembly: GCA_037952835.1. Lineage (NCBI taxonomy): Eukaryota > Metazoa > Chordata > Amphibia > Anura > Ranidae > Lithobates > Lithobates septentrionalis. The sequence continues at coordinate 11,579,356 of JBBDGP010000374.1, read as the reverse complement.
GCAGACCCCGACAACCAACGGCCAGGGTTGTCGGGAAGAGGCCCTTGTCCTCATCAACATGGGAAAAGGTGCTTTGGGGTGGGGGGCCGCAGGGCGCCCCCTTCCCCCAAAGCACCCACCCCCCATGTTGAGGGCATGTGGCCTGGTATGGCTCAGGAGGGGGGGGCGCTCGTTCGTCCCCACCCCCTTTCCTGACCGGCCGGGCTGCGTGCTCGGATAAGGGTTTGGTATGGATTGTGGGGGACCCCCACGCCGTTTTTTCAGCGTTGGGGTTTCCTCTTAATATCCATACCAGACCTAAGGGCCTGGTATGCCCCTGGAGGGGAACCCATGCCGGTTTTTTATTTAAAATTTGCCGTGGAGTTCCCCCTCAAGATTCATACCAAACAAAGTGCCTGGCATTGGCGGGGATCCAAGTCGGATCCCCGCACCAGTGTCAACCCGGCTCGCAAGGTGTCAATCTCGCCAAAAAAAAAGTGGCGAGATTGACACAATATCAGACAACACTACACAAGTTGACCAAAGGGTGGTGTTAAAGAGCTGAAAAACCACGTGATATGGTGAAAGTTGGCTGGAAAAGTCCTGTCGTCTGTATGCAAGACAAACTTTTGGGCAACGCCCTTTGTACAAAAATCCAAAGGGAAAGTTTGTACAAAGTCCTATCGTGTGTATGGGGCTTTACACATCAGCGAAGGAGGATTATTCCCCCAAGGTTATACCATCCATTCAGTCCACTACATGTAAACATGCAGACCAGACTTGGTTCCATAAGGCTCTGAGGAAGAAGAGAAATCCTTGAAACGTGTCAGCCGCTCACACTACCTTATAACCCCATAGTATATGGGTATGGCAAAATGGACTTTTAGAGGAATGATGTGATTTTATTCCAGTTACCAAATATGAGTACTTACTTCTGTTATTTCATTAAACTTTTTACCAAAGATAATGCGCTAGGCCATGCGCCTTCTATTTTTTCTTTCTTTGCTAAACATTTTTTTACCAACTTAGCTGCAGATTGATATTTTTTCTGTTTTAATGGATCTACTGTTTGTTTTACCTACCAGACTGATTCCTGAATAGGGAAGTCTGCACTCATTATAACCACCTGAGCAAATCTCATTGAGGAAAGCAGCAGTTATTCTTTCTCTTTAGTAGACAAGCTATAGGTAGTGTCTCACCAAAAATTTGCTTTTGTAGCGGGATGCCTAAAAATATTACTTGTATTTTAGTGCAAAATTCCGAGACCAGCAATATAATCAACACACAGTAATTTACATTCGTGGGGGCGTTCCATGTATCAATGATGTACAGAATGCCTCGAAAATGCTATATTGCATTACATTTTTTGACATTTTGGGAAATGACAGTGTTTGCAGATTTTGATGGAAAGATAAATAGCATTAAATTGCAAAATGACTTGTGTAGCAATTTAATATGATATATTACACTTTTCAACAAAAGTGGAAATTTTACAAACAGACAGCATAAAAACCAGAGGGGTGAGTGCTGTGTCCATCATTAAACACAGAGAAAAGGACTTTACGATGAATACAAAAAATCCTATTGTTTATTGGTTAGATGCTTAACCACTTCAATACAGGGCACTTTCCCCCCTTCTTGCCCAAGCCAATTTTCAGCTTTTAGCGCTGCCGCTGTTTAAATGACAATTGCTCATGCTAGACTGTACCCAAACAAATGTTTTATCATTTTGTTCCCACAAATAGAGCTTTCTTTTGGTAGTATTTGTTCACCTCTGGGGTTTTTAATTTTTGGTAAACAAATAAAAAAAGACCAAAAATTTTGGTAAAAAAAAGTTTTTCTTCGTTTGTTATAAATATTTGTAAATAAGTAAATTTTCTCCTTCACTGGTGGGCACTGATGAGGCTGCACTGATTAGATGGCACTGATGAGCACAAATGAGGTGGCACCACTGAGGTGGCACTGATGATGGGCACTGACATGTGACACTGATGGGCACTGATAGGCGACACTGATATGCAGCACTGATGGGCACTCATAGGTGGCACTGATGGGCACTGAGTACTTATGGGTGGCACTGATGGGCACTGACGGGCACTGATAGGTGGGCATGGATGGGCACTTATAGGTCGCACTGGTGGACACTGATGAGCGGCACTGATTTACACTGATAGATGGCACTGATGGGCTTCGCTGCTATTGAGGCACTACCTGTTTAGATCGTGATCATCAGTGCATGTGGCGGCTTGTTATCATGATCACGTCATATGACGTCTGATCATGATATCTCAACCACTTTGCTGCCATCATTCTGCTATATGGCGGGCGGCAAGTGGTTAATGAATCTTTATAAAGCATGTTAAAGTTGCATTCTGGCCCTATATAAAAAAAAGCAATTTAATGCACTGTGAATGGAGTAGGTATTAGAATTTTTGTTTCTTGCTGGACCACAATGTAGTCTTTAAGTGTAGCATTTTGACAAATTCTATGTAATGAGGCAGAATACTGATATCAATGGAGGGGATGATAAGGGACTATATACAAGATTTTAGTAATGAGAATGGTATCTTTAGCACTAATCAGCATGGATTCATGAAGAATTGTTCTTGCCAAACCAATCTATTAACCTTCTATGAGGAGGTGAGTTGCCATCTAGATAAAGGAAGGTCCATAGACGTGGTGTATCTGGATTTTGCAAAAGCATTTGACACAGTTCCCCACAAATGTTTACTGTACAAAATAAGGTCTGTTGGCATGGACCATAGGCTGAGTACATGGATTGAAAACTGGCTACAAGGGCGATAAATGGGGAGTACTTGGAATGGTCAGGGGTGGGTAGTGGGGTCCCCCAGGGCTCTGTGCTGGGACCAATCCTATTTAATTTGTTCATAAACGACCTGGAGGATGGGGTAAACAGTCTCTGTAACAATCTCTGTATTTGTGGACGATACTAAGCAAAGCAGGGCCATAACTTCTCCGCAGGATGTGGAAACCTTGCAAAAAGATCTATTCAAATTAATGGGGTGGGAAACTACATGGCAAATGAGGTTCAAAGTAGAAAAATGTAAAATAATGCATTTGGGTGTCAAAAATATGAATGCAATCTATACACTGGGGGGAAAACCTCTGGGGGAATCTAGGATGGAAAAGGACCTGGGGGACCTAGTAGATGATAGGCTCAGCAATGGCATGCTAACAAAGCAAACAGAATATTGGCATGCATTAAAAAGGAAATCAACTCCAGAGATAAAACAATAATTCTCCTGCTCTACAAGACTCTGGTCTGGCCGCACCTAGAGTATGCTGTCCAGTTCTGGGCACCAGTCCTCAGGAAGGATGTACTGGAAATTGAGCGAGTACAAAGAAGGGCAACAAAGCTATTAAAGGGTCTGGAGGATATTAGTTATGAGGAAAGGTTGCGAGCACTGAACTTATTCTCTCTGGAGATAAGACACTTGAGAGGGGATATGATTTCAATATACAAATACTATACTGGTGACCTCACAATAGGGATAAACCTTTTATTACAGAAGGGAGTTTAACAAGACTCGTGGCCACTCATTAAAATTAGAAGAAAAGAGGTTTAACCTTAAACTACATAGAGGGTTTTTTACTGTAATGCCCTGTACACACGATCGGACATTGATCGGACATTCTGACAACAAAATCCATGGATTTTTTCAGACGGATGTTGGCTCAAACTTGTTTTGCATACACACGGTTGCACAAAGTTGTCGGAATTTCCGATCGCCAAGAACGCGGTCATGTACGACGAGCCTAGAAAAGGGCAGTTCCAAACCAAGCGCGGCACCCATTGGGCTCCTTTTGCTAATCTCGTGTTAGTAAAAGTTTGGTGAGAGACGATTCGCGCTTTTTCAGACTCGTGGTTTTCAGATAGTTTTCTGCTGTTCAGTTTGTGCTTGTGGGTTTGTATCGGGTCTTCAGTGCGTGCAGTGAGTTCGAATTTCATTATTCAGTGCATTCTTGTCCGCTCGTTGCTGTTTTTCAGGTCGCTCTTCACAGGCCTTGCTGTTCTTCAGTGCATTCTGTTACTTCGTTCTGAGCAGCCGACCGTTTTCTAGCCATGTTGCGTATACGTTCTCCTCGTAGAGTTCGTGCTGTGCGGGGGCTTGGTATTGGGGTCCTTACCTTGACACAAGTCTAGTCCATGAACAGGGTGGGGAGGAGTTCATGGACCAAGAATTGGTTGCTTCAGCGTGACCAGTTCTGTCATATGCCTTTGCTCCGTGAGATCCGTGAGAATAATCCTGATGATTTCAGGAACTTTCTCCGGATGACGGACCCCGTATTTCACCTTTTGTTGGCTTTGCTGACCCCTTATATTAGCAGGCAGGATACCTGCATGAGGCAAGCCATCACTCCGGAGCAGAGGCTAGTCGCCACCCTGCGGTACTTGGCGACGGGGAGAAGCCTGCAGGACCTTAAGTTCTCGACAGGTATCTCCCCCCAGGCTCTGGGGATCATTATCCTGGAGACCTGTTCTGCCATCATCCAGGTCCTGCAGAAGGATTATAATAAGGTAAGATTTATCCTTTAACATCACATTTTATTGTATTGAATGTTTGATAATATATTGTATTTCTCTCCTCATTCTCTAATTACCATAATTGTAATATGCTGTTAATGTCCCCTTTGTCCTCATGCATGCTGTTTTTTTTTTTTAATTTTTTGTCCTTCATACATATTTGCCTTCACTTACCTCCCTAGCATGCTCTCCTGGCCCTATATTCACCTTGTGTAGTCACTTAACAATGTATTTTGTCAGCTCCATAGTAGTGCTTTACCTCAAACACCCTCTAAAATGTGTAAAAATGTGATTTGTGCTTTAAATTCAGGCAGAGTGCCAGAGGCTTTTTTTTGGTGTCCCAAAATGATTTGGAACCCTCCCTCCCCCCAACTGCTAACTCAGCTGATAACAATCCTCTATCTGCTGACTTTGCCAAACCCATACATACTATACCTACCTCTTTAGTGGTCAGATTTATGGATGAATTCCCCAAAGCATGTGGTGCACCTTCAAATGGTACTGTTTAATGTTTTTGTATCCTATTATTGTCTTGATAGGTAATAGCAGAATGTAAAAATGTGCTAAAATGTGTACAGTGTGTATTTATCTCTTTGTATTATGACACTTCTTACCTGTCCAGTGGGCTGCCAATAGTGTAAAGTAAGGAGGGGCTGGCCAAAGTAATACACATTATTTAGGCATTCATCTCTCAATGAAGTGGAGATGGTTACCTGTTGAAAACATCCCCCCCATAAAATTTTACAAATGGCCCATGAGAGGGGGGGAGGAGGAATCTGATAGGTGGACCTTATACCTTGGTCTTTAAATACTCCCTAAAATAAATGTTATACTGATGTTGGCCAAGAATGTTTGTGTCTAATCTGCTTTCCCTGTTTATGTGCAAAATGATTAATTTATTTTTCTTGTTTGACTCCACAGTTTCCTTCCAACCCACAGGAATGGCAGACCGTGGCCTCCCACTTTGCCCAGCGGTGGGACTTTCCTAACTGCGGAGGGGCAATTGATGGGAAACACGTCCACATCATCACACCACCCAACTCGGGGTCATACTATTATAATTAAAAGGGTTCAATAGTATTGTGATGTTAGCGGTGGTGTCGGCTACTTATGAGTTCCTGTATGTGGACGTGGGAAGAATGGCCGGATGTCCGATGGTGGTGTCATCGCCCAGATGGAGTTCTACAGATGTCTCCAGAATGGCAGCTAGCACTTGCCACCTCCAGAAGACAATGTGGAAGGACTCCCATTCGTCTTTGTTGCTGATGAAGTGTTTGCGCTGGGGGACCATCTTATGCGGCCATTCCCGATGAGGACCCTCACCCTGGACCAGAGGGTTTTTAATTACCAGCTAGCCAGAGCCAGAAGAGTGGCGGAGAACACATTTGGAATCATGGCCAGCCAGTTCCGCCTATTTCTTACACCCATACACATGGCGGAGTATAAACCTGAATCATATCATCCTGGCGTGCTGTGTTCTCCACAACATTTTAAGGCGAAATTCTGCCAACTATGCTGCCTCAGTTGGGCCTGAGGCCGGAATTCAAGTAAATGAACCAACCCCGATGGCGCTCGAAAGTGGCCGTCCTGGCTTCCCCCCCCCCGAGTGCCCGCAAGGTCCGTCTTAGATACCTTGAATACTTTGCGGGTAGGGGGGCCATCAATATGCCAGACAATGTCTGATACATTTTGAAAATAAAAAAATCATTTTAACTACTAAAATCATTGGTGACATTTACTGCTTGTGTTTCTTTTAGCTGACCCTGACAGAAATGTGGGGAGTCCTGAAAATGTTGTGATTGTGTAACCTTAAAAAGCCTTGTTGGGTGTTATTTACTAAAGGAAAATACACTTTGCACTACAAGTGCACTTGAGCCTGCACTGAAACCGCACTAGTAGTGAAAAGTGGATTTGCCCTTAGGAGATAACCCCCATTGTCACTGAAAACACCAATTTTACCTTAACAAAATTGTAGGAGCATTGAAACAATAATCCACACATTCTTGAATATCAATCTTTTTAATACCAGCACAATCACATGTGCATTTCTAAAAGGTTTTTAAAACAAACCACCATGTTTGTTTTATAACATTTTTTTTGGTCACATTAATAAATATTGAAATGTCCATTTAAGGTAAAACAGGCATGTTTCAAACCAACAAGAAATACACAAATCTGGAACTTACAAAGTTCAACTTTTGTAGAAATTGAAGGCAATATCAGACATGAGTATTTAGAAACTCTGTTTGATATTGCGTTCAGATGGGCTGAAGTCACCCCTGGAAAAGCCAAATTTTGAAGATGCACACAAATTGCCGAATGTCAACATGTGCTAGCTGCCATCACAGGGGATCAAGGGACGTGTCTTGGAGGTGCAACCCCTTCCTCTCAGCTACTTTATTATTGAGGAAGGGGTTGCACCCACAAAACGCCTACATTGATTTCCCGTGATGGCAGATAGCACATGTTGACACACTGTGTGCATCTTCAAAATTTGGCTTTTGTATAAAACCGCAAAAAATGTTCAAAATTTTTATTTTACAAATACCACAAAAAAGAAGGGGTTTGGAGGTGTTTTAAACTCTCCCTAAAACATCAATGATGTTCTTCATTTTGTTTTGAACATCATTGATGTTTTTCTGGATGTTTTCCAAGTCTCTATTACACCCCATGATCTCCCCGATCAGGATCAGGGCACTCTCACTGGTGAAATGACCTGGATCCACATCATCACGATCACCTAAAAATAGAGAAACAAAAACACACCATGTATTATAAATATGCCGGCATCCATCTCTTACCTGAGCCTGTGGTCGCAGACACTCACCTGTTGTGGTGACTATTTCCACCACGTCTCCCTCCTCCTCCTGTTGACTTTGGGGGATTTCACCTTCTTCATGAGGTGGGGGGTCTGTTGTCTCCTCAGATGAGTGGTGTCCTCCGAGTCTTTTCTCCCCTATGTGAAAAAAATAGGTATACTTAGCTTACAGATATTTGATGACAGAAAGAGGAATATGAAACTTTGCTTGGAAGTGGGGTACAATTGTCTGTTTTGGCAGAGTTCCAAGATGAAGAAATATTGTTTTCCTTTGTCAAGTTTGAATACTTACCTGTTTTGTACAAGCTTCTCAGATGGAGACACCCCTATAGTATACATTGGAGCACCTGTGTGAGCCCCCTAATAAAAAGGGTGTTCTGGTGTCCCACACTAGTGCTCCAGCGTCCAGATGTGTAAACAGCTGCTGAGTGTCCTTTCTTTACACAGAATCTAGTTTGCATTACATTCTAGTTACAAACCCATCTAGACTCCAAAATTATTTTAAGAGAAGTAGGCACGAAAAAATGTATTAAAATGCATATGGCCAAAACAATGGGGTTTTCTATGCCGAACGAACAATGTTTCATACGAACGAACAATGTGCATGAAAGTTGCCATTTTAAACTGTACAACAGTAAAGAAAAGCACACGGAGCAGCACGAACATTAGAAAAATAAAGAATAGGAACACAGGACAACTACTTACTTTTTTGCAGCACTCTCCTGATCCTTCTGTACTGATCATGCTCCCTTAATTTGAGGTCCGACCACCTCTTCCTGAGCTGCTCCTTGGATCGTCGTACCCAGAAATTCTTCTGCAGACTTTTGACCACTTTCCCCATGATCTTGGCCTTTCTGACATTGGGGTTGTGGTAAGGTCCATACTTCCCGTCATAGTCGGCCCTCTTCAGGATGTCGACCATCTCCAACATCTCCCCAAAGGACATATTTGAGGCCTTAAATCGTCTCTTCCGGGATCGGGACGTTTCTGGCTCCAGGCTTTCCTCCTCCTCCTCCTCGTTGCTGTTATTAGCACGCACCTGCTGTGTCTCCGCCATGTGCTCTTCCCCCACTGTGCCGAAAGAGAAGGGGCGGGGAATAGATTAGAAAGAACGTCGGGGCGGGCGGACGTTCACGCATGCGCAGTGTGTATAAAGCGTAAGACGCGTGCGTAGTATGTACGATCTGTGAGCGAAGGAAGGAGTATCGGAGGCGCCGATCGTGATAACGAAGGTAAGATTTAAATTTGGGCCTATACTGCTTGTAGATTGGGGCCTGTATTTGGACAAGTTTAGAAGACTTTAGGCTGACATTAGGATTTGTCTGGTGTTGTGTCTTGCAGTGAAAATGGATTTAGTCATCGATCAGGATTTTATGCCAATCTTCATAGATATGTTCAGGGAGCTGCCTTTCTGTGGCAGGTAAACCACCCCGAATATAAGAACCAAACAAAGAGGAAGGCAGCGCTGGATAATTTGCTGGAAATTGTGAAGCCGGTGATCCCCACGGCAGACATCACCTATTTGAAGATCCTAATTGGTGGCATGAGGAGCACTTATCTAAGGGAGCGCAAGAAGGTCCAGGATTCCCAGAGATTAGGAGCAGCAGATGACATTTATGTCCCCAGGCTGTGGTACTATGACGGGCTGCATTTTCTGGTGGGTCAGACTGAACCCAGGCCAGCACTCTCCACTCTTCCTTCCACGCTTCCTCCCCCCCCCCAGCTGAGGCTTCTGACGTCCAACCTGGGCCTTCCAGGCAACAACATGTGGAGGAGCCCAGCTTAAATCAGGTATAGCATTCTTCTAAATATTTCTGGTTGTCCAATCAATGATGTTAAATAGATGTTAGTTTGGAGTACTAATTTATGATTGTGATTGATGAACCAAAAACTAAAACCATGTCCCTTTTTCATACACAGGGAAGTCTCAGCCAGGAGTTGGCCAGGCCAAGCAGGCTGCCCGATACCCAGGTCTCTCCCCTCCTCCTTCAAAAAAAAATGGAAGAGGAGTAACCTGGAGGAGGCAGCAATAGGCCTATTTTGGAAGGCTACTGAGGCCCTCAGAACACCCCACAGTGTGGAAGATGATTTTGCAGAGCTAACTGCATGCAAAATGATGCAGGTGGAGGAGGGCCAACGACTCTTATGTGAGTTTTTTAATTTTGGAAGCTCTAAATAAGGGGTTGAGGGGCCAACTCACATGTGAAACCCACATTTGTCAGCTCACCCATGGTCCTCCTCCTCCAGGTCCTCCTCCTCCTCCTCCTCCTCCTCCTTCTCCTCCTCCTCCAGGTCCTACTCCTCCTCCTGCCACACCTCCAACAGCAGAGCCACAGCCGGGAAGGAAGCGTGGAAGGAAGACCAGAGAGTGATGACCTGGGTTCAGTCTGGTCTGGCTAAAGATGCAGCCTCGTGTATGACCACAGCCTGGGGACATATATGTCATCTGCTGCTTTCATGATCTCTGGGAATTCTGGACCAGATTGCACTCCCTTAGATATGGACTCCTCAGGCCACCAATTTTGCAGTAAAATAATTGATGTCTGCCCTGGGGGCCAAAGGCTTCGCCAATTTATGATCTTTCTCCAGTGTTGCCTCCCTCTTTGTTTGGTTATGAGCCCTTAATAAAGGAATTTTTGTTTCAATTATACTTGCCTATGTGTGTTTTCCTTCAAAAAGGACAGTTTGTTTGTGAGGAGGCAGGTACATTTCAAAAATACAATGTGAAATTAACAGGAGACACCAACACCAAGCAATCTCCTTGAGATTAAAAAATACAAGATAATAATGGTGTTGTGGTAACTTGACACACAAAACACACCCAAAAATATTCTTGAGTAAAATAAAAAAAAAAAAAATAATTAAAACACGATCAGGTTTGAAAAAAATACAAACCCAAAAAAAACCATATATCTTTTTTGTCAGATGTGACAAATCAAAATATATTGATGAAATCACGAGAAATAATAAAGAAAGAAGTTTGTGAGAACTCTGTGTGAATATGAGCAGCAAAACAACTTCATTCTTCAAGCATTATAAAGAAGAACAGAGTGCGCTGCATTAAACAATTTTAAACATTGCAGCCTGACGAAAGTGCTATATCCATTCCGAACGCTAATTTTACCAGACCGAGCTGTTCCATCTTGTAATTTCTTCTGAGCATGCGTGGCACTTTGTGCGTCGGAATTGTCCACACACGGTCGGAATTGACGCGATCGGATTTTGTTGTCGGAAAATTTTATAGCCTGCTCTCAAACTTTGTGTGTTGGAAAATCCGATGGAAAAAGTCCGATGGAGCCCACACACGGTCGGAATTTCCGACAACAAGCTCCGAACGCACATTTTCCGTCGAAAAATCCGACCGTGTGTACAAGGCATAAGAGCGGCAAGGATGTGGAATTCCCTTCCACAGGCAGTGGTCTCAGCGGGGGGCATTGATAGTTTCAAGAAACTATTAGATAAGCACCCAAACAACCGCAACATACAGGGATATACAATGTAATACTGACATATAATCACACACATAGGTTGGACTTGATGGACTTGTGTCTTTTTTCAACCTCACCAACTATGTAACTATGTAACTATGAGAAAAAAAAAAGAGAAAAAAAAACTATGTAACTATGTTATAACTTTGTAGAGTAGTAATCTATATATAATAGTATTCACCGCCTACTACTTGCAAAGTAACAATTGTGACTCAGGGCAAATGCTAACATTTTCTAAAAAAGAAAAAAATAGTGCTTATTTAGGAGCAAAAATTTAGAAAAATAGGAACTGTCGGTCTCATGTATAAAGAAAAATATTAATGGTATTGCCTGTAGCAAATAATCTGATACTTGCCAGTGTCATATATTTTTTCAGTGTGAAGTGTGGAAAGCAATAGAGGTATTAGCTCAGCAACATTTTATAACACATTAAGCAGTAACATTCTCTTTCAGGGGCTGATACAGCGGGGAGGCATTAATCTTAGATTTGAGTGTCAGCTGTTGACCTTGTTTAAGAATATGAAACAACTTTATTTTATGTGTCAAAGAAGAACATATCCCATAGGAAATTTCAAATGTGCTGTTCTACCTACTCATTTCCCTTTTTATATGACTTCACACCCTATCAATAGGATATATGATACCATATGCTAGGGTAAGATAAAAGAGAGTGGGTGTAGTTGTCAGAAATGCTTAAATGGATATAGAAATGTTAACTGTAGTTTTGTTCCCAAGATAATGAATAAAACTTGTATTCATGAAATGAATTGATAAAACCCTTTTTCCAATTTAATAAAAAACAACATATTCAAAGTATATCCTTTATTCCCAGGGAAGCCGTCCTAATTTCCAAATAATACCTTTGGACTTCAAATCAGATATAAAATTGTAAACGTTTATTGACAAAAACCCCATTCCATTTTGGAATGTCCCTGAGCAGTAATAGCTGTATTCAAAAGATCCTTTTTCAGTATATGCTAACTCCGTCCTATGAACTTTAGCTAACAATTCCTGTACTACAATGTGTTCATTCTGGTAAAATAAATACCAGGAACAATTCTGCTATTGTCTTCTCCATATTTTGTGTTCATTGTGCACATACTTAATTTGTCAGAAGTACACACAGAAGTTTGACATAAAAAGTCACACATAAAATCATCATACATGCAAATACCATAAAAATGTATGAAACAATGACAGTATGCAAATCAAAATTCTTGATATTTCAAAGCATACTATTAACGATGCTCACTAACTAATATGTAAGCAATAGGAATGGGGTTTGGGTTCACTATTACAAGGGATTCATGCATTGCAAACTTTTTGCTTTAAACTTCACAAGTTGCCCCCCCCCCCCCCAAAAAAAATAAAGAACAAACCATAATGCTGAGCATAGTCTTTTCTATTGCTAAGCATAGCCACTAGAAGTGGCGGGATAAGGTCAATCAGGGCCAGGGGCGGACTGACCATTTAGCCACTCGGGCACTGCCCAAGGGCCCTGGGCCACTAGGGGGCCCCATCAGGGTTGCCAGCCTTAGTAAAACCAGGGACAGTATGTATAAATCTGTGGGTTTTTTTTTTTTACATCTGTCTGTGTATACTGTGTGTACATGTATGTGTATACTGTGTGATTGTATTCTGTGTGTGTGTATACTGTGTGGCCCCATAATCTCTACTTGCCTGGGGGCCCCATAATCTCCTATTGCCCCGGGGCCCCATGAGTTATCAGTCCGCCCCTGACCAGCGCCCAGGGCAAAGATGGCAAACTGCGCCTCCCCCCCTTTCCTGTGTACTTACAATTCATTGCTTGGTCTTTGTGGGAATGAAGGCAACGTCTCCGTCTTCCCCTCTCTGTGATGTAATATGTCACATGACAAGGGGAAACAGGAAGAAGGCAATCTGCCCTTACTCCCCAGCGGCAACTGCCCACAGTAGGTATATATAGGTGATATGTCGCTTCCTTACCACCTGTTTTAAACCTCCCAAGATGCAGTACAACTGTGTGCAATGCACAAAGTTGCAGGGAGGTTGCAGCGTGACCCCTATTCACTTGAATGGTTTGCCTTTAGCAGGCAGTAGTGCCTGCTAAACGTGGCAGGGGGTATAATTCCTGCTGCAGCTGCAAATCAAATTATTGCAGCTGTGGCATCTGTACATCCCCAGCTGGAGGCTCTGTAGTTTAAAGGGGGGGGAGTGAAAGGAATCTGTAAAATTAGGGTGAGCAGCATGTTTTTACTAACCCTGCTAACTGCAAGTGTAAATGAGTCCTAAGGCTAGGTGCACACTAGGGATGGTTGTGGTGCGGGACAGCATATAAATCGCACTTATTCCCACACCCACACACGCCCACGGGCAAAACACCTCAGTGGCGTAGAGTGGGGGGTGCAGGGGGTGCCGTGGCCCCGGGCGCGACATTTAGGGGGGCGCCAGTATGTGTCACTGGCTGCCTCCTAATTTTAAATTCCTGTGTCCCCGGGCTCCGGCCGCCATGTTCAGTGTCCGGCACCCTGTGATTGGGCGTATAGGGGTCATGTGAGGCGTAGAGCTGGCCTGTCCGCGATCGCTCCTGAAGTCCTGCCTCCGCACATGACCCAAATACGCCCTATCACAGTGCGCTGCGCCGGACACTGAACATGGCAGCTAGAGCGCGGGGGAGAGAAGCAATGTGAGCCACCACTGTCTTCTCCTTCCCTGAACTGATGCTGGCCAGCCAGACACAAAGGTGAGTGAGACTCCCTCGTGAGAGTCGTGTTACTGGCCCGGGGGGGGGGGGGGGGACAGAGATAAAGTCAGTTAGTGTAGTATAGTGGTCAGTTAGTGTAGTATAGTGGTTCAGTGTAGTGTAGTATGGTGGTCAGTTAGTGTAGTATGGTGGTCAGTTAGTGCAGTATGGTGGTCAGTTAGTGTAGTATAGTGGTTCAGTGTAGTGTAGTATGGTGGTCAGTTTGTGTAGTATAGTGGTTAGTTAGTGTAGTATGGTGGTCAGTGTAGTGTAGTGTAGTATGGTGGTCAGTGTAGTGGACAGTGTAGTATAGTGGACAGTATAGCGGTCAGTGTAGTGTAGTACTGTGGTCAGTGTAGTGTAGTATGGTGGCCAGTGTAGTATAGTGGACAATATAGCGGTCAGTGTAGTATGGTGGTCAGTGTAGTGTAGTATGGTGGTCAGTGTAGTGAACAGTGTAGTGTAGTATGGTGGTCAGTGTAGTGGTCAGTATAGTGTAGTGGACAGTATAGTGGTCAGTGTAGTTCTCAGTGTAGTGGACAGTATAGTGGTCAGTATAGTGGTCAGTGTAGTTCTCAGTGTAGGGGTCAGTATAGTATAGCGGTCAGTGTAGTGGACAGTATAGTGGTCAGTGTAGTTCTCAGTGTAGTGGACAGTATAGCATAGTGATCAGTGTAGTATAGTGGTCAGTGTAGTGTAGTATGGTGATCAGTGTAGTATAGTGGACAGTATAGCGGTCAGTGTAGTGTAGTATGATGGTCAGTATAGTGGACAGTGTAGTATAGTGGTCAGTGTAGTGTAGTATGGTGGTCAGTGTAGTGGTCAGTATAGTATGGTGGTCAGTGTGGTGAACAGCATAGTGTAGTGGTCAGTATAGTATAGTGGTCAGTATAGTGGTCAGTGTAGTTCTCAGTGTAGGGGTCAGTATAGTATAGTGGTCAATGTAGTTCTCAGTGTAGTGGACAGTATAGTATAGTGGTCAGTGTAGTGTAGTGGACAGTATAGTATAGTGGTCAGTGTAGTGCAGTATGGTGATCAGTGTAGTATAGTGGACAGTATAGCGGTCAGTGTAGTGTAGTATGGTGGTCAGTGTAGTGTAGTGTGGTGGTCAGTGTAGTGGACAGTGTAGTATAGTGGTCAGTGTAGTGTAGTATGGTGGTCAGTGTAGTGGTCAGTATTGTGTAGTGGATAGTATAGTATGGTGGTCAGTGTAGTGGACATTATAGTGGTCAGTGTAGTGGACAGTATAGTGGTCAGTATAGTGGTCAGTGTAGTTCTCAGTGTAGTGGACAGTGTAGTATAGTGGACAGTATAGTGTAGTGGACAGTGTAGTGGTCATTGTAATTCTCAGTGTAGTGGACAGTATAGTATAGTGGTCAGTGTAGTTCTCAGTGTAGGGGTCAGTATAGTATAGTGGTCAGTGTAGTATAGTGGTCAGTGTACTGTAGTATGGTGGTCAGTGTAGTATAGCGGTCAGTGTAGTGTAGTATGGTGGTCAGTGTAGTGTAGTATGGTGGTCAGTGTAGTGGACAGTGTAGTATGGTGGTCAGTGTAGTGGTCAGTATAGTGTAGTGGATAGTATAGTATGGTGGTCAGTGTGGTGAACAGTATAGTGTAGTACTGTATATGGTGGTCAGTGTAGTGGTCAGTATAGTGTAGTGGTCAGTATAGTGGTCAGTGTAGTTCTCAGTGTAGGGGTCAGTATAGTGGTCAGTGTAGTTCTCAGTGTAGTGGACAGTATAGTATAGTGGTCAGTGTAGTGTAGTGGACAGTATAGTATAGTGGTCAGTGTAGTATAGTGGTCAGTGTAGTGTAGTATGGTGGTCAGTGTAGTATAGTGGACAGTATAGCGGTCAGTGTAGTGTAGTATGGTGGTCAGTGTAGTGTGGTGGTCAGTGTAGTGCTCAGTGTAGTGTAGTATGGTGGTCAGTGTAGTGGTCAGTATAGTGTAGTGGATAGTATAGTATGGTGGTCAGTTAGTGGACAGTATAGCGGTGAGTGTAGTTCTCAGTGTAGTGGACAGTATAGTGGTCAGTATAATGGTCAGTGTAGTTCTCAGTGTAGGGGTCAGTATAGTATAGTGGTCAGTGTAGTTCTCAGTGTAGTGGACAGTGTAGTATAGTTCTACAGGTCCGTCTGATAGGAGGCGGGCCGACGGGTGAGCGGGGACACACTTCCCCTTTCTACAGGTCTGATAGGAGGTGGGCTTTGACAGAAGCTGAGAAAAGATGCAGAAAATGTCAGGGCTACACTTGGACAGGGCTAAGAATACTAAAGCCATGCCCACTGATGGGCTTCCCCTCTGGCCAATCAGCGCACGTGCCCCCACTGTCTATTGCACACAATGACGTACAGGTACGTCATTTCGCGCAATCAAGCCGACCTGCCACAGTATAAAACTGTGCTTTTTTGCATTTTTGGTTCTATAGACTTCAGCAGGGAAGCTGCACAAAAGCCACTGTTCCATCAATTGCAGCCACTGTACCCATCAAATGCAGCCACTGTGCCCATCATATGCAGCCACTGTGCCCATCATATGCAGCCACTGTGCCCATCATATGCAGCCACTTGTGCCCATCAAATGCAGCCACTTGTGCCCATCATATGCAGCCACTTTTGCCCATCAAATGCCGCCACTTGTGCCCCATCAAATGCCACCACTTGTGCCCCATCAAATGCCACCACTTGTGCCCCATCAAATACCGCCACTTGTGCCCATCATATGCAGCCACTTGTTCCCATCAAATGCAGCCACTTGTGCCCATCATATGCAGCGACTTGTGCCCATCATATGCAGCCACTTGTGCCCGTCAAATGTAGCCACTTGTGCCCATCAAATGCAGCCACTTGTGCCCATCATATGTAGCCAATTGTGCTCGTCAAATGCAACCATGTGTTCCCATCAAATGCCGTCTCTTGTGCCCATCAAATGCAGTCACTTGTGCCCATCATATGCAGCCACTTGTGCCCATCATATGTAGCCACTTGTGCTCTTCAAATGCAGCCACTTGTGCCTATGAAATGCAGCCACTTGTGCCCATCAAATGCAGCCACTTGTGCCCATCAAATGCAGCCACTTGTGCCCGTCAAATGTAGCCACTTGTGCCCATCAAATGAAGCCACTTGTGCCCATCATATGTAGCCAATTGTGCTCATCAAATGCAACCATGTATTCCCATCAAATGCCGTCTCTTGTGCCCATCAAATGCAGTCACTTGTGCCCATCATATGCAGCCACTTGTGCCCATCATATGTAGCCACTTGTGCTCTTCAAATGCAGCCACTTGTGCCTATGAAATGCAGCCACTTGTGCCCATCAAATGCAGCCACTTGTGCCCATCAAATGCCACCACTTGTGCCCATCAAATGCAGCCACTTGTCCCCATCATATGTAGCCACTTGTGCCCATCAAATGCAGCCACTTGTGCCCGTCAAATGCAGCAACTTGTGCCAGTCAAATGCAGCCACTTGTGCCAAGTAGGGTTTGTCAGGATTTCACTGCTGCCTTGTGCGCCATTAATGAGTGTCACACAGGAAAGGAAATCTGAATAAAACCCTTCAATGTCAATATAGACCGTATTTATAATTTGATTAAAAAAAACGCCTCAGTGGGGACACAGAATGTATTTAAATCTGACAGAACTTGTAATGACTCCCTATTATATCTAACTAAAAAAGCAAGGGCTGGAGTAAAAGTAGAACCTGCAGTAAAAATCACCTGCTAAAGTATGTGCAAAATGTAACTCTAAAGAAAAAAAATAGATTTTATACTTATTTTACCCCTGTTTTCCATTCCCCGTTGCCTAGGTAAGGGTAAAGTCACACTCCTTCTGACGCGATCTAACAGAAAACAGTTTCTTCTCGTGAGATTTGGCCTATTCTGCATTTACCAGAGGGGGGGTAAGTATAAATTTATGTGGAAAGCAGGGAAGAAGGTTATTATAAGATCTAACTTTTTCTTTACATGTAACTTGGGCACATACTATCAATAAGGCTCCATTCATACCTCAGTACTTTGTAACAGGAAAGGGGTAGAGGAGATCGTCCGCTCGAGCCGCCTAGGTGGCCCAAATGGAAGTGGGAGCAGGTACCTGTCAAAATTAGGTACCTGCTCCCTCCCCCCCAAAAAAAAACAAAAATGACATGCCAGATGTGGAGGAATGCTTAAAGTGGAACTCTCTATAGAATAGCAGCACAAAATAAGCCAGTACAGGCATTGCTAGTGGAGTGAGATTAGTCTTTCTTATATGCATTCTGTCCTCTAATGGATGGCCTTCCTGTTAGGGGAGTGAGTGAGCTTCAGCAGACTTGTCAACACCTTGTGAGCTTAAAAAGTAAACAGTGCTAGCAGGGTGATGAGATCAGTTCTGTTCTGCTTCAGCACTTTTATTGCTTGCTATCTGTGCAAAGTGTACACAGTAGCTGCTGTGTCAGGTTAGAGGAAAGCTGAGAAAACTGTATGGTTTCACTTACAGATCTTCTCCCAAGCACTACACTCCTGCTGCCCTAAAGTCAAAGGCAATGCTATAACTTCTCTGCTGAATGACAGGTGTGGAAAATTGTTGACTACAAGGAACTAAGACAACAATCACACCCACTTCCCTTTTTACGCTGCCTTTTTTACAAAGTATATGAACAAAATCAGAAGATATTAGGGCCAGTTCACACCAGAAAAAGGGCGAGGAACCCACGTTCAATGCGCACCGGATCGCATGGTACAGTTTTAGGATTGGGGGGCACACTTGCATGTAGCGCAAGGTCTGCTTAAACTTGCCCAAATATTTTTACTGTAAAACAATTTTAAAAAAATGTATTCAAGTTAGGTTTATTTATGTATTGGGTGAAAAAAGAAGTGTTTTCCGGTGCCTGTTCTATTACAGCACTTTAGACCGTCAAAGATAATTGACAGGATATTATTGAAGTGCTGCCAAACAGTTTGCTGGCAGAGCTGACATAGGGGGTTATTTACGAAAGGCGAATTCACTTTGCACTACAAGTGCACTGCAAGTGCACTTGAAAGAGCACTGAAAGTGCGCTTGGAAGTGCAGTCGCTGTAGATCCAAGGGGGACATGCAAGAAAAATAAAAAACAGCATTTTAGCTTGCACATGATTGGGTGATAAAATCAGCAGAGCTTCCCCTCATTTCAGATCTACCCCTCAGATTTACAGCGACTGCACTTTCAAGTGCACTTTCAGTGTACTTTCAAGTGCACTTGCAGTGCAAAGTGGATTTGCCTTTCGTAAATAACCCCCTCTGTATACAGGATGTGCCGCATACCCATTTAGGCCTGGTTCAGACCTATGCATTTTTAGTGGATTTTCAGTATTGCAGAAACGCACTACAGTCTATTTAAAATGGTTTCCTATGGGTCACGTTCACATCTGTGAATTTTATGGAAAGGGCCAGGGATTTTTTTTTTTTGGTTTTTTGTTTCCATAGACTTCAATGAATCAAAAATGTGTATTGAAAAATGCAAAATTCATCTGGAATATGCATCAGCTGCAACCTGCAAAGGTGTGAACCAGGCCTAATGCCGCGTACACACGGTCCTACTTTTCGTCTACAAAAGTCGGACAGCCTGTCGGACAGACTTCCGGCAGACTTTCGGTGGACTTGCCGCGGACTTGCGGCCTACTTTCTAACGACCGGACTTGCCTACACACGACCACACAAAAGTCGGTCGGATTCGTACGTGATGACGTACACCGGACTAAAATAAGGAAGTTCATAGCCAGTAGCCAATAGGTGCCCTAGCGTGGCTTTTTGTCCGTCGGACTAGCACACAGACGAGCGGATTTCGGGGTCCGTCGTAGGTACGAAGTAAAAGTTTTGAAGCATGTTTCAAATCTAAAGTACGTCGTATTTGAGGCTAAAAAAGTCGGTTGAAAGTCCGGAGAAGCCCACACACGATCGGATTACCAGCCAGCTTTAGTCCATCAGCGTCTGTTGGACTTTTGTAGACGAAAAGTAGGACCGTGTGTACGCGGCATAAGGCTCTCTACAGGCTGCAGTACACAACCAACAAATCCTACACTGCTGGACTAACTGCAATACTTTAACAATTAAAGGGAAGATGCACTGCAATGACAGAAGTGATCGGCCCCAGGCTTTGCAGGATGCAACTTGGAGTTCAGTCAGCAATACTTTCAAACAAAGTGCACTTATTTTTATCTTTTCTTTGCTCCAAGACCCCCCACCCCATATCTAGCACTACGCCTCCTTTCCAGAAGCATGCCTTACAACTTTGCTAGTGACCTCCAGAGTTGTTTATATCTAGGGATGAGCTTCGAGTTCAAGTCAAACCCATGTTGGACTCGAACATCGCATATTCGATCGTTCGTCAAATTACGAACGATATGGGCCGTTCGCGGCCAAATTCGAGTGGCGCGTCACGGCCCATAATTCACTGCGGCATCGCAGTGTATTGCTGGCTGATGATTGGCCAAGCATGCACTATGACCCGCAGGCTTGGCCAATCACAGCGCCGTCTGTACAGAGAGCCGTAATTGACCAAAGCCAGGGTGGCTTTGGCCAATTATGGCTCAGGGGGTTTAGTACACGCCCCACAGTATATAAGGCCGCCTGCACGTCGACCCTGTGTAGTGTGTTCCGGCGTTGAGAGAGAGAGAGACAGTGTCATTTGATTTAAGTTAGATAGAGTAGGCAGGCGAGTCAGTTAGCTGCACTTACAGTGTATTGTGTATATATATATATATACACTGTATTCAGTTTAGCTAGATCCGTTCCTGTTATTCTCTTCCTACTGACAGGCAGGCAGGTGTTTTTACAGTATTTACAGCTACCTGAAGAAAATTGCTGGTGTTCTTTTGATCCTATTAGTCCTATTAGCTACAGTATTTACAGTTAGTGTAGTGCGTCCTCTGCACAGTGTGCTCCTAAAGCTACCTAAAGAAAATTGGTGGTGTTCTTCTGATCCTATTAATACCTCAGGCAGCTGCACTATTTACAAGTTAGTGTACTGCGTCCTCTGCACAGTGTGCCCTAAAGCTACCTGAAGAAGATTGGTAGTGTTCTTCTGATCCTATTAGTACCACAGGCAGCTGCAGTATTTACAAGTTAGTGTACTGCGTCCTCTGCACAGCGTGCACCAAAAGCTACCTGAAGAATATTGGTGGTGTTCTTCTGATCCTATTAGTACTGCAGGAAGCTGCAGTTTATTACAAGTTAGTGTAGTGCGCCCTCTGCACAGTGCGCACCTAAAGGTACCTGAAGAAAATTGGTGGTGTTCTTCTGATCCTATTAGTACCGCAGGCAGCTGCAGTATTTACAAGTTAGTGTACTGTGTCCTCTGCACAGTGTGCACCTAAAGCTACCTGAAGAAAATTGGTGGTGTTCTTCTGATCCTATTAGTACCGCAGGCAGCTGCAGTATTTACAAGTTAGTGTAGTGAGTCCTCTGCACAATGTGCACCTAAAGCTACCTTAAGAAAATTGGTGGTGTTCTTCTGATGCTATTAATACCACAGGCAGGCAGCTACAGTATTTACAGTTAGTGTACTGTGTCCTCGGCACAGTGTGCACCTAAAGCTACCTGAAGACAATTGCTGTTGTTCTGCTCCTATTAATACCACAGGCAGGCAGCTACAGTATTTACTAGTTAGTATACTGTGTCCTCTGCACAGTTTGCACCTAAAGCTACCTGAAGAAAATTGGTGGTGTTCTTCTGATCCTATTAATACCACAGGCAGGCAGTCACAGTATTTACAGTTAGTGTACTGTGTCCTCTGCACAGTGTGCACCTAAAGCTACCTTAAGAAAATTGGTGGTGTTCTTCTGATCCTATTAATACCACAGGCAGGCAGCTACAGTATTTACAGTTAGTGTACTGTGTCCTCTGCACAGTGTGTACCTAAAGCTACCTGAAGACAATTGCTGTTGTTCTGCTCCTATTAATACCACAGGCAGGCAGCTACAGTATTTACAGTTAGTGTACTGTGTCCTCTGCACAGTGTGCACCTAAAGATACCTGAATAAAATTGGTGGTGTTCTTCTGATCCTATTAATACCATAGGCAGGCAGCTACAGTATTTACAGTTAGTGTACTGCGTCCTCTGCACAGCGTGCACCTAAAGCTACCTGAAGACAATTGGTGGTGTTCTGCTCCTATTAATACCACAGGCAGGCAGCTACAGTATTTACAGTTAGTGTACTGTGTCCTCTGCGCAGTGTGCACCTAAAGCTACCTGAAGACAATTGGTGGTGTTCTCATTCTAATAATACTACAGGCAGGAAGTTGATTCTGCTAGCTGCAGTATCAGTATATATATATATATACATCCCAGCTTTGTGCAGCTACATCTCACTGCAGGCCATTAGTATGTCTGGAAGGCCAACAAGGAGAGGCAGACAGTCACAAGCCAATAAAAGAGGGCAAGCAGGCTCCGTGTCTAGAGGCAACAGTGCTGGTTGTGGAGACGGTGCATCCTCATTAGCACGTGGCCATGGGACACGCTTGTCCTTTTTTTCGGTAGCTGGCCATGTTAAGCCGCAACATGCGGAAGACTTGGTAGAGTGGATGACCAAGCCGTCCTCATCCTCCTCATCCTCTCTCACCCAGGCTCAGGGTACTTTGTCTATCAAAGCAGCTGCCAACGCGGCCTCTTCCCTCGGCTCAATGGCATCAGTCACTCCTTCCCTAGCCCCACCATGTCCTCCTGAGGAGTCCCCCGAACTGTTTGACCACAGTGTTGGGTACATGCTCCAGGAGGATGGCCAGCATTTTCAAGGCTCCAATGATGGTACCCAGCTAGAGGAAGGCAGCAACGTGAGCCCGGAGTGAGGGGGTGCCCAAGAAGGACAGCAATCTGATGAGGTCACTAACTCCACGTGGGTTCCTGATAGGAGAGAGGAGGAGGAGGCACATCACCAACGAGGCAGAAAGCCCTCCAGGGGCCAGCTTAAGAGCAGCAAACCGTCCGCATCACACCGCAGAGCTCCGCATGTGCAGGGCCCTGCCGTCTCTGTGCGTTATTCCAAAAGTTCTTTGGTGTGGGCCTTTTTTGAGACGAGTGCATCAAATCCCACCGCTGCTATTTGCAACATATGTCTCAAGCGTATCTCGCGTGGCCAAAACATCACTCGCTTGGGCACCACATGCTTGACCAGACATATGTTGACCTGCCATGCAGTTCGTTGGCAAGCGTACCTGAAAGACCCACACCAAAGAACAAAGAGGACCTCTCCTTGCTCCTCATCAGCTGGGATCTCCAACCCCACTATACGTTCAGTCCTCTGAGACCTGCACTGAGAGGAATGAAGGTGTAGAATTAGGTATGTCACAGCCAATTACTTGGGGGCAATCTGCTATCGGTACACCAACGTCAGATTGTAGCAGGCAATCTACAGCCATCTACATGCCCAGTGGTTGAATGCTAGCTTGGCTAAATTGCTAGCATTTCAACTGCTGCCTTTTCAGTTGGTAGACTCTGCCCCCTTCCGTGAGTTAGTGGAATGTGCGGTTCCTCAGTGGCAGGTTCCCAAACGCCACTTTTTCTCACAGGAAGGCAATTCTGGCTCTCTACCGGCATGTGGAAGGCAATGTCGTGGCCTCGCTGGACAGGGCGGTCAGCGTTAAGGTGCATATTACCGCTGACTCATGGTCCAGCAGGCATGGACAGGGACGTTACCTATCTTTCACCGCGCATTGGGTGACTCTGCTGGCAGCTGGGAAGGATGCAGGACAGGGTGCAGTAGTGTTGGAGGTTGTTCCGCCACCACGCCTCCAAAATTCTACTAGTGGTGATTCTGCCACACCTCTCTCCTCCACCCCCTCCTCTTCTTCTTCCTCCATGGCCTCTTCCTGTGCTGATTTGTCCTCGGAACCAGCGGTGCTCCGTAGGCATTCAAGGGGCTACACAAGCATGCAGGCAAAAAGATGCCATGCGGTGCTTGAGCTGGTGTGCTTGGGGGACAGAAGCCACACTGGGGCAGAGATTCTGTCAGCTCTGCAGGGGCAGGTTCAGAGGTGGTTGACACCATGCCAGTTTAAGGTAGGTATGGTGGTCTGCGACAATGGCACCAACCTCCTCTCCACCCTCCGACAGGGACAACTAACCCATGTGCCCTGTTTGGCTCACGCCCTTAACTTGGTGGTGCAGCGATTCTAGGGCAGGTACCCAGGTTTACAGGATGTCCTGGGGCAGGCCAGGAAAGTCTGTGTGCATTTCCGCAGATCATATAATGCCAGTGCTTGGCTGACCAAATCCAAAAGGAATTTAACCTGCCCAAGAACCGTCTAATCTGTGACATGCCCACCAGGTGGAACTCAATGTTGGTCATGCTGTAGCAGCTGCACACGCAGCAGAGGGCCAACAATGAGTACCTATGCAACTATGGCACCAGGACAGGGTCAGGGGACCTTGTTTTTTTTTCCCACTCCAGTGGGCTATGATCAGGGATGCATGCACTGTCCTGACACCATTTGAGGAGGCCACGAGGATGGTGAGCAGTGACAGTGCATGCATCAGTGCCACTGCACCTCTTGTCCACCTGTTGGAGCACACGCTGCGTGGAATAATGGACAGGGCACTTGAGGCAGAACAGAGGGAGGAAGAGGAGGACTTCCTTACCTCTCAAGGCCCCCTTTATCCAGACAGTCTTCCTGCGTGCCCGCCGATCACACAGGAAGAAGACGAGGAGGAGGAGGAGGATTGTGTCAGCATGGAGGTGGAGCCTGGCACTCAGCATCAGCAGCAGTCTTCAAGGGATCATTTACAGTCCCAAGAAGCCCATGGACTTGTACATGGCTGGGAGGAGGTGGCTGCGGATCATGTCGTCTTTAGTGACCCAGAAGACTCCGGACCGAATGCCTCTTCAAACCTACGCTGCATGGCCTCCGTGGTCCTGCAAAGCGTGTGGAAGGATCCGCGCATTCGTGGTATAAAGGAGAGGGATCAATACTGGCTGGCAACCCTTCTTGATCCACGTTACAAGGGTAAGGTTGCGGACCTTATCTTGCCGTCGCAGAGGGAGCAGAGGATGAAACATCTTTGGGAGGCCTTGCAGAAAGGTCTGTGCAACGCGTTCCCAGAGACTGGAAGGTTACAAACTCCTGTTCCTGGACAACGTGTTGCTGAGGCATCGGTCAGTCAAAGAAGGAGCGGTGGAGAAGGTGGCCGTCTGACCGATGCGTTCAGACAATTTTTAAGTCCGCAGCCCCAAGGTATGATCGTTTCCAGCAACCATCGCCAGCGTTTGTTTTACATGGTGCAGGAATACCTAGGGGCAAGATCTGACTTGGATACCTTTCCCCCCGAAAATCCTCTGGGTTACTGGGTCTTGAGGATGGATCACTGGCCAGAGCTTGCACAGTATGCAATTGAGCTACTGGCCTGTCCTGCATCCAGCGTTCTTTCGGAAGGCACATTCAGTGCTGCTGGAGGCTTTGTAACCGATCACAGGGTGCGCCTGTCCACCGACTCGGTCGATCGACTGACCTTCATAAAAATGAATCAGTCTTGGATCACCACCAGCTACCAGGCACCTGATGCTGATGTAACCAAATAATTTTTTTTGAAATGTCAGATCCCTTCAAGACTGCCTATCCTGTTATGCTGAGTGATTATCCTCTTTCTCCTCAATGATCATGCTGGTAGCTTATAAGAACATTTTTGGTTCTGGGCACTGCCACCAGTGGCTAAGGCCCAAATTTTTCAGTCCCTGTTTAACAGGGGCGTGCTATTACAATTTTTGATGCAATATTTTGCAGGAGGGTTTGATGCTGCGCTCAACTAGAGTATCTGTGAGGGGTTACAGTGTTGTGGCACCACTGCCTAAGGCCCAATTTTTCAGCCCCTGTTTAACAGGGGCATGTAATTACAATTTTTGATTCAATACTTTGCAGCAGGGCTTGTTCCTGCACTCAACAAGAGAATCTGTGAGGGGTTGCAGTGTTGTGGCACCAGCATCAGTGGCTAAGGCCCATTTTTTTAGCCCCTATTCAACAGGGACATGTAATTACAATTCTTGATCTAATATTTCATAGCAGGGCCCATTCCTGCGCCCACCAAGAGTAACTGTGAGGGCTTACAGTGTTGTGGCAATACCACCACCACCACCACCAAAGGCCCAATTTTTCTGCCCCTGTTCAACAGGTGCATGTAATTACAATTCTTGATCTAATATTTCACAGCAGGGCCCGTTCCAGCGCCCACCAAGAGTAACTGTGAGGACTTACAGTGTTGTAGCACCAACACCACCACCAAAGGCCCAATTTTTCTGCCCCTGTTCAACAATGGCATGTAATTACAATTCTTGATCTAATATTTCACAGCAGGGCCCGTTCCTGCGCCCACCAAGAGTAACTGTGAGGGCTTACAGTGTTGTGGCAACACCAACACCTAAGGCCCCAATTTCTGCAGAGTAAATAGGGCAGGCCCCTACTTTCAAACATCCAACTTACAAATAACTCCTACTTACAAACGGAAGGAGACAACAGGAAGTGAGATGAAATCTACCCCTAGGAAGGGAAATTCTCTCCTGTAAGAGTTAATATGGGAAAAACGTGTCTCCTGTCCACTGATGCTTTATCACCAATCCTTGTTTCACTAAAAACCCCAAATTTTCAAAAAACATTTGTCATTGGGACAGAAAGTGAGGTAAAATCTTCTGAAGAGGTGCACAGACAGCAAAACAAATGTTACAGGGGTGATAACCCTTCCCTATGTTTTCCAAAAAGCTTAAAAATAGATTTTTTGGTTGGAGCTACACTTTAAAAATGTACCAGTTCAAAATTACAAACAGATTCTTCTTAACAACAAACCTACAGTCCCTTTCTTGTTTGCACCGCCTGTATACTGCTGTTCAGAGTATATAGGGCCTGGGAGCCTTTCCTTTTTTTAATTTGGGTTCCCCTTAATATCCATACAAGACCCAAAAGGCCTGGTAATGGACTGGGCAGGGGGGGTACCCATGCCGTTTGTCGAACTAATTTTCATCCATATTTCCGGGACCCGACATTACATTACAGCCGCAAGCAGTTTAAATGACTTTTATTCCTTTAAAAATGTCATTTTGTGCAAGGACTGTTCTAAGCAAGGGAAACACGCGCCACTTTACAGGCATACTATAGATACCCCCCAGGTATGATATAGGAATATTTCACTTTTTTTATTTTTCACTTTAAGCATCATTAAAATCACTGCTCCCGAAAAAAACGGCTGTTTTTGAAACTTTTTTTTGCATTGATACATGTCCCCTGGGGCAGGACCCGGGTCCTCAAACCCTTTTTTAGGACAATATTATGCATATTAGCCTTTAAAATGAGCACTTTGATTTCGAACATTCGAGTCCCATAGATTTTAATGGGGTTCTAAAGTTTGCGCAAACTTTCGGTCCGTTTGCAGGTTCTGGTGCGAACCAAACCGGGGGTTGTTCGGCTCATCCCTATTTATATCTAGACACCAATCTTGAGTGCACCAGGAAACAGTCCTATAGAACCCTATGTGAACCTATTGTGCAGGTGTGGCACTGAAAATTTGCAGCAGAATGTAAAAAGTCTGACCCACTAACCACTGTGCTGACAATCTTCCTCCCACGTACTTACAATCTAAGGTGCAGTACAACACATACTAATGATTACTGCACTCTGTAAGCCATGCTGTGCATTGCATACACCTGATCCCTGCACTACGCACTATGTTGCATGTTACATACACCTGTCCTCTGTACTTTATACATCTTGTTGTACAATACATACTTCTGACCAATGCACATTATCAGGGTCGGTACTGCCACTAGGCAAACTAGGCAGCCGCCTAGGGTGCACTGCTGCCTAGGGGCGTTAGAGGAAGCAGAGCCGATGCTTCCTGTATAGCGGCGCCTTCTGTCACATGGGCAGGGCAAAGGGGTGGAGTCAGGGGTGGAGCCTATGGGGCGGCAAAATTAGGTTTAGCCTAGGGCAGGGATATGCAATTAGCGGACCTCCAGCTGTTGCAGAACTACAAGTCCCATGAGGCATAGCAAGACACTGACTGCCACAAGCATGACACCCAGAGGCAGAGGCATGACGGGACTTGTAGTTTTGCAACAGCTGGAGGTCCGCTAATTGCATATCCCTGGCCTAGGGTGTCAAAAATCCTTGCACCAGCCCTGCACATTATACACTGTGCTGTACATTACATTTAGTGATTGCATTTTATACCTTTCATATTACATATGGGGCCCAACCCAATTTTTTCCCAAGGCCCCACTTTCTTTAATACTGGTCCTGACACTGGGCTGTATGAGTGATGCACTCTGTATGCAAGGCTGTATATTACATACACCTGACCACTGCAATCTGTGCTTTATATACTCCAGACCTCTCCTTTATTTTCTGTATTGTAATTACATATTCCTGATCAAAGTGCTCATTGCCTCAAAAGTTGCTGATTGGTAAATAGTCCCTGATGATTTTAATGAACTTCTTCTTTAAAGTAGTTCAGTCTTTGCAGATGACACCAGGCTATTTAGTGGAATAACATTCTTACAGGATGTCTCCAACTTACAAGCCAACCTCAATGCACTGTTTAATTGGGCGACTATGTGGCAGATGAGGTTTAATGTTGATAAATGTAAAGTTATGCACTTGGGGGCTAACAATATTCATGTATCATACATACTAGGGGGAGTACAACTGGGGGAATTCATAGTGGAGAAGGATGTGGGGGTTTTGATAGATCATAAGCTCAGTAATAGCATGCAATGCCGAGCTGCGGTTTCCAAAGCCAGCAAAGTCCTTTATTAAGAGATGTGAACTTCAGAAAGAAAGACATCATTTTGCCCTTGTACAAATTATTAGTAAGACCTCATCTGGAATATTCAGTTCAGTTTTGTGCACCAGTTCTCAAAAAGGATATCGGGGAACTAGAGAAAGTGCAGAGAAGGGCAACCAAGCTGATAAGAGGCATGGAGGAGCTCAGCTATGCGGAAAGATTTAGAGGAACTGAATTTATTCTCTCTTGAGAAGAGGAGATTAAGGGGGGATATGATCACCATGTATAAATATATAAGGGGTCCATATAGTGAACTTGGTGTTGAGTTAGTTATTCACTTTAAGGTCATCACAGAGGACAAGGGGGTACTCTTTACGCCTAGAGGAAAAGAGATTTCATCTCCAAATACGAAAAGATTTCTTCACAGTCATGCCCCGTACACACGGTCGGATTTTCCGATGGAAAATGTCCGATCGGAGCGTGTTGTCGGAAATTCCGACCGTGTGTGGGCTCCATCGGACATTTTCCATCGGATTTTCCGACACACAAAGTTGGACAGCAGGAGATAAAATTTTCCGACAACAGAATCCGATCGCGTCAATTCCGACCGTGTGTGGCCGGTTCCGACGCACAAAGTGCCACGCATGCTCAGAAGAAATTCCGAGACGGGACAGCTCGTTCTGGTAAACTTAGTGTTCGCAATGGATACAGCACTTTCGTCACGCTGCAATGTTAAAAATGGTTTAATACAGCGCACTCTCTTCTTCTTTATAATGTGCCAAGAATTAAGTAGTTTTGCTGCTCATATTCACACACACTTCTCACAAACTTTTATTTGTGTTTTTTTATTGGGATTCCCTGAATATATTGTTATTAGTTGTCACATCTGACAGTTTTATATTATTTTTTTTTTTTTTTTTTGGATTTTAAGCCTTTTTTTTTCTTTAATGTTTGGATTTTTTCAAAGGCTGATCTTTGTTCAATGTTATTTTTATTTTTACTCCCGAATATTTTTGTCTGTGTTTTGTGTGTCAAGTTACCCCAACACCATTGATATCTTTTATTATTTAATCTCAAGGAGATTGTTTGTTGTTGGTGTCCCTTGTTCATTTCACATTGTATATTTGAAATGTACCTGAACCCTCACAAACCAACTGTCCTTTTTGAAGTAAAACACATAGGAGAGTATAATTCCAAACAAAAATCCTTTATTAAGGGATCAGAACCAAACAAAGAGGAAGGCAACACTGGATCAACATGAGAAATTAGCGAAGCCTGGGACCCCCACGGCAGACATCAATTCTTCAACATCAAAATTGGTGGCCTGAGGAGTCCATATGTAAGGGAGGGCAGTCTGGTCCAGAATTTGCAGAGATCCGGATAGCAGCAGATGACATCTGTGTCCCCAGGCTGTGGTACCACAAGAGGCTGCATTTTTTGGCCGACCAGACTGAACCCAGGGCAATCACTGTCTGGTCTTCCTTCCACGCTTCCTTCCGCGCTGTGGCTGTGCAGTTGGAGATGTGGCAGGAGGAGGAGTAGGACCTGGAGGAGGAGGAGGACTGGGAGGACCTGGAGGAGGACTGGGGGGACCTGGAGGAGAGGGAGGAGGAGGACCTGCAGGAGGAGGAGGAGGACCATCACAAAGGTGTGTCTGAGGTGTCATTTGGCCCCTCATACCTTTCTCAAGAGCCTCCAATATGAGGGCCTCACACATGACTTGTTGGCCCTCCTCCATCCTCTGCATTTTATATGCAATGATGGCAGCAATGTCCTCCTCCACGGTCTGTCGTAATCCCAGGACCTCTGTAGCCCTCCAAAAGAATCCTATAGCAGCCTCCTCTAGGGCACTCCCCCTACTGCCACTTTCTCTTTTCAGGGGGGTGGAGGGACCTGCAGATCAGCCAGCCGGCTAGGCCCGGCCACCTCCTGGCTGAGACTTCCCTGTGTATGAAAAAGGGACATGGTTTTAGTTGTTGCATCATCAATCACAATCATAAATGAGTACTCCCAACTAACATCTAGTTAACACCATTGATTGAACAAGCAGAAATATTTAGAGGAATGCTATACCTGGCTCAATCTGGGCTCCTCCACATGTGGCCTGGAAGGCCCAGGTTGGGCGTCAGAAGCCTCAGCCGGGGGGGAAGGAAGCGTGGAAGGAAGACTGGAGAGGGATGGCCTGGGTTCAGTCTGGCCTGCCAGAAAATGCAGCCTGTCGTAGTACCACATCCTGGGGACATAGATGTCATCTGCTGCTCCGGATCTCTGTGAATCCAGGACTTTCTTGTGCTCCCTCAGATATGTACTCCTCAGGCAACCAATTAATATCTTTAAATAGGTGATGTCTGCCGTGGGGATCACCTGCTTCACAATTTCACACAATTGCTCCAGTGCTGCCTTCCTCTTTGCTTGGTTCTTGAAATGGGGGTGGTTAATCTCCCACAGACAGGGCAGCTCCCTTAGCATATCTACGAATACTGACATGAAGTCATTATCTTTTAATAAGATATCCATGTTCACTGCAAGACACAACACAAGACAAAGCCTAATGTCAGACAAAACTCTCCTAATCTTGTTACAATATAGGCCTCAATTTAGAAGCAGTATAGGTACAAGTTGGTCTCTTACCTTCGTTCTTACGATCGGCGCGTCCAATGCTCCTTCCTCCGCTCACAGATCGTACGTAATACATTACGCTTTATACACACTGCGCATGCGTGTAACTCCGCCCGCCCCTGACGTTCTTTCTAGTCTATTCCCCGCCCCTTTTTGTTCGGCGCAGTGGGGGAAGAGCACATGGCGGAGTCACAGCAGGTGCGTGCTAATTGCAGGAACGAGGAGGAGGAGGAGGAAAGCCCGGATCCGGACACGTCCCGATCCAGAGGGAGACGTTTTAAGGCCACAAATATGTCCTTTGGGGAGATGTTGGAAAAGGTCGACATCATGAGGAAGTCCGACTATGACGGAAAGTATGGGCCTTACCCCAACCCCAATGTCCGAAAGGCCAAGATCATGGCAAAAGTGATCAGGAGTCTTCTGAGGAATTTCGGAGTCCGAAGTTCGAAAGATCAGCTCCGGAAGCGGTGGTCGGACCTGAAATTGAGAGAGCCAGAGCAGTACCGAAAGATCCGGAGAGTGCTGCAAAAAAGTAAGTAGTTGTGCTGTGTTCCTATTCTTACTGTCTTTATTCCGTTCGTTCTGCTCCATATGCTTTTATTAATTGTAACGTTTAAAAGGGCAACTTTAATGTTCATGGGCCCATTATTCGTTCGTATCAAACATTTTTCTTTCAGCCTCTAAAACATCATTGTTTAGGCCATATGCATTTTCCCACATTTTTTTTGGGCCTACTTGGATGCCAAATATTTGTTTGTGTAGATGGGTTTGTTACTAGAATGAAATGCAAACTAGATTCTGTGTAAGGAGAGGACACTGAGCAGCTGTTTTCACATCTGGACACTGGAGCACTAGTGTGGGACCCCAGAACACCATTTTTATTAAGGGGGCCACACAGGTGCTCCAGTGGATACTATAGGGGGGGCTACATCTGTGAAGCTTGTACCAAACAGGTAAAGTATTGCAGCTTGACAAAGGCCAATAAAAAAAATACATCTTGGAACTCTGCTAAAATAGACAATTGTACCCCACTTCCATGCAATGTTTCCTATTTCTAGTTCTGCCATCAAATATCTGTGTGCTAATTATACCATTTTTGTTTTACATAGGGGAGAAAAGACTCGGAGGACACCCCTCATCCGAGGAGACCACAGACCCCCCACCTCTGGAAGAAGGGGAACTAACACCAACACAAGAAGAGCAGGAGGAAGAAGAAGATGTGGGGGAGATTGGCACCACAACAGGTGAGTGTCTGCGACCACAGGCTCAGGTAAAAGAGATGGATGGTGGCAGAATTTTGATACCTGTTTTTGTTTTCTTTATCTCTTTTTAGGTGATCGTGATGTGAGGGATCCAGAACGCTTTACTTCAGAAAGTGCCCAGATCCTGATCGGGGTGATCATGGGGTGTAATCTCGAATTGCACAACATACAGCAAAAAATCAATGATGTTATTAAAAAAAATAATAACATCATTGATGTTTTGGTGCGAATTTAAAACCCCACAAAATATATTTATGGGATTGTGGTCCAATTTTTAAAATCTTTTTGCAATGTTTTGAAAAGCCAAATTTGGAGGATGCACACAGTGTGGCAACATGTGCTATCTGCCATCACGGGAGATCAATGGACGCGTTTTGGGGGTGCAACACCTTCCTCAATTATAAAGTAGCGGTGAGGAAGGGCTTGCTCCCCCAAAACACGTCCCTTGATCCCCCCTGATGGCAGATAGCACATGTTGACATTCGTAAATTGGTGTGCATCTTCCAAATTTGGCTTTTCCAGGGGTGATTTCCCCCCATCTGAATGCTATATCAAACACAGTTCCTAAATACTGATGTCTGATATAGTCTTCAGGTTTTACCTAATGTGAACTTTGTAAGTTCAAGTTTTTTGGGCTTTCTTGTTTGTTTTACACAGGCCTGTTTTATCTGAAATGGACATTTTGATTTTTGATAATGCTACTGCAAAAATTGTTATACAACAAACATGTTGGTTTGTTTTAAAAACCTTTGGTAAATGCGCATGTGATTGTGCAGGTATAAAAAAGTGGCTTACTCAAGAATGTGTGGATTATTGTCTCAACACTTCAACACTTTTGGGGTGATGTAATAGCTGTTTTATGCAAAAATGGGGGTTATTTCCTAAGGGCAAATCCTCTTTGCACTACAAGTGCAGTTTCAGTGCAGTTGCAAGTGCACTTGTAGTGAAATGTGTTTTTGCATTTATGAAATACCAGCCAACAGTGCTTTGTATAAGGTTACCCAATCACGACATTTTCTGCACTCAAAACATTTATGTCAGGGTCAGCTAAAACAAACACAAGCAGTAAATGTCCACAAAGAATTTCTTTTTTCTTTTTTTTATTATAAAAAGGCTTCACATATTGTCTGGCATATTGATAGCCCCCCTACCCGCAAAGAACTCCAGGTAGCGTAACCGGACATCACGGGCACTCAGGGAGGGCAAGCCAGGACGGCCACTTTCAAGCGCCGTCAGTGTGGTTTGATGTAGGATCCCGGCCTCAGGCCCAACTGAGCCAGCATAGTTGGCCGAATGTTTCCTTAAAAAATTATGGAGAACACAGCACGCCAGTATAATATGGTTCAGTTTATACTCCGCCATATGGATGGGTGTCAGAAATAGTCGGAACCGGCTGGCCAGGATTCCAAATGTGTTCTCCACCACTCTTCGGGCTCTGGCCAGCCGGTAATTAAAAACCTTCTGTTCCGGGGTGAGGGTCCTCATCGGGAATGGCCGCATGAGGTGGTCCCCCAGCGCAAACGCTTCATCAGCAACGAACACGAATGGGAGTCCTTCCACATTGTCCTCTGGAGCTGGCAAGTCCAAGCTGCCATTCTGGAGACGCCTGTAGAACTCCGTCTGGGTGATGACTCCACCATCGGACATCCGGCCATTCTTCCCCACGTCCACATACAGGAAGTCGTAATTAGCCGACACCACCGCCAACATCACTATACTATTAAACCCCTTGTAATTATAATAGTACGACCCCGAGTTGGATGGTGGGACGATGTGGATGTGTTTCCCATCAATTGCCCCTCCGCAGTTAGGAAAGTCCCACCGCTGGGCAAAGTGGGAGGCCACAGTCTGCCATGCCTGTGGCGTGGAAGGAAACTGTTGAGGAAAAAACAATAAACATTACTATTTTTTCACAGAAACATGGCAAGCAGGTTAGACACAAACATTATGGGGCAACCTCCAGATAGCATTTAGTAA
Organism: Lithobates septentrionalis; assembly: GCA_037952835.1. Lineage (NCBI taxonomy): Eukaryota > Metazoa > Chordata > Amphibia > Anura > Ranidae > Lithobates > Lithobates septentrionalis. The sequence goes on along the minus strand of JBBDGP010000374.1, from coordinate 11,545,230 downwards.
GGGGAATTTAACAACGCCAAAGTATAAGGTACACCTATCATATTCCCCCTCCCCCCCCTCTCATGGGCCATTTCTAACATTATAGGGGGGGGCTCTTGGACAGGTAACCCTCTTCACTTCATTGAGAGATGAATGCCTAAATACAGGGTATTACTTGGAACAGCCCATCCTTAGTTACACTATTGGGAGCCCACTGGACAGGTAAGAAGTTTCATAATACAAAGATATAAATACACACTGTACACATTTGAGGACATTTGGACATTCTGCTATTACCTATCAAGATAATAATAGGATACAAAAACTTTAAACAGTACCATTTGAAAGTATACAGGCAGGCCCTTGCACTACATGCTTTGGGGAATTCATCCATAAATCTGACCAGTAAAGAGGTGGGTATAGTGTGTATGGGTTTGGCAAAGTCAGCAGATAGATGATTGAGGATAGATAGAGAATTGGGATCAGCTGACTTAGCAGTTGGGGAGAAGGAGGGTTACTAAAAATTATTTGGGGACACCACAAAAAAAAGCCTCTGACACTCTGCCTGAATTTAAATCAAAAATAACATTTCCAAACATTTTAGGGGGTGTTTGGGTAAAGCACTACTATGGAGCAGATAAAATACATTGTTAAGTGACTACATGAGGTGAATATAGGCCAGGAGACACCATGCTGGGGAGGTTAGTGAAGGGCAAATATGTATGAGGGACATAAAATAATAATTACATAAAAATCCTGCATGCATGAGGACAAAGGGGACATTCACAGCATATTACAATCATGGGAATTAGGGAATGAGGAAAGAAATACAATATATTAACAAACATTCAATACAATAAAATGTGATATAAAAGGATAAAAATCTTACCTTCATATACTCCTTCTGCAGGACCTGGATGATGGCAGAACAGGTCTCTGGGATAATGATCTCCAGAGCCTGGGGGGAGATGCCTGTCGAGAACTTGAGGTCCTGCAGGCTTCTCCCTGTGGCCAAATACCGCAAGGTAGCGACCAACCTCTGCTCCGGAGTGATGGCTTGCCTCATGCAGGTATCCTGCCTGCTGATATAGGGGCATAAATAGTAATTGTGCCCGCGCTACTATAATGTCACATATAAAAAAATCCCGTGACACCCCACATGTGCTTGCACTCACCTTTAATCGTATGACACAGTAATTAAACGGTGTCAAAATACGCATTGGGGCCACTCCTGGGCCCACTCAGGATACAATGATGCAAAACACTCCTCACAGGTGAAGCCAAGATCCACATTCATAGAAGAAACAAACAGAAGGACTCCATAGTGTAATATAGCAAGGACATTTATTGGATGAAAAAAGTCCTCCAGGAGGGTACTCACATTAGATGGGTGCTATAGTGCACCAAACTGTACAGGTAAAAAACGAAAGCAGCTATTCGTATGGCGTGCGGTGTGGCATGTAAAATCCTCCTCCACTGCTGACAGCTCCGTCCTACCCCTCCCTGACGCGTATTCGGCACAGGGATCACGTGCCTTCCTCTGGAGGATATCCCCCAATAAATGTCCTTGCTATATTACACTATGGAGTCCTTCTGTTTGTTTCTTCTATGAATGTGGATCTTGGCTTCACCTGTGAGGAGTGTTTTGCATCATTGTATCCTGCGTGAGCCCAGGAGTGGCCCCAATGCGTATTTTGACACCGTTTAATTACTGTGTCATACGATTAAAGGTGAGCGCAAGCACATGTGGGGTGTCACGGGAGAGCACATTTTGCTTGTTGTGATTCAGACACCCATCAGAAGAAGCATGATGAATACTTATTTTATGGACACTATTTATTCACGTTTGTTTTCTGTGATTTGTATTTGTTGATTAGGTTGAACATGTCGAAATGTCACAGGATAGTGTTTGGCATTTATATTTCAGCACGTTGCACTTTCCATAATTATTACCACGGTTGCACTTTTTTATATGCACTTGGTGATTTATTATTATATATAGATACTTGCACTATATTTTACCTGTACGGTTTCATATATATTTATTATATTTAAATATTTCCACACGGTATTTCTTTTTATATGTGATATATTATTTTTTTATTTTTATATGTGCCATTATAGTAGCGCGGGCACAATTACTATTTATGCATCATTTTACACGCAATGAAACGTGGTTTAGTGCTTGCAGCTTAATTAGTTTACTCCTTAGAGGCATTAGTCCATTTGTGGCTCGCAAGTGTAAAGAACATAGCACATATCATGAGAGACTCCATTTTAGTTCTAAGACACCATCTCATGTTTTACAGGAAAATTGAGAAAACTCATATTTGAGTTTCAACTGAAACCCACATTATCTTTAAGCTGTTATCTATAGAAAACCTTCTCAAGGTTACCTATACATTTTAGCTAGAATATGGAGTTTGGCCTAGCTCATGTTTGTTCTTGATAAGATAAGTGCGTCCTTCAACACCTGTTAAAGAATATTCTAATAGTAGAAATGATGCAAGATTTTGTTTTATAACACCAGCTAATAGGTAACTATTAACTGAACCTATTTTCATTTCAATGACATGTATAAGGTTAGTAAAACTCCTCCCATCCCTCAAATGACATGAATGCTGTATTTCTGACAAACTCAAATTAGATATCATTAAGTGGCTAAGCAAACCTGTCTCCTGTGTCACTTTATTGATATCTCCAGGCCTGGGGGTCTACGGAGGTCTTCCTGCATTACCTGAACCTATCTGGGTGGTCTTAGAAGCAGAAATTTCCTTACAGATCTGGGGGCTCGCCGGGAAAAAAAGCCAAATAAAATCATCTGAAGGTAAGTCTTTATTTTGTCTTTATTGACGAAATATTTCTTGCCTCAGCTCTGATTAAAGCTTTTTAGACCCGTAAATTAGTAGGGGATAAGAACCATGCCAGAGGTTAATATTGGAGGGTTTTTGGGAAACCCACAAAGATAAGCAGTACTGCATACACATATATAGAGACATTCCTTTTGGGAAGGGATATGGAGTGGTTAATGAGGAAATAGACTCCGGTGACCCCAAAATCTTTTGCTTTTTCTTATCTATCGCATTAGAAGTTATAAGATAATCTGTCGTGTGTGTGTGGGTCAGAAGACTGGGTGGTAAGAACAGTTGGCTCCCACTGTCAATATGGGTCAGAAACAAGGTAAAGAAGATCCTCCCCCTCTTCCCAATCCAGGAGAAACGTGTAAGGATTTTGTAGCCAGAATTTGTGGTACTAATTATGAATTCATAGTCCCATGGGTTTCAAATTTAGCGGGATGGACCGAAGCCATACACAGTGTAGACCCTTTTCCCTGGGATGGCGCTAATGACGAATTTCACATAGATATGATAAAAGGATTGTGTTTAGGAGATAAGAGAGCTTTCCCTTGGTACCCCGGGGATCCTCAATGGGATATGGATTATATGGAAAAGGGAGGAGAGAACTGGTTAAAATACGCCCCATATTGGTTTCAGAGGGATAATAAGAAACAGAAAAAGCCCACCAAATGTTTAAGTAAGGAAGATTATGACCAGAAACATAGAGAAGAAGCCGATAAAAAGAGATTTGTCCCTGACCCAATAGCCCCACCCCTGCCAATAGTCAGTCATCCTCCACCTGCATATGTACATGTCTATCCGAGTTTAAGAAAGGAAGATATTGATCTTCTGGCTGGACATTATGCAACCAGACAACGGCAGGTCCCCCCCGCTCCACAACCACAACAGCAGATCCCTCCCGCTCCACAACAAGATAGACAGCACCCACAGAGGGCCCGAGTCGAGGTAGGGGAACCAGAAGATGATCAGGGAGCTATAGGAGGGGTAGTTTCACCACCTGGCCAAGAGCAGGAGGAAGAAGACGTTAAAGGGGATAGAATACTTAGTCCCCCTAAAACAAAGAGTGGAACTGTATATAGTAACACTAACCTTCAAGCACCTTTCATGACCATTGGAAATGAATTATTAAAAAAGGTAATACACATTGAGGACATTGACAGGATAGTAAAACATTGCCCCAAACCCACCGCCTCTGCAGGAGGCACTTTAATTTACTTAAAAAAGGCCTGTAAGGGTAGAAATTACACACAGGAAGACATGCGTCTTATCATTGATGGTATCATAGGACACACCAGTTCCTGGAGTTGGGCAAATGTTCCAAGTATAAACACTATTGACACTGGAAACGCGGGAGCATATGGGTTAAACACAGTACCAGGTAGGAACACCATGTGGACAGAATTAGAGACTGAAATGATGAGAGTATTTAAAAATAAAAGTTCCCTCCCTACTGCCATAGCATGCAAACAAAAGTCAGGAGAAAATGTAGTTGAATTCTGGAAAAGGTTTCATGAAAATTGGACAACAGAAGCTGGATTAGCTACAACTACTGATGTGGGAGCTTTGTTTATTCAAACTTTTATGAATAATCTAAAACCCCAGTTCGCCTTGGTGGTAAAACAGATGATATCTGAATGGACCACACAGACGATTGACCAATTTCAGGAAACTTTAATACAGAAAGAAGCAGCAGGGTGTTTTGATGTAATAAAAGAGAAAGCAGTGAGTACCCTTTATCAGGGTGGAGTGCAAACTCAGCCTCCCCAAGATAATGGTGGACAATGGGGCAGTGGAAACAGAGGCAGAGAAAGAGGAAGAACAAAAGGGAGAGGGCATGGTTTTTCCAGACCACCCCAGCAGTCCCGCACATGTTGTTTTAACTGTGGACAACAGGGTCACTGGAGAAATCAATGTCCTTATGAATGGAATAACCCAAATACTCAAGATCAAGATCAAATGCATACACAGGGACCCCAATCTAGCCAACCGAATCAAGTTGCCCCAAAGCAACAGGGTCCCCAATTCCCTATACAGTGGAATCAACAGCAACTAAAATGAAGCTGCCCGGAAGGTAGTATCCCAGCATTTCCTTTGATCTCACACTCTTACAATGAACAACCAATTGTGACCCTATATGTCAAAAATAGGCCTGTTCCGTTTTTAACCGATTCAGGGGCAACTCGGAGCACCCTCAGTGAGGACTACTACAGAGGTGAGACTAAAATTGCTGAACCTTCTATGGGAATTAATGGGATACTTACCAAAACATACAAAACACCACCTTTACCAGTAAGTGATGTTGAAAGGGGAGGTGCAACAGTCTTGCATCATTGTTTCAGGATTATACCAAATTGTCCTGTGAATCTCTTGGGTAGAGATCTGATGGGAAGATTGGGTATAACACTGAAAATGACTACTGAAGGAGGGGTCTTCGTACACTCCAAGGTAATACCAATATATTACACTGAGGATAGTGATCTCCCTCCACCAGATGATCCGGTATGGTCAAAAAGCTCCTTGGATGTAGGTCTTATTTCTTGTACCCCATACAAGGCAGCTTTAAAATCATGGGCACAGCCGGTTTATCACAAACAATACCCCATTTCAAAAGAAAAAGAGGAAGGAGTGGCCCCAATGGTGGAAAGGTTCCTGCAGCAAGGAATTCTTAAAGAGACACTGTCACCCTACAACACCCCCATTAACCCAGTAATGAAGCCGGACGGCTCTTACAGGTTTGTACAAGACCTCAGAGCTATAAACAACCTAGTGATACCCATCGCTCCTATAGTGCCTGATGTGCCATCACTCTTAACCTCCATACCATCCGATGCAGAGTATTTTTCGGTCATTGACCTTTGTAATGCATTTTTTTCAGTTTCTGTTGACGAAGAGACACAGCCTATCTTTGCATTCAATTTCAGAAACCGCCAGATGACGTGGTGTAGATTACCCCAGGGCTATGTAGACTCCCCTGTAGTATACACAGTGGCCCTCCAGGCAACCCTGCGGTCTTGGACACCCTGCCATGGTTCTGTCCTACTCCAATATGTTGATGATTTGTTGTTGTGTAGTCCAAGCCAGAAAGCATGTAAAAATGATGGTTTAGATCTGTTACATTGGTTAGCAGACAATGGTCACAAGGTTTCTAAGAAAAAGCTACAATGGTGTCAGGAAACTGTTGAATACCTTGGTTTTGTACTCTCCAAAGGAGAAAGGAAAATCAGTCACAAGAGAGCTGCGGCTCTCGTGGGTCTGCCCCGCCCACTTACTAAGAAGGACATGCTATCCTTTCTTGGAATGATTGGTTACTGCCGCCAATGGATACCTGATTGTTCCTACTATGATAATCTCCTGAGGCAAGCCACAGGTACTGACATGCCAAATTGTGTGAAATGGAATGATGAAATGTACACATGGAAAAGGCGGGGCTATATAGCAGCAGACGGTAAATCCATCTCACATTCCACGCTTGTCACAAGTCTGTTAGAAGCTATACAATTACCAAGGTCCATAGCTATACTACACTGTAGGGCACATACAGGGCAACAGGATGACATAGCCAAAGGCAACGCCTTAGCTGACAAAGCAGCAAAAGAAGCAGCATCCACACAGCCTGCAAACATACAAATGCCATTACTCTCACCAGAAATTCCTCTTTTGGATCAAACATTGCGTGATCTCCAAGCATATGCCACAGAACAAGACATCCAGCAATGGAACTCAATAGGTGTGCAGACAAACCCAGAAACTGACCTTGTCTGCCAAGAGGGGAGACCATGTATCCCTGTAGCCAGTGCACCCATTTTTATTTCACAATACCATGGGATAGGTCACAGAGGGTGGAAAGTCACATGTGAACTTTTATTTAACAATTTTTATTTATCAAAACATTTTCAAAAAGAATACACTTAATCAACTTATACTTATATACATCCATGTAACAAGACAATTTTTTCCATCATTTATCAAAACATCATTCGAAATTACTTCTATATTTTAATTCTTCTTCCTTTTGAGTCAGGGATGTACATCCTATACTTAAAACCTGTTTACCTACCCATCTCCCCACATTCATACCCATTCATACTGAGAGAAACAGAAAAAAAAAAAAAAAAAAAAAAAGAATTTATTATGTTCTCTACTATTCTTATACTGTCCTCAAGAGTATTGAAGAGGCTCTAAACTCTTCCCATTTGGTCCAAATACTTTGTTTTGGTATTTTTACCCTTTCTTCTATTATCATTCTTTCCTCCAGGGTACGCATCTCCGTCATCTCACATTCCCATTCTGCAATAGACGGTGCTAGTGTGTTTTTCCATTTTCTTGCTATTACCGTACGTGCTGCTGTCAGAAAATATTTCAGAATTCCCTTTTTAATCTTTTTTATTGAACCTGGAATCATAGATAAAATTGCTACTTGTATTTCTGGATATATTTTTATCCCGGTCAATGTTCTATAGATTTCAAATATTTTTTGCCAGAATGGTTGGATTTCAGAGCAATAGTACCAAATATGTGACATTGTACCTTGGGTTAAATGACATCTCCAACACCTGTCTGTGTTATCTGGGTTCATTTTATGTAAATCTACAGGGCATCTATACCATCTGGCTAAGATTTTATAGTTTCTTTCTTGATGTTTAGCCGATATTGAGAGTTTATGGGTCGCTATAAATGCTTTTCCCCATATTTCTCTAGGAAATTCTATTCCGATCTCTGCTTCCCATTTTTTTACATATGGTAGTATTTGTCTGTTGTTCTCTGAGATTAGATATTTATAAATTTTAGATAGGACATGGGTGGGTCTTAATTCTTGCACAAAGATCTTTTCTAAGTTTGTCATAGGTCTATCTATTATGGATTCTTTTGTTAAGGAATCTATATACCGTCGGAGAAGACCATGTTGCATCCATTTATTTTTGTGTTCTATCCCTATTTTTTCTAATGGGAGCAATTTATTTTCTTCCATCGTTTCTATTATTCTAGTGTCCCCATTTCTTTTCCATTTCAGGAACGTTTTAGCTGTGAGTGCCAGTGGGAATTCTGGATTGCTAAATAACGGGGTCATTGGACCTCTATAAGTAGATCCGCTCCCTTTTTTTATCATATTATCCCATGCTTTTAATGTTACTACCACTAGGGAGGGCATTTCTCTCTCCGGTGGTCTTTGTGCTTTCTTAATCCAAGGAAGGGACTTTAGCTTAAGAGTTGTAATATCCTCTTCTAGTTTTACCCATTGTTTATTATCCCTGTTATGGAACCAGTCTACCATTCTGGTTATCATTATTGCCCTGAGGTATGTACCTATATCCGGGAGAGCAAGGCCGCCGTCTTCTTTTGTTTTATTTAACACTGTCCTTTTAATTCTGGGTGTCCTGCCTCCCCAGATGAATTTTCCTATTAATCTGTGTAATTTGTCCATATTTTTTGTTGCAGGAAAAATAGGTATTGTCTGAAGGACATATAATATTTTGGGTAATATATCCATCTTTACTATGTTTATTCTACCTATCCAGGAGAACATTCCCTTTTCATAATTTTGTAGCGTTCTCGCGATTCTCTGTACCATTGGGACATAGTTATACTCCTGTAACTTATCTAAATCAGTAGGGATATAGGTACCCAAGTATTTAATTGTATTCTCTTGCCATTTAAATGAGAAGTCTTTTTTAAGGAGTTCTACCATATCTCTTGATAGATTAATATTTAAGGCTTCGGATTTACTATAGTTTACTTTGAAATTGCTTAGTGTACCAAACCGATTGAATTCTGCTATCAAATTTGGTATTGATATCAATGGATTTGTGATGTACATTAGGATATCGTCTGCATACACAGACATTTTATATTCTTTATCTCCTGCTTTGATCCCCTGTATATCTAGATTTTTCCTGATCGCTATTAATAAATGTTCCATCACCAGTGTATACAGTATTGGGGATAGTGGGCAGCCCTGGCGGGTTCCGTTTGTTATGGGGATTATATCTGATAGATCCCCGTTCGCCCGTATCTTAGCTGTTGGATTCTTATATAGGGCCATTATTTTATCCAGAAGTATAGGACCCAGTCCCCATTGTATTAAAGTTTCTCTAAGGAAACTCCATCCCACCCTGTCAAACGCTTTCTCAGCATCAATCGTCAATAGGCAGGATGGGATGGAGTTCCTTTTTGCATGTTCCATCAGTGTAATTGTTTTTAGAGTATTATCTCTAGCTTCTCTTCCTTCCACAAACCCCACTTGATCTAAATGTATAGATATTGGCATTAGAGGAGCGAGTCTATTGGCAATTATTTTGGCATATAGTCTCATGTCAATGTTTGTCAGAGAGATTGGTCTATAGTTTCCACATAAGGTATGATCCTTATCTGGTTTAGGTATAAGTGTGATATAGGCCTGCATACTTTGTGGACCAAAAGGTAATGATGGAGATATTGCGTTAAATGTTTGTGTCATAATGGGGATTAGTTCTTCCTTGAATATTTTATAGAATCTTGGGGTGAAGCCGTCAGGGCCTGGGCTCTTCCCCAGTACTAATGCCTCGATTACCCTTTGCGTTTCTATCTCTGTAAAATCCTGATCTAGTTGTATCTTATCTATCGAGGCCAATACAGGAAGTGCTGTTTCTCTCACATACTGCTCTATATTATGTTGAGTTCCTTCTGTGGCATTATCTGTGGCATGATTGTGGATATTGTATAATTTTGTGTAGAAAATTTGAAACTCTTTCAGTATCTCTTTTGGGTCGTATCTGATGTCGCCCTTATCTGATTTTATCTTAACAATGGGTTGTACGTTTCCCCGATGGCGTAGAGCGTTTGCAAGGAGTTTACTTGGTTTGTTACCTTGGTGGTAATATAGGGCACGATTGCTGTCTCTTATTCGTAGGGTTTGCTCATTTATCAGTGCCTTTAATTCTGTCTTCTTTTCTGTTAATTCTATTAACCTTTCCCGCCCTGGGTTTTGTTTATGTTGAGCTTCAATTTTGGGTATCTCATTTAGCAGTTGAGTCTTTCTGTTCCCTTTTACCTTTTTCAATCTAGCCCCATGTTTTATGAATAGACCTCGGATTACACATTTTAATGTTTCCCATTTGATCGGTAGAGAAGTGGTGTCCTCTCTATAATCACATAAGAAATCTGATATTGCCCTCCTTATTTCTGTCACACAGATCTCGTCATGTAGTAGATTATCATTGAGCTTCCAATTTCTCTTAGTGTTGTTACCCTTAAGCAGGTCCAAAACCAAAAATATTGGTGCATGGTCTGACCATAATGAACTGCCTATTTCGGAGGATAGGGTTTCAGCCATCCCTTTTTGATTGATCAAGAAAAAGTCTAATCTATGATATGTCTTATGTGCCGCTGAGTGAAATGTGAAATCTTTTTCTGTTGGGTGTAATACCCTCCAGATATCAATCAACTGGTATTTTGCTATCATGTCTAGAAAAAATTTTTTCTCTCTCCCTGTCTGCATTAATAAGGGTGCCGTTGTGTCCATTTCCCTATCCAGGACAATATTGAAGTCACCTCCAATTATTATTATCCCCTCGGCTTTTTCCATTAACTGTTTCAATATTTGTGTTCCTACTTTATATTGTTCCTGGTTAGGTAGATATACATTGATAAATGTATATTTTTTGCCATGTATTATAAGTTTAAGTAATATTGCTCTTCCATCCTTATTGTACCATTCTTCTATCACCTGATAAGGTATTGTTTTATGTATTGCTATGGAGACTCCTTTTGATTTTGAATATCGAAAAGAGTCGTGATACCAGGTAGTGTAGAATCTATTTTGTAGCTTTGGGATGTGATCTGTGCGGAAATGCGTCTCCTGAAAAAAGATTACTCCCACTTTTTGTTTATGGAGAGAGTATAGGACCTGTGACCTTTTTGTTGCTGAGTTGAGGCCTCTAATATTGTATGAACATATTTTCATATCTTAGGACAGAATAGAACAACAGAGAAGAAGAAAAAGAAAAGAAAAAAATAAATAAATAAATAAATAAATAAATAAATAACCCCCCCCCACACTCACTCCTCTCACTTAATCTATTGACTAGAAAAAAAAATTAGTCTTTCTTACTATCTAAGTAAGTTCCTTACTATGGGGGTTTTGAGTCTAGTGACCAAGGGTCGCCTCTCGACCGTTGGACTCCTACCGCATTTTATCATTTCTCTACTCTTACTCCAGTTTTGGGTCTCTTTCCTCTCAGATTCCTTTGACTCTCTTCTCCCTTCCTACCCCCTCCCTTCTTGGGGAGGGGTATAGGGGGAGGGGGGCGGGTCACTATAGTCTCTTCTAAATAACCATATTTTTAACCTTATAAACTTCTCTCTCCCTCCTCTCCCTCCCCTCCCCATCCGGGGAAAAAATTATAAATATAATTTCTAACAAAATTGTGGAAGACAAGAGGAAGAGGGAGAGAAGAGAGTGAGAGAGTGAGAGAGAGAGAGAAAAAAAAAAAAAAAAAATTTTCCTCTTTTTTTTTTTCTTTTTTCCTCTTCCTCCAAAACTTACCTATAGAGTGAGTACCCTTCTAGTGCTACCACATTCACTGTGCACCTGTTAAGTGTATAGTTTCATTTCATCTCATTTATCTAAGCTTATAAAAATTGTTATCTATTTTTGTATATATTACATATCTTATGGTGTAAGCAGCAAACATCTTTAAATTTCTTAGTACAGACAAAAACTTTCCGTTATTACAAAAGTTGAAAAGGAGAAAAAAGACGAAAAAAAAAAAAAAAAAAAGACAATTCTTATTTCTATATCCATATACATTACCATTTCATGTGCCTAAATTTAATACTTATAAAAACTTTTATCTATCTATGAATATCTGTGAATATAATTACGTTTCTTTTAGTGCAATCAATACCCAGGAAAAAAAAAATAAAATAAATAAAAACAAAGCCAGTTCTTATTTCTATATCCATATACATTACAATTTCATGTGCCTAAATTTAATACTTATAAAAACTTTTATCTATCTATGAATATCTGTGAATATATTTACGTTTCTTTTAGTGCAATCAATACCCAGGAGAAAAAAAAAAAAAAAACAATTTCATTTCTATATCTATATCCATTACCATTTCATGTGACTTAACTAATACTTATATACTTATAAAAACTTTTATCTATCTGTGAGTATATTTACGTTTCTCTTAGTGCAATCAATACCCAAAAAAAAAAAAAAAAAAAAAAAACCAAACGTTTCTAATTCAAGACTATAGTTGATTTTCTTATCTTATCCTCTGCCCCCCCCCCCCCCCCTCCCTCATCTTCCTCCCGGGCCCCATTATTTTTTTCCATATGTTTGCATATATTCTATAGGCCAGTCCGGCAATACAAGTTCCGTAATTCCTATAATCGCTAGAACTTCCGGTAAGTCCTCCATATCTCTGAATAAGGTAGTCTGTCCTTCTTTTTGGATTTGCAACTGAAATGGATATTTCCATCTATATTGAATTTTCTTTTTTATTAGTTGCTCTACCAGGGGCCTCAATGCTCTTCTGCGGTCCAGTGTATATTTTGATATATCTTGAAAGAGCAGAAGAGGTTCTCCTTCAAATTGAATATTTTTGTTTTGGCGAGCTGCAAGCATGATTTTATCCTTAATATGAGCATAATGCATTTTACAAATAATGTCCCGAGGTTTATTAATGTCTGGTTTCCTTATTCCTGCCGTCCGGTGTGCTCTTTCAATAATTAGATCTTTTATATCAATATCTTGAGTGATTTCCTGAAATATTTTTTGTAGTGTTGTTATAAGTTCTTTTGGGCCCACTGATTCTTTTAATCCTCTTATTCTTATGTTGGATCTTCTGCTTCTGTTCTCTTGTTCATCAAGGTTGTTTATTATTTGTTTTAATTGAGTTTCCTGTTTCTGTGTTTTTTCCTTTATTTTTACCAGTTCCTGTTCTATTTTTAACATTCTCTTATCGATATTGTCTGTCTTTTCTTGCATATTTTTTGTAGATATTTTAAGTTCTTGGATCTCTTCTTTATATGACTTTTCTAATCTATATACGTATTGGTCCATGTCTGCCCTGGTGGGCAGCGAGCGAATATAAGCTCTTATATCCCCTTTTTCTTTATCTTCCTCTTTGTGTTCACTTGAGGACCCTGTTGTGTCCATTAATGAGCTATTTCTAGGGTGTCTTAATTGCTCTTCCCCTGATGATCTGGATGTTTCTATTGGTTCCATTATATTTAACAGATCATGTGATGATTGTAGCATTCTTGTTTCCTGGGGAGGGTGTATCTGCAACTGTAATTGTTGAAAGAATTCTTTAATATCCGTTGTTTGTATAGATTGTGTCCCTGTAGTGTTTTTATTCGTGTCCTCTGCTTTGTCTTTTTTACTTTTTTGGGATTGCGGGGTTTTATTGCTCTTCTTAGGGGCCATACTCCTTTCCTTTCCTCTCTTTTTTTCTTTTTCTCTTTTTTTCCCCTTTTTTCTTTCCGCCTCTTAACCCTTTTGTCTTCACCTTCTCCGTACTCCCCCCTCTTTTTTTCCTTTTATTTTATTTCTTAGTCCCTGGGGCAGGGAGGCAGAGGGATATTATATGTTTAAAGTTTTTACCCCGTTCTTTATATTCCAGTATGAAACATGTATTTCCAGAAACTCAAAAAAAACAACGACGGAAAAAAAAAAGAAAAAAACAGCTCTTCAGGGAATAACACAGAAAACACTGGGGACAGGGCCCCTATGTCATGCCTGAAGCTTCAGTCTTTCACTCCCTTTCAGTTCAGCAATTTCGGTAATGTTCGACAAATTAATATCTTAATGGTAGTTTTAGTTTCAGAGATAGGCGGCTAACCTTTATAGTTTGGAGATCCTGGGGTCCTGGGTTTGGCTTCTCTCTGCCGTTCCGTGTCTGCTGTTTCTGCCGGGGAGGACGCTCACCAGCGAGAACCGCTGCCGTCTGCTCTCGCAGACTCACAGGGGCTCCCGCCTTCCCGCGTCCGCTGTCTCCCGGCTCACGGTTCTTCCACGACCTAATCTCTCGTTCCGTCTCCCGCAGGTCTCCACAGGTCTCCGCTCCTTATGAGTCAAGGTATGCCTTTTCGATCTATGCTGCATTCGCTGCCGCCTTGTGCTGGTCGGTATCCGGATCAGGAGGGCATGTATGGAGAGGTATACTCAGCGTAGATTCTATAGCATATCGGAAACTTGTCCCAGCTGGATGTACGTCAGACGCTCTGTCTTAGCAGCATGTCAATCCACGGTCTGCCTAGGCGGCCATCTTGGTCAACAACTCCTCCCCCTCCATTCACACACCACTTGAGAGGGGAAAACCCCCCGTGAAGTTTGTCACATGTGAACTTTTGGATAAGGATTTTTACATTCCAGGTCTTCCCTCTCTCGTTAAGGCATATGTTTCCAGATGCATCACATGCATTCGGAATAACCCTAGCAACCCTCACAAAGCAAAACACGAACATCTGATATATCCATCTACACCATTCACTCATCTGCAGATAGATTTTACACACATGCCCAAACTAGGTAAAAGACAGGAATATTTGCTAATAATAGTGGACATGTTCTCAAGATGGATAGAATTGTTTGTAACTACAAAGGAAGATGCACATACAGTAGTGAGGATTCTGATACAAGAAATTATCCCCAGGTGGGGTTGCCCACTACAGATCAACTCTGACAATGGTCCTGCATTTGTGGCCAAAGTTTGTCAAGACCTGGTAAAAACACTGAAAATAGAATGGAAGTTTCATATTCCTTACCACCCCCAGAGTTCAGGTATAGTGGAAAGGATGAACAGAACCATTAAAGATAAGATCAGGAAGGCCACTGGAGGTACGTATGCAAATTGGAAGAAGGTCCTACCAGCTGTACTAGCCGAGGTAAGAATGACACCCTCTAAAAAGACAGGATACTCTCCTTTTGAAGTCTTAATGGGTAGGCCATTCCCCACCCCATGGGCCAGACAGCCACTTATGTTAGAAAGAGGGGACCTAGATCTTATTCAGGAAGAATATGTAAAAAAACTTATTGAAACTTTGGATAAAGTTGAAAGGAATGTTGCTCGCACCTCTCCTTCTTCTTCACAGGAACCTACACACCCTTTCCAGGTGGGTGACACCGTGGTGGTCCAGAGATTGAACCGCACCAAGAAACAGGAGTATCCCTTCGGACCCCCAACCACAGTGATCGCAGTCACCCGCACAGCTATTTTGGTAGAAGGACAACAGGCCTGGATTCATGCAAGTCGCGTAAAGAAGGTCAACCAGGACCCTAAGAAGCAAGGCAAAGATAAAGCACAGAGAGGTGAAGCAGGTGATATAAATCCTCGAACACTGAGTGAAGCAGGTGGTCAAGACTCTGAACAAGATGACGTTGCTTATTTCACCACGGACTTCTGGGAAGGCCTTGTGCCTCCTATGCTGGGCTGCCCTGATTGTGTTCCTGCCAACTTGGCTGATAACTAACTGTATTTATCATTCTGAAGATTTGGGACTCATAAAGGGTATTTGTGGGGCCTCTAACACTCTACAACAGAATAATACACATGACAGACACAAGAGAAATGAAAACTCAGAAAGTTTTACAGATAAAATGTTATTGTTGAAGTTTAAATATAGCTACGCCCAGAAATCTGGATTTGAAAAATGTTGGATATGTAGTAAACTCCATCCTAGCACTGCTAGAATCCCCTTAATGGCAGTACCTCTAAACTTCACCCCACTCCTTAATGGCACACCTCCTGTCATCCTCACAGAAGTCATAAGAACACTTTCAAATAATACCCTTACTTTCCAAATTACTGGTAGAAGTCATTCCCCAGACTGGTGTTTTAAGTTGGGAAACTCCACAAATGGAGCTGAAGTTTGCCAACAAGCTAATATTAACTTTTCAATGACTTCAATTGAAAGCCCTTTCTTTCATACTTCAGAACCTGCCCTAAACACCACTCTAATAAACTTTCTTAACTCCAGTTCCACTTCCACAGTAGGACAATTATTGTCGAGTTTAACTTTTTCCAGTTTTTCTGATGAAATGATGACAATATTCAACAAACGATCCTTAGCTCTAGGAAACAGTATTTATATTTGTTGTGGAAAAATCTGTCACCCTTGGATCCCCACTGAACCCCAAGGATGGTGTTATCTTGCATCCCTAGTCCCCATCATGGGCGTAGTAGGAGATAGCAAGGGAAGACACCTCCTTGAAGCTAGCATGCATCCTAGGTACCCCCTCAAACACCGCAATAAAAGGGAGTTATTTCTTACAAAAGATATGGCATGGGCTTGGTTCCCCTCATGGACTGGGTGGGGAATAGACTTAATGAAAAGGTTGAATAATTACACTGGAATCATTGATGAAATAATGGAAAAGAATTCTGATGATATTACTAAATTAAATATAGAAACTAGGGCAATTAGAAAACAATTAGAACTACACGAGTTAGCCATAGAAAGCATGAGTGCTGCTTTAACTGGGTTATGTGAAAACACAGAAGATTATGAGTGTTGTACCTGGTTTCATAACACAAGTATTGAAGTACCAGATTATTATGATATAATTGCACAACACCGGAAAGAAGTAAGCAAATTACAAGATGAAGCTAGAAACATTGCTAAGACATGGGATCCTTTTGCAAACCTAAGTTCTGGGATAGGAATTTTGGCATGGATAAAAAGTGCTGCCATAACTATAATTATGATTGCTCTTTTTGTTTTGTTCCTATATGCCTGTTATAAGCTTATAATGTGTATAATTGTTAAGGCATCCCGAACCCCTGATCCTGCTGCTGCGAATAGGATTTATCTGAGTATGTATTATGATAGAAGAAAATTTACATAACTGTGAAAGATAGTGAGCCATATAAATAATGTCTCAAAGAGGGGATTGTAAAGAACATAGCACATATCATGAGAGACTCCATTTTAGTTCTAAGACACCATCTCATGTTTTACAGGAAAATTGAGAAAACTCATATTTGAGTTTCAACTGAAACCCACATTATCTTTAAGCTGTTATCTATAGAAAACCTTCTCAAGGTTACCTATACATTTTAGCTAGAATATGGAGTTTGGCCTAGCTCATGTTTGTTCTTGATAAGATAAGTGCGTCCTTCAACACCTGTTAAAGAATATTCTAATAGTAGAAATGATGCAAGATTTTGTTTTATAACACCAGCTAATAGGTAACTATTAACTGAACCTAATTTCATTTCAATGACATGTATAAGGTTAGTAAAACTCCTCCCATCCCTCAAATGACATAAATGCTGTATTTCTGACAAACTCAAATTAGATATCATTAAGTAGCTAAGCAAACCTGTCTCCTGTGTCACTTTATTGATATCTCCAGGCCTGGGGGTCTACGGAGGTCTTCCTGCATTACCTGAACCTATCTGGGTGGTCTTAGAAGCAGAAATTTCCTTACAGCAAGAAACCTATATCTCGTTTGCTGATATAGGGGGTCAGCGAAGCCAACAAACGGTGAAACACAGGGTCCGTCATCCGGAGAAAGTTCCTGAAATCATCAGGATTATTCTCACCGATCTCACGGAGCAAAGGCATATGAGAGAACTGGTCACGCTGAAGCAACCAATTCTTGGTCCATGAACTCCTCCCCACCCTGTTCATGGACTGGACTTGTGTCAAGGTCAGGACCCCAACACCAAGCCCCCGCACAGCACGAACTCTACGAGGAGTACGCATACGAAACATGGCTAGAAAACGGTCGGCTGCTCAGAACGAAGTAACAGAACGCACTGAAGAACAGCAAGGCCTGTGAAGAGCGACCTGAAAAACAGTAACGAACGAACAAGAATACAATGACTACCTAAAGTCACGCGGAACT
Organism: Lithobates septentrionalis; assembly: GCA_037952835.1. Classification (NCBI taxonomy): domain Eukaryota; kingdom Metazoa; phylum Chordata; class Amphibia; order Anura; family Ranidae; genus Lithobates; species Lithobates septentrionalis. The sequence continues at coordinate 11,527,553 of JBBDGP010000374.1, read as the reverse complement.
TGCTTGCACACACTGAAGAGCAGATACAAACCCACAAGCACAAACTAAACGGCAGAAAGCGATCTGAAAGCCACGAGTCTGAAAAAGCGCGAATCGTCTCTCACCAAACTTTTACTAACACGAGATTAGCAAAAGGAGCCCAAAGGGTGCCGCGCTTGGTTCTGAACCGGCCTTTTCTAGTCTCGTCGTACGTGGTGTACGTGACCGCGTGTTTGGCGATCGGAAATTCCGACAACTTTGTGCGACCGTGTGTAGGCAAAACAAGTTTGAGCCAACATCCGTCTGAAAAAATCCTAGGATTTTGTTGTCGGAATGTCCGAACAAAGTCCGACCGTGTGTACGCCCTATAAGAGCTGTGAAAATGTGGAATAGACTCACTCCATAGGTGGTTCTGGCCAGCTCAGTAGATTGCTTTAAATAAGACCTGGATTCTTTCCTAAATGTACATAATATAACTGGATACATTGAGGGAAAGGTGACCCAGGGAATATCCAGTTGCCTCTCAGGGGATCAGGAAGGAATTTTTCCCCTGCTGTAGCAAATTGGATCATGTTTTGCTGGGGTTTTTCGCCTTATGCCGCGTACACACAGTCAGACTTTCTATCCTACTTGGTCCGGCACACTTTCTGACGGACTTTGTCCGCCAGGTGCGCCGGACTTTAAAACGGACGGACTTGCCCACACACGCCCGGACTTTGCGGCGGGCTAAGTCCGTCCGTCTTTCCGACGGACTTTCGCCGGAGTTCCGGCGGACTTTCAGAATGAACGGACTTGACCACACACGGACAAGTCCGTTCATTTTGAACGTGACTCAGGTGCGACGGGACTAGCAAAGGATGTCAATCTTGCCGCTTTTATCGGCGAGATTGACACCTTGCGAGCCCCGTCGCGGGGCATACCAGGCCCTTAGGTCTGGTATGGATTATAAGGGGAACCCCCTATGCCGAAAAAACGGCGTGGGGTCCCCCCTAAAATCCATACCAGACCCCGATCTGAGCACGCAGCCTGGCCGGTCAGGAAAGGGGGTGGGGACGAGCGAGCGCCCCCCCTGAACTGTACCAGGCCGCATGCCCTTAACATGGGGGGTGGGTGCTTTGGGGGAGGGGGGGGGCGCCCTGCGGGCCCCCCCCCAAGCACCTTGTCCCCATGTTGATGAGGACAAGGGCCTCTTCCCGACAACCCTGGCCGTTGGTTGTCGGGGTCTGCGGGCGGGGGGCTTATCGGAATCTGGGAGCCCCCTTTAATAAAGGGGCCCCCAGATCCCGGCCCCCACCCTATGTGAATGAGTATGGGGTACATGGTACCCCTACCCATTCACCTAGGGAAAAAGTGTAAGTAAATAAACACACTACACAGGTTTTTAAAATATTTTATTAAACAGCTCCGGGGGGGATCTTCCTCCGGCTTCGGGGGTCTTCTTCCGGCTTCGGGGGTCCCTCCGCTTCATCTTCTCCCGGCGTCCGGTTGGTTCTTCTCCGCTCTCTTCTCCCGGTGTTCCAGTTCTTCGGCCGGCTCCTCTGCTGTCTTCAGGTAGCTCTCTTGCCATCAGAGGTCCGGACTTCTGGGCTTCTTGTCTTCTCTTCCCCAGATGTTGACACGACGCTCTCTCCGGCTGGACTGCTCTCCGAGGGCTGCATTGTGACTTATATAGGTGGAGACCCCGCCCCCTTTTGATGTCACAGTCCCTGGGCATGCTGGGACTGTGACGTTTTAGGGGGCATGGTCAACATCACCCAGTGACCACGCCCCCTAAAACGTCACAGTCCCAGCATGCCCAGGGACTGTGACATCAAAAGGGGGCGGGGTCTCCACCTATATAAGTCACAACGCAGCCCTCGGAGAGCAGTCCAGCCAGAGAGAGCGTCGTGTCAACATCTGGGGAAGAGAAGAGAAGACAAGAAGCCCAGAAGCCCGGACCTCTGCTGGCAAGAGAGCTACCTGAAGACAGCAGAGGAGCCATACTCATTCACATAGGGTGGGGGGTCGGGATCTGGGGGCCCCCTTATTAAAGGGGGCTCCCAGATTCCGATAAGCCCCCTGCCCGCAGACCCCGACAACCAACGGCCAGGGTTGTCGGTAAGAGGCCCTTGTCCTCATCAACATGGGGACAAGGTGCTTTGGGGGGGGCCCGCAGGGCGCCCCCCCTCCCCCAAAGCACCCACCCCCCATGTTGAGGGCATGCGGCCTGGTACGGTTCAGGAGGGGGGGCGCTCGTTCGTCCCCACCCCCTTTCCTGACCGGCCAGGCTGCGTGCTTGGATCGGGGTCTGGTATGGATTTTAGGGGGGGTTCCCTTTATAATCCATACCAGACCTAAGGGCTTGGTATGCCCCGCGCTCGCCGCAATAGGAAAATTTGTTTTTCCTATTGCAGCGAGCGCGAGATGCAATACCCTGCCCTTGTGTCGTATCTGGTCCGTCGGACCAGCATACACACGAGCGGGCTTTCCGTCGGACCAGCACACAGACGAGCGGACTTTCCGCCCGAAACTGAGTCCGACAGAAAGATTTAAAACATGTTTTAAATCTAGGTCCGGCGGGCTTTCGGGAAAACGTCCGCCGGAAAAGTCCGCCGGCGCCTACACACGGGCGGATTGTCCGGCACACTCTGGTCCGCCGGACCAAGTATGCCGGAAAGTCCGACCGTGTGTACGCGGCATTACTCTGGATCAACTATGTGTATAGGATTGTGTATATGGGATTGTATGGGTTTTTTTGTTTTGTTTTTTTTTTATTGGTTGAACTGGATGGACCTGTGTCTTTTTTCAACCTGACTAACTACGTAACTATATATGTAAGAAAAGCATATGTAACAGAAGAGTTTCAAATTGTAAATGATTGTGCTAAGGTTTAACCACTTCAATACCAGAGACTTTGGCCCCTTCCTGCCCAGAACAATTTTTTAGCTTTCAGTGCTGTTGCAATTTGAATGACAATTGCGCGGTCATGTAACACTGTACCCAAACTACATTTTTGTCATTTACTTCCCACAAATAGAGCTTTTTTTTGGTGGTATTTGATCACCATTGGGGTTTTTATTTTTTGCTAAACAAACAAAAAAAGACCAACATTTTTGAAAAAAAAAAAGTTTTTCTTCGTTTCGGTTATACAATTTTGTTTTCTCCTTCACTGACGGGCACTGATGAGTTTGCACTGGTGGGCACGGATGAGTTTGCCCTGATAAGGTGAAAATGATGGGCACTGATGAGGAGGCACTGATATGTAGATTTGATTGACACTGATAGGCAGCACTGATAGGCGTCACTGATATGCAGCACTTATGGACACCAATAGGCGGCACTGATATGCGGCACTGATGGGCACTGATAGGTGGCACTGAGTGTAGTGGCACATCTGATGGGGTTGTGCTGATAATCAATGTGCTGATTATCAGCTCAGACCCCCCCCTCTGACAGGGAGAGCCGCCGATTGGCTCTTCCTGTCAGCGCGAACTGAGGAACGGCGTTTACCGGCACTTCCTGGTTCATGCGATGATCAGCTGTGAATGGTCACAGCTGATCATGTGGTAAGATGCCTGTGTCAGAGTCTTCTTATACGATCGGAGATGCGGCATGTCAGATTGACTCGCCACACACAATCGCCAGGCTGCGCGCCTGCATGTTATCCTGCTGGACGTCATATAATGCCCAGTCAGGATAACAGAACCACTTCCCGGCCGTTAATCTGCTATAGGCCGGGCGGGAAGTGGTTAAAGTGTATGTGAGACTTTTATATGTGGCACAGTAATTAAAGCATAATTTGTCAGCAAAGAGACTGTGGCACGTGTGCTGTGCATGCAGCAAACAGGCTCAGGTACTATTTAGCTATATTCCTTTATGCCTTGTGCGCAGTGTGACCACACCCAATGTTCGCTGCAACGCACATAGCATGTTCTCCTTGGTGTCCAGGTGTTCAACAGTTTCACAATCCTAGCAAAACAACCTTGGGCGCTGCTTGTCTGTCCAACCTGTGATGTGAATGTACAATATACTGTATGTGTAAAATGCTATGTAAATTGACAGCGCTACGTACTTGTAATAAATAATAGTTTTTACAAGGGTGAAATCATTAGATCTGTGGTTATACTGGTATAGTATAGCACATTGATTATGATTGTTAAGTGTAATATAACACACTAATGATTGATAGCACAGACTAATGCCCTGTACACACGGTCGGATTTTTCGCCGGAAAATGTGTGATAGGACCTTGTTGTCGGAAATTCCGACCATGTGTGGGCTCCATCACACATTTTCTATCGGAATTTCTGACACACAAAGTTTGAGAGCTTGCTATAAAATTTTCCAACAACAAAATCCGTTGTCGGAAATTCCGATCGTGTGTACACAAATCTGACACACAAAGTGCCACGCATGCTCAGAATAAATTAAGAGACGAAAGCTATTGGCTACTGCCCCGTTTATAGTCCCGACGTACGTGTTTTACGCCACCGCGTTCAGAACGAGCGGATTTTCCGACAACTTTGTGTGACCGTGTGTATGCAAGACAAGTTTGAGCCAACATCCGTTGGAAAAAATCCATGGATTTTGTTGTCGGAATGTCCGATCAATGTCCGACCGTGTGTACAGGGCATTACAGTGTATAGACAGCTAAAGTATGTATGAGGTGGTTGATGGAAGGAAACGCACAGGCAAGGTTTTGAGTTGAAGAGGTTGAAAATGTCTTCAAGAGACTTATACCAGAGTATAACACAGTTTGCAATAAAACTTCATATACACAAACTTTAAACAGGTTTGTTACAGTATATGTATCAGCATTTACATTGAAATGATGCTCAGGAATCCATGCATTGTTTGGAATGGCTTTCAAGATCTAAGAACCCTCTGTCCTGACCAATGTACAGGTCTGATCAGAAGCTATAGAAATAATTTTGTTGACATTATAGCCAAAAAAGGATATTCAACTAGCTAATATAAGTCATACATATTATATACTAATGCCATAAATGAATTGGTTTACAATAGTTGTACAATAAATATGCAGGAATGAAAAATGATTGGTGTACGAAAATCAGAACACTGATCACCCATTAAATGATATCCAGAAAACGTCCAGTGAAGCAACAAATCGGGTGGAGGAAGTCACGTGACCAGTGATGCAACGTGTCGGGTAGAGCCTTGTGACATCACTTCCGGTGCCTATTGCAGAAGCGTGGTGAGGAGGTGAGTGTGTCACTACTCCCATTTTATACTGCGGATTTTGTTCTTACCTGATATAAGCAGCTTTTTTTTGGTAAACAAGTTTTACTTTATCTGGCAGTATTGCACTATGGTTTTTTTTTGTTTTCTTTGAGTGCCATCTACAAAAGAAGTATTTGTGTTTTTGAGCGAGCTTTTCTCTATATATGGGACTACCCAGTGGTGAGCGCAGGATGTGTTGGTGCTAAGATTCCATGCAGCATCTTCGCTTGGGACCTGAATGTCTCCACAGATCCACCAGCAAGATTCCCCATTCACTGTCTGATGAGCCTTGTTTGACCTTTTGGTCATTGTTGGAGGTGAGCGGCCAATCTATAAATTTTACAATTGATGTTGGATTGATGTTGTTTTCCTTTTATCAAGCTACCATTTATGAGATATCCATCTCTAAATAAACTGATTCCTACCATTGGGCTTTACTTTGATTTTTTTTGCACTTTTATTTTATTTTATTTTATTTTATTTTTGAGTTTTATGTTAATGGCACACTATATTGAATAAGCGCACCACTCCCCCCCTTTTTTTTCTTTTTTTTGCATTTCTTTACACAGTGTTTTTGAGTACACCACTAAGTGGTTGCAACTATTCACATTCATTATACTTTTGTTTTTTGAGTTTACTTTGAGTCTTTATTCCACTATGTTCACTGGAGTTTGATGGTTTATTTTTATTTTAAACTACACATAGTAGCGCGCAAGTTTCATATAACACAAGTCCAGTTTTAGTATGCATTGGTTTTTATTACAATAACTCTATGACTAATGTAATAAATAAGACTTTTATTTGCCAATTATATTATTAATTAGTCTGGCCATTGTTTTAATTATAAGTTGACCAATGGACAAAGATGTGAAAATAATTAACTTTTTTTTGTTAAAATTTTGAAACAGTTAGAACTCTGAAGTGTTCTTCAAACTTTCCTATATGATATTTATGTTTGGTTATGTATTGATTAAATACATGTTTATTTTTAAACAATACATTTTTATTGTTTTATTATACAATGACAGCATATTCTTACAGTATCATTGAGTTGGATATAGCAACTGTTTGGATATAATCGTGTATGTATAAAGTCCATAAGCAGGATTTTCCAGTCAGTTTTACTGCATACTGATACCAGCAATAAGGATGGGCAAGAGCTCTTATGCCCTGTACACACGGTCGGATTTTCCGACGGAAAATGTACGAGTGGAGCTTGTTGTCGGAAATTCCGACCGTGTGTGGGCTCCATCGGACTTTTTCCATCAGATTTTCCGACACACAAAGTTTGAGAGCAGGCTATAAAATTTTCCGACAACAAAATCCAATCGCGTCAATTCCGACCGTGTGTGGACAATTCCGACGCACAAAGTGCCACGCATGCTCAGAAGAAATTCCGAGACGGAACTGCTCGGTCTGGTAAACTTAGCGTTTAGAATGGATATATAGCACTTTCGGCAGGCTGCAATGTTTTAAATAGTTTAATGCAGCGCACTCTGTCTTTCTTTATAATGCAAGAAGAATTAAGCAGTTTTGCTGCTGATATTCACACAGAGTTCTCACAAACTTCTTTCTTTATTATTTAGCATGATTTCATCACTATATTTTGATTTGTCACATCTGACAAAAAATATATATATATATATATTTTTTTGGTTTGTATATTTTTCAAGCCTGATTTTTTTTGTTTTTTTTTTGTTTTTTGTTTTTTGTTTTTACACCAGAATAGGGATGAGCTTCGAGTTCGAGTCGAACTCATGTTCGACTTGAACATTGGCTGTTCGCAAGTTCGCCGAACAGCGAACAATTTGGGGTGTTCGCGGCAAATTCGAATGCCACGGAACACCCTTTAAAAGTCTATGGGAGAAATCAAAAGTGCTAATTTTAAAGGCTTATATGCAAGTTATTGTCATAAAAAGTGTTTGGGGACCAGGGTCCTGCCCCAGGGGTCATGGATCAATGCAAAAAAAAGTTTTAAAAACGGCCGTTTTTTCAGGAGCAGTGATTTTAATAATGCTTAAAGTCAAACAATAAAAGTGTAATATCCCTTTAAATTTCGTAGCTGGGGGGTGTCTATAGTATGCCTGTAAAGGGGCGCATGTTTCCCGTGTTTAGAACAGTCTGACAGCAAAATTACATTTCGAAGGAAAAAACGCATTTAAAACTACTCGCGGCTATTGCACTGCCGACAATACACATAGAAGTTCATTGATAAAAACGGCATGGGAATTCCCCACAGGGGAACCCCGAACCAAAATAAAAAAAAAAAATGACCTGGGAGTCCCCCTAAATTCCATACCAGGCCCTTCAGGTCTGGTATGGATATTAAGGGGAACCCCGGCCAAAATTTTTTTAAAAAATGACGTGGGGTTCCCCCTAAATTCCATACCAGACCCTTATCCGAGCACGCAACCTGGCAGGCCGCAGGAAGAGAGGGGGGGACGAGAGTGTGGCCCCCCCCTCCTGAACCGTACCAGGCCACATGCCCTCAACATTGGGAGGGTGCTTTGGGGTAGCCCCCCAAAACACCTTGTCCCCATGTTAACAAGGGCCTCATCCCCACAACCCTGGCCGGTGGTTGTGGGGGTCTGCGGGCGGGGGGCTTATCGGAATCTGGAAGCCCCCTTTAACAAGGGGACCCCCAGATCCCGGCCCCCCCTGTGTGAAATGGTAAGGGGGTACTTACCCCTACCATTTCACTAAAAAACTGTCAAAAATGACAAGAGACAGTTTTTGACAATTCCTTTATTTAAATGCTTCTTCTTTCTTCTATCTTCCTTCATCTTCTTCTTCTGGTTCTTCTGGCTCTTCTGGTTCTTCCTCCGGCGTTCTCGTCCAGCATCTCCTCCGCTGCGTCTTCTATCTTCTTCTCCTCGGGCCGCTCCGCACCCATGGCATGGGGGGAGGCTCCCGCTCTTCTCTTCATCTTCTTTTCTTCTCTTTTTCTCTTCTTCTCTTCTTCATTTTCTTCTCCGGGCCGCTCCGCACCCATGCTGGCATGGAGGGAGGCTCCCGCTGTGTGACGGCATCTCCTCGTCTGACGGTTCTTAAATAACGGGCGGCGGGGCCACCCGGTGACCCCGCCCCCTCTGACGCACGGGACATGACGGGACTTCCCTGTGGCATTCCCCGTGATGTCACAGGGAAGTCCCGTCAAGTCACCGTGCGTCAGAGGGGGGCGGGGTCACCGGGTGGCCCCGCCCCCCATTATTTAAGAACCGTCAGACGAGGAGACGCCGTCACACAACGGGAGCCTCCCTCCATGCCAGCATGGGTGCGGATCGGCCCGGAGAAGAAAATGAAGAAGAGAAGAAGAGAAGAAAAGAAGATGAAGAGAAGAGCGGGAGCCTCCCCCCATGCCATGGGTGCGGAGCGGCCCGAGGAGAAGAAGATAGAAGACGCTGCGGAGGAGATGCTGGACGAGAACGCCGGAGGAAGAACCAGAAGAACCAGAAGATGAAGGAAGATAGAAGAAAGAAGAAGCATTTAAATAAAGGGATTGTCAAAAACTGTGTCTTGTCATTTTTAACATTTTTGACAGTTTTTTAGTGAAATGGTAGGGGTAAGTACCCCCTTACCATTTCACACGGGGGGCGGGATCTGGGGGTCCCCTTGTTAAAGGGGGCTTCCAGATTCCGATAAGCCCCCCGCCCGCGGACCCCCACAACCACCAGCCAGGGTTGTGGGGATGAGGCCCTTGTCCTCATCAACATGGGGACAAGGTGTTTTGGGGGGCTACCCCAAAGCACCCCCCAATGTTGAGGGCATGTGGCCTGGTACGGTTCAGGAGGAGGGGGCCGCACTCTCGTCCCCCCTCTTTTCCTGCGGCCTGCCAGGTTGTGTGCTCGGATAAGGGTCTGGTATGGATTTTTGGGGGGACCCCACGCCGTTTTTTTGTTTTTTTTGGCATGGGGTTCCCCTTAACCCCACGCCATTTTTTTTTTTAAATTTTGGCCGGGGTTCCCCTTAATATCCATACCAGACCTGAAGGGCCTGGTATGGAATTTAGGGGGGCTCCCACGTCATTTTTTTTGGTTCGGGGTTCCCCTGTGGGGAATTCCTATGCCGTTTTTATCAATGAACTTCTATGTGTATTGTCGGCAATGCAATAGCCGCGAGTAGTTTTAAATGGGTTTTTTCCTTCGAAATGTCATTTTGCTGTCAGACTGTTCTAAACACGGGAAACATGCGCCCCTTTACAGGCATACTATAGACACCCCCCAGCTACGAAATTTAAAGGGATATTACACTTTTATTGTTTTACTTTAAGCATTATTAAAATCACTGCTCCTGAAAAAACGTCAGTTTTTAAAACTTTTTTTTGCATTGATCCATGTTCCCTGGGGCAGGACCCGGGTCCCCAAACACTTTTTATGACAATAACTTGCATATAAGCCTTTAAAATTAGCACTTTTGATTATTCATGTTTGTGTCCCATAGACTTTAACGGTCTTCGCGTGTTCGAACAAACTTTTTTCCTGTTCGCATGTTCTGGTGTGAACCGAACAGGGGGGTGTTCGGCTCATCCCTACTCCAGAATAGTTTTGGGTGTGTTTTGTGTGTCAAGTTACCACAACACCATTATAATCTCGTATTATTTAATCTCAAGGAGATTGCTTGGTGTTGATGTCTCTTGTTAATTTCACATTGTATTTTTGCTATGTACCTGCCTCCTCACAAACAAACTGTCCTTTTTGAAGGAAAACACACATAGGCAAGTATAATTTAAACAAAAATTCCTTTATTAAGGGCTCAGAACCAAACAAAGAGGAAGGAAACACTGGATAAACATCAGAAATTGGGGAAGCCTTTGACCCCCAGGGCACACATCAATTATTTTACTGCAAAATTGGTGGCCTGAGGAGTCCATATCTAAGGGAGTGCAGTCTGGGCCAGAAGTCCAAGAGAATCACGAACAGCTGCAGATGACATGTATTGTCCCCAGGCTGTGGTCATACAAGAGGCTGCATCTTTGGCCAGACCAGACTGAACCCAGGGCCATCACTCTCTGGTCTTCCTTACACGCTTCCTTCCCGGCTGTGGCTCTGGTGGTGGAGTTGTGGCAGGAGGAGGAGTAGGACCTGGAGGAGGAGGAGGAGTAGGACCTGGAGGAGGAGGAGGACCTGGAGGAGGACCTGGAGGAGGAGGAGGAGGACCATGGGTGAGCTGACAAATGTGGGTTTCACATGTGAGTTGGCCCCTCAACCCCTTATTTAGAGCTTCTAAAATTACAAACTCACATAAGAGGCATTGGCCCTCCTCCATTTTCATCATTTTGCATGCAGTTAGATCAGCAAAATCCTCTTCCACACTGTGGGGTGTTCTGAGGGTCTCAGTAGCCTTCCAAAATAGGCCAATTACAGCCTCCTCCAGGTTACTCCTCTTCTTGCCACTCTTTCTTTGAAGGCGGAGGGGAAGGACCTGGGTATTGGGCAGCCTGCTTGACCCGGCCACCTCCTGGCTGAGACGTTCCTGTGTATGAAAAAGGGACATCGTTTTAGTTTTTGGTTCATCAATCACAATCAGAAATTAGTACTTCAAACTAACATCTATTTAACATCATTGATTGGACAACCATAAATATTTAGAAGAATGCTATACCTGGCTCAAGCTGGGCTCCTCCACATGTTGCTGCCTGGAAGGCCCAGGTTGGGTGTCAGAAGTCTCAGCTGGGGGGGGAAGGAAGCGTGGAAGGAAGACTGGAGAGTGCTGGCCTGGGTTCAGTCTGGCCTGACAGAAAATGCAGTCTGTCATAGTACCACAGCCTGGGGACATAAATGTCATCTGCAGCTGCTGATCTCTGGGAATCCTGGACCTTCTTGTGCTCCCTTGGATAAGTGCTCCTCATGCCACCAATTAGGATCTTCAAATAGGTGATGTCTGCCGTGGGGATCACCGGTTTCACAAATTGCATCAACTTATCCAGCGCTGCCTTCCTCTTTGTTTGGTTCTTATAATCAGGGTGGTTCACCTGCCACAGACAGGGCAGCTCCCTGAACATATCTATGAAGATTGGCATAAAGTCATGATCATTGACTAGATCCATTTTCTCTGCAAGACACAACACAAGGCAAACCCTAATGTCAGCCTAAAGTCTTCTAAACTTGTCCAAATTCAGGCCTCAATCTAGAAGCAGTATAGGCCCAATTTAAAATCTTACCTTCGTTATCACGATCGGCCCCTCCGATACTCCTTCCTCTGCTCACAGATCGTACGTAGTACGCATGCGTGTTAAGCTTTATGTACACTGTGCATGCGTTCTTTCTAGTCTATTCCCCGCCCCTTCTCGTTCGGCGCCATGGGGGAAGAGCACATGGAGGAAATACAGCAGGTGCATTCTAATTACAGCAATGAGGAGGAGGAGAAGGAAAGCCCGGAGCCAGAAACATCCCGATCCCGGAGGAGACGATTTAAGGTCTCCAATATGTCCTTTGGGGAGATGTTGGAGATGGTTGACATCCTGGAGAGGACTGACTATGATGGGAATTATGGACCTTACCCCAACCCCAATGTCAGAAAGGCCAAGATCATGGCAAAAGTTGTGAAGAGTCTGCACCGGAATTTCGGGGTACGATGATCGAAAGATCAACTGAGGAAGCGGTGGTCAGATCTCAAATTAAGGGAGCATGATCAGTATAGAAGGATCAGGAGAGTGCTGCAAAAAAGTAAGTAGTTGTCCTGTGTTACTATTCTTTATTTTTATTATGTTCGTGCTGCTCCATGTGCTTTTCTTTACTGTTGTACAGTTTAAAATGGCAACTTTCATGTTCATGGGCACATTGTTCGTTTGTTGTAAACATTGTTCGTTCGGCATAGAAACCACCATGTTTTGGCCATCTGCATTTGAATACATTTTTGCTAGCCTACTTCTCTTAAAATAATGTGGGTGTGTAGATGGGTTGGTAACTAGAATGAAATGCAAACTAGATTCTGTGCAAGGAGAGGACACTCAGCAGCTGTTTATACATCTGGACGCTGGAGCACTAGTGTGGGACACAAGAACACCCTTTTTATGAGGGGGCCCCACACAGGTGCTCCAGTGTATACTATAAGGGTGTCTCCATCTGTGAAGCTTGTACAAAACAGGTAAGTATTCAAGCTTGACAAAGGCAAAAAATATTTCTTCATCTTGGAACTCTGCCAAAATAGACAATTGTACCCACTTCCAAGCAATGTTTGATGTTCTCATTTCTGCCATCAAATATCTGTGTGCTAAGTATACCTATTTTTTTTTAAATAGGGGATAAAAGACTCGGAGGACACCACTCATCCGAGGAGACAACAGACCCCCCACCTCATGAGGAAGGGGAAATCCACCAAAACCAACAGGAGGAGGAAGGAGACGTAATCAAAATAGTCACCACATCAGGTGAGTGTCTGCGACCACAGGCTCAAGTAAGAGATGGATGTCGGCATATTTATAATACATGGATACAAGAAAGAGGGTTCCCCTGGGTGGACTTTTCCGGCACTTGCAAAGATAAACAAATAGGGTATATAGAAAAATATAGAGGGCGTTTTTATGTGTAGTAAAAGAGGTTGAATTTTATTAGTATTAACAATTGCATAGGATAAAAACAAGCAAAAAATTGTATACAATCCAGTAAAACTACATAGTAGCCATGATGAGCAAAGCACAATAAATGATGAGGGAGCTCTTCTCAAGCCCGACGCATTTCGGGGTACTGACTATTTGTACGGTCCTTCTTCAGGGGCAAGATTGAGAGAGTTTCATCTAGGCTAATTGGGAAGGGAGAGAGACAAGGTCAGGTAATTGGTAGAGCATGGGGCAACATTAGATAATGAGTTGGAGTGATCAATTGATCGCCTACCTGAAAATATGCAGGCAGTTGCTTGTGAGAGTTTGTAAAAACAAAGGGAGATATAAAACAAGGGGGGGGGGGGCAGGATCTGGTGGTAAATACTGGTATTGTAGCTGGTGTAGATCCCGCTACCTAGCTGGTGAACCATGCAGGATGGTAGGCTGCGGTCACCATAGGGGGAGTTTTTGTTGTTGTATGTGACAAGGACTCCCGTCCCGCCCGACCCAGGCGCGTGCAGAGGGAGCGACGTGCTGAGGTCACAGGAAGACGCCCCTGAAAAATAAAAAATATGTATATATAGATAGGACCTTGAGAAGGGGTCCATAAAAAAGGCTAAATATGTAAATATGTACCTCAATGAGAGTGAGGTGGTAAGTGGTGTGTATACTTATATCAAATGTATAGTTAATAAAAAAGGATACAGTACAGCCTATATTGTAATAGAAAAATATATATGTATAAATATATGGGAATTTGGGTTCAGTGTGGTATAGACTAGAAGTAAAATACCATTACCTATTCCATACCCCATGTAGTATGTGTATATAATGGAAGGTTTCCATAATGAGTACTATAAAAATACATATATGATAGTACAGCTGTAAGCAAGACCATGATATATCACCATGGCCAAGACTATGATATGTAAGGTAAAAGTAAGGATACAAAGTAACTAGCCCAGGAGGGCTCAGGATTGAGAGTGGACTCAAAATTGGTAGAGTATAGCTAGTGTAGTTAGGCAGAGAAGTGATAGGTGTATCTAAGACTACAGTAGTAAAAAATATATAATGGGTGTATCTGAGATCGAAACAACCAGATGGGTAAAGGTAAAAGTAGCAAGTAAATGGAAAATCCTACCTTAGATGAAGACAGGGATGTGTAACCATGACCTCACAGCCCGGCGTTCAGCAGTTGTGGCGCCTTGAAAGGTAGTGAGTGGGGCTGGTTAATGAAGTGCAGAGAATTTGGGTCAGCTGGCGTCAGAATGAGGCACAGCTGTAGACAGGGACGTACAGAACTGAACCCCCGAGGCGTGTGCGCGCGGCGCCCGCCCCAACTGCGCATGCGCAACGTCACGGCGTTTGGAGCAGCGTCGCGCACACCCGCCCCACCGACACGGAAGTGCCACTCCAGCGGACTGCGCATGCCCGCCGGAGTGGCAACATGGAGGCAGTGGGCGTGAGCTGGAGAAACGCCCAGATACCTCCCTAGGTGCCGCCCAAGATAATCTTGTAGCGGCTTTCCGTGCTGGGCAGCCGCTCCGACCACCAGCGCACCGGGGGGGACGGGGGAAGGGGACCGTGCCACAATAAAACAACTTGGGAAAGTCATGTAAAAAGTCGTGTATCAAAAAATAGCTGTTACTGGGATATGTATGTCTATATTTCCCCTTATGCAGGGACCGCCAGCTACAGAGCAAGATAGTTGCTGGTCAGGTAAATAAAAGAATTTAGGTAATACTGGAAAATATTTAAAGTCTGTAGATTAGGGCATGGGGCAGTAGGCATAGTGAGATATCACACAATATGAAAGAATATTCGTAAGTAGACAGCCTACCTTTATATACATAGGGGGAATATACAAATATGAATACCAATGAACAGTACATGTGCAACAGGCATAAGTATATGTTTTTGACTAGAGAAGGAAAGAGGCAAACATGGGTACATTGTATACATATCCAGTGTACAGAGGGGAGGGAGGGGGAGGGGGTGGGGGGGGGGGAAGGGGCTTGAGGGGGGGAGGAGGGGGGAGAGAAAACATAACAACAGAACAAAAAGGCGGGGGGGGGGTTTTATATTTTGGGTTACATATTTATACAAAGCAAGGGGAAGCTACCAAGCTGGTTGTGCGTCAAAATACATGGTCCCCTAGGGTACCAACTAATAATTCAATAGGGGAATGCATGAATTTAATAGGAAAATGCATAAGGACCAAGAGTAAATCGTAGGTGTAGTGCTGGGGAAGGGGAAGGAAAAGGAGGGGGGGGGGGAAGAAAAGCAAAGGGGGAGGAAAGGGAGGGGGGGGGAGGGGGGGGAAAGGGGAAATGGGGAAAGAGGAGGGGGAACATGTAATGAGGCGGACCCACAGCTTGGTGTACAAAGTTAATCAAAAACAAGAATTTGGATATTTAGTAACAAATCAATAAAGTAAAGTAAAGAAAACAGAACTATAGTTGCATTTCCTTTCAACGTGGCCGTGACCCTATTTTTCCATACCTCCAGAATTAAAGCCTTGTAAGAAGGGTTTAAAACAAACCGCTTCATTAAGGCCAGGGGGTGTGGTGGCCTTGAGTAGATGGATCCATTTGAGTTCTCTCTGGAGTAAGATTTTGTTCCAATCACCCCCTCTGGGGTTGGGGTGTATACGGTCCAAAATTAAGAATTTAATGGAGGGAAATTTGCCTCCATGTACCAGGGTTACATGTCGGCCAAGAGGCAAATCAGGGTCTGCTGTTTTCATAGCCACGATATGCCTGTAGGCTCGTTGCCAGAACTCAAGTTTAGTCTTTCCTACGTAGAAGCAGTTGCAGCTGCACTGGAGTAGGTAAACCACCCCAGTGGTTCTGCAGTTTGCAAAATGCCTAGGAAAGAAAGGTTTTCCGTTTGGAAGCATAGGATTTTTTTGTGTGAGCATATAACCACAGTAGTGGCATGAGCCGCAGGCAAAAGTACCCCTATATTTGCAGTGAATTGTAGGTGGTCTAAACTCACTTTTGGTGATCTGGTCACCAATGGAGGTAGCTCTTCTGAAGGTGAAGTGAGACTTTTCTGAAACTAAGTGGCCCAGGCTGGGATCTAGGGCCAAAAGGTGCCAATATTTTTCGATTATTCTTTTTGTTTGATGGTGTTGTTGATGATAGGTTGTAATAATGCTGAGTGGGTAAGAGTCTTTTTGTTGTTTGGTGGGATGGAGGAGTGTTTGTCTAGGTTTATTGTTGGCTTTACGGAACGCTTTTTTAAGGGATTTGTGGGAATAGCCCCGCAATAACAGCCTGTCTCGAAGGGCACCAGCCTCTAACAGGAAGCTAGTATTGTCTGTACAGTTACGCTTGATTCTAATGTACTGGGAATAGGGAATAGAGTCAATTAGGGGTTTGGGATGAAAACTAGCAGCGTGTAATATAGTATTACCAGCAGTACTCTTCCTAAACAGTTTGGTGGAGAGTTTACCCTGTCCATCCTTGAAAATCTCGACATCCAGAAAAGTTACATGAGTGTTATCAAAGGACATGGTGAATGTAAGATTAAAATCATTCTTATTCATCCGAAGTATGAACTGCTCCAGTACATCCGCTGGACCCTCCCACACGACCAGAATATCGTCTATGTATCGATACCACGCGTGGATATAGTTGATGTATTGAGCTAAGTTCTCATCTGAGAACAGGGCTCTCTCCCACTCCCCCAGGTACAGGTTAGCGTACGATGGGGCACAACATGTCCCCATCGCCACTCCCTGCACCTGGAGGTAGTGGGAGCCGAGGAAGGTAAAGACATTGTGGGTAAGGATGTACTCGAGCAGTTCCATGATGAATTCATTATATCTGGAAACGGAGTGTGATCTTCTCTGGAGTATGTGTCTAATTGCTGCCAAACCCAGTACATGTGGGATGGAGCTATAAAGTGTCTCCACGTCAATAGTGACTAGTAGAGCTCGATCCGAGATGGAGAGGTGATCCAAGATTTGTAGCAAATGACCGGTGTCCTTTACATAGGATGCCAGGGATACCACACAGGGTCTAAGATGCTCATCAATGAGTTTGCTGGCATTTTCGCTTATTGAGCCCACACCGGAAATGATCGGCCTGCCCGGTGGGTCTCTGAGGTTCTTGTGCACTTTGGGGAGTGCATAGAACGTGGGAATCTTAGGAAAATTATTTCTTATAAAGGTCCAGGTGGCCTTGGTGATAGTATGGTTGAGGAATGCAGCATCAACCAATGCATAGAATTCTTTGTTATACTTCTCAACAATGGAGGCCGGCATGCGCCGATACCAGTCTGCATTGCTGAGAATTTTGTTACACATTTTAATGTAGTGGTCGTTGTCCAATACCACAACATTACCCCCCTTGTCTGAGGGTTTTATGGTAATAGAATCGTTAGCCTTTAGGGATTTGAGTGCCTCTAGTTCTTTTGGATTTAAGTTAGGGGGTTCCTGTTGTTTGATTCTCAATTTGTCCAGATCATTGTTGACCAATTTGAGAAAGGTTGCTGCATTCGGACATGTGCTCGGCGGTGGGCACATGTGCTTGGAGGTGCCTGAGTGAGGGTGAGCGTCCGAGTCATCTATTAGTTAGAGAATATGTGAGAGATCAATCTGATCGATCAGATCAGATGTATCACTCTCTTCCAATAGTGCAACAAGTTGATCCAGAGCACGATTTTCCTGGGGGGTAAACGTGGTTTTAGTGTCCTGTTTCTGATAAAGTTTCCTAAGAATTACTTTCCGGATAAAAAGTTGGAGATCTTTATAGAGTTCGAATTTGTCCAGTCTATGGTCTGGACAGAAATTCAATCCTTTTCTCAGGATGGAAATTTTATAAGTAGTGAGGGAGTGAGAGGATAGGTTAATAATGCTCAGATCACTGTCCAAATCGTCATTATTGGGTGGTGAGTCTATAGTGTCAATTGTGTGTAGGTGTTGAGGTTTGGAGGGGGTGGTTTTAGGCCAGCCAGCACCAGATCTAAAAAAGAAGAATCATTGCGGCTGGGCTCATGTGCATTATTAGTGTTTTGAGAAAGGAGGAGTGGGGGTGCCTGTGTAGAGTGGTTGGACTGGAGTCCTCTCATGGTGTTATCCGAGTGTGTAGTGGAAGGGGGGTTTGACTTCTTTTCTGCACTGGATTTTTTGGACTTCTGGTCTGGAATGGGATCACCAGAAAGTTGGCGTTTGGTGCCAAAGGAGGATTTAGCTTTGGAAATAATAAGTGGAGGAATATGTGATGCCGATTTTTTGGAAGGGGGGTTTTGAGGTGTATAGTACTGCCTAATTGTCCTATTATTCTGGTTCCATTTGTAGGCCTTTCCGGCCTCAAATGCATTTTTGTCCCTATGAAATTTAGAATTTTTCTTAATCAGGATGTTTTTATTGAAAGACTCAAGATGAGTTTTGAGTTTATTCTCTTTAATGGAAACTGAAGGATGTGCCTGGAATTTTTTTAAAAGTTCGCAAATCCTAGTAATTTCAATGTCCAGTACTGAAGATCTTTTTGTGTATTCATCTATAAGTAACTGCAAAAGATTGCGTGAGCATGTTTGTAGAGCGTTTTCCCATGTGGATCTGAAAGTTGCATCCAGATCCTCCAAGGTGGGGAAGATCTGGATGCGAAGGCCCAATGGGTTGATGTTGCTTCTCATGTATTCTTGGAATGACCTCACATGCCAAAAAAATGAGGACTTTTTTTCTAGATTTTTAGAGAGTTTAAAAAACAAAGAGGAAATTTCTGTTTCAGTTCGGTCAGCGTCACCGAATTTGTCTAAGTACTGTTGCATCAAGGTTTCCCAATCCTGACCTAAAAATATATTTTCAAAGTGGGGAGTCTCCATCTCGGAAGTCATTTAGTAACGGGAAAAAGAATGATTTTTCCTTATTAAATGTGGGGGTATTGAAATTTAGGAAATTATATCAGAAGGGGGGGAAAAAAATGCCCCGAAGGGGAAATGGGATAGGAGAAGGGGGTTCAATCCCCTTAGGGGTATTAGTAAATTAGCATGCAATTTGTATAGTAATAACCTAAAGACGTTGGTCAAGTGGGGAATGGTATTTGCTACCAAAAAAAACTTTGAACAGAAAAGGGAGGGTGACCAACCAGTTTAGGAAAGAGAGCCGTGCCACGTCCAAAAATCTATGGATACAAGAAAGAGGGTTCCCCTGGGTGGACTTTTCCGGCACTTGCAAAGATAAACAAATAGGGTATATAGAAAAATATAGAGGGCGTTTTTATGTGTAGTAAAAGAGGTTGAATTTTATTAGTATTAACAATTGCATAGGATAAAAACAAGCAAAAAATTGTATACAATCCAGTAAAACTACATAGTAGCCATGATGAGCAAAGCACAATAAATGATGAGGGAGCTCTTCTCAAGCCCGACGCGTTTCGGGGTACTGACTATTTGTACGGTCCTTCTTCAGGGGCAAGATTGAGAGAGTTTCATCTAGGCTAATTGGGAAGGGAGAGAGACAAGGTCAGGTAATTGGTAGAGCATGGGGCAACATTAGATAATGAGTTGGAGTGATCAATTGATCGCCTACCTGAAAATATGCAGGCAGTTGCTTGTGAGAGTTTGTAAAAACAAAGGGAGATATAAAACAAGGGGGGGGGCCCAGGATCTGGTGGTAAATACTGGTATTGTAGCTGGTGTAGATCCCGCTACCTAGCTGGTGAACCATGCAGGATGGTAGGCTGCGGTCACCATAGGGGGAGTTTTTGTTGTTGTATGTGACAAGGACTCCCGTCCCGCCCGACCCAGGCGCGTGCAGAGGGAGCGACGTGCTGAGGTCACAGGAAGACGCCCCTGAAAAATAAAAAATATGTATATATAGATAGGACCTTGAGAAGGGGTCCATAAAAAAGGCTAAATATGTAAATATGTACCTCAATGAGAGTGAGGTGGTAAGTGGTGTGTATACTTATATCAAATGTATAGTTAATAAAAAAGGATACAGTACAGCCTATATTGTAATAGAAAAATATATATGTATAAATATATGGGAATTTGGGTTCAGTGTGGTATAGACTAGAAGTAAAATACCATTACCTATTCCATACCCCATGTAGTATGTGTATATAATGGAAAGTTTCCATAATGAGTACTATAAAAATACATATATGATAGTACAGCTGTAAGCAAGACCATGATATATCACCATGGCCAAGACTATGATATGTAAGGTAAAAGTAAGGATACAAAGTAACTAGCCCAGGAGGGCTCAGGATTGAGAGTGGACTCAAAATTGGTAGAGTATAGCTAGTGTAGTTAGGCAGAGAAGTGATAGGTGTATCTAAGACTACAGTAGTAAAAAATATATAATGGGTGTATCTGAGATCGAAACAACCAGATGGGTAAAGGTAAAAGTAGCAAGTAAATGGAAAATCCTACCTTAGATGAAGACAGGGATGTGTAACCACGACCTCACAGCCCGGCGTTCAGCAGTTGTGGCGCCTTGAAAGGTAGTGAGTGGGGCTGGTTAATGAAGTGCAGAGAATTTGGGTCAGCTGGCGTCAGAATGAGGCACAGCTGTAGACAGGGACGTACAGAACTGACCCCCCGAGGCGTGCGCGCGCGGCCTCACCCCAACCGCGCATGCGCAACGTCACGGCGTTTGGAGCAGCGTCGCGCACACCCGCCCCACCGGCACGGAAGTGCCACTCCAGCGGACTGCGCATGCCCGCCGGAGTGGCAACATGGAGGCAGTGGGCGTGAGCTGGAGAAACGCCCAGATACCTCCCTAGGTGCCGCCCAAGATAATCTTGTAGCGGCTTTCCGTGCCGGGCAGCCGCTCCGACCACCAGCGCACCGGGGGGGACGGGGGAAGGGGACCGTGCTACAATAAAACAACTTGGGAAAGTCATGTAAAAAGTCGTGTATCAAAAAATAGCTGTTACTGGGATATGTATGTCTATATTTCCCCTTATATATTTCCCCTTAAACCCCCCCCGCCTTTTTGTTCTGTTGTTATGTTTTCTCTCCCCCCTCCTCCCCCCCCTCAAGCCCCTTTTCCCCTCCCCCCCCCCCACCCCCTCCCCCTCCCTCCCCTCTGTACACTGGATATGTATACAATGTACCCATGTTTGCCTCTTTCCTTCTCTAGTCAAAAACATATACTTATGCCTGTTGCACATGTACTGTTCATTGGTATTCATATTTGTATATTCCCCCTATGTATATAAAGGTAGGCTGTCTACTTACGAATATTCTTTCATATTGTGTGATATCTCACTATGCCTACTGCCCCATGCCCTAATCTACAGACTTTAAATATTTTCCAGTATTACCTAAATTCTTTTATTTACCTGACCAGCAACTATCTTGCTCTGTAGCTGGCGGTCCCTGCATAAGGGGAAATATAGACATACATATCCCAGTAACAGCTATTTTTTGATACACGACTTTTTACATGACTTTCCCAAGTTGTTTTATTGTGGCACGGTCCCCTTCCCCCGTCCCCCCCGGTGCGCTGGTGGTCGGAGCGGCTGCCCGGCACGGAAAGCCGCTACAAGATTATCTTGGGCGGCACCTAGGGAGGTATCTGGGCGTTTCTCCAGCTCACGCCCACTGCCTCCATGTTGGCACTCCGGCGGGCATGCGCAGTCCGCTGGAGTGGCACTTCCGTGCCGGTGGGGCGGGTGTGCGCGACGCTGCTCCAAACGCCGTGACGTTGCGCATGCACGGTTGGGGCGGCGCCGCGCGCACACGCCTCGGGGGGTCAGTTCTGTACGTCCCTGTCTACAGCTGTGCCTCATTCTGACGCCAGCTGACCCAAATTCTCTGCACTTCATTAACCAGCCCCACTCACTACCTTTCAAGGCGCCACAACTGCTGAACGCCGGGCTGTGAGGTCGTGGTTACACATCCCTGTCTTCATCTAAGGTAGGATTTTCCATTTACTTGCTACTTTTACCTTTACCCATCTGGTTGTTTCGATCTCAGATACACCCATTATATATTTTTTACTACTGTAGTCTTAGATACACCTATCACTTCTCTGCCTAACTACACTAGCTATACTCTACCAATTTTGAGTCCACTCTCAATCCTGAGCCCTCCTGGGCTAGTTACTTTGTATCCTTACTTTTACCTTACATATCATAGTCTTGGCCATGGTGATATATCATGGTCTTGCTTACAGCTGTACTATCATATATGTATTTTTATAGTACTCATTATGGAAACTTTCCATTATATACACATACTACATGGGGTATGGAATAGGTAATGGTATTTTACTTCTAGTCTATACCACACTGAACCCAAATTCCCATATATTTATACATATATATTTTTCTATTACAATATAGGCTGTACTGTATCCTTTTTTATTAACTATACATTTGATATAAGTATACACACCACTTACCACCTCACTCTCATTGAGGTACATATTTACATATTTAGCCTTTTTTATGGACCCCTTCTCAAGGTCCTATCTATATATACATATTTTTTATTTTTCAGGGGCGTCTTCCTGTGACCTCAGCACGTCGCTCCCTCTGCACGCGCCTGGGTCGGGCGGGACGGGAGTCCTTGTCACATACAACAACAAAAACTCCCCCTATGGTGACCGCAGCCTACCATCCTGCATGGTTCACCAGCTAGGTAGCGGGATCTACACCAGCTACAATACCAGTATTTACCACCAGATCCTGGGCCCCCCCCTTGTTTTATATCTCCCTTTGTTTTTACAAACTCTCACAAGCAACTGCCTGCATATTTTCAGGTAGGCGATCAATTGATCACTCCAACTCATTATCTAATGTTGCCCCATGCTCTACCAATTACCTGACCTTGTCTCTCTCCCTTCCCAATTAGCCTAGATGAAACTCTCTCAATCTTGCCCCTGAAGAAGGACCGTACAAATAGTCAGTACCCCGAAACGCGTCGGGCTTGAGAAGAGCTCCCTCATCATTTATTGTGCTTTGCTCATCATGGCTACTATGTAGTTTTACTGGATTGTATACAATTTTTTGCTTGTTTTTATCCTATGCAATTGTTAATACTAATAAAATTCAACCTCTTTTACTACACATAAAAACGCCCTCTATATTTTTCTATATACCCTATTTGTTTATCTTTGCAAGTGCCGGAAAAGTCCACCCAGGGGAACCCTCTTTCTTGTATCCATAGATTTTTGGACGTGGCACGGCTCTCTTTCCTAAACTGGTTGGTCACCCTCCCTTTTCTGTGCATATTTATAATACATGGTGTATTTTATTTCTATATTTTTAGGTGATGTTGTGGATCCAGGTCATTTCACCAGTGAGAGTGCCCAGATCCTGATCAGGGAGATCATGTGGTGTAATAGGGACTTGGAAAGCATCCAGAAAAACATCAATGATATTCAAAACAAAATGAAGAACATCATTGATGTTTTAGGGAGAGTTTAAAACACCTCCAAATACCAGACTTTTTTCGTGTTTTTTTGATCGAAAAATTTTTTGCACCTTTTTTGACATATTCTCGAAAAGCCAAATTTTGAAGCGGCACACAATGGGGTTGATTTACTAAAGGCAAAAATACTGTGCACTTTGGAAAGTGCAGTTGCACATGGCAAGAGCAGTTGCTCCAGAGTTTTCTAAATGAGCAGAAGCTCTGCTGACTTTCATCAACCAATCATGTGCAATCAAAAATGCATTTTTTTTTATTTTCCTTGCATGTGATTAGGTATTCTTTGCAAAGTGAAGCTTTGCCTCATTTACTAAGCTCTGGAGCAACTGCACTTGCAGAGTGCAATTGCACTTTCCAAGGTGCACAGTCTGTTGGCTTTTAGTAAATCAACCCCAGTGTGTCAACATGTGCTATCTGCCATCACGGGAGATCAATGGATGCGTTTTGGGAGTGCAACCCCTTCCTCAATAATAAAGTAGCTGAGAGAAAGTGGTTGCACCCCCAAAACACGTCCGTTGATCCCCTGTGATGGCAGCTAGCACATGTTGACATTCTGCAATTTGTGTGCATCTTCAAAAATTGGCTTTTCCAGGGGTCACTTCACCCCATCTGAACGCAATATCAAACACAGTTTATAAATACTCATGTCTGATATTGCCTTCAATATCTACAAAAGTTGAACTTTGTAAGTTCCAGATTTTTGTATTTCTTGATGTTTTTAAAGATGCCTGTTTTACCTTAAATGGACATTTTGACTTTTATTAATGTGACCCAAAAAATTGTTATACAACAAACATGTTTGTTTGTTTTAAAAACCTTTTATAAATGCACATGTGATTGTGCTTGTATTAAAAAGATTGATAATCAAGAATGTGTGGATTCTTCTTTCAATGCTCCAAAACTTTTGTTGTGGTAAAATTGGTGTTTTCTGTGACAATGGGGGTTATTTCCTAAGGGCAAATCCACTTTGCACTACAAGTGCAGTTTCAGTGCAGCCTCAAGTGCACTTGTAGTGCAAAGTGTATTTGCCTTTAGTAAATAACACCCAACAGTGCTTTCTAATGTTACACAATCACGCCATTTTCAGAACTACACACATTTCAGTCAGGGTCAGCTAAAAGAAACACAAGCAGTAATAAATGTCAGCAAATATTTTAGTAGGTAACACATTTTTTTATTTAAAAAAAGGCTCAGACATTGTCTGGCATATTGATGCCCCCCCTAGCCACAAAGTATTCAAGGTATCTTAGAAGGATCTCGTGGGCACTCAGGGGGGGCAAGCTAGGACGGCCAGCTTCAAGCGCCGTCAGGGTTGGTTCATTTACATGAATTCCGGCCTCAGGCCCCACTGAGGCAGCATAGTTGGCAGAATTTCGCCTTCAAAAGTTGTGGAGAACACAGCACGCCAGGATGATATGATTCAGTTTATACTCCGCCATGTGTATGGGTGTAAGAAATAGCCGGAACCGGCTAGCCATGATTCCAAACGTGTTCTCCACCACTCTTCTGGCTCTGGCCAGCCGGTAATTAAAAACCCTCTGGTCCGGGATGAGGGTCCTCATAGGGAATGGCCGCATAAGATGGTCCCCCAGCGCAAACGCTTCATCTGCAACGAAGACGAATGGGAGTCCTTACACATTGTCTTCTGGAGGTGGCAAGTCCAAGCTGCCATTCTGGAGACGCCTGTAGAACTCCGTCTGGGCGATGACTCCACCATCCGACATCCGGCCATTCTTCCCCACGTCCACATACAGGAACTCATAAGTAGCCGACACCACTGCCAACATCACAATACTATTGAACCCCTTGTAATAGTATGACCCCGAGTTGGGTGGTGGGACAATGTGGACTTGTTTCCCATCAATTGCCCCTCCGCAGTTAGGAAAGTCCCACTGCTGGGCAAAGTGGGAGGCCACAGTCTGCCTTTCCTGTGGCGTGGAAGGAAACTGTGGAGTCAAACCAGAAAAATTAATTAATCATTTTGCACATAAACATGGAAAGCAGATTAGACACAAACATTGTTGGCCAACATCAGTATAACATTTATTTTAGGGACTATTTAAACACAAAGGTATAAGGTCCACCTATTAGATTCCCCCCCATGGGCCATTTTATTAATTTTATGGGGGGGAGGGAGATGTTTTGGCCAGGTAACCCTCTCCACTTCATTGAGAGATGAATGCCTAAATAATGTGGATTACTTTGGTCAGCCCCTCCTTACTTTACACTATTGGCAGCCCACTGGACAGGTAAGAAGTGTCATAATACAAAGAGATAAATACACACTGTACACATTTGAGCACATTTTTACATTCTGCTATTACCTATCAAGATAATAGGATACAAAAACTTTAAGCATTACCATTTGAAAGTATTCAGGCAGGCCCCTGCACTACATGCTTTGGGGAATTCATTCATAAATCTGACCACTAAAGAGGTGGGTATAGTGTGTATGGGTTTGGCAAAGTCAGCAGATAGAGGATTGAGGATAGATAGAGGATTGGTATCAGCTGAGTTAGCAGTTGGGGGGAGGGAGGGTTCAAAAAGATTTTGGGAGACCAAAAAAAAAGCCTCTGGCACTATGTCTGAATTTAAAGCACACATCACAATTTTACACATTTTAGGGGGTGTTTAGGGTAAAGCACTACAATGGAGCTGACAAAATACATTGTTAAGTGACTACACGAGGTGAATATAGGCCCAGGAGAGCATGCTGGGGAGGTAAGTGAAGGCAAATATGTAAAAGGACAAAAAAAATAACATAAAAATCCAGCATGCATGAGGACAAAGGGGACATTCACAGCATATTACAATCATGGTAATTAGTAGACATGTGCATTCGTTTTCGTCCGAATGCATTTTCGTCCGAATTTCAGGTATTTTCGTTATCGTTTTAACAAAAGATTCGACGTAGGGGAGAAAGATTCGACGTAGGGGAGAAAAGATTTGACGTAGGGGAGAAAAGATAAATAAAAATAATGATGATGATGAATGTTATTGGCTGATTGTAACCAAAGAGGAGGAGCAGTAAAATAGCTAGAACTAAGTACACAAGTACTTTGGCTTATGGTGTCTGTTGAAAGTTCTAAGATTTTCGGACGAATGCAATTTTTAACGAAAAATGAAATAAATAAAAACGAATTTCGGGAGTAACTAAAAAATGTATTTTTCGGACGAAAACGGAATTCCGAAACAAAATATTTCAGTGTGCACATGTCTAGTAATTAAGGAATGAGGAAAGAAATACAATATATTAACAAACATTCTAGACAATAAAATGTGATGTTAAAGGATAAAAATCTTACCTTAATATACTCCTTCTGAAGGACCTGGATGATGGCAGAACAGGTCTCTGGGATAATGATCCCCAGAGCCTGGGGGGAGATGCCTGTCGAGAACTTAAGGTCCTGCAGGCTTCTCCCCATCTCCAAGTACTGCAGGGTGGCGACTAGCCCCTGCTCCGCAGGGATGGCTTGCCTCATGCAGGTATCCTGCCTGCTGATATAGGGGATCAGGAAAGCCAACAAATGGTGAAATATGGGGTCCGTCATCCTGAGAAAGTTCCTGAAATCGTCAGGATTATTCTCACGGATCTCACGGAGCAAAGGCATGTGACAGAACTGGTCACGCTGGAGCAACCAATTCTTGGTCCATGAACTCCTCCCCACCCTGTTCATGGACTGGGCTTGTGTCAAAGTAAGGACCCCAACACCAAGCCCCCGCACAGCACGAACTCTACGAGGAGTACGTATACGCAACATGGCTAGAAAACGGTCAGCTGCTCAGAACGAAGTAACAGAACGCACTGAAGAACAGCAAGGCCTGTGAAGAGCGACCTGAAAATCAGTAACGAACGAACACAATGAGAAGTCAATTGTACTCGCTGCACGCACTGAAGACCAGATAAAAACCCACAAGCACAAACTGAACAGCAGAAAACGATCTGAAAACTATGAGTCTGAAAAAGCGCGAATCGTCTCTCACCAAACTTTTACTAACACGAGATTAGCAAAAGTAGCCCAAAGGGTGCCGCTCTTAGTTCTGAACTGCCCTTTTATAGTCTCGTCGTACGTGGTGTACATGACCGCGTTCTTGGCGATCGGAAATTCTGACAACTTTGTGCGACCGTGTGTACGCAAAACAAGTTTGAGCCAACATCCGTCGGAAAAAATCTATGGATTTTGTTGTCGGAATGTCCGATCAATGTCCGATCGTGTGTACGGGGCATTACAGTACTATTTAAAGAAGGAAACTAGCATTCAAACAAAGAAACAAAAAACAAGCACTTGGTGTCTAAGCTTAAATAATCAGTATTAATTACCAGGCATGTATCATCCATCAGGATCAGTTAAGTTACACCATTGAAATCTGACATGGAAATCATTCTTTCATTTTTTCATATTAAATCAACATTTCAGATACAAAGTGCCGGGTAAGCACATTTTTTATTGCTTATTTTCCTTCTGGTGTTTCCTGGATGTCTAGATGCAAGGTAATCTCCCTTACTTACGAAACTTTGTTGTATACAGGGAGTTGTATAAGCCGTCAATTCTGCAGTTGTGTTTTGGTAAGCAGCTGGGGGCTTCAATTTTTGCCATTCCGAGTCATGAGATGCTTAAGGCTTAGTGCCGCTCGGTTGTAGTTGAAGCAGGATTTGTCAGGAGGCAGAGGCGTAACTAGAACCTTCAGGGCCCCAGTGCAAGAAACCCAGAGGGGCCTCTGACCCCAGCCAAGGCCCTTCCCACTGATTCCGGGGCCCTTTACTCCCCTCCCGGCACCCTTTATTATGGTCCTGTAGCAAGCCCCCTTCCTGCCGTCTTGGCTCCCCCATGGTAGCGGAACTCCAGGGCCTGGTCACAAGTGTGACCTTTGTGACCCTGGTAGTTCCATCACTGATGTCCCTAGTGCTTTATTTTTGTTCTTTTATTTATTTATTTTTTTTACAATTGCGGGCTTTGGTGAAAAATCAGGGGTCTAAGACTTTGGAGACAAAGAAGGAAGATTGGCAACACAGCCCTCAATCTCCATTCTCCAATCTCCAAAGCCTCAGCTCGGCAGAATGAATAGACAGGAATAGCTCTGCACAGAGCTTCCTGTTCATTCACAAACTGAAGCATAGCAAACGGTTTACTATGCTTTTGTTATGAATGAACAGTGTCAGTGGTCAGTACTGATCACTGACTCTGTCCATTCAGAAAAGGAACCTCTTTACCGGCCCCTTTTCCGCTCTCCATCCTGACACATACCCCGCAGCAGCTGGCAGGAGGGGGAGGGGGAAGCCAGCAGCACTGCGGGGGGTGAGTGGGGCCAGAAGAATACACAGGGGCCCAAGGGCAACAGGACCTAGATAGGAGGGGTGGCGGGGCTGCATATAAAGGAACCATTGCCCTCCATTTTCCTCCTGCAGCCGCTGAATGCCTGTGGGAGGGTTAGGTGGAGAAGTGGGCTTTCAGTGGCTGCATGGTTCTTCTATATGCTGCTGGTGCTCCTATCCAATCACATCTAACAGGCATTTTTCAGTGAATGCACAGGGATTAGAGCCCTCTGTTTTTTCTGGAAGGCTCACAGCCTGATATTATTATGGTGAAGCCAGTTCTCCAGGTCTTCAGATCTTTGTAAGTTGGTGGAAATATTATGCATTGCTACATTGACGTCCATGTATAGAGGGTGCACCACATCTTCCAATTCGCCTACGAGGCCCACGAAGGCTGACGTGCACTCCTGCACTTTCTAGAGATCGTGTTAGCGAAAGGACAGTTCCTCCATTTGTGTACCAGAAGAATCTAAAAGATTGTCCCCTCCCTCGCCTGTTATGTTTTGGTGCTATTGGTTCTATTGTACCCATGACAACAGAAGTTCCTCTGTCTTCCTTTAATCCCCAGATGGAGAGCTTTGAGGACTTGCTGCAATCATCTGACCCCACATACTGTATAAAAGCAAAGGAAGATAGACTCATGAGACTTTTCTGAGGTTATGAAAGTTATGATAAAGTAGAGCTACATCATAAATTTCAGAACAGAGGTATAAAAAAACATATTTAGAGCCCAATGTCCTCCCATTCATTGTGTGCATCTACATTGAAAGTATTTTCAAAGTCCCCAGACCCATCCATGTATCTTCTTCTGTTGACAAGCAGCTCACTGGGGATGTCTTGCTGGGGATGTCTTGCTGGAGTGTCTTCTTGACAGCAGGAATAAGTCCATCAGTTTCACGGTCTCCAACACACTTTTTTTTCCCTATACCTAGTTCCTCAATGTTTAGGGAGATAAAGCAGAGATGATCGGATGCTGTATGCTTCTTTGTGCATTTGCTGCCTGCTCTGGCGTGCAATTTTAGAGAGAGCTCAGCTTCTAAGCGATCATCTTCCACAGCTGTTGGCCACTGCCCCTACATTTTCATTGTTAAAAGTAGCATGACAATACTTATACCATGGTTAGAATACAATGGTTATTAGCTTAGAAAAATTGAAAGTTCCAGTAAACTTGTGCCAAATATTATGGAGTGATTCCGGGATTTTAATAAATTTGTTTTTTGACACTGATAAAGCTGATACCTAAATCCTACAGCATAGAGTGCAGGACTTGTATTCATACATATAGCCCAATCCACTCCATGAAATGCCTGTTTTTGATAGTGTCCTTAGGAAATGGATTTGTTCTCCTCTGGAGAAGTATTTTTCTTTCCAAACCATTGAACCATTTTTTTTCTTTGAAGCTTCTATTAAAATTTCACTTCTTATTTCCTTGAGCTATCCACGAGTTTCTGGATTGGTTACCTTCAGTGTAGGGATGAGCCGAACACCCCCCCCCCCCGGTTCGGTTCGCACCAAAACTTGCAAACAGACCAAAACTTCGCACGAACATTAGAACCCCAGTGAAGTCTATGGGACTCGAATGTTCGAAATCAAAAGTGCTCATTTTAACCACTTGCCGACCGCCTAACGCAGATATACTGCGGCAGAATGGCACGGGCAGGCAGATTCACGTTCCCATACGTGATCTGCCTCCCCCCGGTGCCAGCGGCGGTCGGCATTTCACTGGGAGCATTGGGAGGCAAGGGGGAGACCATCCGATCGTGGCCCCCCCTCGCGATCGCTCCCAGCCAATGGGCATCCTCCTCTGCCTGTGTGTAGTTTCACACAGGCAGAGGATGTGATGTCATCTCTCCTCGGCTTTGGCAGTTTCCGTTCCAGCGCAGAGGAGAGAAGACATGTAAGTGCACAACACACACACACAGTAGAACATGCCAGGCACATAAAACACCCCCGACCCCCCCCCCGATCGCCCCCCGATCCCCCCCAATCACCCCCCCCTGTCACAAACTGACACCAAGCAGTATTTTTTTTTTTTCTGATTACTGCATGGTGTCAGTTTGTGACAGTTACAGTGTTAGGGCAGTGAGTGTTACCCCCCTTTAGGTCTAGGATACCCCCCTAACCCCCCCTAATAAAGTTTTAACCCCTTGATCACCCCCTGTCACCAGTGTCACTAAGCGATCATTTTTCTGATCGCTGTATTAGTGTCGCTGGTGACGCTAGTTAGGGAGGTAAATATTTAGGTTCGCCGTCAGCGTTTTATAGCGTCAGGGACCCCCATATACTACCTAATAAATGTTTTAACCCCTTGATTGCCCCCTAGTTAACCCTTTCACCACTGATCACCGTATAAGTGTTACGGGTGACGCTGGTTAGTTCGTTTATTTTTTATAGTGTCAGGGCACCCGCCGTTTATTACCGAATAAAGGTTTAGCCCACTGATCGGCCGGCGGTGATATGCGTCGCCCCAGGCAGCGTCAGATTAGCGCCAGTACCGCTAACACCCACGCACGCAGCATACGCCTCCCTTAGTGGTATAGTATCTGTACGGATCAATATCTGATCCGATCAGATCTATACTAGCGTCCCCAGCAGTTTAGGGTTCCCAAAAACGCAGTGTTAGCGGGATCAGCCCAGATACCCGCTAGCACCTGTGTTTTGCCCCTCCGCCCGGCCCGGCCCGGCCCAGCCCACCCAAGTGCAGTATCGATCGATCACTGTCACTTATAAAACACTAAACGCATAACTGCAGCGTTCGCAGAGTCAGGCCTGATCCCTGCGATCGCTAACAGTTTTCTTGGTAGCGTTTTGGTGAACTGGCAAACACCAGCCCCAGGCAGCGTCAGGTTAGCGCCAGTACCGCTAACACCCACGCACGCACCGTACACCTCCCTTAGTGGTATAGTATCTGAACGGATCAATATCTGATCCGATCAGATCTATACTAGCGTCCCCAGCAGTTTAGGGTTCCCACAAACGCAGTGTTAGCGGGATCAGCCCAGATACCTGCTAGCACCTGCGTTTTGCCCCTCCGCCCGGCCCAGCCCAGCCCACCCAAGTGCAGTATCGATCGATCACTGACACTTACAAAACACTACACGCATACAGTAACTGCAGCGTTCGCAGAGTCAGGCCTGATCCCTGCGATCGCTAACAGTTTTTTTTGTAGCATTTTGGTGAACTGGCAAGCACCAGCGGCCTAGTACACCCCGGTCGTAGTCAAACCAGCACTGCAGTAACACTTGGTGACGTGGCGAGTCCCATAAGTGCAGTTCAAGCTGGTGAGGTGGCAAGCACAAGTAGTGTCCCGCTGCCACCAAAAAGACAAACACAGGCCCGTCATGCCCATAGTGCCCTTCCTGCTGCATTCGCCAATCCTAATTGGGAACCCACCGCTTCTGCAGCGCCCGTACTTCCCCCATTCACATCCCCAACCAAATGCAGTCGGCTGCATGAGAGGCATTTTTATGTACAGGTACAGCATTGCACAGACTAGGCACACTTTCACAGGGTCTCCCAAGATGCCATCGCATTTTGAGAGACCCGAACCTGGAACCGGTTACAGTTATAAAAGTTAGTTACAAAAAAAAGTGTAAAAAAAAAAAACACATACAAAAATATAAAATAAAAAAAAATAGTTGTCGTTTTATTGTTCTCTCTCTCTCTATTCTCTCTATTGTTCTGCTCTTTTTTACTGTATTCTATTCTGCAATGTTTTATTGTTATTATGTTTTATCATGTTTGTTTTTCAGGTATGCAATTTTTTATACTTTACCGTTTACTGTGCTTTATTGTTAACCATTATTTTGTCTTCAGGTACGCCATTCACAACTTTGAGTGGTTATACCAGAATGATGCCTGCAGGTTTAGGTATCATCTTGGTATCATTCTTTTCAGCCAGCGGTCGGCTTTCATGTAAAAGCAATCCTAGTGGCTAATTAGCCTCTAGACTGCTTTTACAAGCAGTGGGAGGGAATGCCCCCCCCCCAACGTCTTCCGTGTTTTTCTCTGGCTCTCCTGTCTCAACAGGGAACCTGAAAATGCAGCCTGTGATTCAGCCAGCTGACCATAGAGCTGATCAGAGACCAGAGTGGCTCCAAACATCCCTATGGCCTAAGAAACCGGAAGCTACGAGCATTTTATGACTTAGATTTCGCCGGATGTAAACAGCGCCATTGGGAAATTGGGAAAGCATTTTATCACACCGATCTTGATGTGGTCAGATGCTTTGAGGGCAGAGGAGAAATCTAGGGTCTAATAGACCCCAATTTTTTCAAAAAAGAGTACCTGTCACTACCTATTGCTATGATAGGGGATATTTACATTCCCTGAGATAACAATAAAAATGATTTTAAAAAAAAAAATGAAAGGAACAGTTTAAAAATAAGATAAAAAAAAAAAATAATAATAAAGAAAAAAAAAAAAAAAAAGCACCCCTGTCCCCCCTGCTCTCGCGCTAAGGCGAACGCAAGCGTCGGTCTGGCGTCAAATGTAAACAGCAATTGCACCATGCATGTGAGGTATCACCGCGAACGTCAGATCGAGGGCAGTAATTTTAGCAGTAGACCTCCTCTGTAAATCTAAAGTGGTAACCTGTAAAGGCTTTTAAAGGCTTTTAAAAATGTACTTAGTTTGTCGCCACTGCACGTTTGTGCGCAATTTTAAAGCATGTCATGTTTGGTATCCATGTACTCGGCCTAAGATCATCTTTTTTATTTCATCAAACATTTGGGCAATATAGTGTGTTTTAGTGCATTAAAATTTAAAAAAGTGTGTTTTTTCCCCAAAAAATGCGTTTGAATCGCTGCGCAAATACTGTGTGAAAAAAAAAATGAAACACCCACCATTTTAATCTGTAGGGCATTTGCTTTAAAAAAATATATAATGTTTGGGGGTTCAAAGTAATTTTCTTGCAAAAAAAAATTATTTTTTTATGTAATCAAAAAGTGTCAGAAAGGGCTTTGTCTTCAAGTGGTTAGAAGAGTGGGTGATGTGTGACATAAGCTTCTAAATGTTGTGCATAAAATACCAGGACAGTTCAAAATCCCCCCAAATGACCCCATTTTGGAAAGTAGACACCCCAAGCTATTTGCTGAGAGGCATGTCGAGTCCATGGAATATTTTATACTGTGACACAAGTTGCGGGAAAGAGACAATTTTTTATTTTTTTTAAATTTTTTTGCGCAAAGTTGTCACTAAATGATATATTGCTCAAACATGCCATGGGGATATGTGAAATTACACCCCAAAATACATTCTGTTGCTTCTCCTGAGTACGGGGATACCACATGTGTGAGACTTTTTGGGAGCCTAGCCGCGTACGGGACCCCGAAAACCAAGCACCGCCTTCAGGCTTTCTAAGGCCGTAAATTTTTGATTTCACTCTTCACTGCCTATCACAGTTTCGGAGGCCATGGAATGCCCAGGTGGCAAAAAAAACCCCCAAATGACCCCATTTTGGAAAGTAGACACCCCAAGCTATTTGATGAGAGGTATAGTGAGTATTTTGCAGACCTCACTTTTTGTCACAAAGTTTTGAAAATTGAAAAAAGAAAAAAATAATTTTTTTTCTCGTCTTTCTTTATTTTCAAAAACAAATGAGAGCTGCAAAATACTCACCATGCCTCTCAGCAAATAGCTTGGGGTGTCTACTTTCCAAAATGGGGTCATTTGGGGGGGGGTTTGTGCCACCTGGGCATTCCATGGCCTCCGAAACTGTGATAGGCAGTGAAGAGTGAAATCAAAAATTTACACCCTTAGAAATCCTGAAGGCGGTGATTGGTTTTCGGGGCCCCGTACGCGGCTAGGCTCCCAAAAAGTCCCACACATGTGGTATCCCCGTACTCAGGAGAAGTAGCTAAATGTATTTTGGGGTGCAATTCCACATATGCCCATGGCCTGTGTGAGCAATATATCATTTAGTGACAACTTTGTGCAAAAAAAAAAATAAAAAAATAATTTGTCACTTTCCCGCAACTTGTGTCAAAATATAAAACATTCCATGGACTCAACATGCCTCAAAGCAAATAGCTTGGGGTGTCTACTTTCCAAAATGGGGTCAATTGGGGGGGTTTTATGCCATCTGGGCATTTTATGGCCTTCAAAACTGTGATAGGTAGTGAGGAGTAAAATAAAAAATGTACGCCCTTAGAAATCCTGAAGGCAGTGATTGGTTTTTGGGGCCCTGTACGCAGCTAGGCTCCCAAAAAGTCCCACACATGTGGTGTCCCCATACTCAGGAGAAGCAGCTAAATGTATTTTGGGGTGCAATTCCACATATGCCCATGGCCTGTGTGAGCAATATATCATTTAGTGACAACTTTTTGTAATTTTTTTTTTTTTTTTTGTCATTATTCAATCACTTGGGACAAAAAAAAATGAATATTAAATGGGCTCAACATGCCTCTCAGCAATTTCCTTGGGGTGTCTACTTTCCAAAATGGGGTCATTTGTGGGGGTTTTGTACTGCCCTGCTATTTTAGCACCTCAAGAAACGACATAGGCAGTCATAAATTAAAGGCTGTGTAAATTCCAGAAAATGTACCCTAGTTTGTAGGCGCTATAACTTTTGCGCAAACCAATAAATATACACTTATTGACATTTTTTTTACCAAAGACATGTGGCCGAATACATTTTGGCCTAAATGTATGACTAAAATTGAGTTTATTGGATTTTTTTTAGAACAAAAAGTAGAAAATATCATTTTTTTTCAAAATTTTCGGTCTTTTTCCGTGTATAGCGCAAAAAATAAAAATGGCAGAGGTGATCAAATACCATCAAAAGAAAGCTCTATTTGTGGGAAGAAAAGGACGCAAATTTCGTTTGGGTACAGCATTGCATGACCGCGCAATTAGCAGTTAAAGCGACGCAGTGCTGAATTGTAAAAAGTGCTCTGGTCAGGAAGGGGGTAAAACCTTCCGGGGCTGAAGTGGTTAAAGGCTAATTTGCATGGTATTGTCCTAAAAAGGTTTTGGGGACCTGGGTCCTGCCCCATGGGACATGTATCAATGCAAAAAAAGTTTTAAAGACGGCCGTTTTTTTCGGGAGCAGTGATTTTAATAATGCTTAACCACTTGACCACTGGGCACTTAAACCCCCTTCCTAACCAGACCAATTTTCAGCTTTCGGTGCTCTCACACTTTGAATGACAATTACTCAGTCATGCAAAACTGTACCCAAATGAATTTTTTGTCCTTTTTTTCACACAAATAGAGCTTTCTTTTGGTGGTATTTAATCACCGCTGGGTTCTTTATTTTTTGCGCTATAAAAGAAAAAAGACCGAAAATTCTGTAAAAAAAATGCATTTTTCTTCGTTTCTGTTATAAAATTTGCCAATTAGTAATTTTTTCTTCACATATTTTGGCCAAAATGTGTACCGCTACATATCTTTGGTAAAAATAACCCAAAGTCCACAAGCTATGGTGCCAATCTCTGAAAATTGATCACACCTGAAGTACTGACGGCCTATCTCATTTCTTGAGACCCTAACATGCCAGAAAAGTACAAATACCCCCCAAATGACCCTTTTTTGGAAAGAAGACATTCCAAGGTATTTAGAAAGATGCATGATGAGTTTTTTGAAGTTGTCATTTTTTCCCACAATTCTTTGCAAAATCAAGATTTTTCTTTTCTTTTTTTTTTTTCACAAAATTGTCAGATTAGCAGGTTATTTCTCACACACCGCATATGCATACCACAAATTACACCCCAAAACACATTCTGCTATTACTCCCGAGTACGGCGATACCACATGTGTGAGACTTTTACACAGCGTGGCCACATACAGCTGCCCAACATGCACGGAACACCTTCAGGCGTTCTGGAGTGCCCAGGCCAATTCTGACATTTCTCTCCTACATGTAAAAATCATAATTTATTTGCTAGAAAATTACATAGAACCCCAAAACATTATATATATTTTTTTAGCAAAGACCCTAGAAAATACAATGGCGGTCGTTGCAACTTTTTATCTCGCACTGTATTTGCGCAGCAATTTTTCGAACACGTTTTGTTTGAAAAAAAAACAGTTTTGTGCTTTCAAAAAAAACAAAACAGTAAAGTTAGCCCAATGTTTTTGCATAATGTGAAAGATGAAGTTATGCCGAGTAAATAGATACCTAACATGTCACCCTTCAAAATTGCACACGCTCGTGGAATGGCGCCAAACTTCGCTACTTAAAAAAACCCCATAGGAGACGCTTTCAAAAATTTTACTGGTTACATGTTGTGAGTTACAGAGGAGGTCTAGGGCCAAAATTATTGTTCTCGCTCTACCGATCGCAGCGATACCTCACATGTGTGGTTTGAACACCATTTTCATATGTGGGCGCAACTTACGTATGCATTCGCTTCTGACTGCGAGCACACAGGGACACGGGGAAATTTTTTTTTTTTTTTTTTTTTTTATTGTTCATTTTACTTTATTTATTTTAGTTTGAGGCTTTTTTCCAAAAAATAAATTTTTTGATCACTTTTATTTCTATTACAAGGAATGTAAATATCCCCTGTAATAGGAATATGGCATGACAGGTCCTCTTTACAGTGAGATATGGGGTCAATAAGACCCCACATCTCACCTCTAGGCTGGGAAGCCTGAAATAAAAATAAAAAAAAATTATCCTGGCTTCGATCGTAACGGTGAGTCGGTAGAAGCACCTGAGGGCAGCGAGAGGGGGGCGTCCCCTCTCGCCTCCCGTAAGAATGATCAAGCAGTGGAACAGCCGCTATGATCGTTCTTATGGTGCAGGGAATCGCCGGCTGAAAAAGATGATATCTGAATGATGCCTGTAGCTGCACCCATCATTCAGATATCCCCGCACAAAGTTAAGGACGTCGTATGACGACATACCAAAAATGACACCCCAAAATAGATTCTCCTGCTCCTCCTGAGTACGGCGATACCACATGTGTGAGACTTCCACAGCCTGGCCACATACAGAGGCCGAGTATGGCTGAGCATGGCAAGGTATGGCGGGGTATGGCGGAGTATGGCGGAGTATGGCGGGGCATGGTGGAGCATGGCGGGGCATGGCGGGGCATGGCGGGGCATGGTGGGGTATGGCGGAGTATGGCGGGGCATGGCGGAGCATGGCGGAGTATGGCAGAGTATGGCGGGGTATGGCGGGGCATGGCGGAGCATGGCGGAGTATAGCGGGGCATGGCGGAGTATGGCGGGGCATGGCGGGGTATGGCGGAGTATGGCGGGGCATGGCGGAGTATGGCGGGGCATGGCGGGGTATGGCGGAGTATGGCGGGCATGGCGGAGTATTGCACAGGGTTGCACAGGATCATTGCAGAGTATTGCACAGGATCATTGCAGAGTATTGCACAGGGTTGCACAGGATCATTGCAGAGTATTGCACAGGGTTGCAGAGTATTGCACAGGGTTGTACAGGATCATTGCAGAGTATTTCACAGGGTTGCAGAGTATTTCACAGGGTTGCAGAGTATTGCACAGGGTTGCAGAGTATTGCACAGGGTTGCACAGGATCATTGCAGAGTATTGCACAGGGTTGCAGAGTATTGCACAGGGTTGCACAGGGTCATTGCAGAGTATTGCACAGGGTCATTGCAGAGTATTGCACAGGGTCATTGCAGAGTATTGCACAGGGTCATTGCAGAGCATAGGCAGGGATGGCTGAGCATGGATGGATGGATGTGACTGTACATGTCACTGAGCTGCGCTGTGGGCACTACACATCCAGCCCACAGCGCGGCTCACATCCGATCTCTCCCCCTCTGTACCGATCGGTACAGAGAGGGGAGGGAGGAACCGGCGTCATGACATGACGCCGGTTTGCTTACATGTGATCGCTCCATCATTTGACGGAGCGATCACATGGTAAACGCCCGCGATCAGCGGCCGTTTACCTTGATCCGTGATGCGCCGGGTCCTCTGGACCCGGCGGTCACAGATGTTCCCGTGTGCGCGCCCCAGGGGGGCATATGACGTGATCCCAGAGTTATCCAGCTGCCCTGCAGCCGTCATTTGGCTATAGGGCGGTTGGCAAGTGGTTAAAGCCAAACAATAAAAGTGTAATATTCCTTTAAATTTCGTACCTGGGGGGTGTCTATAGTATGCCTGTAAAGGGGTGCATGTTTCCCGTGTTTAGAACAGTCTGACAGCAAAATTACATTTCAAAGGAAAAAAAGTCATTTAAAACGACTCGCGGCTATTAAAAGTTCATTGATAAAAACTGCATGGGATTTCCGCACAGGGGAACCCCGAACCAAAATTAAAAAAAAAAAAACTTGCGTGGGGGTCCCCCTAAATTCCATACCAGGCCCTTCAGGTCTGGTATGGATTTTAAGGGAAACCCCGCACCAAAATAAAAAAAAAATTGGCATGGGGTCCCCACAAAAATTCATACCAAACCCTTATCCGAGCACGCAACCTGGCAGGCTGCAGGAAAAGAGGGGGGATGAAAGAGTGCCCCCCTCCTGAACCGTACCAGGCCACATGCCCTCAACATTGGGAGGGTGCTTTGGGGTAGCCCCCCAAAACACCTTGTCCCCATGTTGATGAGGACAAGGGCCTCATCCCCACAACCCTTGGCCGGTGGTTGTGGGGGTCTGCGGGCGGGGGGCTTATCAGAATCTGGAAGCCCCCTTTAACAAGTGGACCCCCAGATCCCAGCCCCCCTCTGTGGGAAATGGTAAGGGGGTACTTGTACCCCTACCATTTCACAAAAAAACTGTCAAAGATGTTAAAAATGACAAGAGACAGTTCTTGACAATTCCTTTATTCCTTTATTCTTTTTTCCATCTTCTTTCTTCTATCTTCCTTTGGTTTTTTCCTCCATCTTCTTCTTCCTCCGATCCTCTGCTTCTTTCTCCGGTGTTCTTGTCTTGCCATTTCACACAGGGGGGGCCGGGATCTGGGGGTCCCCTTGTTAAAGGGGGCTTCCAGATTCCGATAAGCCCCCCGCCCGCAGACCCCCACAACCACCGGCCAAGGGTTGTGGGGATGAGGCCCTTGTCCTCATCAACATGGGGACAAGGTGCTTAGGTGCTTTGGGGAGCTACCCCAAAGCACCCTCCCAATGTTGAGGGCATGTGGCCTGGTACAGTTCAGGAGGGGGGGTGCTCTCTGGTCCCCCCCTCTTTTCCTGCGGCCTGCCAGGTTGCGTGCTCGGATAAGGGTCTGGTATGGATTTTTGGGGGGACTCCACGCCAATTTTTTTTTTAATTTCGGTGCGGGGTTCCCCTTAAAATCCATACCAGACCTGAAGGGTCTGGTATGAATTTTGAGGGGGACCCCTACGTCATTTTTTTTTACATTTTGGCGCAGGGTTCCCCTTAATATCCATACCAGACCTGAAGGGCCTGGTATAGAATTTAGGGGGACCCCCACGCCAGTTTTTTTTTTTTAATGTTAGTTCAGGGTTCCCCTGTGGGGAAATCCCATGCAGTTTTTATCAATGAACTTTTATGTGTATTGTCGGACCGGCAATTCATTAATAGCCGCGAGTAGTTTTAAATGACTTTTTTTCCTTTGTAATGTCATTTTGCTGTCAGACTGTTCTAAACACAGGAAACATGCACCCCTTTACAGGCATACCATAGACACCCCCCAGGTACGAAATTTAAAGGAATATTACACTTTTATTGTTTGACTTTAAGTATTATTAAAATCACTGCTCCCGAAAAAACGGCCCTTTTTAAAACTTTTTTTTGCATTGATACATGTCCCCTGGGGTAAGACCCAGGTCCCCAAACACTTTTTATGACAATACCATGCATATAAGCCTTTAAAATTAGCACTTTTGATTTCTCCCATAGACTTTTAAAGGGTGTTCTGTGGCTTTCGAATTTGCCGCGAACACCCCAAATTGTTCGCTGTTCGGCGAACTGTCGAACAGCCGATGTTCGAGTCGAACATGAGTTCGACTCGGACTCGAAGCTCATCCCTACTTCAGTGTGTACCTAGGGACCTTACTCAGTCAGCATATAATGTTTGCTTCAGGCACTGGATCCTATGTTAGGCCCTCACCTCGGCACGTAGTGCAATGTAAGTAGTTAGCTACAGGTCCAGGTCCAGGGCCATGGTCCATTTGTATGGTTCCCAGGCCCTAAAGACTCCTTTGGAGTATACCCATCATGACAGATGATGCCAGGGCCTCTTTTAGACCCTATATTGTAAATAAAGTAAGACAGGGTTTCCTTGTATGTTGTGTCCTTGGCTTTTCACATCACAATCTGGAGTGTGTTGCATATTTTGGAGTTTTACAGGCAGGGGATTTGGGAGTCTGACTACGGAAGATGGATGTGGGTGTGTTAACATGAGGTTACCCAATGGCTGCAGCTGTGTTGTATTAGGTTGTTATGGTAGTAGCTGAGAAGCTTATATAATGGTTCTGGCTGAACGGCTCTCCTACCTACTGAAGGAAGCCTATTGGAAGGCGCTACACATCTAGAGGGGAGGAGCCGAGCCTGTGACATCATGCTGCCACCGCTTTGTATGAGGAGATTGGTGAGCCAGCTGATGTAGATTTGTTACAACCACTTTTTACTGTTTTATCTTGTAAGTGCATTCCATTGGAGGTTTTATTAAATAGTTAAATGGGAAAGCACTATGTATCTGCTTCTTTGTTTCCTATGGTCCAGTTGTTGAACGTCAATATAAGAGTGAGAGATAACTGAGACTTGAGGAAGAAAGCAGTTGTCCCCAGGAGTAGAGTGATATTTGATGAGGGGCCTGATTATTTCTATTTTGAGGTGAATAGGTTTTTCATCTGGTGTTGGGAGCACATGCAACACAAGAGGAAGGATTTATCACTGAACACTGTTAGTGGAAGACGAGATTTAGGTGGACACTTCTATATGAGTGCAAAGGATCATTATTATTTTTAGAATTTTTTGTGCAACTATTATAATTTGAGAGAATGACACTATAATATTTGTTTATTTGCAAGAGAATCTACTAAACATTTGTTGCACTGCACTATGAAGGTATAAATCATTGGGTAAATGACCTATAAACAGAGCTATAATCTAAGGAAAAATAAAAAATAAATCATTGTTACTATCCCACCCAAATAACTCATTTACATTAACCGGAATCTAAGAAAAAAAAACAATTCTACCTACCAAGGGATAAAGTGGAACTGTTTATTACATTTATTCCACAAGCCAACATTGTTTCGCTTTGAACACTTTTGAAAACTTTGCTTAAGAACACTATTTTATCTGTCTGCTGTGTGCCAATTGAGAGAAAAGTGCAGTGACATCCCCTGGCAGAAAAGTTTGTTTGCAGCTAAAATGCAAACAAACTTTCATGATTAGTTGCCATGGTTATCA
The DNA here is from genome assembly GCA_037952835.1 of Lithobates septentrionalis. Lineage (NCBI taxonomy): Eukaryota > Metazoa > Chordata > Amphibia > Anura > Ranidae > Lithobates > Lithobates septentrionalis. Next base: position 11,485,807 of record JBBDGP010000374.1, on the reverse strand, counting down.
CATAACTAGGAAACATGCTAATTGGTTTACAATCGTTAATCTGAGAGTTCTGCTAGTTCTTAGTTTGATTGGTAATTTACATTATTATCACGGCCCTGGGAACTATGCCTAATAATGTAATATATGGGTGGCAGCTGTCTCTAGGGGTTAAGCATGTCAATGGTGTATATAGATTTCAGATTGTGTTTTTATGTATGTCTGTGTAGCATGCATGTGTTGGTTTCCATTTGCATAAATATTTGATATCATTATTCTTAGTGCTGCTCATTCTTTCTATTTGAAAATGTGTGGAAATTCCAATAAGTGTTAAAATAAAGATTTCCCTTTTTTTTCATAAAAACAAACTTCCTTGTAAAAAAAAAAAAAAAAGAAAAAAAAACACACTGAAATCTGCATAATATGCTCACCTCAGTATTTCAGATCTCAGATTTCAGAGCACATATTGAAAAAAAAACAAGGAAGAGAGACGATGTAAACTTTTTCAGATGGAAATTGTAAAATGCTCCTTTGTCACCATAAAGTAACATTTTGTGTCAATGGTAACTCATAGGTTAATATAATAATAATCTGCTTTCTACACAGGTCTGTACAGTTTTACACATTAAGCTAGGATAGACATATTCCCCATAGGACCTGGAATCTCACTTTAACATCACCTAAAGAATAATTATAGGTTTTCATTGCTCATCAGAATTGCCATGGGAAATAAAGAAGACTTATCCATGTGCATCTGGAAACCTATATCTTAATGTATATTGAAACTGCAGCTGCAATTCTCTTAATCCCACCCTTGCTATACTTTGAGTCTGAACCCATTACAATTGGTTTTATTATAACTGTTACTTATTTTGGCAGTGCTCCCGTGTCAGGGCTTTCCAGCATGTTGCTTACAGTACATAACTTAGGGAAGTTAGATGGAGGTTGAATATAGCAATCTTTCATAGACCTACTCTGAAGAAGATAATTTAAAGTATTGCCAGAAGTTGAAAGTATTATTTTTACTGAATGACTAAAAGTAGCTTATAGGATAAAAGTTTGACATTACAGTAAGTCAAAAGAATAAAAAAAGATCTTCTGTTAGTTCATAAACAAAACAATGCCACATTCTAACCTGCCCTTGTTCTGGCTCCATGACCCATGTGCAGCCATCTTTTCAGTGCGCTAAAAGAACTACTGTTGATAATATTGTTCACCCAGTTCAAAATCTGAAATGTAATTCTGGAGTCTACTATGCATACATAATGTTAAAGGATATCGATAAATATAAAATAACATATCACACCCTAGTAAAAGATCTGATAATTGCCATCATGCTGCTCGCTTTGCCAGGTGACATTGGCCCTGGAACTATACAGGCACCATCAAATGGGAGGTCAATCAGCCACAGCTCAAGGAACCCCTAGCAACTTCTAGAGGAACCCTAGGGTTCCACGCAATCCCAGTTAAAAATGGCTACCCTGCAAATTATCTTGACTAATGGCCAATATCACCCTGATCTTAGTCCACTGACATCCTTAACAACCATTGATGGTGTGAAGCTGTGATGTACAGTACTGTATAATAGAGGTAGTAATACCACTATTGTACATAGTGTTTGGCTCCATCAGTAAATGTTTGTGTTTGTCAGAAAGCCCAAACAGCAAAATTCAGTCCAGACTTGTATTCACACTGAACCTTGAGCATATCCCTAGTGTAAAGTAAAATATCAATTGAACATAATCTATATAAAATATTCTCAGTGAAACATTATATTATTGTATATCGGAGACATCTTGTTCGATTGCCTTATTGATTCACATTTAGAATTTGCATTCATGATATGGTTGCTCAAAAAAAAAAAAAAAAAATTAACAGGAATAGGCTTTATATAGTTAATCTATATATGGTATATAGAACAAAATCTATGTATATAGCATGAAATTGATCTATAATATATAATAGTAATAATTGGCAGTTTAAATGCGCAACAGAAGTAACAGTGAGTGCCAAAAGATACGGTAGATATTTGTATGGATAGTGCATAGGCCGGTATATCTTCTTGTTAGACATTTCAGACAAACCCTGCTGTATTTACTGTTTCTGATGTGTTCCAGCATCACATGATGGCACATTCATCCTCGAGCGGCTGGAATTTAGAGTACACTGCGGCTACCTGTGCTATTGCATGCTGTGTGATTCTACGTCTACAGACAGATTACTTAATTTGCAGGGTTTTTGAATGCACATTGAAACAGAGTGTTATTAGTAGACATGTGCATTAGTTTTCATCCGAATGCATTTTCGTCCGAATCTCAGGTATTTTCGTTATTAGTAAAGAATTTGCTACATTGAGCTATCAAAGAGATTACTAAATTGTCATATCTGGTATTAGACCTCTTATAAAAAGAAAAAATATCAAGCAATGAGTGGTTATAAAATAAAGCATACGAAGTTAAGAAAATGTCATCACATTAGTGTAATGCCAAGCAAAATACAAAGCATTTGTATATGGTCAAAAGTGTTTGAGTTCTAGCAATTCCTCATTTTAAATTGTTAAAAGCTTAAATGATTACACTGGATAACAAAGATTTTGCTTCCTGAACACTTTTTGCTATATCTTATAGTTTTTTTGCTGCTAATCACAAAAATAATTTGTAATTTAACCACTTGACCTCCAGAAGATTTATCTCCCTTCATGACCAGGCCATTGTTTGCGATACAGCACTGCTTTACTTTAACTGCAATCGTGCTACACTCTGCCCAAATAAAATGTATGTCATTTTTTTCCCACAAATAGAGCTTTTTTTGTTGGTATTTGATCACCTCTGTGATTTAAATTTTTTGCGCTATAAACAAAAAAACTGCTATAAAACATACCCAATAAAAAATTTAAAAAAATCAAATTTCTTCATCAATTTAGGCCAATATATATTCTGCTACATATCTTTGGTAAAACAAATCCCAATAAGCGTATATTGATTGGTTTGAGCAAAAGTTATAGCATCTACAGATGGGATATTTTTAATAATTATTTTATTTTACTAGTAATGGCAGCGATCAGTGACTTACAGCGGGACTGCAATATTGCGGTGGAAAAATTAGACACTAACTGACACTTTTGACACTTTTTGGGGTCCAGTGACACTAATACAGCGATCAGTGCTAAAAAATATGCACTCTCACTGTGCTAATGACACTGGCTGGGAAGGGGTTAACATCAGAGGCAATCAAAGGGTTAACTGTGTGCCTAGCCTGTGCTTTCTTACTGTGTGGGAGGTGCTTTGACTAGGGGAAGGCATTGATCCATGTTGCTGCTTTGCAGGAACACAGGATCAATACCTTTCCTACTGACAGAACAGCAATCTGCCTTGTTACATAGGCAGATTGGCGTTCCGCCTGTATACTGTCTAATCGTTGGGTACCGGCAGACATCGAGTCTGTGGTACCGACCGATGGGTTCCCGCTGTGTGTGATTACAGTGAAGGCCGGTCGTCGGCGGCGCGTAAGTGTCATATCACGCACTAGGTCCTGCTGCAGTATATGTATGGTGTGCGGTCTGCAAGTGATTAACCTATCACATACTGTTTTATAGAAATCTTCTTGAAATTTTAAGTACCTTTTGGCTGTGCTCCACACATGAAACTAATATACAAAACCATGGAAATGTTGTTGAAGCACATACAGTGCACCAAATACCACTGGAATATTTGTGGAGATCTAAAAATAGTGGCTCTGCTGCTTGGAATGCAGCTTATATATACAAAGTACTGTTATTACATTATTAGGTACACCATCAATGACAAGTGGTTTAAAGATCTGTTAGTCGGGTCAAGGATGTCGTTGACTTTTTTTGACAACTGCAGAGCACCAAACTACATTCAGTTGGTTGACAAACTTCTTAGGTCCTTTTCACATGAGCGGTCCGGTCAGGTCCATCTGTCTGTTTTTCAGGTAGACCAGATTGGACCCTCCATTCTCCTCTATGGGCAGTTGAATATAAATAAACTTGTATCCATTTACACCTGGCTACCCCAGATCCGGTAAAAACAAACTGAAAGGAATCTATTTCCCTCTGTCTGGCTGGATTGAATTGGAGGGCAGTCAGGTGTAAATAGACAGCTGGTCTGTTTACATCCATCTGGCCATAGAGCATAAACAAGGTGGTTGCCACCGCTCCAGGTAACCGGGTTTAAATTTCCCGTCCTCCGCTAGGTGAATGATTGTGAGAGCTCCAGGTGCCGGCAATTGCTATTAAAATGATATTTGCATTGTCCATATGAACATTTCGTTTACACATTCATGTCTTCAATAGTGATTCCACTACAGGACACACATCCAATCACATCTATGTCAAGATCCCACACAATTCAACAATCAGCTGTTCAGAGTTACACAATTAATATGGGGTCATGTGTGAGACATATAATGTGTATATAAGTGGCCATCACTTTCGTACAAACCAGCTATGAGTAAGCGCTCTATGGGAGCGTGAAACGCGTTAGCGGTTATGCTGCATTATTCCAACAGAGCCATGTACGGATTTTAAATCATGTTATTTTTTTAATAAAGAAGATTTTATTTTCACTTTTTCAATCCGGAGTGCGGCTGTCCAGATTTTTTCATTGCACATACATCATTGGAATAGCAATTGCCGACACCTGGAGCTCTCACAATCATTCACCTAGCGGAGGACGCCTGTTCTTTTAAGCTCATGGAAATCTTGATTGCCTCAAAGAAAAAGGAAACAGAGAAATTACAACTGGACATATCTACAATACAGAAAGATCTTACCACTTCTCAAACATCTAAAGGTTTCTCTGAGCTTGATGAAAGGCTAAATAAAAAACTGGATCGAATGGAAAAAGCAGTAATTGACACCAAGAAAGGCAAAATGGCCCGGGATAAGGATGATTACCAAGGAAACAGGGTCTACACCTGGAACAAGCCTTTACAATTCCAGCAGATCCCGTAAAAACCGAGGCAAACGAGTGAGCTTCTCCGATCATGAAGGAGAGTCGGCCGACAACACTTTAGCACGTACTATGTCAAACTCGTCACTTGGCGGATCCTTAACCCCACCGGAGCCCACTAGATCTGCCAATAACCATTCTTCTGGAAACCCTCACAGGTCCAGGCAAACCAAGAAAAAGAAATCCTCCACAAAAAGACAAGAAGAGGCGGCAGGAAACACAAGCGCCACGAACAACACACGCTACACTTTGCGAGAGAAGACGCCGAGGAAGTAAAATACAGTGTGATCAACTTGTCCAAAAAACAACTGAATACAGAAGAAATTAGCCTTTTGGCTAAAGGCTTGAATTTTTGTCCCAGTAGACATTTCAACCTTTTTGAAACGATTTTGGACATTAATAGATTTGCAAGGACTTTAACCCTCAGAAAACACTTTTTTGATTGTGCAACAGATGAGTTTAATGGGTCCGTAGACAGCTGTGATACAGGTGAGTCCTCGTCTTCACCCATATTATTTGTTGACAACTGTGCTTTACAGGATTTAACGGATTTGGCGCATGAGTCAGATCCTTTTCCTCTGGATCCCACGGATGTTCACATTAAGATCTCTAGGGGCAGATCAGATTTCTATCCTGTGGCTGCCAGAGGCAAGAATCTTGACTCATTCCAAAAAATGGTAGAGGGAGACTTGGTACACCTGGCTCACAGCTGTAACAGAAAGAAATTTGCACAAGACAATCTGACCATCAAAGAGAGACAGGCTTTCAAGAAGCTCTCCACAGTTGACCAGATTGTTATCAGAAACGCAGATAAGGGTGGTATGATAGCGGTTCTGGATGCAGAAGTTTATAAAAGGGAAGCTTTGCGCCAACTATCTGATACACATACATACCAGAAACTGCCTTCCAACCCCACAATCTCTTTCAAAAACAAACTCTCCACACTCATAGATAGAGCTATACAAGTTGGTATATTCACTCCTAGAGAGAAAGAATTTCTCATTCCAGAAAGCCCTATAACACCAGTGTTCCATCATTTACCAAAGATCCACAAGGGGTTAAATCCTCTTACAGGATGACCTATAGTGGCAGGCATAGGCTCTTTAAATGAACATTTAGGGGAGTGGGTAGACTCCCATCTACAACCAATAGCCACTAGCCTCCCTGGTCACATAAAAGACACAAACAATTTGTTGAATAAACTGCAAGACATCAAATGGGAAGACAGCTTTAGATGGATCAGCTGTGATGTGACGAGTTTATACTCTAGCATCCCACATTATCTGGGGATCCAGGCAGTTGCTTATTTTCGCAGAAAAACGGGTAAATTCTCTCTGATTCTTCAGGAGTTTATTGTGCAAGCTCTAGAGTACCGTTTAACACACAATTTCTTCATGTTCGACGGGGACTATTTTCTCCAAAAATGCGGGGCCTCTATGGGAGCCAAATTCTCCCCCTCACTGGCCAATATTTATATGGGCTGGTGGGAGAGGTCCCGCATCTTTGGACCAGATAGTCCCCGCCATAAAGACACCGTCTTTCTGTCGCTTTATAGACGACTTACTGTTTATTACATCGGATAGAGAGGCAGATTTGGATAGCTGGCTTGCATACTTCAATGACAATTCACTCAACTTAAAGTTCACTGGAAATCTGCAAGCCAGATCCATTTATTTCCTTGACGTGAAATTGGCGGGGTCTGGGGATACTATCCAATCCAGCTTGTTTAGAAAACCCCTTAGTGGCAACACCCTACTCAGAGCTGACTCTGCACACCCTAAACACACTATCAGAGGGATACCATATAGCCAGTTCTTGAGGTTGAAACGCCTATGTAGCTCCCCTGAAGTCTTTGAAGCTGAGGCCAAAAATATGGCACACAGGTTCAAAGCTCGAGGTTACAAGGATTCATCAATACAAAAGGCACTCAACACAGTAAAATCCATCCCAAGATCCACACTTCTAAAGAAGAAACCACATAGAAAAACCCAACATAAAAGAGAAATGTCCCGTAGAATTCCGGTCTTTTCCACCCCATACAGTTCAGAATTTAACATAATAAAGAAAATTATTATGAAACATCTTCCTGTTCTGTATAATGACCCAATATACAACAACATCCTCTCTAAAGGGATTAAGGTTGTTTCCCGCAAAGCACCCACGTTGGGACGCTCCTTGTCTCCCAGTCTATTTTCAACCAACCGAACTAAATCCAATTGGCTCAATTTTACAGGCAATTTTAAATGTGGAATAAGAACTTGCAATTACTGCGGGTACATCAAAACGGGTCAACATATAAAATCATGCAGCAGTCAAAAAGAGTTTTTGATTGCCGTTTTTATAAATTGCAACACCAAATTTGTGGTACATGTCATTACATGCACCAGTTGCCAGGTACAATATGTTGGATGCACAACACGGCAACTTAGAGACAGGCTACATGATCACCTATATAACATCGAGAAAGAGATTTTGACTAATGTATCAAAGCACTGGATTCTTACACACCACAAAGATACCTCCAGTTTGGTTATTCAAGGGATTGAGAAAATTATGACACCGGTGAGAGGAGGTGACAGATTCCAGATATTGTGTAAACGAGAAGTCCTTTGGATATTCTCATTAGACACTAGAATCCCACGGGGGTTAAATTTTGACTGGGACGTTTCATATTTCTATGCATAAAAACTCCTGAAGATACGTCCTCCAGTACCATATCTGTGTCTCTCTCCTCTCACCTTTCCTCTAAGCTATGCATTTACACACTCAACTCTGATTAAGAAATCGCATAGGAGTTTATATTGAAATGACACAACAGCTTTGTCTCGTATTGCCTTATTTTGACATTTTAATTCCTTCTCTTTACATATCCCCTGTAATTGATTTATTTTATTAGGCTATGCATCCACCCATCTATATAGGTGAATGATTAGTGATATATACATATATTCACATCAAGAGGAAATTATTTGCCTTATTTGTCATATTTACGGGCTTTTTGTTATTCAATCTCTGTTTCCAATTAGACATCATTGTTTAACGGTAGCTATATGCAAGCTATAACACCAGTTTTATAGAAATGGCTCTCATCATTACATATGAACATGGTTTATTATCACCCTTATAAGGTCTCCATGTACATTAGCCTACATTGGGAGTTATAGCCAGTAAAGAGGTAGATTGTCTATTTATTTATCCAGTTATTCATTCAGTGAGAATGATATTCACTCATAGACATATATATTTGTAACGTCACATTTCTAATAGGAAAGAATAGTGATATGCATTTAGACACTGTATCTTATCCTATTCTTCTCTACCTCATATAGTTCTACTTTACATATTTGAAGACGATTCATCAAGAGATGTGATTGCTACAAAGCAAGACGTTTAGTAAACGTTAATTTTGTTGCCTAATTAAAATGAATGCATTTCATGCTGAGGGATGTATGTTTTTAAGGGTATGCTTTTGTGTATTGGGGCCGCGGGACTATTAGTGTATGATATATTTCATCACCCCTTGTTCCCAGGTTTTGTGCCGCAAGCTTGATATTTACACACGTAGGGATCGAATTGAAAACACCCACCCACACACAGATTGTTGTGAGCTTAGACACAATTGACCGTATCTTCTAGATAAGATACAGATACCTTGCCCAGCGTTTAGTTTATATATATCTTCACGTTGGTTGAGGCTTTCTACTTAACAAGTATGGGTATACATACATACATAAAAAAGCGTTTCTCATTTTCACTCCTTTAGATTTTCGCACACACTTGTATGCACATATACGTGCATATATGATTTTTTCCCTTTTACTGCAAAACACCAATAGTGAAGCCAAACGTGCACCCTCACACTATATACATATGCACTTTATTTTTACTTTAAATTTTTCAAATTTTGAAAGTCACATAGAGACTGTTATAGGCCTTTATATACAAGGTTTTGTCCTTCTTGAAACATAGTCCTTTCATAACATTGCCTTTTCATAATACTTTCGTTTTTTATTGCGAACAGGGTAGCTTCCTATTTTTATTTCCCTTTTTTATTTTCTTTCTTATTTCCTTCTTCACATATAACACCACTTACACTATCCCGTGGCTACCAGGTCACACAGTTTACACACACTTGCATCCATCCGCATGATGTTTTATACGTTTAAACGTCAGCTTCAGCACTCATCTCGGTTTTGTGGAAAGAAAGGAAATTCTATATTTCTCTTTCTTCCTTTCTTCAAAAAAATTTTTAGAAATTTTTTTTAATCATTCATAGATATTTGCATTGTCCATATGAACACACATCCAATCACATCTATGTCAAGATCCCATACAATTCAACAATCAGCTGTTCAGAGTTACACAATTAATATGGGGTCATATGTGAGACATATAATGTGTATATAAGTGGCCATCACTTTCGTACAAACCAGCTATGAGTAAGTGCTCTATGGGAGCGTGAAACGCGTTAGCGGTTATGCTGCATTATTCCAACAGAGCCATGTACGGATTTTAAATCATGTTATTTTTTCAATAAAGAAGATTTTATTTTCACTTTTCCAATCCGGAGTGCGGCTGTCCAGATTTTTCAATTGGCCATAGAGCATATCTGGCTGTGTCCATGTCTGCTCTGCATAAACGGAGCAGACACAGACCTGTCATCCGGCCCCCTCTGCTCATCTCAGCAGGGAATCCCCTGCTGAGAAAAAACAGACCCAGCCCATGTGAAGGGGCCTTACAGCATACAAGACCACTAAGTGCAACACGTCACTAAGAATTCATTCTCTGTATTCACAGTTGGACATCTTTTTCCAAACATCTAGGTGCAGTCAGTGATGAACATAGTGAAAGGATACACCAAGACATTGCCAAAATTTGAAAAATGTGTACCAGGGCAAGTGGAATTCATCAATGCTGGTTAACTATCATTTGACACTGCAGAAGACAATGAATACAAACAAAATCAGCAGTAAAATGCTTTTAACCCTGTTGAACGCATTCAGAGTGTTGGAAACATGCAAGTATATTTTAGATTTCTCAAGATTCTTGCATGATACAGCCATCTGGAAATTATATTTGTATCCAGTTTGAAGAGGTCTATCATAATCACCAAAAGTTCTGTCACTTTCTCATAATTATGTACAGTATGTATATTTTCACTCTGTCCCACAGCCCCCCCATGGAGACCACAAGTGGCTGTCTAGACACCAATCACACGTAACCATAAGAAACCCTGCCCTCCTGAATGACATGTAGTTGTTGCTGGAGTGCATTCTTGCAGACAAGCTTTGGCTACAGAGAGGCTGAAGGAGATCAGCAGCACTGAGATGCAACAAAGGATGTGAAAAAAATATTTTATTAAACAAAAAAAATGTTTTTGCTACTGAGTGCTTTAGCAAACTAAATGACACTCAATTAGGGTTGGCATCTATTTAAGGCTGATAATCTGATGTGTGTGTGTGTGTATATATATATATATAGTTGAGCCTAGCTAGGGTTTGGTATAGTTTTTTTTTATTATTTATTTATTGGGTTTTTGACATACAGTATGTGAACATTTAATCAGGACCATGGACAGTGAATAAGGTAGAGGTTTTATAGCTCCTATGCTCAGAACATATAGTACACTGTATTTAATTACACATCTGGGAGTACACCTATGTTACATTTTAATTAATCAAAAATAAAATATTCAGTGACTTTATTGCAGGTTATCATCAGCGGTTTGGGGGCAAAGCAACCATACATATTAGTAAAAAAAAAAAAATCTAAAATCTGAAAACACAAAGAAGTAGAAGAATCATTCATTTGTCCAGTCCTGGACAAATGTAGCAGTTGTTTCAAATCTTTATCACTTGTAGAATTATTACCTTACAGTGAAATGATTCATTTCAACTGACCACAGTTCCGAGACCCAGGCCTCATCAGCTGAAGCCTAAACTAACCTAATGTTCATTTATCTCCAGTCATATGTAATTGCAATATTCTCTTGGTATGCCACTCGAGTGTCATGAATGATATACTGACATCCAACTATTTATACATTCTCTTTGTTAAACTGAACAAAAATCATTGCAGCAGAAATGATTGATTTTAAATCATTTGGCAATCTTTCTGACCCCCTGCCATTCTCATAGGAATCCAAAACTTTCTTTCTGAGGGCCTTAAAGAGCTCTGTTGATCTTGCCACGAGAACCCCACACATGTCAATAGCAAGAAGGCCGTAGATGTATTAGGCTCAGTTAAGACAGATTACACTTGCATACTCCCTAATAAGATTGAATTGGAAATTAGGTAAATGTAGAGGTGTACTTATTTTTTGCACATGATAAATCTACATTTTCATTAAATAAGTCATTGACTCAGACTGTAAAGAAGCCAGTAGACCTGCATAATAGGCAGACAAGTAGCATTTCCAGATTAGCTATGGCTGTCTCCCTATTTCCTTTTGGAAATTTTTTTAATTTTGTAAAGTCAGCACCTTCTCAGCCCACCTATTTCAATTATGAATGCATTTTATTTATTTATTTTATTTATGAATTACTGCTTTATCCCTTTCACTGCTACCAACATAAGACCTTTAAACACACTCTTGGCTGCTATACCAGCTTAGAGTGTATTTACACTTTCTCAGCTGACTGTTGGCTTTCTGCTGCCAGATCCCTCCTACACACATCAGAATGTGTACCCCGCCATGTATCCCAGGCTCCACTGACCCCTTGCAGGCCCGGATGTCCCTTTAGTTGCACAGAATTAATTAAACTTTAAGTACACACAACTGTGAACTTGCGTGTCAGGTACACCTACATACATACTTGAAGTGAGTGGTGAGGGGTTAGAATCACTTTCAAGTTTTTTTTCTCCTGTGTCCATGTTAGCAAGATTAACGTGTTACTAAACCCTGGAACCTGCATTCATTATATCTGGCTCCCCAGAGTACACAGAACATGGAAATGCAATTATTTTAGTAAATTTAAACTGCTAAATATGTTTTCTCATCATCAGTATATAGCAGTCTTGTGACTTCTATCAGTGTTTGGTTAAAGCTTGTAGGGGGAGTTTTCATTCGACTCTGGCTGTTCTAAGAGGCTGCAAGTTCCTTGGCCCTCTGTCTGGAGAGTGCTGATTGGTCCTGTGCTGATCATATGCACCCGCCCAAGAAAAGAAAAAAACTCTCTAGCAATACACAGCAACCTGAGCATGTGCAAAGGGACTCCAAAGGCTCTGTCTTATCAGGGGATAGATTGGGGACAGTGGAAGAAGGGGAGAATCAAAGAAGACAGGATCAAACAGCCTTTTCACACAATGTGAAGGATTAATCCCTTAGTAGCATAACAAGCATGCTTTACTGTATATACAGACAGATTTTACTGTTGTGGGTTTAGTAACACTTTGTCTATCTCTAATTGTCCTGATCACCAGTGTCATATTGAATGACAGTGAAGGTAAAGCCAAAATTTTAAGTTGCCACCAGAAAAGGAATAGAGGTGAAAAAATGAATAGAAGTGAAATCTTCCAATGCGGATACTCCCTAAAAGGGGATATCCCTCATATTGTGTGTGTCAATCTTCTGGTCACCCGCTGTACTCAGCAATTCCTCCTGTCAACTCCCAATTTCTACTGTGTTCTGAATGTCAATGAGTGCAGCAGAAAATCGACACTGGTTTCTGAGCAGACTTTTCTTAAACAGATTTCTCTTTTATAGAGTGGTCTACAATGGTACAAGTAGACTATTTAATAGCTTGTTCACTTTTATTCACTGGATCAAGCTTGCAACAAAATCACTTTAATATACATCTAGAATTATTTAGAAAAGTATGCTTGTTTTACAATTCACTTTGTTCTCTCTCACTTTCTAGCTGGTATGGTTAAACTTCAATCGACTGGGACAGTGTCCACACTCACAATAATAAAATACCAATAATGACAGAATGAACTCTCATAGTGTAGTATTTAATGATAACTCATAAACGTACATATCACACACAAATCGATGTAAAAACATCCACATCACAAAAACATCAGTCAAAAGCGGCTTGTTCCACTCACATTAGGTGCCGCCAACTACTGAATGGTGTGGCGGCATGACCTCTCACAATTCTGCTCTGCTTAATGATGTTTCGTGCAATTGCGCATCCTCCGGTGCATTTTGTTTATATAACTCATAAGAGTTTACTTTTTACATAGCAGATTTTAGTAAAAAAAAGATTCCTGGAGTGCTGCTTTAATCGTTTCATCCTTATGGTTGTACGGCTTACATCCGAACAGAACTTCTTGCAGATGGTTAGCCCATCTTCTGCATTCTCCTAGGCTATAAGCTCATGGTCACCTCAGCAACCATGAACTTATAGCTGAAGGATCTCTTAGACTCTGCTGATTCATGAATAGTTAGTGCCTGACAAGCTGTCTATCATAGGCTTTCAAAAAAAGTTGTGACAACCCCCCCGCCGCCACTGCTACCTCACAGTGTGTCCTTTTCAGTGTGACATCACTCTACTGCCTGCAATCTGATCCACTGCATGTACCACACCCTATGATGGCCTGTGTGCCCTCTGATTCCTGTTATGTGCCTTTTGATCCTCTGCTCTGTGTCCTCCTCCCTGCTGCTCTTCCACAAATTCTACTGGTGATGAGATCAGCATTCTGTCTCATATCAAGCTTTTCTGTTCAGGATGATGAGCAGGGAGACCAGGAAACATGTCTCTCATGTGTACCAATCCCTTCATTTTTATAAATGAGCTCAGAAAATCTTCAGTACTGAGCCGGCACTGAGCACTTCTGGAATCGATAAACATGAGAGACATGTTTATGATCCTTTAAGTTTTCTGAATGAACCTGAGAATGCTCAGTTCGAGGATTCTGTCTATTTTAAAAAATGAAACATCAAAGGTCTTTTAAAACCCCTGATATTTTTGCAAACTAGTCACTAGGATTAGGACTAAATCTGTGAACTCACTGTTTTTTTTGAGTCCACTCAAGTTTTTATCTGTGTTGAACCATGATGAAGAAGGAATGTTATTGCCCCCAAAATGTTGTGGTTGGATGTTTTTATATGGCTTATTTGCAAACAATTAAAATTATCTTTGACTCATCTGGTTTTGGTCTGGCTCTCATTTTTGTATTTCTAAGGTTTAAATAAATATGTTTACAGCTGCCTGCCAATAGACCTGTGTAATGATTAATGTATAAAATAATTATTTTCTTTAGAAAGATTTCCCTATGTTTTGCTAAATATGTATATATGAGTTTTGCGTAAGACTCATTTTTGGTTTACATAGAGATAGGAAGTTTTGCCAGTTATTTGTGGTTGAGCCATCTCCCGGAACAAGCTTCCTGTTTCTGTAAAGACATGTCCTTATCTGTAGGCAAACATCTGTTTCTCACTTACAATAAACTTTATCTTGTAGTTTGTGGTTTAAGACAGAGCCTAAGAATATGTTTCCTGTCCTAACTGTAAGATGCGTTAGTGAGAATATGCATGACTAGAATGGAAACAGATGTTTGGTAGAGATTACGTGTGTCTTATTCTGATAACATACGGCTTTTTTAGATTTTTTTCCTTTAGAATCTACATAAATACTCTGCATGTTGTGTTCAATAAACAGAGGCACTTTGATAATACTCAGCAAGCTCTCCATGTGTAATCATTGAGTCTCTCTCAGATCTAATGGGTCACTGAAAAGTTCATCCTGCAGGTCAGCAGATGCAGGTTGCAGAGCAGCGGATGCAGGCCAGCAGTTGCAGGTTTGCAGAGCAGCGGATGCAAGTCAGCATATACAGGGTTGCAGAGTAGCAGGAGCAGGTTAGCAGATGCAGGTTTGCAGAACAGCGGATGCAGGTCAGCAGATGCAGGTTTGCAGAGCAGCGGATGCAGGTCAGCAGATGCAGGTTTGCAGAGCAGCGGATGCAGGTCAGCAGTTGCAGGTTTGCAGAGCAGCGGATGCAGATCAGCAGGCAGGAGCGGAGTCAGACTAGCCGAGACATACACACCAGGGAACACAGCATAAACGGCAGGCAGAGAATAGTCAGAGTCCAGGCTGGGTCTTGGCAACAGGCAATCAGGCAGGTAACAGAGCAGGGTCAAACACAGGAACAGAGTACTGGTACAGAATCAGGAACACAGGGAACGGAAGCAGATCAAACTGCAAGGGGCAGCATTACTGAGCGTCTTTTATGGACCGTTGGGCGCCAAAGCACGTCTAACGTGCGCGCATGCGCACATTCGTGTGCGAAGTCCGTGACTCGCGCGTGCGCGTAGGCGCACGCCTTCTGGAACTGACAGTACCACTGACAGTACCACTGACAGTACCACTGTGAAGGTCTTTTACAATACTGTACAGTCCTTTTGGGGAGGAGCTGAAATAGTTAATGAGGATTATACTTCAGTGACCCAACCTACTTTCGCTTGTGTGGGAGAAGGAGGTCTGTAAGGTAAGACAGACATACTCTCATTATCAGTAAGTCTGTAAGATAAGACAGACATATTCTTACTGTCACTGTTTTAATATGGGTCAAGAACATAGTAAAAAACCTCCCAATCCTGGGGAAAATTGTAAAGATTATGTTGCTAGAATTTGCAAATTTATGAATTTATAAATCCTTGGGTTTCTAATTTGGCGGGGTGGACAGAAGCTTAATTAGTACAGACCCTTTCCCCAGAGATGGTGCAAATGATGAGTTTCACATGAGTATGGTAAAAGGTCTATGTCTTGGAGATAAGAAAGCTTTTCCATGGTTTGAGGGAGACCCACAGTGGGACATGGAATACATGAGAAAGGGTGGTGAAAATTGGCTACAGTATGCACCTTATTGGTTCCAAAGGGACAAAAGGAAACAAAAAAAGGCTAAAAATTGTATGACCAAAAAGGAATGCGATCTGAAGCACTCCCAAGAGGCGAAGGTCAAAAGACCCGGTCCTACAGCACCCCTTTTTCCCTATGTACCTATGTCTGCTATTGTTCAGGGTCCTCCTCAACCTCCTCCCCCAGCTATAATAAAGTATACCCCAGTTTAACCAAAGAGGAAATAGACTTACTGGCCGGACATTATGCTGTACAACAAAGAACCCCAGCCCCACCACAACCACCTCCACAGGGAGGAGGAGTACCTGTAGGCGGAATGCCCACATTGGGCGCACCACCTCAGAGAGCTCCTGTGGTCACCCAACCAGATCCCGTATCACAAAGTCCTGTTTTGGGAAATCCTGGAGGCTCACCTCAAGGGGGGGCCCCGGGAGGTTCTGATTCCCCCATTTCTTCAACTACCTCTCCACCTGGATCCGAACAAAGTTCTGGTCAGGAGGAACAAGCGGATAGCTCCATAAGAGATACATTTCTCTGAGGATTAACACTTGTAGGATCTGCTATCATGAATACACCACTTGCACGCCCACAGTGTAACCAAATGGAACTAAGAAATCGACCAAATAGACAGAGGAAACTAGATGATGCTGAGATAGAAGGAACTTGGTACCATCCTTTTATGACTATAGGAAATGACATGTTAAAAAAGGTCATTGATATTGAAGATATCAACCGCATTGTTAAACATTGTCCAAAACCAACTCAGTCTGCCTCTGCAACCTTGTCCTATTTGAAAAAGGCTTGTAAAGGAAGAAATTATATACAGGAAGATATGCAATTAATTGTAGATGGTGTCATTGGACACACATTCTCATTTGATTGGACTAAAGTAGCATCCATAAATGATATCCAAGACCCATCGACAGTAAAAGCTGATACTTACCAGCTTAATACTGAACGAGGGAGAACTACCATGTGGAATCAGTTAGAAATGTAGCGCACTTTCCCCGTAGGAGCTGCTGGGTAGTTCATTCCTTTTCGCTAGTGTGTTTCCATTACCCCTTTCCCTTGCACATATTGACACAGCAGACCAGGGATCCTCAAACTACGGCCCTCCAGCTGTTGCAGAACTACACATCCCATGAGGCATTGTAAAACTCTGACATTCACAGACATGACTAGGCATGATGGGAATTGTAGTTCCTGAACACCTGGAGGGCCGCAGTTTGAAGACCCCTGCAGCAGACAGTCCAAAATGATTAAATATTGAACTTTATTCTTCTCTGGCACGTATTGCAGTTCTGGGATACAGAGTCACTCTGAATAACTCTTACAGATTCAACATTAAGTGAAGTGAGTCCTGAGAATACATAATCCAGATCATATAGAGCCACTCTGGATAACTCTTAACCTGCACTTGCATCCAGTTACACTTTGCAGCTTTCCTCCCTCCTGTTTGTTACTACTTCCCGACCGTACAGCACTTCCAAGTATACCCAAAGAACGATACTCTAAATAAAGTCCTTTGGGCTGACTGATTGGATCTCTAAGGCCCAACTCCTTTTGCACAGACTTCTTCATGACCCGCACATCAATGCTCTTTGCAAGGTATTGATTCTGTAAGGCCGAAGATCTGTACCTCCTCCTCCAAGAACCGCACATTAACCCCTTTAAGTCACTTAGAAGCACTTTTTCCCTGGGTTTCCACTCACTTTTATTCCTGACCAATCGTCCATGCTTGCCATAGAGGATCGTTCACCCAGTCTGTCTCCTGTTGGTAATAGCAACTTCCTCCTGTTAGTAATAGCCATTTCCTCATGATGTCTCCTCCATCTCTCCTCTCCGCATAGCACGTTCCCCTCCCCAGAGGGGAGAGCACTTGAGCTGCACCAGCGTCTACATGCTGTCTTCTTCTCTCACATTTCCCATTCTACCCCTGGAGCATGTGATCCTTAGTTTATATAAGCTTGATAGCCCCCGCCTACTCAAATTAATTATTGGTTCAGGGTAGCCCATACAAACTATCTACATCCTGTTTCCAAAACACCTTCCCTCCAGCACCTCTCACTGGAAATACAGGGCATCACTCTTAACAGAATACAGGTGATCACACCCCCAGTTCTACTCTGTCATTTCTCCCAACCAAATCAAACCCAACCAGGCTTAAACCAACAGGGTAATGCACTGGAATTTTTACCTAACACTAACCTTCACTAACTAGTTAGCACACACCTAAGTAGGTGGGCGCTACAGAAATAATAATAAATAATGCCTTTAAAAATAGAACTTCCCTTCCTACTGCCATAGCTTGTAAACAAAAGTCAGTGGAAAGTGTTTTAGAATTTTTGAAGAGATTTATGGATGTGTGGACGCAGACAGCTGGATTATCTATACTACCGGATATGCATAGTTTGATGATTCAGACTTTCATTAGTAACCTAAAACCACAACATGGAATAATGGTTAAACAAATGATTTCTGATTGGCCTACAAAGACCATACCAGAATTCCAGAAAACAATAACAGAGAAGGATGCAGCAGGATGTTTTGAGATACCGAAGAGTCCGGGTTCACATTTCCAGGGAGGGGTTCAACAACAGCAACCCAACCCCGGTAATGGTACAATGCAGAACAGAGGCAGGAGCAGAGGAAGAGGAAGAGACAGGGGCCGAGGTTTCCTCAGACAACAGCCCTTACAAAGAGGCTGTTTTAATTGTGGAGGCCTTGTCCACTGGAGAAATCAATGCCCATATGATTTACCTGAACAAAACACACTGCAAACCACACAAGTCAAACAACTCTCCCAAAACCAACAACACCAAGGCCTGAAATACCCCATCCAATAGAAACAACCCCAACCCCAATGAGGATGCCCGGAAGGTAGTATCCCAGCACTTCCCCTGGTTTCATCCTCTTATTCAGAGCAGCCAATCATCATGTTGCATGTGAATGGAATGGAAGTACCATTTCTCCTAGAATCGGGGGCCACAAGAAGCACCCTGAGTGAGGATTTTTATAGAGGTGAAACCACAAATTCTGAGCCTTCAATGGGAATTAATGGGATACTTACCAAAACCTTGAAAACACCCAACCTAACTGTCATAGATCCCTCATATGGTGACCAACCAGTACTTAAACACTCTTTCAGAATTATCCCAAATTGCCCTGTTAATCTTTTGGGAAGAGACCTTTTGGGCAAACTTGGAATAGTTATGAAAATGACAGAGGAAGGAGGAATCATAGTGCATTCTAGAAAGATTTCCATTCAAAGGCAATTTTTCTTTTCAGAACCTGATGATGGTGATCTACCTGGTCCCAATCATAAAGTCTGGTCTATAAATAGCCTAGATGTTGGGCTCATCTCATGTACCCCCTACAAAGCCACATTAAAACTCGGGCCCAACCAATCTATCATAAACAATATCCTTGTTCTAAAGAAAAAGAAGAGGGGATTGTTCCCATGATAGAAGACTTCCTAAAACAAGGGATAGTGAAGGAAATTACTGGATGTAAATGGAATACACCAATTAACCCTATAAAGAAGTCAGATGGCTCCAATAGATTTGTACAAGATCTTAGGGCCGTTAACAATGTATTTGTCCCCATAGCTCCTATAGTGCCTGATGTGCCATCCCACCTTACCTCCATACCATCCGATGCAGAATATTTTTCTGTTATTGACCTTACAAATGCATTTTTTTTCCATTTCTGTGGATGAAGAGACACAGCCCATTCTCGATTTTTGTTTTCGAAATCTCCAAATGACATGGTGTAGAATGCCCCAGCATTATGTGGACTCCCCTGTAGTCTACTCGGTTGTGCTCCAGGCCACATTGTGGTCCTGGACTCCCCGTCATGGTTCTGTCCTACTCCAATATGTTGATGATTTATTGTTATGTAGCCCAAGCCAGGTATCCTGCAAGGAGGATGGTCTAGATCTGCTACATTAGTTGGCAGATAATGGTCATTAAGTTTCCAAAAAGAAACTTCAGTGGTGTCAAGAAACTGTTGAATACTTTGGTTTTACACTCACAAAAGGTGAAAGGAAAGTCAGTCACGAGAGCTGCGGCTCTCATGGGTCTAGCCCACCCACAGACCAAGAAGGATATGCTGTCCTTCCTTGGCATGATTGGTTACTGTTGCCAATGGATACCTGACTGTTCCTACTATGATAACATTTTGAGACAAACCACAGGTACTGACATGCCAGATTGTATAAAATGGAATGATGAAATGTACAATGCCTTTGTATACCTTAAAACATCTATGGTAACAGCTCCTGGTCTTGGCCTCCCTGAGTATATCAAAGGGTTTCACCTATTTGCTGTAAAACCATGGCGGGAGTCCTAGCGCAAGAACATGGGGGCAAACTGTGCCCTATCGCTTTTTTCTCAAAAGTGGTGCCTATGGCGGTTCAGGGTATGCCGGCGTGTCTAAGAGCTCTTGCATCGTGTGCTATGGTTGTGGAAATGGCCACATCTTTCACTTTAGGTCACCCAACTACTCTACACACCACCCATAATGTGTCCATTCTCCTAAAAAAAATCCACCTCAACAGCACAGCGGCTGAGTGGGTATGAGGTAATTTTGCTGTCAAACCCTAATTTGGAAATAAAATATGCCTCCCCCACCTCGGGCCCAGCCCCAATCTTGAATGCTCTCTTAGGACTTAAAAATGAGAAGGATGAGGTAGCCCCACAACATGAATGTATTGAAGCTATACAGCAGGAAACCTCACCCAGGGAAGATATGTGCTCGAGTGCAATTCTGGGAGCTCAAAATGTGTTTGTAGATGGGTCTTGCTCAAGACCAAATGATCATACTTATCATGCTGGATATGCTGTGGTCCAGCTCCCTGACATTGTACTCGAGGCAAATCCAGTCCCATTTCAGTCTGCACAGGCGGCTGAACTAATTGCCCTCACCAGAGCATGCCAACTTTTTGAGGGCCAAGATCTAAACATTTACACAGACTCCAAATACGCATTCGGTGTTGCCCATGATTTTGGAGTCATATGGAAGGGAAGGGGATACATTGTAGCTGATGGGAAATCAATTTCCCATTCTACACTTGTATCTAGTCTACTGGAAGCTATTCAGTTACCATAATCTATTGCAATATTGCATTGTAAGGCACATATGGGCCAGCAGGATGATATTGCAAAAGGAAATGCCCTTGCAGACAATGTGGCCAAGGAGGTGGCTTCTCAACACATAGCTACCCTCCAAATGCCTACTCTAGCTCCTGAAATACCTTTACTTGACCAAACACTCTCAGGCTTACAAGCGTATGCCACTGAAACTGACATAAAACAATGGAATATTGCAGGCGGGCAGAAAAGTCCAAAGACTGGGCTTGTCTGCCAAGAGGGGAGACCATGTATACCTGTAGCTAGTGCCCCATTATTCATTTCGCAATATCATGGGATGGGACACAGAGGCTGGCAGATGACATGTGAATTACTGGATAAAGATTTTTTTCATCCCAGGTCTTTCCTCTCTTGTAAAATCATATGTATCTAGATGCATCACATGCATCCGGGAACAACCCGAGAAATCCACACAAGGCAAAACATGAACATTTGATATATCCATCTACACCATTCACTCATTTACAGATTGATTTCACCCACATGCCAAAATTAGGTAAAAGGCAGGAATATTTACTTGTAATAGTAGATATGTTCTCAAGATGGGTAGAAACATTTGTAACTATAAGAGAAGATGCTCAAATAGTGGTAAAAATCCTCACTCAGGAGATCATTCCTTGATGGGGATGCCCACTACAGATCAACTCAGACAATCAGTGCTGGGACAAGGCCATTTGGTGCCCAGGGCGAAGATGGCAAACTGTGCCCCCCCCCCCCCCCAGTTTTAAGAAAGAATCAATGTCGTTTCAAAACAAGAATATACTTAAAACAATACAAATTCAATTAGGTTTAATGCAACAGAAACAGAGTTCACTCACACTCAATTTGTAAAATGCAGCATGAGTGGGTTAATGTATTGCCACTGGTTTCTGATACATTAGCGACCAGTGCCAGCTAATTAACCCCTTTGTGCTGCATTAGTGGCACCAGTGTAACACTGACACTGGTGCCATTTATGCAGCATAAAGGGGTTCATTTACTGGCACTGGTTTGATGGGCATATTTTATTTTAAGAGCAACACTGATGGGCATATTTTGTTGTGCCCATCAGAGTGCTCCTTAACATAAAATATGCCCATCAGTGTGATCCATAACATAAAATAAGCTTGCATGCTGATGGGCACATTTTATGTTAAGGGACGCTCTGATGGACACAACAAAATATGCCCATCTGTGTGCCCCTTTACATAAAATGCGCCCATCAGTGTTGCTCCTAAATTAAAATATGGCCATCAAAGTGCCCATTAACATAAATTATGCCCATCAGTGTGCCCCTTAACAAAATTTGTGCATCAGAGTGCCCTTTAACAAATTATGCCCATCAGTGTGCAGCTTAGGAAACATGTGCCCCACATACCTTGAGCTCAGGAGTAGTCAGCACAAGCTGCAGTGGGGCAGAAATCTGCGAGATATATTCGCAACTGAGAGTCAGGACAGGAGCCAGGAGCCGGGTGTTGGGAGCCGCGAGTAGCAGGGGGATGAGGCGGAGCGTGCACGTGATGTCACACCCGGCCGGGCACTCTTGTGACAGGAAACAGGGAGCCACAAGTAGCAGGGGCAGGGCGGAGCATGCACATGACGTCTCACCCGGCCAGACGCTCTTGTGACAGAAGACTGGGAGTGAGAGCCGCGATCAGGAGGTGGGGCGCACACACACAATGTCACTGGTTGCTGGGAAACCCGCAGTCCCAGTAAGCCAGTGACTGCTACTACACTGGTGGCCTGGCGTTCCGGGCAATAGCGTCGTTCCGTCCGTGCACGGGCCGCCATTTAATGACTGCTGTGCCTGTTTTAGAAGGACACTTCACTGCGCCCCCCCCAATAAATTTTACCGCCCAGGGCATCCGCCCCTTCTGCCCCCTCCTTGTACCGGCTCTGCAGACAATGGCCCTGCTTTCATAGCCAAAGTTTTCCAAGATCTGGTAAAAGCATTAAAAATAGATTGGAAGTTTCACATCCCTTACCATCCTCAAAGTCCAGGAATTGTAGAAAAAATGAATAGAACAATAAAAGATAAGATCAGAAAGGCTACAGGTGGAACTTATACCAACTGAAAAGGGTGCTGCCTGCAATTCTAGCAGAGGTAAGAATGACCCCAAATAACAAGACAGGTTATTCTCCCTTTGAAATTCTTATGGGCAGACCATTTCCCACTCCCTGGGCCAGACAACCCTTATTCCCTGTACACACGGTCGGACATTGATCGGACATTCCGACAACAAAATCCTATGGATGTTGGCTCAAAAAAAAAAAATGGATGTTGGCTCAAACTTGTCTTACATACACATGGACACATAAAATTGTCGGAAAATCCGATCGTTCTGAACGCGGTGATGTAAAACACGTACGTCAGGACTATAAACAGGGCAGTAGCCAATAGCTTTCGTCTCTTAATTTATTCTGAGCATGCGTGGCACTTTGTGCGTCGGATTTGTGTACACACGATCGGAATTTCCGACAATGGATTTTGTTGTCTGAAACTTTTATAGCAAGCTCT
Organism: Lithobates septentrionalis; assembly: GCA_037952835.1. Taxonomy (NCBI): domain Eukaryota; kingdom Metazoa; phylum Chordata; class Amphibia; order Anura; family Ranidae; genus Lithobates; species Lithobates septentrionalis. Next base: position 11,462,409 of record JBBDGP010000374.1, on the reverse strand, counting down.
CAAACTTTGTGTGTCAGAAATTCCTATGGAAAATTTGTGATGGAGCCTACACACGGTCGGAATTTCTGACAACAAGGTCCTATCACACATTTTCCATCGGAAAATCCTATCGTGTGTACAGGGCATTACTGTTAGAAAGAGGGGATCTTGATCTTATTCAGGACAAATGTGTAAGAAAATCAGTTGAAACGTTGGACAAAATTGAAAGAAATGTCGCTCACACCTCTCCTTCTTCTTCACAGGAACCAACACACCCCTTTAAGGTCGGTGACCTAGTGGTGGTCCAGCAGCTGAACCGAACCAAAAAGCAGGAATATCCCTTTGGACCTCTAACCACCATGATTGCGGTAACCAGGGCAGCAATCCTTGTGGAAGGACAACAGTCTTGGATCCATGCCAGTCAAGTAAAGAAGGTCAAACAGGACCCTAAGAAGAGAGGCAAAGACAGAGCAGGTCAAGAGAGCAGTGAAAATCCTTGAATAGTGAGTGAAGAAGGTGGTTAAGTCTCTGAAAAAGATGACCTCGCTTATTTCACCACAGACTTCTGGGAAAGCTTTCTGCTTTCTGTTCCTGATCACTCTGATTGTGTTCCTACCCACCTGGGTCATAACTAACTGTATATATCATCCAGAGGACTTGGTAGCCTTACAAGGCGTATGTGGGTCACTTTAGAATCAATCTAATCATGCACATATAAGACATAAGAGAGATATACAAACTGAAGGAAATAAGGAAGTTAGTTTCACTGATAAGATGCTTTTATTAAAATTTAAATATAGCTATGCCCGGAAGCCTGGATATGAAAAATGTTGGATATGTAGTAAACTCCATCCTAGCACTGCTAGAATTCCCCTAATGGCAGTACCTCTAAACTTCACCCCCCTCCTTAATGGCACACCTCCTGTCATCCTTACAAATGTCACAAGAACAATAATACCCTTACTTTCCAAATTATTGGTAGAATTCATTCCCCAGACTGGTGTTTTAGGTTGGGAAACTCCACAAAGGGAGCTGAAGTGTGCCAATAAGCTAAAATCAACTTTTCAATGACTTCAATTGAAAGCCCTTTCTTTCACACTTCAGAACCTGCCCTAAACACCACTCTAATAAACTTTCTTAGCTCCAGTTCCACTTCCACAGTAGGAAAATTATTGTCTAGTTTAACTTTGTCCAGTCCTTCTGATGAAATGATGACAATATTCAATAAACGACCATTAGCTCTAGGAAACAGTATTTATATCTGCTGTGGGAAAATCTGTCACCCTTGGATCCCCACTGGACCCCAAGGATAGTGTTATCTTGCATCCCTAGTCCCCATCATGGGCATAGTAGGAGATAGCAAGGGAGGACACCTCCTTGAAGCTAGTATGCATCCTAGGTACCCCCTTAAACACCGCAATAAGAGGGAGTTATTTTTTGAAAAAGTTATGGCTTGGGCTTGGTTCCCCTCATGGACTGAATGGGGAATAGACACAATGAAGAGATTAAATAATTACTCTAAAATTCTTGATGAAATTCTAGACAAAAACTCAGGAGACATTGCTAACTTAAATGAAGAAATGAGGGCAATTAAGAAACAACTTGAGCGCCATGACCAAGCTATTGAAACCATGAGTGCTGCTCTTTACTGGGTTACAGTAGGTGAGGTTACAGAGGATTATGAATGTTGCACATGGATACACAACACATCTGTTAAAATACCCGATTATTATGATATTATTGCCCAACACCGAAAAGAAGTAGGCAAGCCGCAACAGAAAGCTAAGAACATTGCTAAAACATGGAATCCCTTCGGTAGTGGGAATTTTGGATTTGGAGGAATGTTCTCATGGTTGAAAGATATAGCCATAATGTTGATACTTATTGTATTGTTCATTTTATTTTTACACTTGATTTATAAGCTTGCTATGTGCCTGATTGCTAGGGCTACCCGCATCCCAGACCCTTCTTTGGCTAATTGGCTAATAAAGCTTACCTCAATATGTATTACAATAAGGAAGCTACCTATATTACAATGAAGGGAAAAATAGCCATTTAATTATGTCTCAAAAAGTGGATTGTAATGTATAATGTATAAAACAATTATTTTCTTTAGAAATATTTCCCTATGCTTTGCTAAATATGTATATACGAGTTTTGAGTAAGACTCATTTTTGGTTTACATAGCAATAGGAAATTTTGTCAGTTATTTTATGGTTGAGCCATCTCCCAGAACAAGCTTCCTGTTTCTGTGAAGACATGTCCTTATCTGTAGTCAAACATCTGTTTCTCACTTACAAGAAACTTTATCTTGTAGCTTGTGGTTTAAGACAGAGCGTAAGAATACGTTTCCTGTCCTAACTGTAAGATACGTTAGTGAGAATATGCATGACCAGAATGGAAACAGATGTTTGCTAGAGATTACTTGTGTCTTATTCTGATAACATACGGGAAGTCCCTTCTAGCCCCTACCTTTTTACCTTTAGAATCTACATAAATACTCTGAATTTTGTGTTCAATAAACAGAAGCACTTTGGTAATACTCAGCAAGCTCTCCATGTGTAATCACTGAGTCTCTCTCGGATCTGATGGGTCACTGAAAAGTTCTTCCTGCATTACCTAAAGAGTACACCTGGGTGGTTATATTACCTGTTTCCTCTTCAACCTGCATGGAGCCTCTGATTGGGTCCAGGTGAAAACTGCCAGGCATACCTGATCGGAGATTAAAAAAGTAGGGAAACTACGCAAAATTGTGCTCAAATTAGGTTAAACCGCAAAAAGAAAACATAATCTTTTAAATAAATATTTAAATAGATAATTACAGAGATTAATTGTGCAAGTATTATAACTCAAATGGTAAAACAAATAGACTCCAAACATAGTTCCCAAGACCAAGTAAAATCCCCTTGGATGTGCAGAATAAACTTCTTCCTTCTTCAAAAAAAGTAATGTCAATAGTATTAGAAATATCCGCCATCGCCAAAGGTAATGTCAAGATGTGGGCTTGCCTGACCAACATAACCCCCTTATTCAGAGCAGTCATTAAAATCCCTATCACAGGCATCAATGGCAGCTCTCTACACATGTCCCAGGGTCTTCCATAAGAACTGCTCATTGAACAGCCTTATTGAATCTCCTAGTGGCACAGATTCATGCAGAAACAAGCAAACAAATGCTCCTCATAGTCTAGAATATCAACCAAGCCTGCAAATAGCATGCACTTCCAGTTCACTTCCAACACATGATGACGTCTGGGCAGAGCCTCCAACTGACGTCATCACATATTGGATGTGAACTGGAAGTGCACACTATTTGCCTGCTTGGTGACTCAGTTTTAATGCACATTGTTTTTATCCATATATGAGGGTATCTTTACGTTATATACATTTATTGGATGATATGGTCATGAAAGGTTTAATTAAAAGAAAACAGGATGCTTATACTTAGAGTAAAATCTGTTCCTTGGAGTTTATTAAGGGATGCAGGTCTCAGCCCCTCCTTGTTTGTGATAACTTACGGTGTTGATTTTCTACAAAACTGAAGCATTGTGGGAATAGGAGAGGTTATACCTGGCTGGCAAATTAGCTTTTTTGTTTGCCAGTGTCCAATTCTTCATGCAGGCGACAGTATAACCAAGTTGTCTCAGAATAACTTAATCCTGTGTCCCTAAAGAACTCCACGAAACAGATTTATGGTAAGTACAAAGATCCTGTTTTACTCATATTTTTTTTTTAGGAGTATAAAACTGAAGAGCTGCATATATTGGAATGGGAAAATATGTTGGAAATAAAATCTCTTGAAAGCCTGAAAGATCTGACTGAGGGACTTTTTTCACACAAAATTGAATATATTCACAGCAGCAGTTTGAAACAAAATGGAAGATATTCCCAGCAGCAGTTTGAAATAAAATGAAAGCTAACCAAAGGAAATGGCTAACTTATTTAAGCTCAAATACTGTATAACATGTTTGATAAAAGTAAAGTAATTGGATTAATTTCTCCCTAGATGGGATAACACAGTTCATAATTCTATATAACCTCTTTATACTTTTATGGAAGGTATCATTTTCTTCCATTTAATCCATACTTTATTTAACCTATTGTATCATGATTGAAAGAGACGGTTTTAGTGGAAATATTTTCTTGATATAGATTTTTTTATTGGTCCTAAAGGTTACATCAGTTAGGCAATAATACCCTGATGTTGCATGTTTCAACTGTAAAAATCCGAAATTCCCGGCTTTAGGGATAGTACATTCTATTTTCAGTTAAGAAGAAGTTTTATATAGTTGATGTACTTATTTTATTCCATATTTAGCCCAGACTTCATCAAATATTTGCAGCTTTATTACTGAGTCTCAAGGGAACCAACTTTCTCAGCCTATAAAACCATAGTTGTGCCTTTTAAAGAAAGACATGATCGCATTTTTTAAATGATAATGCCTAAACTTATTTAACCCCTGAGGAGAATTATTATAACACTTTTCATTCTGTGTAACAAATGGATGATGTGCTCCTGTTTTTCTTAAATGAATGAACACATAGTAAAGAAATAAAGGTGGAATATTATATCTGACAACCACTGAATCATAGTAATGTCAGCCAAATCCAGTTTTTGAATTAGGGTGAGGACTAAGGTGGAAATGGATTGTAAGTTTACCAATCCATAACAGCTTGAATTACATAACATTTTGCTTACATCAGGGATGTGCGGTGAGGTCAGTGGCTGGTGAAGCACGGGCTAGTATTATAGCCAGATACACACAGGTTACATACGCCGTGATCATTAGAGCGAGAGCAATAATTCTGGCACTAGACCTCCTCTGTAACTCTAAACATGTAACCTGTAAAAATTTTTAAAGCATCACCTATGGAGATTTATAAGTACTGAAGTTTGGCGCCATTCCACAAGTGTGCGCAATTTTAAAGTGTGACATGTTCGGTATCTATTTACTCTGTGTAACATCTTCTTTCACATAATACAAAAAATTTGGGCTAACGTTAGTGGTTTTTTTTATTCATGAAACAGTTTTTCCCAAAAAAAACATGTTTAAAAAAATTGCTGCGCAAATACCATGTGACATAAAAAGTTTCAACAACCACCATTTTATTCCCTAGGGTGTCTGCTAAAACAATATATATAATGTTTGGGGGTTCTGAGTAATTTTCTCACAAAAAAATGATGATTTGTAGGAGAGAAGTGTCACAATTGGCCTGGGTGGCAAGGGGTTAATTACCATAAGTAAGTAATATACAAATAATTATTATATAGTGTTTTTAGGGGAATTTACTATATTTTCCAAATCTGTACTCAAGCAGGTGGCTTAACGGACAAATTACTGAAGTTTGAAGTTATAACTTCCAAGAAGTAATTTCACAGTAAATAGATAAATAATAAATTATTATGTTATAACATATAGCATATAATTATATGATTTAGCTTAAATATAACAGTACCTTTTCAACAGAATCAGTTTCTCCCTCTTAACTGTGTGAGAAAAAGATAGGAATATGGGTAAACCTTATACACATAAACACATGTTTTTCCTTGTAGATAAGAGGGCTGGGCTGGAAGGGAGCATAGGTATTTTAGACGCATGCCCCTTTTATGACAATCCAGTGAGAGGCGTGCCTCCACTGCAGCATTTTATTGGACAGTTGGGACCAATGGTACTTTATCATTGGTCCAAGTCTCCAAGCTGTTCATTGAGCTCAGTGCCTCTGACAAGAAGTGAGAGGCACTGTGAGCTCAACCTCTCAGTCTGTTGCAAACAGAGTGTGTCAGCTTGTATTTAACCACTTAAAGACCGGGCCTATTTTTCAGACTCAGTGTCTACAAGTTAAAATCTTTTTTTTTTGCTAGAAAATTACTTAGAACCCCCAAACATTATATACAGTATATAATCTATATATAGATTATATATATAGAATAAAATGGCGGTCATTGCAATACTTTCTGTCACACCGTATTTTTGAATTAAACAATAGGGCAACAGTAAATTTAGCCCAATTTTTGTTATATTGTAATAGATAATGTTACGCCAAGTAAAATAATACCCAACATGTCACGCTCGTGGAATGGCGACAAACTCTTACCCCTAAAAATCTCCATAGGCGATTTTTAAAAATTTCTACAGGTTACCAGTTTTGAGTTACAGAGGAGGTCTAGGGATAGAATTATTGCTCTCGCTCTAATGATCGCGGTGATACCTCACTTGTGTGCTTTAAACACTTTTTTTTATATGTGGGCACTACTCACGTAAGCGTTTGCTCGTTGGGACAGGGCGATTTAAATTTATTTTGTATTATTTATTTTACTTTTTATTTTTTATTTTGACATTGTCCCTTTAAAAAAAAAAATTGGGTCACTTTTATTATTATTTCAAGGAATGTAAACATCCCCTGTAGTAGAAAAAAAGCATGACAGGACCTCTTAAATATGAGATCTGGGGTCAAAAAGACCTCAGATCTCATATTTACACTAAATTGCAATAAAAAAAAATGAAATTTGAAAAGGCGGATGGTCTCTCCCACCACGGATAAAAGTGATCTCGTGGCAAATCCGCTGCAGAGACCACTTTTATCTGAAAGAGGACCGCCCGCTGAAGAAGAGGATACCGGGGTTATGGCGACTAGCTGCTGCCATAACAACGTATAATGACGGCAGGCGGTCCATAAGTGGTTAAAGTGGCCGCTCTGTATTTAGCTTCTGACAGGCTGCGCAAGGAGCTCCATATCTCTGGAACCATAGGTCATAGGAGCCCCAAATGGTGGGGTAGGACTTAGACTACATACCCCCCAAATTTGGGGTCTCTGTAACCCCAGGTCACCAAGCTACGACCCTCGAAGCTCGATTTTATTTTTTTATTTTTTTTAATGTTCATCCTCCCTTGACTGCTTACATCATTCAAATATATTGTATCGGCAAGGAGAACATCATTATGGTTAGCAAATGAGAAGGGGGTAGTAATCCCCTTCTCATTTGCTAACCATAATAATGTTCTTTCTAACTTTCAAATACCTTATTGCTCCCGTGGTGTTTAATTGACTACCCTACTGATATTCAAATTATATTGTCTCAACTCATGTGACTTAAAAGTATAACTATGTTACGGAGCTGGATGGCAGCCTAATACAGGAGCTCCGGTAAAAACAGGGATACAGCGGCACAAAACGTCCCACTGGGACACATTTTAACCCACTTTTCCAGGCGATCTGGCTCCGGGACACCCTAGGATCATGCCCAGAAAAAGAAAGTTCATCCTTAAACAGCATGGAGGTAGGCAAAATGGTGCCGGATCATCATCCACCCTTGCACCCAAAACACAGGGCAAATCACATAACTCGGGCGGGATGGTTAAAAAATAGCGGCTCCCCTGACAGCCCATGGTCCTACCCTCCATCTCCAGCCTCTAGCAGCCCAGCCAAAGCAAAATTTCGGATGGATGAAGAGGGATACAATCCAGAAGCAAGCCCTGTCACTGAATCAGGGGATGACACCAAAGGCGTCACTAAGGGGGGGCCAGAGGGGGCCCTGGCCCCCACAACATTGTGCTGTGCCCCCAATTGAAACGCCTTTTGTTTCCTAATGTATCGGGTGTCCCGCATCTTGCTTGGGTCGCCGCCGAGTTGACACAAGCTCTTCTGAGAGGCAGAGCATCCTGTCAGCTCCTGCGGGACATTTCTCCCCCTCCCTCTGCTCACTGACACTGTGCAATATGCGAGAGCCGCTCGCACAACCACGGCTGCCCGATCTGCTCCCTCCCCCTGCATCCTCATTGGCAGGGAGGAGAGCGACTTCAGGAAGGACTCCACCAGGCACCAGCATGTGACACGAGCAAGCCTCCCATTAATGTATCTCAGTGACAGTGAAAAAGCAGACTGACTTCTCCCATTCTTAGGACAGGAGAAATCAGCCTATAAATCCTGAGACTGGTGGCTGCAGCTCTGTAAGAGTGTCTATGACACTCTTACACACAGCCCAGCGAACACATCCACCCCACCCCCTCACTGATGGGAGATCAGAGGAATACAGCTCCTCCTCCCACCTCTGCTCCTCCTGAGTCTTCCCGTCGTGCCCACATTATCCCCGGCGTGAAGATGTATCTGAAGAGAGGGGATGTGTGGGCAGGAAATATGAAAATCAGCAGTTGCAGAATTCCTCTGTGTGTGTGAATGATGCCTGAGCTCCCAGCCTGGACCTGTGGGTGAGTGCACACTGCAATACACTGTAATCAACAAACTGTCCTTATCTCGATCTCCCGCCGTTCTCCCCCCCATCTGTCTCCCTCTCCCCCTCCTGTTCTTTCAAGACCTTTACAGACTTAGTACAGATTTCTTTCCTGCAGCCACAGATTGCAGGAAAGAAATTTGCATAATTCCCCCCATCAGCACAGTCAGTGCTGACAGGGGAATCCCTTCCACTGAACAATTGTATTCTCATGACAAACAGTGATTATCACTAGCAATAGGGATGAGCTTCGAGTTCGAGTCGAACTCATGTTCTACTCGAACATTGGCTGTTCGCAAGTTCGCCGAACAGCGAACAATTTGGGGTGTTCGCGGCAAATTCGAATGCCGCGGAACACCCTTTAAAAGTCTATGGGAGAAATCAAAAGTGCTAATTTTAAAGGCTTATATGCAAGTTATTGTCATAAAAAGTGTTTGGGGACCCGGGTCCTGCCCCAGGGGACATGGATCAATGCAAAAAAAAGTTTTAAAAACGGACGTTTTTTCAGGAGCAGTGATTTTATTAATGCTTAAAGTCAAACAATAAAAGTGTAATATCCCTTTAAATTTCGTACCTGGGGGGTGTCTATAGTATGCCTGTAAAGGGGCGCATGTTTTCTGTGTTTAGAACAGTCTGACAGCAAAATGACATTTGGAAGGAAAAAACTCATTTAAAACTACCCGCGGCTATTGCATTGCCGACAATACACATAGAAGTTCATTGATAAAAACGGCATGGGAATTCCCCACAGGGGAACCCCGAACCAAAATAATAAAAAAAAAATGATGTGGGGGTCCCCCTAAATTCCATACAAGGCCCTTCAGGTCTGGTATGGATATTAAGGGGAACCCCAGCCAAAATTTAAAAAAAAAATTGATGTGGGGTTCCCCCTAAATTCCATACCAGACCCTTCAGGTCTGGTATGGATTTTAAGGGGAACCCCGCGCCAAAAAAAAAAAAAAAACGGCGTGGGGTCCCCCTAAAAATCCATACCAGACCCTTATCCGAGCACGCAACCTGGCAGGCCGCAGGAAAAGAGGGGGGGACGAGAGTGCGGCCCCCCCCCCTCCTGAACCGTACCAGGCCACATGCCCTCAACATTGGGAGGGTGCTTTGGGGTAGCCCCCCAAAACACCTTGTCCCCATGTTGATGAAGACAAGGGCCTCATCCCCACAACCGTGGCCGGTGGTTGTGGGGGTCTGCGGGCGGGGGGCTTATCGGAATCTGGAAGCCCCCTTTAACAAGGGGACCCCCAGATCCCGGCCCCCCCCTGTGTGAAATGGTAAGGGGGTACTTACCCCTACCATTTCACTAAAAAACTGTCAAAAATGTTAAAAATGACAAGAGACAGTTTTTGACAATTCCTTTATTTAAATGCTTCTTCTTTCTTCCTTCATCTTCTTCTTCTTCTGGTTCTTCTGGCTCTTCTGGTTCTTCCTCCGGCGTTGGAGGGAGGCTCCCGCTGTGTGACGGCGTCTCTTCGTCTGACGGTTCTTAAATAACGGGGGGCGGGGCCACCCGGTGACCCCGCCCCCCTCTGACGCACGGGACATGACGGGACTTCCCTGTGGCATTCCCCGTGACGTCACAGGGAAGTCCCGTCAATTCACCGTGCGTCAGAGGGGGGCGGGGTCACCGGATGGCCCCGCCCCCCGTTATTTAAGAACCGTCAGACGAAGAGACGCCGTCACACAGCGGGAGCCTCCCTCCATGCATGGATGCGGAGCGGCCCGCAGAAGAAATGAAGAAGGAAGAAGAGATGAAGAAGAGAAGAAGAAGAAGAAGAAGAAGAAGAAGATGAAGAAGAAGATGAAGATGAAGAAGAAGATGAAGAGAAAAGCGGGAGCCTCCCCCCTCATGCCATGGGTGCGGAGCGGCCCGAGGAGAAGAAGATAGAAGACGCCGCGGAGGAGATGCTGGACGAGAACGCCGGAGGAAGAACCAGAAGAGCCAGAAGAACCAGAAGAAGAAGAAGATGAAGGAAGAAAGAAGAAGCATTTAAATAAAGGAATTGTCAAAAACTGTCTCTTGTCATTTTTAACATTTTTGACAGTTTTTTAGTGAAATGGTAGGGGTAAGTACCCCCTTACCATTTCACACAGGGGGGGGGCCGGGATCTGGGGGTCCCCTTGTTAAAGGGGGCTTCCAGATTCCGATAAGCCCCCCGCCCGCAGACCCCCACAACCACCGGCCACGGTTGTGGGGATGAGGCCCTTGTCTTCATCAACATGGGGACAAGGTGCTTTGGGGGGCTACCCCAAAGCACCCTCCCAATGTTGAGGGCATGTGGCCTGGTATGGTTCAGGAGGGGGGGGGGGCCGCACTCTCGTCCCCCCCTCTTTTCCTGCGGCCTGCCAGGTTGCGTGCTCGGATAAGGGTCTGGTATGGATTTTTAGGGGGACCCCACGCCGTTTTTTTTTTTTTTTTGGGCGCGGGGTTCCCCTTAAAATCCATACCAGACCTGAAGGGTCTGGTATGGAATTTAGGGGGAACCCCACGTCAATTTTTTTTTTTAAATTTTGGCTGGGGTTCCCCTTAATATCCATACCAGACCTGAAGGGCCTTGTATGGAATTTAGGGGGACTCCCACATCATTTTTTTTTTTTAATTTTGGTTCGGGGTTGCCCTGTGGGGAATTCCCATGCCGTTTTTATCAATGAACTTCTATGTGTATTGTCGGCAATGCAATAGCCGCGGTAGTTTTAAATGAGTTTTTTCCTTCAAAATGTCATTTTGCTGTCAGACTGTTCTAAACACGGGAAACATGCGCCCCTTTACAGGCATACTATAGACACCCCCCAGGTACGAAATTTAAAGGGATATTACACTTTTATTGTTTGACTTTAAGCATTATTAAAATCACTGCTCCTGAAAAAACGGCCGTTTTTAAAACTTTTTTTTGCATTGATCCATGTCCCCTGGGGCAGGACCCAGGTCCCCAAACACTTTTATTGACAATAACTTGCATATTAGCCTTTAAAATTAGCACTTTTGATTATTCATGTTCGTGTCCCATAGACTTTAACGGTGTTCGCGTGTTCGAACAAATTTTTTTCCTGTTCGCATGTTCTGGTGCGAACCGAACAGGGGGGTGTTCGGCTCATCCCTAACTAGCAACCACTAGCAATGATCATAAGAGAATTTGGCAGGCTGGTTGTACCCAATTTGATTAATCAACTTGGTACATTCAGTCTGCTCACTAATGGTTTAAGGGCCGGTTCACACTAGTGCGCTTTGCGAGATCGCATGTGATTCGCACCGCACTGCAGTGCAAATCACATGCGATGTCCGTACAATGCGATTTCAGCCATACAGACAGTATGGCTGAAATCACATCGCATTCGTACTGAACTCACACAAGACCCTGCTTTTGGTCCACACGAGAATCGGATCGCATGGGTGTTCACACCTATGCGATCCGATTCATGTCCGAACTGACAGTTCGCAGTGCGATATGCGAGCTGAAATGGGGGTGTCATTAATGTATTGACACTCCCCAGCAGTTCGCATATGACAGTGTGAACTGGCATGCGAGTTGGGTGCGATGCGGGAACCTGCAGTGGAGTTGCAGGGTTCCCGCAACGCACTAGTGTAAACCCAGCCCTAATCTCAGCCAGTTCCTGATGAACCGGCTGAGATTTAAACTCTATGGCTTATCTTAGCTCTTAGGCAGCCCATACATTGATCACTTTTTTCATTCAACTGTTAGGTTGAATGAAAAAAAAAAAGTTCCAATTCCCCCATCTACACATCCCAGGTGGATGGGGGAATACTCCCAGTGTGAAACTGTGGCAGAACTATCAAGGTTGCTGTCCTGCCCCGGCTATTGACAGCGCTGGTCTCTGTCTCAATGGCAGCAGCATATTAGGACCCAGTGCTGATTACTCTATGGGACTGATGGGCTCATGCACAGGAGGGCCAGCACAATTGGTAGTTAGAAATGGGCTCGGGTGTGTTTGAAATCTCACATGCCCGATCCCGCCAGGAAGCCCACACTGCACACTGATAATCACAGGCAGGGAGACATTTCCGGGTTCACAGCTGCACAGATCAGGAAATGTCTCACTGCCTGTGATTAGCCGTGTGCAGTGTCGGCTTCCTGGCGGGATCGGGCATGTGGGATTTCAAGCACAACCAAGCCCATCTCTAATGGTTGTAGACAGTTGAGCTCCCTGCAGATTGCTTAGCAGCAGTGGAGCCTTCTCTGATATGCTGATCGGGATGCAATCCAGGTGATGCTCCTAGTCAAATTCTAGTGTTAAATATGATAGTGATATTATTGATCAAAGCCCACACCCTACAGGCATGGAGCCCACATGGTAGCTGAAGATGCGGTTGCTTTTAAATATATATATATACATAGATAGATAGTTGTACTGTTAATAAATACTGTGTTTATTATATCTGACTGGGAAAATCACCTGGATCACAGCCCAATCAGCATGTCAACAGAGAAGGTTATACAGCATTACTGCTGCTAGGTGACCAGCTGGGGGCTCAGCTCTCTACAACCAATAGTGCCAGCCTTCCCCTGCATGTACCCATAATGTCACCAGCACTAGGTCCTAATATACTGCCACCGCTGCCAAGGAGACAGACACCAGACCAGCGCTGTCAATAGCAGGGGCAGGACAGCAAGAGATGTCCCCCCTACTTTTGTCCCTGTTCCCCCATGTGCCCCCCCTAAATATGAAAGCTAGAGACACCACTGAATGACACAAGGGAACTGCCAGATTCTATTGAATCCTTCCCTAACTCACACCAACCTGTGATGGACACTGTCCTGATGGCCGATATGATAAAATGCATGCATAGATTTAACAGTGACATACAAGCAGTGGAATCCAGAGTGGATCACATTGAACACAAAATGGAGGAATATGCTTCCACCATCAATGAATTAGTGGATTTCAATGAAGAAAGAGAGGGGGATACTGAATGGATAAACGCTAAGTTAGCAGATATCGAGGACAGGCCCAGGAGGAATAAACTGAAAGGGGGATCCCCGAATCAATTAAACAACCTGACCTACGTACCTATGCCTCTTCTCTGTTTAAATCGCTCATCCCTGACCTCTCTGATTTAGATGTCACCATTGACAGAATCTACCATTTACCAAAACCAGCTCATCTACCTAAGCAAGTATCCAGGGATGTGATTCTACGTCTCCATTTCTATCATGCCAAGGAGCAGCTTATGATGACAATGGAACAAATCCCCGTGCAATATCAAAATCTGCAGTTCTACGCCGACCTGTCCCAATATACCTTGCAAAAGAGAAAAAATTTGAATACTATTACCAAACTACTCAGGAACCATAAAATTATCTACAGATGGGGCTATCCTACCAAACTCTCCATTGTAAAGGAAGGACCCACACACATTGTAGAATCCCTGGAAAAAGCCTTTCTCTTCTGGAAGAATGGAAGATTCTTCCTGAGCGTACAGAAGACCAGAACTCTGCCAGACCCGCGAGACAGATTGAACTTGACTGGAAAAGAGTTACAAAAAAAAATGCCAAATCACACAATTTAACCCAGATGGGAACCGAAGCATACTTTAATCCCGGGAAGGAAATCCGCGAGGGCCTATGGGCTTGAACTCACCCCTTGCCTAACTTGAGCAGCAAAAGCTGCATTTGGGTATTTCTTTACCTATCACTTTTAAGGGACACCCTTGCATATGTTGTTATTACACCAGTTGTGTGGTTTTCTCTTTTTACTTTTATTTTCAGTTTTCTGTTCCTATGACCCTTCTCTTCCTTTTTCACCTACTGACACAGCTGACGACTTCAGGACTCTCACGAACAAAAGGAAACTCCACGCAGAGGCAATTCATAACAGATTTCCCCTATGGATGAGCTCACAACCCTGCCAACACTCTCCTCTCATCATAAATTGTAAGTACAATGCAAAACCTCACTCCATACAAACTGCTTGCCTCACGTCATATTCAAAGTGGCCACAAGAGGGAGCACAACACCGAATACACTTCCTAAATATTGTGCAAGCATATTAAATCCTCCAAAATGGGAATAAAACTTCTCTATAAACTCAAAAGGACTCAATCATCCAGCAAATAGGAAGTCCCTGTGGAAGGAAGCACTCTCTAACAAATGTGACATTTTGTGTGCACAAGAAACACACTTTAATTCCTCATCACCACCAGTCTGCTCCCACAGAAACTTTCCACATATATTCACTGCCAATGCGGAAAACAAAACAAAAGGGGTACTTACTGCAATTAAAGACTTGGCGGCATTCACCCTGCACGAGGTAGTAAAAGATCCTCATGGTAGCTTTCTCATTCTAGTTGACCTCAATTCGATCACTTACACCATTGTGAATGTATACTCCCCCAATCAACATCAAGTGCGCTTCATTCACAAATTATTGCGGAAGGCGCATACCCATAAAAAAGGAATGCTAGTCTTGTGTGGCGATTTTAACACGACACCAGACCCCTCTATAGACTCTTCCTCTGGCACGAAATGAGTGAGTGCATCTCTCCTAACATCACTTCACAATCAGGACTTATTCGATGCTTGGAGATGCCTACATGCAGGAGAAAGAGACTTTACCTTCTTCTCTTCACCGCATAGGACATACTCTCAGATTGATTTATTCCTGGTTGACCAAAGAACCCTGTCTAAAGTTACCTCCGCATCCATAAATACAATCACTTGGTCAGACCATGCCACCATTACTCTCTCTAAAGAGGACTCAGCGGCCAACACCGCAAATCCAGTGTGGAGGCTTAACTTGTACCTTCTGCAAAAAATAGAATTTAGAAATGATCTTGAAAAGCATTTGAAAGAGTTTTTTACTAACAACGATTTTTCTGTGCAGGATCAATTTACCTTATGGAATGCTCATAAAGCATATACAGTATGAGAGGTATTTTTATACAACTGGGTGCGAGAGCCAAGAGGCAGCAGCAAAAGCGTGTAAAAGAGTTCACTGACTAAATTTTCAGGTTAGAAACAAGCAATAAACAAAAACCCTCCCCAAAAATCTCCCAAAAACTAACTCAGTTAAGATACGATCTTAGACTCCTCTTAATGGAGGACTTTGAAAGAGCAGCCAAAAAACTAAAAATGACATATTATGTCACTGGAAACAGAGCGGGGAAGTTACTAGCACATAAAATAAGGGGACTAAGATATAAAACCAAGATCCCTTATATATTCCACCCCCTTACCAAAGCCAAACTTTACCATCCCCAGGATATAGAAGACGCCTTTAGTCACTATTACAGTACTTTATACAACTTAAAAGAGTTAAATCAAAATGTATTAAAATGTAAACACCCACCAACCTAATACTGATACAATCACTCAATTCCTACAGAAATTATGCCTACCTAAGCTGTCCCAAGAACAATTACAAAAACTGAACCTACCATTCCGTGTAACAGAGATTCATAAAGCAATTGACTCCCTCCCAGCAAATAAATACCCAGGCCCCGACGGTTTCTCTGGGGACAACTTTAAAACCTTTAAATTACTCATAACTCCGTATCTAGAACTCACTTTTAACACTGCTGCTGCCTCAGCCACCTTCCCACCTGAGATGTTGAAAGATCTGATAGTGACATTTCCGAAGCCAGGGAAGGATTCAAATTTGCCCCCAAATTTCAGACCCATATCCCTACTAAATACAGACTTGAAGTTATAGCCAAACTTCTTGCCGCACGCCTAATCGACATACTTCCCCTTCTTATTCACCCAGACCAGACAGGATTCACTAAGGGCTGACAGACCTCTGATGCTACCCGCAGACTGACAAATATTCTCCACCTAGCAAAACTACATAAAAGGCCTTCTCTTCTGTTGGCGTTAGACGCAGAGAAAGCCTTTGATCAAATTCATTGGCAATACCTGGCCCAATTTTGGAGAAGTTTGGGTTCTCTGGCACCATCCTGACAGCAATTCTAGCCCTCTACTCTAAACCCTCTGCCCAGGTTTACACCTCAGGAGTCTTATCCAAGCTGTTCAACATCTCAAACGGAACCAGGCAGGGATGCCCTTTATCACCACTTAGATTTAATTTACTAATGGAACCCCTAGCAACCCATATGCGTTCGCACCTAGATATCAAAGGATTCTTAATAAATAACTCGACCCACACCATTAGCCTATTTGCAGACGATATTATAATGATACTCACAGAGGTGGAGACTTCCCTGTCTTCGGTACATTCGGCATTAGAACTATTCAATCAGATATCATATTACAAAGTCAACAAAAGTAAATCATACATAATGGGTTTGGGCATTGATCTACCACTGCAAATGAAACAGCTCAAGGTTCCCATACACCTGGCAGACTGATGGGATAAAATATTTGGGGATAACGTTAACAGCGTCCACTGAAAATGTAGTTACGGCCAATTATACTCCATTCCTTGGATCACTTAGTAAGAGCCTTCAGGATATTGCGAAGGTGTAGCTGTCATGGTCAGGACGTTTAGCAGCGTTCAAGATGATAGTGCTACCACAATTACTCTATCCGTTCAGGATTTTGCCAATACCAGTCCCACATTCCTTTTTCCTCAGCGCCCAATCCATGATAAACAGGTATCCGTGGTAAGGTAAAAGGGCTAGATGTGCATTTAAAAGGCTAATAGCTTCAGGGAGAGCTGGGGGAGTGGGACATGTACTACTAAAAGACTACCACACAGCTTTGATCCTCTCACAGGCAAAGTCTTGGTTCCCTCAATCACATGACTCTAGATGATTGAAACTAGAGAAATCACAGGTTCCAGGTAACAGCCTATATGATCTTCTATTAATTAGCAATCTCCGCACACATACAAATACAACCCACCCACAATAGTAGCTACACTATAAGCATGGAGGACCTTCTCATCCATGCAGTTTCCAGGCGCTGCAACTAAAACCCTCCCACTTACCATATCAAGTTTAGCCTTGATCATCCCAGATCTACACATATCAAACTGGATATCTAAGGGCTTAAAAGTAGTAGAGGACCTTATGGTGGGCCCTACACCAAAAACATTTAGAGCCTTACAACTAGAATACGTTATAGGTATAGAAGAACGCGACCACTCTAGATACCTTCAAATTACCCATTTCCTCCCAAACCTCCACGCTGCTTCAGTGGAGAGTAGTCTTGTACCTCACAAACCCCTTCACAAATATCAAGGGTATTTCATTACTCTACAACACTTTGAACAACAAAAACAATTTCACAAAATCCACACCCATAAAAGCATTGGAACGGGACATAGAGGCGACCTATACCACAGACCAAATGGCAAAAAGCACTGTGCCTCACATACGCAGCAACCAAAAGTTTCAACTTATGGGAACTTACCTACAAAATACTACTACGCTAGTATCTAACACCTTACCGAATATCAAAATTTGATCCTCGTACTTCCTCACTTTGCTGGACTAACTGCGGATGTACTGGCACACTGCATCATATAGTGTGGACATGCCCAGCATTACATACAGTGGGGCAAAATAGTATTTAGTCAGCCACCAATTGTGCAAGTTCTCCCACTTAAAAAGATGAGAGAGGCCTGTAATTGTCATCATAGGTATACCTCAACTATGAGAGACAAAATGTGGAAACAAATCCAGACAATCACATTGTCTGATTTTTTAAAGAATTTATATGCAAATTATGGTGGAAAATAAGTATTTGGTCACCTACAAACAAGCAAGATTTCTGGCTCTCACAGACCAGTATCTTCTTCTTTGAGAGGTTCCTCTGTCCTCCACTCATTACCTGTATTAATGGCACCTGTTTGAATATGTTATCAGTATAAAAGACACCTGTCCACAACCTTAAACAGTCACACTCTAAACTCCACTATGGTGAAGACCAAAGAGCTGTCGAAGGACACCAGAAACAAAATTGTAGACATGAACCAGGCTGGGAAGACTGAATCTGCAATAGGCAAGCAGCTTGGTGTGAAGAAATCAACTGTGGGAGCAATAATTAGAAAATGGAAGACACACAAGACCACTGATAATCTCCCTCGATCTGGGGCTCCACGCAAGATCTCACCCCGTGGGGTCAAAATGATCACAAGAACGGTGAGCAAAAATCCCAGAACCACACGGGGCGAACTAGTGAATGACCTGCAGAGAGCTGGGACCAACGCAACAAAGGCTACCATCAGTAACACATTACGCCGCCAGGGACTCAGATCCTGCAGTGCCAGACGTGTCCCCCTGCTTAAGCTAGTACATGTCCGGGCCCGTCTGAGGTTTGCTAGAGAGCATTTGGATGATCCAGAAGAGGATTGGGAGAATGTCATATGGTCAGATGAAACCAAAGTAGAACTGTTTTGTAGAAACACAACTTGTCGTGTTTGAAGGAGAAAGAATGCTGAGTTGCAACCAAGGAATACCATACCTACTGTGAAGCATGGAGGTGGCAACATCATGCTTTGGGGCTGTTTCTCTCCAAAGGGAACAGGACGACTGATCCGGGTACATCAAAGAATGAATGGGGCCATGTATCGTGAGATTTTGAGTGCAAACCTCCTCTCATTAGCAAGGGCATTGAAGATGAAACATGGCTGAGTCTTTCAGCATGACAATGATCCCAAACACACCGCCCGGGCAACAAAGGAGTGGCTTCGTAAAAAGCATTTCAAGGTCCTGGAGTGGCCTAGCCAGTCTCCAGATCTCAACCCCATAGAAAACCCTTGGAGGGAGTTAAAAGTCTGTGTTGCCCAGCGACAGCCCCAAAACATCACTGCTCTGGAGGAGATCTGCATGGAGGAATGGGCCAACATACCAGCAACAGTGTGTGACAACCTTGTGAAGACTTACAGAAAACATTTGACCTCTGTCATTGCCAACAAAAGATATATAACAAAGTATTGAGATGAACTTAGGAAATATACCAAATACTTATTTTCCACCATTTTCCACTTATTTTCCACCATAATTTGCAAATAAATTCTTTAAAAAATCAGACAATGTGATTGTCTGGATTTGTTTCCACATTTTGTCTCTCATAGTTGAGGTATACCTATGATGACAATTACAGGCCTCTCTCATCTTTTTAAGTGGGAGAACTTGCACAATTGGTGGCTGACTAAATACTTTTTTGCCCCACTGTAGCTTTTGGTGCAAAATCTTTAGACTAATCTCAAACATCGTAGGGATACATGTCCCCCTCTCTGCAGGCATGGCCATCTTATCCTTAGGCATAGACCACATACCAGTAGCTGCAAGAACCATTGTAACCCACATTCTGCTTAGTGCCAGAGTGTTAATAATGAGACACTGGAAGGACACAAGACCACCCTCAATAAAAGGAGTAGTGGGGGCGCATGCACGGCTTCAGGGAAGATGGACGCTTGAGTCTGTAGCTCCGCTCCACTCGGGACTATAACGGCTTCTGGAGGGCCATTTACAGCGATATAAGTCTTTATTTTAGCACCCCTCAAGCCAACAACTCTCGGTGCATGCCTTCGAGGAAAAAGAAATCCAGAGGATACTCTCTAAACACCCTGACCCATTATCTCCTCCGCACGAGGGAACGGCTCAGCATGTCTCAAGATGGCGCCGCCGGGAAAGGAAAATCTCCTGCTCCAGCCTCTCCGCCTCGATCGAATCCCTCTCCTTCCGCAAGCACGGCGGGTGAGTCCCATACCGCTCTCTCTAAGGCGGATTTGGATGTCAGCCTGGAGGCCATGTACGCCAGATTGGCCACAAAATTTCAAACAGAGCTGCATAAGACATCTCACACTTTATCACAGGAAATCGCGGCCTTAGGCTCACGTACTGAGCTCCTTGAAACGAAACACGACGAGCTGGCCCTGGCGTACAATGATCTCAGTCGTGAACATGAATCCCTGACCCTGGCTCTGTCAGCTATTCAAACACAAGTCGAAGATCTCGACAATAGAAATAGGCCCAATAATTTGCGTCTGAGAGGCATCCCCGAGACCGAAACCGATTTAATCCCGACCGTGATCAGACTGTTCAAATCACTTCTTCCAGAACGGGACTCTGCAGCTTTTAAATGCGACCGTATCCACAGAGCACTACGCCCGAAACCTCCGGATGATAAACCCCCCAGGGATATCGTCCTCTGCATGAAGGACTTTCTCATGAAAGAGGAAATTTTAAGAGCTGCCCGGAACAAGCCACGGATAACACTTGACGATCATCTTATCCAGATCTACCCGGATATTTCCCCAACAACCCTGGACAGAAGAAGAAGTCTGAAGGAAATCACCACTGCACTACAATCTGCACATATCCGCTATAGATGGGGATTTCCATTTAAATTACAGGTCCCACATAATGGCACCACTTTCTCTGCCACCACCCTCCATGAGGGTCAAGAGATTCTGGTAAAACTTGGTCTCTTAGATGCAGCTGCAATTAGACGCCCCCCCCCTCTACGCCCCGCCAGGCTCCCATCTGGCAAACACCACCACCCAGAAGAGATAGAAGAAGAATTCGATATGACATCGGAGAGGACCTCGTCATTCCACCGCGCTGAAGAACTGCCGATTCCCACTATTGTCAGATCACCCTGCACCTACTCCGCTCTGCATTTTTTAAGTGCGGCTGTCCCTTGGAGCTGTACGATGTGCACCCCTCCCAGCAAGAAAGAGTTTTATTTTTACAGTTTTGCTGGGATCGAGACCTAGCTGTCTCGCAAGTTACTGTATTTTGTGTCAGGTAAAGTTCTTTTTACCTTCACTTTACCTGACCCGGTTTGGATGTGGTCCTCCATATCCTTTTTTTGTTTTTTTTGCTGTTGTTTTCTTTTTTTGTTTTTTTGTTTTTTTAGTGTTGATAGCTTTTCCTTTCTAGCTGGTCAGCCAGTTCACAGCCTGAAATTTTTTTCCAAAATGTGGTACTTTTATGAAACTACCAAGCCTACTATTGTTGTTTTTCACCTTCTTGTACATGCATTCAGTGTTGACAGTTTGTCGGGCGGGACTGTGGGGGTACCCCTGCTGGATGTGCTGTATCTTAGCTTGAGTATACACTTTCACCCCCTAGGATGGTTTATTCTAAACCTTCTCACACCTGATAGGATCCAAATAACGAAAAATGGTTATTACATGTATCTCACATAACGTGAAGGGATTCAATTCCCCTATAAAGAGGCGTAAGGCCTTTGACATGTATGGGCACCTTGGTGCTAAGATTCTCCTGTTACAGGAGACACATTTTGCCCATTCCTCACACCCTAAATTCTTCCATAGAAACTTCCCCCAGTCGTTTTACTCCCTTTACTCATCCAAAAGCAGGGGTGCCGCCATTTTCTTGCATGCTTCTCTCCCTATGGAGGTTAAACAATGTTTCAAAGACAAGGATAGCAGATTTGTGATTATAAAGGGTGTGTTACATAATAGAGAAATTACAATTGCCAGTGTATACGCCCCCAATGATGCACCTGCTTCCTTTTTCAAATCCTTCTTTGATAAATTGACCTTCTTGAACTCTCCTCATATCATAATAGGAGGAGACTTCAACCTAGTAGCTAACCCTACTCTTGATAGATCCTCCTCCACCAAGATCTCCAAAGCGTTCCCCAGGTCTCTTACTCAGGGCCTCTTGGATCACCAGCTGGTGGATACCTGGAGAACGCACAATATAGGGCTCAAGGAATTCACCTTTTACTCTCACCCCCATAATAGTTACGCCAGGTTGGACTACATATATACCACCCCTATTATATTGGCGAACTCCACCAAAGCTGCGATCCACCCCTGTGTTTGGTCAGACCATCACGTGACATCTTTTACCACTGAATTTATAGGGTTGGCCCCAGCACCATACATATAGAGACTTAATGAAGCATTGCTGTCAGACGTCGTGGTCGAATCCGAGACAGCTAAATCGATAGAGGAATACTTCTCCCTAAATGCCCTCCCCGACACCCCTCCCTCCTTTCTATGGACAGCCCATAAAGCAGTCATAAGAGGTAAACTAATCAGCATAGCCTCTTCCCACAATAAGAGTCACAGACAAAAAATTTTGACTCTTACCACTGATCTAGATCGCATATACAAAAACACTAATTTGTTAGACCTAGAATCAACTAGAAAATTAATAGATCAAAAGCGCCTTGAATTAGACTCCCTTTTATCCTCTAAAATTGAAAAAGACCTCCGTTGGTCCAAAGCTAAAATTTTATTACACAACAACACCTCCTCCACTTTATTCGCAAGAAAGCTAAATCAGTCATTCCGCCCCACACATGTATATAAACTCTCCTCAAGTACGGGTCTACCCACCTCCCATCCCAAGGAAGTACTTCAAATATTTGAACAATTCTATTCCTCCCTCCTATCTCCGAACCCAAACTCTCCTTCCCCTGCAGACGACACATGGTTTCAGGACATTCAAATCCCCACTCTCTCAACTACACAAGTTGAGAAGCTCAATGCCCCCATCACCACCTCAGAGGTTCTCAACGTCATTAAATCCCTTAAGTCAGGTTCTGCCCCGGGCCCTGATGGCTTTTCAGCCATTTACTACAAAAAATTTGCCACTTTACTCTCCCCCGGCCTAGTCCAATTATTTAATTGGATTCTACAAGGAGGTAACTTTCCAGAGGAGATGTTGCTGGCAAATATGTCCCTGATCCCCAAACCTAACAAAAATCATTTACTCCCCCAAAATTATAGGCCAATTTCAGTCATGAATAATGATGTAAAAATCTTCAGCAGAATCCTTGCGGACAGGTTGGCTTCTATAATCTCCTCTCTTATCTCACCTTTCCAGTCAGGATTCATCCCCCACAGATTTATAACAGATAACATTAGATTAGCCTCTAACATCATCCAAGACTCCAACTTAAATTCCCGTAAACTCTTTTTACTCAGTCTGGACATACACAAGGCGTTCGATAGCGTCTCCTGGAGCTATCTAAATGCGCTTCTACAACGTATGGGATTTCGGGAGGAATTTCTACAGGGGTTTCGTGCCCTTTATGTAAACCCTAAAACTCGAATTAAAATCCCGGGCTGTAGTTCCGAGTTCTTCTCCATAGGTAGAGGCACTCGCCAAGGATGTCCACTTTCCCCACTAATCTTTGCCCTCGCCCTGGAACCCCTGGCCATTGCGATTCTTAACAATCAAAATATATCAGGTTACACCAAGGGCCTCTCTTCCTATAAGTTCTGTATGTACGCAGACGACGTCCTTCTGTTCCTAACGAATCCACACATCTCCCTACCGAACCTCCTCCAAACATTATCATATTTTGCGGGGGTCTCCGGCCTTAAAATCAATGTCTCGAAATCAATCGCCCTCCCGCTGGGCTTTTCTCCAGCGGAGGTGCAACAATTTAAAAATACCTTTCACTTTGTATGGAAGGAAACTGGTCTATCATATCTGGGCATTGATCTGGCGGGAGACTTTAAGAAATTTTTTGACCACAATTACCCCCCCATGATCTCTAAACTGAAGAAAACACTTCATTCATGGTCTCAGCTTCGTATCTCTTTTTTAGGCAGAATCACAGCCCTTAGAATGGTGATACTTCCCAGATTGTTGTATCTTTTTCGTTCCCTCCCTATTAGAGTTTCTAAATCTTACCTCCTCGCCTTTCAAGCTCATATGAATAAATTTATCTGGCAAGATAAACCCCCTAGATTTGCCAAGGAAGTCCTCTATCGATCTCCTAAAAGGGGAGGCTTAGGGGTCCCCCATATTTGGCTTTACTATATTGCTTGCAGATTTACACAACAAGCCCAGTGGAACATCAGAGACTCCAGGGTCCCATGGGTCAAGTTCGAGCAGGACTCTATTGCCCCATTATATCTACCTGGATTAATGTGGTCTTCCTACCCCCTCCTCACAGAAGTCTCTAACAAAAACTTAATAGTCACAGTCAGTCTAACACTCTGGAACACATATAAGAAGAAATACAATCTCATCTCCCAGCCCCCCCTGGGTGCCTCCTATGTAGGTGACCCTAGATTCCCAACTGCCTTTACTCACCCGGAATTATTTGAAGAGTGGATCCAACACAATCTGATCACCTTAAGGGACTTCTTAGAAAATTCCAAATTTATTTAATTTGCTACCTTTAAATCCCGTTTTCTTATCCCTGATAGGGAATTCTATCATTTCCTTCAGACATTTTTTTCAACACCATTACCCCCCCCCCACTCTGACCACTCGACACTATATGAGGACCTGTGTTGTACTGCTCCTCGTCAAAGGGGCCTTATCTCACAGATCCATGGCTCCCTGGTCTTGATTGAGGACTCTCCGACCCTGAACTACAGATCTCAATGGGAACAGGACCTAGCACTGGACCAAGATGTTATAGACTGGGATAGGGGATGGTTGAACATATGTAAATGTTCAAAATCCCTTACTATAAAAGAGACAGCCATTAAACTCATAACAAGATGGTATTATACCCCCACACATATACAAAAAATTTACCCGCAGTCCTCTCCCCATTGCTTCAGAGGTTGCACCCATTTAGGCACATACATACACACCTTCTGGGAGTGTGAAAAATTGCAACCCACCTGGAAAGAGATACTAAAACTGATTGACAAATTAGTAGGAAATCCCGTTAATCTCACCTTCCATCATTGCATCCTATTTCAAGATATTCCTGAGATCACCAAACCCTTGATGAGGTTAATTCACTCAATATGTATCGCTACGCTTTGGGGTATTGCTCTTCACTGGAAATCTCCTTCAATCCCTTTTGCACAAATTATTTCTCGTATAGATTCTATGAAGAAAACCGAGAAAATATTTCACACCCTACACGATTCCATACCTATATTTGATGCTAAATGGAACCCTTGGTTCCTTTTCAGGCTTCAAGACTGACCATGCATCATTATGTTTGACTAAGCTACTTTTTTTTCCTTTATCTCAGTTTTTTTATCCTTTTTTTTTTTTTTTTTTTTTTTTTTATGATTTGTTTCTGGTCCCCTCCCCTTTGGTTTTATTATGTTGATTTTGCTGAATTATGATATCCTACCAGTACTGAATGTAATTCAATTTGTTTTCACTATGATATATATATAGCTCATAGGCTTAACTGTGAATGTACATTCTGGATCTGACCTCCTATGGTTATCATATTTCACTGTAGGATATTGTTCCTAATGCTACTTTCTATGTACGTGTTTTCTTTTTCAATAATCTCAATAAAAAACCTTTTGAAAACAAAAAATAAAAGGAGTAGTGGAGACAAATAATACACATGCCACCTATTCGCAGCAGCCCAGGGTAACTATCTTAGTGTGAGTTCCCGATGGCAACATTGGACAACCAAGTGATAAAGGTCAAAACAAGCAATAAAATTATAATGACCACTATACATTTTGAACTAGTTGGACCGTGTAATAATATTATTTCCTTTTTATTCTCCTTTATTTTCGCACTTCTATTCAAGTAAAGTCTGTTCAGAGCTTTCAGCTTTCTCATTACTCTCCATTTTAGTTTAAGCTCAATAAAGTTATAAATATTTAGAACATCACAGTAGCATCCAGCTAATAACATACCATATTATTTACATGTAATAATATATATATATATATACACTATACGCTGTAAATCTCATGTGTACAGTCTACGCTATAAATGCTATTTTATGATGTCATATGTCAAATGTTTATTTTTATAACCAATAAAAACTGTTGAAACTAAAAGTATACCTATAAAAGTATATAAAAGTATAACTGAAGGCAAAACATTTTTTTTTTTTAGATTTGGATAAAGTGGTGAAGGTTTAAAATCACTGTCAGGCTTATATTGCTGTCTGTGCCCCCATTAGAGAGATTTACCAACACACCAGGAATGAAAATTGGGGCAAGCTCAAAATTTTGAGCTGCCACCAAAAATATTGGAAAGATTAACTATATCTAATTTCCTGATCACCGAAGTGTAAAGTAAAACCTAAAAACCAAATAAACATATCAAAAACAAAATCTGAAAAAAAAAGTTAAGATAAAGCCAAAATTTTGAGTTGCCACCAGAACAGAATAGAGGGGACATCTTCTAATTGGTATAAAAGTTCAAATGCAGCGCTTAAGTAAAATAAATGTCCAAATAAATGTGATAGTCCATAGAAATCAATCAGCAACAGAGATGATGTGAAACCTCCACCAGACTTCAGTGTGTAAAGGAAAAGCACTCCACACCCACGTGCTATCAGTCTGCTTACAGAAAGATATAAAAAATAGGCGATGTACTCATATAGTGTAGAGGGTCAAATAGCAGATCCAAATGGCACACTCCATCATGGGCAGGCACAGCATGGAAACAATCAGGTCACCACATATCAGAAGGCTCAGGACTGCGACCGTGAGTGGGAACCGCAGACGAAGACCACAATTAAAAAGCCGGAGTGCACCTGCGATTGAATGCACAGACTGCCGAACATGAGGTGAGCTGGGAAGAGTCAGCCCTGTGATGTGAACTACCGTGCACTGGTCGGTTCCAGTGCGCGGTAGTTCACATCACAGGGCTGACTCTTCCCAGCTCACCTCATGTTCGGCAGTCTGTGCATTCAATCGCAGGTGCACTCCGGCTTTTCATTTGTGGTCTTCGTCGGCGGTTCCCACTCACGGTCGCAGTCCTGAGCCTTCTGATATGTGGTGACATGATTGTTTCCATGCTGTGCCTGCCCATGATGGAGTGTGCCATTTGGATCTGCTATTTGACCCTCTACACTTTATGAGTACATCGCCTATTTTTTATATCTTTCTGGTAAGCAGACTGATAGCACGTGGGTGTGGAGTGCTTTTCCTTTACACACTGAAGTCTGGTGGAGGTTTCACATCATCTCTGTTGCTGATTGATTTCTATGGACTATCACATTTATTTGGACATTTATTTTACTTAAGCGCTGCATTTGAACTTTTATACTTATGTTTGACGAAATCTACAAACTATGCTAGCTGCTTTTGGTGTTCTTTTTAGTTAGCGCAGATATTTATTTGTTTTTTACATCTTCTAATTGGTACCATGGTTCCTGTGACAGCTGTCTAATGCCGCGTACACACGAGCGGACTTTTCGACCGGACTGGTCCGACGCACCGAGTCCGGCGGACAATTCGACCGTGTGTGGGCTTCAACGGGTCTGCAGCGGACTTTTTCGGTCGAAAATCTGGCGGACTTTAGATTTGAAACATGTTTCAAATCTTTACGTCGGAACTCCGCCGGACCCAGTTCCTATTGAAAAATTTGCTCGTCTGCATGCTAGTCCGACGGATGAAAACCAACGCTAGGGCAACTATTGGCTACTGGCTATGAACTTCCTTATTTTAGTCCGGTCGTACGTCATCAAGTACGAATCCGTTGGACTTTGGTGTGATCATGTGTAGGCAAGTCCGTTCGTTGGGAAAGTTCCTCGGAAGTCCGTCGAAAGTCCGTTGAAAAGTCCGTCAGACCAGTCAAAAAGTCTGCTCGTGTGTACACAGCACAAGAGGAGTTATGTGAAGTGATTAAATCTCACCCTACAATGCTAAATGTTATGATTTTTCTTATACATTTCACCCAGTTGTTTTAAAAGTAGAAAAAAATGAATTGGTTGAGTTTTTATATACCGTATATTGATTGTGGTCAGGGAAAAAAATAAATATTTTTTTTTTTTGTCAGGGAAATAGTAAGTATTGAAACAAATATAAATACCAGTGCTAAAGAAAAGTATACAATTACAAAAGACCCAAAGGACATATATCCCTCACACATTCACCCAATAGTCCTAATGTCCATAATATAGTGGACTTTCAAATTATCAGTGTTCCTAGTTTAATGTGAACCTGTCTTCCAATTACTTGATATCACCTCCGTGTAATGAAACCCATTGAAATTGGACTCTTACCAAATCATAAGACCCGTATGAATCAATGGGTCATATCAAGCCTGATGTGATTATAATTATGGCCAGCAGATGTCTCTCTCCTTTTTCTACATCCAAAATTCTGATTTTCCTCTGTCCCTGAATTCCTTTGGGAAGTATCATAAAAAGATCACACCAATAGTCCATTGTTATTTGTAAAAGGATAACAAACATAAAATTATGCTTACATGGATCACTAAGTGCAATAGCTAGTAACATACATGTATGTACAAATTAATCTTCAATAATTGATACAACCTCCTTGCAGTGAACCCAGCAAAAATGGATTCTCGCCAAATAATAAGACCCGTATGAATCAATGGGTCATATCAAGCCTAATGTCATTCAAGCTGTGGCCACCAGATGCCTCCTTCACACACTATTTTTTTATCAGCTTTTTTTTTTTATTGAATTCTAATTTTAAAACTCCAAGCAACAAGTGGACTACTGCTGGTATCTAGCAAATACTGCAAAAAATGCACTGTAAACTATGCTAAAATCAGAAATATATTGAATTTACCTTAGTTTGAGTTTTCTGTAATCTTGTAGCCAAAATGTATAGAGCACCCCATGCTAAATGATAAGCTCTCTCTCATTTATGTTTCAATCACACTATCAAAAAAAACAATTGTGTTAAAGTCCAACTCCAGCCAAAATGCTTAATTTCATTTTGGATAGAGAAGGAAATGTTAAGATCTACTGCCAGGTTAGTGCTGTCTGTTGTCACTTTTTTATTTTGTCCTTGAATTCAGGTGGGGTATGGGTGAATTCTGCTAATAAATTCTTCTTATTTTAGGGCTACTAGATAAACTGTTGTCAAAAAAGGCATGGAAAGTTAGGCTCTGCCTTGGGAGATCTACAAATGCCAAGAAAAAAACAAATGTACAGTGGAAAGTGGGTCCTTTTTAAAAAGTTTTGAGAGTGACATGAAAAAAAAATCAGAAATGATTTAATTACAGGTTTGGAAGATTCCTTAACCACTTGAGCTCCTGAAGATTTTACCCCCTTCATGACCAGGCCATCTTTTGCCATTTAGCACTGCACTACTTTACCTGGTAATTGTGCTATCATGCAACACTGTACCCAAATTCAATTTATCAATTATAATTTTTTCACATAAATAGAGCTTTCTTTTGGTGGTATTTGATCACCACTAGGTTTTTTATTTTTTATCATATAAGTGAAAAAAAATGACATTTTTGAAGAAAAAAAAAACTGTATTTTTTACTTTCTGCTAAAAAAGATATCCAATAAAAAAATATAATTTCTTTATAAATTTGTGCCAAAATGTATTCTACATGTCTTTGGTAAAAAAAAACAAAAAAAACAATAAGTCTATATTGAATGTAAAGTTTATAGCGTTTGCTAACTGTACTGGATTTGTACTGGAATTTTTAATTATTAATTTTTTATACTTGGAATGGAGGTGGTCACATTTTTGTAATTATTTTATTATATCTTTTCATGTGACAAAACTGAAGAAATTACACTTTGCTACAATGTAAAGTAGTGAATGTACAGCTTGTATAACAGTGTAAATTTGCTGTCCCCTCAAAATAACTCATCACACAGCCATTAATGTCTAAACCGCTGGCAACAAAAGTGAGAACACCCCTAAGTGAAAAATGTCCAAATTGGGCCCAAAGTGTCAATATTTTGTGTGGCCACCATTTTCGTCCAGCGCTGCCCTAACCCTCTTGGGCATGGAGTACACCAGAGCTTCACTGGAGACCTCTTACACTCCTATATGACGACATCACCAAGCTGGTGGACGTTAGAAACCTTGCGCTCCTCCACCTTCCGTTTGAGGATGTCCCACAGATGCTCAATAGCGTTTAGGTCTGGAGACATGCTTGGCTAGTTCATCACCTTTACCATCAGCTTCTATAGAATGGCAGTGGTCGTCTTGGATGTGTGTTTGGGGTCATTATCATGTTGGAATACTGTTCTGCGGCCCAGTCTCTGAAGGAAGGGGATCCTGCTCTGCTTCAGTATGTCACAGTACATGTTGGCATTCATGGTTTCCTCAATGAACTGTAGCTCCCCAGTGCCTGCAGCACTCATGCAGCCCCAGACCATGACACTCCTACCACCATGCTTGACTGTATTCAAGACACACTTGTCTTTGTACTCCTGGTACTCAGCTGGTTGCGGCCACACACGCTTGACACCATCTGAACCAAATAAGTTTATCTTGGTCTCATGAGACCACAGGACATGGTTCCAGTAATCCATGTCCTTAGTCTGCTTGTCTTCAGAAAGCTGTTTGCAGGCTTTCTTGTGCATCATCTTTAGAAGAGGCTTCCTTCTGGGACGACAGTCATGCAGACCAATTTGATGCAGTGTGCGGCGTATGGCATATGGTGTATAGCAAATGGCACTGACAGGCTGACCCCCCACCTGTTCAACCTCTGCAGCAATGCTGGCAGCACTCATACGTCTATTTCCCAAAGACAACCTCTGGATATGACACTTCATTGGCCGGCCATGGCGAGGCCTGTTCTGAGTGGAACCTGTCCTGTTAAACTGCTGTATGGTTTTGGCCACCGTGCTGAATGTCAGTTTCAGGGTTTTGGCAATCTTATAGCCTAGGCCATCTTTATGTAGAGCAACAATTCTTTTTTTCAGATCCTCAGAGAATTATTTGCCATGAGGTGCCATGTTGAACTTCCAGTGACCAGTATGAGAGAGTTAGGGCGATAACACCAAATTTAACATGCCTGCTTTCCATTCGCACCTGAGACCTTGTAACACTAACGAGTCACATGACACTGGGGAGGCAAAATGGCTAATTGGGCCGAATTTGGACATTTTCACTTAGGGGTGTACTCACTTTTGCTGCCAGTGGTTTAGATATTATTGGCTGTGTGTTGAGTTATTTTGAGAGGACAGCAAATTTACACTGTTATACAAGCTGTACACTCACTCTTTTATATTGTAGCAACATGTCATTTCTTCAGTGTTGTCACATGAAAAGATAGAATAAAATATTTACAAAAATGTGAGGGGTTTACTCACTTTTGTGAGATACTGTATTTGATTCATTTGGACTTGAAAAAGGATTATTTTGGGAGGTGCATGGGCGGAGCCTAGCGGAGCAGACATGCATTGTTAGAGCTCCGCACCGCTGAGGAGAGAAGAGAAGGACAAAGCGGAGCCTGCAGGCTCAAAAGGTATCCATTTGAACCTTTTTGCCCCAGGGAACAAACTGTGAAAGTTTGGGCAGGAAATATGGTACTGGGAGGAAGCCGTGGCAGAAATAAAAATCACCTCACAAAGAGCTCACAGGCACTCACTGCAACTAAAGCAGCTCCAGTCACCTCACAATATACAGCATCAGGGCGCTCTCACAGACAGAAAATGTCACAGCAAGACTCTCCATTTGAGTCAGATACAGAACAAATCCTCTCACAAACTTCTCCACAAGCCTCCTCAGCATCCCCAATAATATTATTACAATTTGAAAAGATGCTTCATAAGGCTTTAAAACAAACCTCAGACCAAATAACAAACAGCCTAACCAAAGAAATAAGAGAGCTGGGAAACCGCACCGCAGCCTTAGAAATAAAAATGGATGAAATTGTAATTACAACCCAAGAAAATATAACAGAATTGGAACAATTAAAAGAAGAGAATTTAATACTTCAAACTAAGCTCGAAGATTACGAAAATAGAGCCAGACGTTCAAACTTGCGCATAAGGGGAATACCTGAAACTGTGACAGACCTGCAATCTACTATTACTGCTCTA
The DNA here is from genome assembly GCA_037952835.1 of Lithobates septentrionalis. Taxonomy (NCBI): domain Eukaryota; kingdom Metazoa; phylum Chordata; class Amphibia; order Anura; family Ranidae; genus Lithobates; species Lithobates septentrionalis. The sequence goes on along the minus strand of JBBDGP010000374.1, from coordinate 11,430,613 downwards.
TTACAAGAACTAAAGCCAGATATCCCTATTGAACGTTTAGAACTGGACAGAGTACACAGAGCCCTCACAGCCAAAAAGAAAGATGGACCCCCACGTGATATAATCACAAAATTTCATTATTACAGAACGAAAGAACAAATACTAATTGCTGCAAGAGAAAAAAAGGAACTTATTTTTCAAGGACACAATTATCAAATTTTTGCTGACCTATCCCAACTTACTATTACTAAAAGACGATCCATGAAACCCCAACTAATGGAACTGCAACGCCACAACATTATGTATCAATGGGGCTTCCCCTTTTCAGTCAGATTTAACTACCAAGGTACAATTTACAGAAGCAGATCAGCAGATGAACTACAACAAACCCTTTTAAAATTAAATCTGACAGAACCCACAAGCAGCAACTCTCCCACACGCAGAAGAATGGCATTATCTTCACCTTCAGGCAGCACCCAGAAAATTTCAGAACAAAATGTGAATCATCATTCTCACAAAAGAGGCCGTTATGCCACATCATCCATGGACCAAGAAGATTCAATGGACTGACATCCTAATTCCTGATATCTCTTCATTTATTATACTAAGAGATGGTTCTCTATAAAAAACCTGTATTTATAACTGAATGTAACTGCATTCTGATAGTCACACACTGTGTGGAATCATGTTACATTCCAGTTATATTTCTTACTACTTCTGATTCATATAGCAATAGAATATATAAGTGAAATAAGGAAATTCTTGTTCAGTTATATATTTTCAGGTAATAACAATAGATTTATTACTTTTTAGGACAAATATGTTCAATAATCCAGAAGTAATGGAAGCTTTTTCTTTCTTTTCTTAAAACAAATATATTATTACCTAACTAGTTCCTAGAACTATGTTTTTGTTTATTCTAATCTGAAGCAATACAACCTCAATTTTATGAGTTAACATATCTAAACAGTTACATATGAATAAAATATGTAATTGTTTACTCTAAAAGGGTTAAAATCCCAAAAATAATTCAAACTATCTTCATCAATACCAAAGTTATTAACAGTAGCTTTCTAACTGAATTATTTAGCCTAGGGCAAGACTAACCATATACAACCACCCTGGAATAAATAATTTCAACAAAAACTATATTCTGCACTCCAATTAATGAATCATCATTTTGATGTCTTTTGACATAGCACTTCTCTCCTGTAAGCGGAAGATCCGTGTACCCCCATTAGCCCTCCTCATTTTCCCAACCATATTATGTGGGAGTGTGACGAAGGCACTTATTCCCCTGAGAGAGATATTTATTTTCTTTCACGGGTAAATTGTGATTACTTGCAAAATATAATTTATACAATGTATCATCTAATCTCATATGTTTTTTGTTTACTCTTTACTCCAGAATTCACTGGTTTCTTTTCTATCTTTTCATCTCTTCAGTCCACACAGGTTGATCTGCGCAGTCAGCTCTGCATAACAAAAAGTAAGTCAAAACTTTTTGATCTGTTGCCATGGCACCACTGAATATACTTTCCCTGAATGTTCAGGGAATAAATGTCCCTCAAAAACGGACCAAAGCCTTCCGTACTTTCCATAACAAGAAGGCTCACATAGTATGCCTCCAAGAAACACACTTCACCAAAGATTCTACTCCAAAATATATTTCTCCTTTTTATCAACAAATTTACACGGCTTCTGCCTGTACCAAACAAAGGGGTACTCTAATTGCATTTCACCGATCCACACCATTCACCTTATCATCAGAAATTAAAGACCCAGAAGGTAGATACCTGATACTCATGGGTTATATAATGGATACAGCAATCACGGTGATTTCCTACTACGCTCCTAACAAACAACCTACACCATTCCTCTCACATATATTACAAGTGATTAATACACACAAAATAGGAACAGTGATAATGTGTGGGGATTCGAACCAGGTCCTCCTCCCATTTCTAGATAAATCACCTTTTACACCATCCAAAATAACCTCTAGATTACCTTTTTCTCAACTTCTTTCCAAATACAATCTGGTAGATTCGTGGAGAGAAAGTAACCCAATGAAAAAGAAATTCACTTATTTCTCGCACCCTCATCAAACCTTCACCAGAATAGATCATATTTTTCTAACAATAGGAATGATACCAGAAATTATTGCATCAGATATAATTCCGATTCCGTGGTCTGACCATAATGCAGTATACACTACTATAGCCTCAGCCATACCAAAAGCGCATGACCCAACGTGGTACTTACCGGACATAATGCTCAAACACCCACTACATCAGATGGCCATTGAACAAGCTTTAAAGGAATACATATCAATTAATAATACAACAGACATTTCCCCAATAACACTGTGGGAAGCTCATAAGCCTGTCTTGCGTGGTACAATACAAAGACAAATGGCACTATTTAAACAGGAACGCAAAAATCTAGCAAAAAAACTAGAACTCAATTTTAATGCAGCCTACATATCATTCCAAGATAATCCATCTCAGAGTACAAAATCTCATCTGGAAAAATCTAGATTGGAATACGATCTATTTCTCACTGAGTCAGTTGATAAATCCCTCAAACGCTCCAAACACAATTTCTACATGAATACAAACAAACCAGGTACATATTTGGCTCGGGCATTAAATTCAACTAACAAATCTTTCAAACCAATATGTTTGAAATTATCAAAAAATGTTTATACTTGTAATCCAGTTAAAATAGTCCATAAATTTCACTCACATCTCGCAACTTTATACAAGACAAACAATGAATTTAATCCTACAGAGGCTGAATCCTTCTTCTCAAAAATAACCTTACCTGAGTTGTCTCAGAATCAAAAAAGCAGTTTGGATGAGCCTATAACTATAGATGAAGTTGCTAACGCCATAAAAGACCTAAAACTTAACAAAAGACCAGGCCCAGACGGCTACTCGGCTTTATTCTATAAAACATTCTCAGAAATACTCTCTCCCATTCTCACTGAAACTTTTAACCAACTTCTAGAAGGACATTTTTTTCGGCAAGAAACACTAATGGCAATTGCTTGGACAACATCAGGCATTCAGACACTAAATGACTTCATAGCATCTAAATCATTCCTTTCATTCCCATCGCTTAGAGAAAAATATGATCTACCAAACTCTGAGATATTTAGATATCTCCAAATCAAAAATTTCTATACACCATTCCTAAAGGGGGGATACACCATTATCCCAATTATCCATTTTTGAATCAATCTGTACAAAAGATCCATTTGCTAAAGGTACAATTTCATCACTTTATAATCAATTATATGGAGTAGTAAATCTTAATAGACCCTCTTACGTTCAGAGGTGGGAGGAGGACCTGGGACGAACTTTAGAAGACACGGACTGGACTAACATATGGCTCATATCTAAGTCATCTTCACCCAACATCTTAGCACTGGAGACAAATTATAAAGTCCTAACTCGCTGGTACCTTGTACCTGCTAGAGTGGCAAAATATTCACCTAATACCTCAGCTCTTTGTTTTCGAGGATGCCCAGAAATAGGCACACATTTACACATATGGTGGACGTGCCCAGTAATCCAAACCTTCTGGAAGGAAGTCTTCGTGATTGCATCTAAAATATTTAAAAAAATAATACAACCAGATCCATATATAACTTTACTTAATCTAAAACCGGAATGGTTAACACTCTCTCAATTCAAACTTATGATCCAACTAATAACGGCTGCAAAACAAACAGTGGCCAAGGCATGGAAATCTCCTGCATTGGTACTAGCAGAAACAATTCACAGAATGAATAATACAATGTCCCATGCTAAGATGGTAGCCATCGATCAAAATCAAATTCCAAAATTTGAAAAACTTTGGCATCCTTGGATAAAACAACAATTCATGTCAAATTTCAATGACTCTGTCCTGTTGCCATGGTAACGGATTAAATGACTTACAGAGACACCCATTCTAAGGCTTCAAAGAGAACTAAAAAGAATAATAAACTGACGAGCGGGACAACCTTGTGGACCATACCTCTGCCTTTCTACCCTTTTTCTTCTTTCTCTTTCCTTTTCTCCTTATGATTAAAGCTCATTATCAGAATTTATTTGACCTATATACACTCTACCTGTAAACAATATGTATAGTAGGTATAAATCATTTAAATACCTACAAAAGTAACTAAGGAAATGATATATATCTTTAATTTAGGTTTACGTGAACCCAAGGTTTAATATTTGAAATTTCACGATATTTACCTATATAAACCCTACTGTAAAACAATGAGCTTACTTTATAGATACTTTATGTATCTTTATAATATTGTATACTCAATAAACTTCTTTTGACAAGGAAAAAGGATTATTTTCAGCAGTGATACATGCTTTTTTTTAAGATGCAGAAATAAGCCTAATTTGACAAGAGCATAAAAATTAGCCAGTTGGTCATTGAGACTGTCCGTGTTCTCACTGATGCAAAATTGTCCCGCCGCTGGGCAATTTATATCTAGTCTCTCTTTCTAGTCTCATAGTACATACTAGGGGTGTTGAAAATAATCATTGAGGGGTGCATGCGTGGAGCCGCCGGTGACTGACATGTCCCACTGAAGCTCCACATCACTCAGGACTCCTCGGCTGTTAACGACACCTGCACAGTATGGTAAACTGAAATTAATCTTACTAAACTTATTCTGACTGAACTTATTTAAACTAATACTGTTCTATTAAGTTTTGAACTTCCCCTTTATCCCCCACAACCTCAGATAAACATATTTTATGTTAACATATTCTATTTACCCCCTTTCCCCCGGCCTTCCACCTTCCCTCTGCTCCCTCCTCCCCCTTATCTAAGCCAGTGAGATACATATTGTGTCAATTATAACCTTATTTATTTAATTTACTAAATTTATCTTATAGAAAAATCTAGTTGTTTCTTAAATTGAAGTACTTCTATTGTTATATATTTAACCACTTGCCTACTGGGCACTTAAACCCCCCTCCTGCCCAGACCAATTTTCAGCTTTCGGTGCTCTCACACTTTGAATGACAATTACTCAGTCATGTAATACTGTACCCAAATGAATTTTTTGTCCTTTTTTTCATACAAATAGAGCTTTCATTTGGTGGTATTTGATCACCTCTGGGTTTTTTATTTTTTGCGCTATAAATAAAAAAAGACCGAAAATTTTGAAAAAAAACCACATTTTTCTTAGTTTCTGTGATAAAATTTTGCAAATTATTAATTTTTCTTCATAAATTTTGGCCATAATTTATACTGCTACATATCTTTGGTAAAAATAACCCAAATTAGTGACTGTTATTTGGTCTTTGTGAAAGTTAGAGAGTCTACAAGCTGTGGTGTAAATCATAAAAAATTGATCACACCTGAAGTACTGACGGCCTATCTCATTTCTTGCGACCCGAACAAGCCAGAAAAGTACAAATACCCCCAAAATGACCCCTTTTTTGGAAAATAGACATTCCAAGGTATTTAGTAAGATGCATGCTGAGATTTTTGATGTTGTAATTTTTTCCCACAATTCTTTGCAAAATGAAGATTTGTTTGTTTTTTGTTTTTTTCCCCCACAAAATTGTCATTGTAATAGGTTATTTCTCTCACATGGCATGTGTATACCACAAATAACGCCCCAAAATACATTCTGCTGCTCCTCCTGAGTATGGGGATACCACATGTGTGGGACTTTTTCACAGCCTGGCCACATACAGAGACCCAACATGCAGGGAGCGCCATTACGTGTTCTAGGAGCATAAATTACACATATAACTTGTTGACTACCTATTACACTTTTGAAGGCCCTGGAGCACCAGGACAATGACATGTGACACTGATGACAGATGGCACTGATACGTGGCACTGATGACACTGACATGGCATTGATGACAGATGGCACTAATATGTGGCACTGATGACACTGATGACAGATGGCACTAATACGTGGCACTGATGACATTTGGCACTAATACGTGGCACTGACAGATGGCACTAATACATGGCACTGATGACACGTAGCAGTGATGACAGATGGCACTAATATGTGGCACTAATGACACGTGACACTGATGACAGATGGCACTAATATGTGGCACTAATGACACGTGGCAGTGATGACAGATGGCACTAATACGTGGCACTGATGACACGTGGCATTGATGACGGATGGCACTAATACGTGGCACTGATGACAGATGGCACTAATACGTGGCACTGATGACAGATGCCACTGATACGTGGCACTGATGACAGATGGCACTAATATGTGGCACTGATGACGGATGGCACTGGGGACAGATGGCACTGGGGAGGGATGGCACTGGGGAGGGATGGCACTGGGGACGGATGGCAGTGGGGAGGGATGGCACTGGGGACGGATGGCAGTGGGGAGGGATGGCACTGGGGACGGATGGCAGTGGGGAGGGATGGCACTGGCAAGGGATGGCACTGGGGACGGATGGCAGTGGGGAGGGATGGGAGTGGGGAGGGATGACAGTGGGGAGGGATGACAGTGGGGAGGGATGGCACTAGCAACAGAGGGCAGTGGGGAGAAATGACAGTGGGGACAGATGACAGTGGGGAGGGATGACAGATGACACTGACGACTTTTATTACTGTTTTTTTTTTTTTTTGCACTCACCGCTGCAGCGGTTCGCTCTCCCTCCTCACACGCTGTCTCTGTGTGAGGAGGGAGAGCCGGCGATGAGAGAGGATCTCATATGTTTACATATGAGATCCTCTCTCATTGGCACCGCCGATCGCACTGTAAACGGCCGCTGTCAATGGCCATTTACGGCGATCTGTGACTGGCTGTGTCCGAGGGACACGGCCAGCACAGAACTTCCGTGATGCGCACCCGCTGGTGCCCGCATTGCGGAAGTAAACAGCTGGACGTCCAGGGACGTCCACCCAGCAGATAGCGTCCGCGCTGCAGCCGTCTTTCGGCTATAGCGCGGGCGCGAAGTGGTTAATGAACCTTTTTATCAATAACACTGTTTTCCTACTTCATTACTGGCAATCCTATGATTATATTAGTAATATTGCTTTGCAAACCAGTTTCTTATTTTGATAAGATTTTAAATTAACCACTTCGATACCAGGCACTTAGACACCTTCCCGCCCAGGCCAATTTTCAGCTTTCAGCGCTGTCACAATTTGAATGACAATTGCGCGGTCATGCTACACTATACCCAAACAAATTTTTTATCATTTTGTTCCCACAAATAGAGCTTTCTTTTGGTGGTATTTGATCACCTCTGCGGTTTTTATTTTTTGCGCAACAAATAAAAAAAGACCGAAAATTTTGAAAAAAAACACGTTTTTCTTTGTTTCTGTTAAAAATTTTTGTAAATAAGTACGTTTTCTTCTTCAATGACGGGCACTGATATGGCTGCACTGACGGGCACTGATACGGCGGCACTGACACACTGATCCACCGATCGCCGCGATGCGCGCCCCTGTGGGCGTGCGGCGGCATGTTATCCTGCTGGACATCATATGACGCCCAGTCAGGATAACTGAACCACCGCCTGGCCGTCAATCCGCTATAGGCCGGGCGGGAAGTGGTTAAACTAAATTAAGTTATTTTTCCCTAGGGTTACCTGTAGGTATTTATACTCACCTTACAGTATAGCTGTTAATAGCTAATTAACCTTTTATTTATTTTTTTACGGCCAAACTTGGGTGTCCAAGTATTTCTCTTTTTCTCTATATAGATCTTGGCCGTTGGGGTCTCGAGAGATTGTCACTGCTCCCCCTATCTTTCTGTCCTAGGATAAACCTCCATTCTGACCTATTATTATTGGAGGACCTCCTCGGATAGATACTAGGCCTCTGAGCTAGCGTTTCTTTTTACGCACTCAGTACGTCACTCTTTTACTTTTCCTATTCACACATTTTACTTAATATCAGTTGACTATGTGACTCTTAAGCCTCGTACACATGATCGGACCGCAGACAAAACCTCGGACTTTTGTCCGAAGGTGTGTGCCTGAATTTTCTCTTGCATACAAACGATACACAATTGTTGGCCAACAAGCACGAACGTAGTGACGTACTAGATGTACTACGGGCCGAAAAAGAGAAAGTTCAATTGTCAGGCGCCACCCTTTGTGCTCCTTCTGCTAATTTTGTGTTAGTAGAAGTTTGGTGAGTGTTGACTTGCGCGTTTCATTTCGCACTTTTCATTCCACACTTTTCATTTCGCACTTTTCAGTTTGTTTCTGAACGGCCATTCGTCAATCAGCCATGTTGCTGATTAACTTGTTATTTATTTTTGGCCTTAGAGTTATTGCTTTGACCCAAGTCCAGGAACAGGAGGAGGAGGATTTCTTGGACCAAAAATTGTTATTAATCGTGTCCCGCAGCAATGGCATATGCCATTGCTGCGGGAGCTCCAGGAGAATAATCCAGATAATTTTTGGAATAATCTCCGGATGATGGACCCCTGGTTTTACCAACTCTTGGCATTTTTGACCCCCTATATTAAGAAGCAGGACACATGCATGAGGCTTTTATTTTATTTTTTTGGTTGAATAATGATTTGATTTGGTATATTTTCTATATTTCTTGGTGCATAGAATGCACTTTTTGGTTAAGTTCTATTGGCAGATAGCATATCTAATTTTATTTATTTTCTTTTTTTAATGCACAATAAAAAAAATTGTGGAGAATAATACTTGGCTATGTGTTTTACTTCAAATAACAGTTTGGGAGTAAGCAGTTACATTTTAAAAAATACAATGTAAAATTAACAAGGGACACCAACATAGTTGTATCTTTGATCTTAAAAACTACAGGATAATGGTGTTGTGGTAACTTGCACCAAAACAAACCAAAAAAACAAAAAAAAAACAAACATAATAATTATTCTTCTATCACTAGAAAAAAAAAAGCCTTTGAAAATTTATTTGCAATAACTCCATCAGTATCACCAGCAAAGCAGCTTCATTATTATCCCAATAAAGAAGAAGAGAATGTGCGCTGCATTTCGAGATTTCATAATTTGCCACGGCACGTACATTCTCCATTACGAACACTAGTTTACAAGACCGACCGCTTCTGGCTCGTCTTTGCTTCCGAGCATGTGTGTTTGTACGTTGGACTTTTGTCCGACGGACTTGTGTACACACGCTCGAAAAATCCGACAACAGACATTTGTCCGCAGAAAATTTTAAAACCTGCCATCCAACATTTGTCCGTGGAAAATCTGACAATTGTACAAACGGTCGGATTTTCCGCCAACAGCCTGTCATCACACATTTCCCGTCTGAAAATCCGATCGTGTGTACGAGGCTTTACTCTCTCTTTCTTCCTCTTTATTCAATCTCTACTCCCCTCTTGGTTCTTGCCCCTCTTGGTTCTTGCCCCACCGGGGTAATTCTAGACTCACAATCTGTGAATGCAATAAACTACAATATTTTCTTTAAGATTTACTGATGGCCCCCTTAAATGTCCTTACGCTAAACATACAAGGTCTAAGTATCCCACAAAAGCAAACTAAAGTTTTTCGCTCCATAGCTTCCTCAAAAGCACATGTATGCCTCCAAGAAACCCATTTCGCAGATAAGGTGACCCCTAAATATTTTGGTTCAGCTTATCCCCAAGTTTTCACAGCCTCTGCCAAGATTAAACAACGAGGGGTGCTAATAGTGTTTCATCATACTACACCCTTTTCCCTTCTGACAGAAATCAAAGACCCAGAAGGTTGTTATCTTATACTCACGGGATATCTATTCAATTCTCTAATCACAGTGGTATCCTACTATGTGCCATCCTCATTTCTCTTCCACTTATTACACGTAATTGATACTCAAAAAAAGAGGCACACTTTTCTGTGGAATCTGTGGAGATTCAAATCAAGTCATTTATTCTTTTTTTTTTTTTAAATCCCCAACTCCTATTGCATCTAGTTCTCAATCTCATAAGTCCCAACAACTTCTTCAACAACACCCTTTATTAGATTCTTGGCGTGAAATCAACCTGCTAGACGCCAATTTACTTTTTATTCTCATCCACATAAATTATGTTCCCTATTGATCACATTTTGATCTCAATAGGCATGACCCCTGAGCTCCTTTCTTCATCTATTATCCCTTTTACATGGTCTGACCACTGTGCTGTACTTTCAGCCTTCACTTCTCTAATACCCAAAACACAAGATTCTACATGGCATATTAATGATTCAATCCTATCTCATCCATCACACTCCTCTGATCTAGAAATAGCCATAAAAGATTACCTGGCCAATAATGAGACCCCTGATATATCCCCACTGACCTTATGGGAAGCTTATAAATCTGTTCTCTATGGGGTTTGTATTCACCAAGCCTCATTTCTTAAAAGAGAAAAACAACAACTAAAACAAAAATTAGAAGCAGAATTTAATACTTGCCACACAATCTTTCAATCTATTCCTACCCCTGTGACTAAATTACAGCTCGATAAAGCACGTTTAAACCTTGACCTTTTTATCAAAATCTTTAGATAAAATGTTATGCAAGTCTAAACATAAATTTTATCTTAAAGCGAATAAACCAGACACTTTTAGCCCGAGCACTCAAAAAACTAAATTGCCCCTTTAAACCGATTCGACTGAAATTATCTCATGATACATATACTAGTAATCCAGTAAAGATCCTCTACACCTTTCAAAAACATCTTACCTCCTTATATAAAAAGGAAGGATCTTTTGTTCAAACTTTAGCAGAATCATTTTTTTCACAAATCAAACTTCCTGCTGTTCCTTTAGCCCAACGCGATTGGTTTAGGAGAGTTAATTGCTAAAATTCGACAGCTGTAATGGGGCTTTTAAGACAAATAAACGTCCAGGCCCAGATGGTTTATCTGCCCTGTACTATAAGAAATTCTCTCATGTCCTTGCTCCAATGTTAACAGACGCATTTACCGTATTTATCGGCGTATAACACGCGCCGGCGTATAACACGCGCCGGCGTATAACACGCACCCCAAGTTTAGGAGGGATTTTTAAGGAAAAAAACTTTTAGGAGGGAAGTTTAAGAAAAAAAACTTACATTTAAATGCCCATCAATGCAGCCTCATCAGTGTCCATCTGTAGCCTTGTCCATCATTGCAGCCTTGTCAGTGTCCCTCATTGCAGCCTTGTCCCCCCATTGCAGCCTTGTCAGTGTCCCTCATTGCAGCCTTGTCAGTGTCCCTCATTGCAGCCTTGTCAGTGTCCCTCATTGCAGCCTTGTCCCCCATTGCAGCCTTGTCCCCCATTGCAGCCTTGTCAGTGTCCATCTGTAGTCCCTCATTGCAGCTGTGTCCCTCATTGCAGCCTTGTCAGTGTCCATCTGCCTTGCACTGTGTTTGAAAATGGCGCCGCCATTCTCGGGCGCTCCCGGCCATTCTGGCGGCTTTCGGCCGCTTTTGGCCATTCTCGGCGGCTCTCGGCCGCTTTCGGCCATTCTCGGCGGCTCTCGGGCGAGAGCCGCTGAAAATGGATGAAAGCCGCCGCGAGCGGGCGAAAGCCACCGAGAGCCGCCAAAAGGCTCACAATCGGCGGGGGACTGGCGTATAACACGCACCCACTATTTTCCCCTGATTTTAAGGGGGAAAAGTGCGTGTTATACGCCGATAAAAACGGTAATTCTCTACTTAACGAACAATCCTTTCGTCCCAAAACATTAACGGCTATAATTTCAAGGATTCCAAACCTCAGTCAGAGAATACATCTTGTTCTAACTATAGACCCATATTAAGTTACTAGCGAAAGTCTTAGCGACCTGCTTAAATAGTATAATAGGTTCTTTAACCACTTAAGGGCCTGAAGGATTTGCCCCTTAATGACCAGGCCATTTTTTGCGATACAGCACTTTAACTGACAATTGCGTGGTCGACACTGTACCAAAACAAAATGTATGTCCTTTTTTCCCACAAATAGAGCTTTCTTTTTGTGGTATTTGATCACCTCTGCGTTTTTTTGGGGTTTTTTTGCGCTATAAACAAAAAAAGACCGACAATTTTGAAAAAAAACAATATTTTTTACTTTTTGCTATAATAAATATTCCAAAAAATAATAGAAAAAAAACTAATTTATTCCTCAGTTTAGGCTTATATGTATTCTTCTACATATTGTTGGTTAAAAGATTCGCAATAAGCGTATATTGATTGGTTTGCGCAAAAATTATAGCGTCTACAAAATAGGGGATATATTTATGGCATTTTTATTCGTAAATATTTTTTTACTTGTAATGGCAGTGATCTGCGATTTTTAGCGGGACTGCGACATTGTGGCAGACAGATCAGAAGCTTTTTACACTTTTTTGGGACCATTGACATTTATACAGGAATCAGAGCTAAAAATAGCCACTGATCACTGTATAAATGTCATTGGCAGGAAAGGGGTTAACACTAGGGGATGTTCAAGGGGTTAAATGTGTGTCCTAGGGAGTGTTTCTAACTGTGGGGGGATGGGACTGCCTGGAGGAGGATACATATTGCTGTTCATAGCCATATAAACATAAGGGAGGTGGAAATGTGGGGGCAGTTGCTGAGGCTGGCCAATACACATAAACACCCAGAAGAATTAAATGGACTTTCTCGGTACTGATACAATAACAAGATTGATCTGGTAAAATACACATATTTATTCTATAGCAAAATACAAAAAATGTTTTAAAATGGATATATGACAAAATATACATCACACATAACTAACTGACAACAGGTTCCCCCGTAAAGTTTCTGTTAGGGAGGGGTATAGAGAATTCCTCAAAAATTCCTCTACCGGTTTTGTGGTATAAACCGCTTCTTCAGGAGGATAGGAGGTCTAAAAGAGAGCAATGCATTAAAAAAAGTGCATAAAAAATGCATACAGGGTAAATACAATAATTGCAAGGCATAATGTCTTGGATCTACAATTCAATATCATTACCATATATGTATTCTTTTCTTTTGCTGCCATCATATGTATTTATGTATGCTAATTATTAAAATTCAATAAACAAATTTGACAAGAAAATAATCGTTGAATCGATGAATTGCGATTCAGCCATGAACGATTCTGCATCAATGCAGAGAATGGCTGAAACACAATTCTACAAATGACATCATTCCGGCCGCCCTGCCTCTCCTGGGACAGACCTACCAGCGTACTGTAAAGTTAAAAAAGTGTCATTTTAAACCAATGCCTATAAATACCTTATAACAATGTTCTGTTTTTCTGATCGTCCTCCTAGCCAGTATAGGGTGGGATAGAAAAGACAAATTGACCAGATTCAATGCTTCACCACACTTTAATTACCTCAATAAAGGAGCTGATATACCACCGCGTTACAAATATAGAAGAACTAGCGGAGACTACGTCTAATTTATTAAGTAATCAAGTACTTGTACTATATAAAGAAAAGAAGTGAAAATTGCAATTATAGAAAGCAATTAACGAACAGCTGCAACCATTTAAAGTGAACTCAAACACTAAAGTGAAAATAGTAATAGGGTGTGAATGGAGCGCTTATTTTAATACGCTTTTATGTCAAAACATGCCATATAACAATAGCAAAAAACTATTAAAACCTTGGTGAATCAAAATAAAAATAAAAAATAGAAAATCACAAAAATAAAAAAATACATATAAGAATATGTGTCCAAATGACAAAAAGTCCATCAATATGTGCAACGTGCTTGAAGTAATCAGATGAATAATCCTTCTAAGGTAGGGCTAGCATGAACTAAACTGTTATCTGCAGTTCAAGTGGCTAAAAAGACGATATGCACACTATACTTGGAATAATAAGATGATTAATCCTTCCAAAGAAAAGGGGGGTATGAATACTAGCAAAAACCAAACAATATTCTATAGTTCAAAATAGCTGAAAATAAGGGGGCTGCTCCACACCCTTCAGGAGAAATGGCCGCTCACCTCCAAATTTTGACCAAACTGGTCAAACAGCGCTAAAACGTTGGCAAAGGATGACCATGGCTAAATCTTTTCCAATACATGTAACATGCCTCCCCAGCGTGGTCCAGGTCTTTGGGTCAGATATCCTCTTACAGGGCTTTCAGTTCACATAACTTATCACTCCACAAAGGATGTTGTTCAAAGCAAAAGGAAAAAAGAGTATCATAGCGCAATACTGCTAATAAAAATGCATGTATTTGAAGCTAAAATCCATCTGCTCACATTTAATGAACTTGTAAAACGCATAGAACAATTGGAACAAAAAGAAATGGCCTCCTCACGGCACTTCCAGGAATCTGAGTCACAGGAACTGACATCACTGTCTCCAGCCAACGCGTTGCGCCATAATAATAGGAGTACCCAGGATATATGACTGGAGGTCTAAAATGTAAAAACTAACATACCCTTATAGGAAGTCTAGATAAGGAATTCAGACAGGGAGTTAGGAATAAGAAGAGTGTGAATAGGGAAAAAATTGAAAAGGACTAAATTATATATAGGAATAAGTGTAACATAAGATTGAAAAAAGAATAACATCATGTGAAAAAACAATACCTGTATCAACTTCTAGGTCTATCTTCAATCAAATTGTTTCTATCCATTCTGGAAACTTCTTAAATTTTTCCATTGACCCTCCTGGCGGTATTCCCGAGTGTGGCTCGTGGTTAAATTTCAGTGCCATTAACGGTAACCCCGTGCCACACTCGGGATTGCATTGCAGAATCCTGGAACAATGTACTTACCTTGTCACCAGGATCCTGCGATGTCCCCCCGCTGTGTCCTCTGCCGGATCCTCCGCTTGATGCTCTGTGTTCTGGGCTCCTTTCCCTGGGAGCGTCGCAACGCATGGGGGAGGAGCCCAGCGGCAAATTCAAAAAGTACAAAAAACATAACACATACAGTACACTGTAATCTTACAGATTACATTACTGTATCAAATCATTTCACCTCCCTTTTGTCCCTAGTGCTTTGTCCAGTGCCCTGTATGCACTTTTATATTAGATATACTGTTCTTTCTGCCTGGAAACTTGAGATTGTCCATGGCAACCAAAAAGTGTCCCTTTACGTCAAAAGTGGTTTTAGACCAGCTAGAAAACAGCGATAGTAAATTAGAGCACTTGCAGAACTGAGCGATAATGATTTGTGGGGGAAATTCATTTTATTATTATTATATTATTATTTTTTATAATTATTTATAGTTATTTATTATATTATAACGTATGATTTCGTGTTTCAAACTTTACCATACCCAGGATGTCTACTAGACTGCTGTTTGGACAGATTTAAGTGTTGTTACTAAGAATTAAGCTGTGTACACACGGGCGGACTTTTCAGCATCAAACGTCTTTCCGGCGGACTTTCGACGAAGTTACGACGGACCTTCGGATGACCGGACTTGCCCACACACGAACGGACTAAAGTCCGGTCGAAAGTCCGTTGGTATGAACATGATGACGTACGAAAGGACTAGAATAAGGAAGTTTATAGCCAGTAGCCAATAGCTGCCCTTGCCGGACTAACATACAGACAAACGGATTTTTCAACCGGACTTGAGTCCGTCGGAAAGATTTGAAACATGTTCCAAATCTAAAGTCCGTCTGATTTTCGACAGAAAAAGTCAGCTGAAGGTCCGATGAAGTCCACACACGGTCGGATTGTCTGACGGATTTGTTCCGTGGGACCAGTCCGGTCGAAAAGTCCGCCCGTGTGTACACAGCATAACAGGCCTACAATATAAAACTCCAAATTTCTATGTAAAACAATATACCGCTTTGAGATTCAAAAATCTGACTTAATCATACCGCCAGGGAGGCTACTAAAACCTTAGTCATAACCTCTTTGAATGAATATTTTTCCTATAAACTTGGCCTGTTCCTTGAAATAACCTTCCTTGCTGCAATTTCTCTGAAGTCTGATAAATTGTCCTTTCAGAATGTTAATGAGCCAGGGGTCATAGTGACAGCTATCTGTTGGAATATAGAACGTTTTAGTTATGATTTTATGATTTACTATTTCAAGACTAAAATCAAGTAAATGAATAGTTTTCTTGTGATATTTAAGTGTCAATGAATGAGGCTTACCGCATCCCCAGTCCAGATCACTGTCAGGTCATCAATATACCTTTTAAACAGTAGGAGTTCTTTTGGTCAATCTCTATAAATGGCTTCTTCTTCCCATTCCGCCATAAATAGGTTGGCGACACTGGGTGCATATTTAGCTCCCATCGCAATACCTTTAATTTGTTTAAAATAATCAAAATTATGCCAAAAATAATTATGCTGTAGACCATATTCCAGACATTTAAGAATAAGGGGTTTTTGTGTGGGTACTAAGACTACTAAAGTTATCTAGGGCCCATTTCGAAGCTTGCATAGCTTCCTCATGTTTAATAATTCTATATAATGATGACACATCAGCGGTCACCAGCAACACATATTTATTCTCCATTTTTAACTTAATTCAGGATCTGTATGAGATGCTTAGTGTCTCTAAGGTATGAATGAACGGGTCTTTAGTACCAATGGCTGCAAAAAATTGATTGATGTACTTCCCTAAACGTGCATTCACTGATTGTATTCCATTAACGATAGGTCTTCCCGGTGGATGTACTTGATCCTTATGCAATTTAGGAATGGTATATATCACCAGTTGTCAGGGAAATAGTGTTTCCAGGCATCAAAGCCGCGTTCTTGCGCGCATGCGCGGCGGAATGGTGCTCCGGCGCATGCGCATTTGCGGTCCGGCAATCCGGAGCATGCACATGCACACTAGCGCACATCCCACATGATCCTTGGGCTGCCTATAAAAAGGACTCTGGCACACGGATCTTTGCTGGTTTGTCTTCAGCTTCCTGTGTATCTCTGCTTCCTGATTGTTGCCTGATTACCTGCTTTTGACCCGGTTTGACCTCGACTACTCTGCTTGTCTCCTGAACCTGACCCTTGGCTTGTTAAATGGATTCCGCCCTTCTCCAGTGTTTGACCCTCTGCCTGTGACCGGACCTGCCTACTGTCTCCTTGCCTTTGAACCACTGCCTGTATCCTGGACTTCTCTTGTATCTACCTGCCACAACACCTCAGCCTGTGTTTGGATATTCTAACCTGTGTGTTTGATCCTCAGCCTGGTTCTGGACTTTCTCTTGTACCTGCTCTGGTGATACTCCATTTGCCAGTCGCTGCACATCTACTCCTCTCTGACAAGGACTTCACGCCAGCAACCACCTGTTTCCTGGGTAGCCTGTGCCTCTTTGTGCATTCACTCCCTGTCACACCTCCAGGGGGTGGACTGTGCTTAGTCGCAAGGGTGAACCGCTCTCTGCATTTCGGCCTCGGTGAGTACCTCTTCTGATAGTACAAACCAGCCATGTCAGAGGCCGACAGAGCACGTTCACCCCTTGAGATCCTCTGCCAGCAAGTATCAGCACTTACGGATGCAGTGCAAAGGTTGCAAGATGGCTACACCCAGATAGATGGTCGCCTCCAACAACTTGCTGGCCCTTCCGCAGCTCCTATTTCGGCTCCTGCACCCACCAGCGGGTCCTCCTCTCAAGTGGCTTCTAATCCTACAGTGGTCATGGCTACTCCTGAACCCAGGGTCCCCATACCCGAGCGATTTTCTGGCGATCGCAAAAAATTCTGAGCCTTCAAAAATGCTTGCTCTCTGTACTTGGCCTTGCAGCCTAGGACTTTCTCCTCTGAGGTAGTAAAAGTAGGCTTTGTCATCTCCCTTTTAACTGATGAACCACAAGCCTGGGCCCACAGCCTGATGGAACAAAGGAATCCAATATTAAACACCATAGACTCTTTCTTTGAAAGTATGGAGCAACTCTACGATGACCCCCAACGCATGGCTACAGCTGAAGCCACTTTACACAATTTGTTCCAAGGGCGCAGACCTGTTGAAGACTATACTGTCGAATTTCGAAAATGGTCAGCTGACACCAGTTGGAATGAGCTGGCCCTTAAATATCAATTCCGCCAAGGGCTGGCCAGAATGGAGACTCCTGTAACTTTAGAGGACTTAATCCAAACCGCCACCAAGCTGGACAGGCGCATGCGAGAACGGCGCTCAGAACGCCTCCAGGTTCCTCGTCCCAGATGGATGCTCCCTAAACCAATGCCCATCCACCCACCTTTTACTGCTTTCCCAGCTTCAAACACCTCTGACGTTGAGCCCATGCAGTTGGGATTGGTGCGGGCTCCACTCTCCTCTGAAGAAAGACTGCGCAGGTGTCAGGCCAACCTGTGCCTTTACTGTGGAGGGTCAGGCCATTTTCTCCGCACCTGCCCTGTGAGACCCAGTAAGTCCTATTTACCAGCTATTATGAACTTTCAATCCTCTGGTTTTTCGCAGACTTATGTAAACCTCTCTGTCTCCTTACAGCTAATGGAAGAGGTAACCCGCCTCCCAGCCATAATTGACTCTGGAGCATGCAGCTGCTTCTTGGATGCCGCATTGGCTGCTAACTTACATATCCCTCTGCTAACCAAGAAACAAAGTTTCCGGGTACACCTGGCTGATGGGTCTCTTCCCCGTTCCGGACTTATCACCAAAGAAACAAATCCCATTCTGGTCACCATGGACTCCGGCCACCAGGAGTTCCTGTGCTTTGACATCATCCCGTCACCTATGTTCCCCATCATCTTGGGCCTACCCTGGCTACAAGCACATGAACCCCACATCAATTGGAAAAAGAAGGAAGTCTCCTTTTCCTCCGAATATTGTTCCCAGCACTGTTTTTTCTCAGCTCCAGCCTCTTGTTCCACTGTTGTACCAATACCTGACAGCCTTCAGCATGTACCTTTAGCCTACCTGGAATATAGGGATGTCTTCGATAAACAACAGGCTGACCATCTATTACCCCACCGGTCCTATGACTGCCCTATTGATCTTCTACCAGGCTCTGAAATTCTGTTTGGGCGTATCTTCCCACTATCCGAAACCGAACTAAAGGCTCTTAAGGCTTACATCGACGAAAACCTAGAGAAAGGGTTTATTCGTCATTCCTCATCACCGGCCGGAGCCGGCATCTCCTTTGTAGAAAAGAAAGACGGCTCCCTCAGACCTTGCATTGACTACAGAGAGTTAAATAAAGTTACCATTAAAAACCGGTACCCGCTCCCGCTTATCCCAGAATTGTTTCAGCGCTTCCGGTCTGCCAGGGTCTTCTGCAAGTTGGATCTTCGTGGGGCCTATAATCTCATCCGGATCCGGGCAGGCGATGAGTGGAAGACCACCTTCAGGTCCAGGTTCGGGCATTATGAGTATTTGGTGATGCCGTTTGGCCTCTGCAACGCCCCAGCGACCTTCCAGCACCTGGTAAATTACATCTTCCGGGAATACCTTGATGACTTTCTAGTCGTGTATTTAGATGATATTCTCATCTTTTCTGCCACTAATGAACTGCACCAAGTCCATGTTAAGCTGGTCCTCGCAATCCTTAGGAAACACAAGTTGTACCTCAAAGCGGAAAAGTGTGAGTTCGAGAAAACAACGGTTCAGTTCCACTAATGGGGTTGCTATGGACCCTCAAAAAGTCAAGGCAATTCAGGAATGGGCGGCCCCCACGGATAAAAAAGGAGTACAGCATTTCATTGGATTTTCTAACTTCTACCGAAGATTTATCGCTGGCTTTTCAACAATTGTAGCACCCATTACCCAGCTCAAACTCCAACATAGCCGGTTTCTGTGGTCCTCGGAAGCACAGGAAGCCTTTACCAAACTCGAAGTTGATGCTTCTGAAACAGCCACTGGAGCCATTCTCTCCCAAAGGCAAGGTCCCAAGGCCCTCCTGTACCCTGTAGCTTTTGCTTCCCGGAAGTTAAGTGCACCAGAAAGAAACTATGATGTTGGGGATAGAGAACTGTTAGCCATTAAATTTGCTCTGGAAGAGTGGAGGTATCTACTAGAAGGAGCATCCCATCCTGTCATGATTTTTACAGACCATAAAAACTTGAAGTACCTCAGAACCGCCAAGCGTTTAAGACCCAGACAAGCTCGGTGGGCTCTCTTCTTTTCGAGATTTAATTTCCACACCCCATACAGGCCTGGTTCAAAAAATGGTAAAGCAGATGCGCTGTCTCGAATGTTCCACGAAACCACCCAAGAAATCGAAGCCAGCACCATTTTATCTCCACAAAATTTTTGTATGATCACCCAGACTGATCTGTTGACCACGATTAAAATTGCATCCAGTCACTTTTCTGACCCTAAAATGCCTTTTTTACAGAAAAAAGATGACCTTCTTTGGGCCAGGGGGAAGATCTTTGTCCCACCAGAGACAAGACCTCTAATTCTGAAGACATGTCACGACCATAAACTGGCAGGCCACTTTGGAACACTAAAGACTGTAGAATTGGTATCCCGTTCCTTCTGGTGGCCAGGCTGGAGACAAGAATGTAAGGACTAGGTGGCTTCCTGTATCCCATGTCAGCGTAGTAAAGGACCAAATATGAAGTCATGGGGTTTGCTAAGACCTCTGCCCATTCCTGAACGTCCTTGGGCAGACATTTCCATAGACTTCATCGTGGATCTACCACCCTCTGGAGGGTTCACCACTATCCTGGTTGTCATTGACCCTCTCTCCAAGATGGCACACTTCCTGCCCATGGTGGGCACTCCCTCTGCTTCAGCTACAGCTGATATTTTTTTCAAGGAAGTAGTTAGGCTCCATGGTGTTCCTGTCAGTGTCACCTCTGACAGAGGGGTCCAGTTTACATCTAAGTTTTGGAAGGAACTCTGTAAATCTTTAGAAATTAAAATTTGCCTCTCCTTCGCATATCACCCACAGAGTAATGGACAGACGGAAAGAACGAACCAGACTCTGGAGCAGTATCTCTGCTGCCTTTGTTCCAACTCCCAGGATGACTGGTCCTCCCTCTTACCATACGCTGAGTTTGCGTACAATAATTCCGTTCATTCTGCCACTAATCAAACACCTTTCTGGTCAAATGTCGGTTTTCATCCTTCATTTCTCCCGAGTTCTCTTTCAGAAACATCTGTTCCTGCGGTACAAGATCGTGTAAGCTCCATTCAGCTGAATTTTCAGAAGATCCAGGAAGCCATGCAAAAGGCCCAAGAGTACTACAGCAAGTATTATAACAGAGGTAGGAAGGAGAATCCAGTCTTCAAGGTGGGTGAAGAAGTGTGGCTGTCAGCTGTTAACCTTAGATTGCCAGTTCCAGCACGGAAATTAGGACTAAAATTCATAGGGCCCTTCAAGATCAAAAGGATGATCAATCCTGTAGCTTTTGAATTGGCCCTGCCCAACTCGTACAAGATACACCCAGTTTTTCACACATCTCTTCTGAGACCTAGGGTCCCTAGTCCTTTCCCGTGCAGAGAAGAAACACCTCCTCCACCGGTCCAAGTGGACGGTGAAGACGAATTTGAAGTAGAAAGCATACTGTCTCCTTGCCTTTGAACCATTGCCTGTATCCTTGACTTCTCTTGTATCTACCTGCTACAACACCTCAGCCTGTGTTTGGATATTCTAACCTGTGTGTTTGACCCTCAGCCTGGTTCTGGACTTTCTCTTGTACCTGCTCTGGTGATACTCCACTTGCCAGTGGCTGCACAGCTACTCCTCTCTGATAAGGACTTCGCGCCAGCAACCACCTGTTTCCTGGGTAGCCTGTGCCTCTTTGTGCATTCACTCCCTGTCACACCTCCAGGGGGTGGACTGTGCTTAGTCGCAAGGGTGAACCGCTCTCGGCATTTCGGCCTCGGTGAGTACCTCTTCTGATACCGGTACTCCACATGAATTGGGTACCAGATATTTGGCCTCTTTTTCATTTAGAATTTTTTTTCTTTATAACCCTATCTATCAGACTTTCCAACTCCTTTTTATATTTCCTGGTCGGGTTTCCCATTAGCTTTAAATATGTAGTTGAATTATTCAATTGTCCCCTCAATTATTTATTATAAAATTCTTTTGACAAAACTAACCCCCCCCCCCCCCCTTTATCGGCGGGTCTTATCACCAAGTTTTTCCTTTCTTACAGTTCCTTTATTCCCTGTCTTATATCCTGAGGGCCTCTGATTTTTGTAATCCTTAATTTCTCTAAATCCTGTAAAACAATCTGATTAAAAACATTGACATGCTCATTGTTGTCAATGGACAGATTAAACAGTGATTTGTTTCTCAATTGGCTGTTCACAATTGTCACAATTTTCATAAATTCTCCTACTGCTATTTGCGATTGGTTTATTCAACATATATTTCTAGTTATTTAGTTTCCTAATATATCTCCATATGTCTATATAAGTGTCAAATTTACTGAAATGACATTTAGGAGAAAAACTTAAGCCCTTTATCTAACACTCTGATTTCACTCCTAGATAGATCAACCCCAATTGTAAACTCCTTCACCTATTGGTCTCTTTTTCTTTTGGACCTTGCGTCCTACTCAGCAGCCCCTCTGGGATTTGGGCTTCTTTTCTGATCTTCCATCCTTTCTTGTCTGGGTGGATTTGGGCTTCTTCCCTGATCTCCCATCCTTTCTTGTCAGGGTGGGGATCTTTCATGTGTCCAATAAACCTAAAAAAGGGCGAGAAGGTCCTTCTTCATAGTGGTTCCTTAAGGGTTTAAACCTCTTATAGGTATGTACTGGACTTCTCCTTGGATCGTCATAGTAGTTGTAATAATTGTCATGGTTATTGTACTGTGGACTATTACCATTACTATTATTGTACCAATTGTTGTTACCATTATTATTCCCATAGCTGTTTCCATAATTTTTCCACTGTGGTCTCCTTGGAGATTTATACCAAGATTTCTGATTACCTTTGTTATGCCACCAAGATTTGGGTGTCCTAGGTGCTTGTTGGCTTCCCCCAGGTTCTTGTATCGGTGTCGGGGGGGGGGGGGGCAGGTGTTTTGTAGCCTTGATCCCTTTGGGGGGGGGGCTATGCGCACATCCCTATCCAGAATGAATAGAAACAATTTGATTGAAGATAGACCTAGACACTAGAGCACTACTTATGATTTACCTATTATATTGAACTATAATGTTTAACATAAGCAGATTAAAAAAATATTTAGAAAACATTGGGCCATCTTGAGAGCGGATACACAGCTATGTACAATTTTTCCTGAATATCCCAAGTTCACATATAGGAAAGCTCCAACTTTACGCGACATCATTGCAAAAAATGTTACAAATCCTCCTAAGACATCTGGTAACCTTACCTTTTTTCAGGGAAAATGGTTTTTTCCATGTAGGAGGTGCTATGTGTGTAAAAACACAAATTGTAATGGTCAGAAAGGTGAGATATTTATTTCCAATGTCACTAAAAGAGAGTATGTTTTTAAGGATTTTATCTCATGCAGGATGGAAGCAGTAGTGTACGTTCTTCAATGTCCATGTATGTTGCAGTATATTGGTAGAACCAAATGTCCCATGTGGAAGAGGATACGGAGTATATTCAAAAAATACGCAAAGGTTTTGATAAACATAGTGTATCAAGACATTTTGCGCAATATCATGCAAATAATAATAATAAGATCATTGAACTCAGTAGTGAATTGAGATGAATATTTGACTTGAAGTCTTTATACCCTGAAAGGTATGAATATCGATTTGAATTTTAAACTGTTTTATTTCCAATTAATTAATTTCCATTTTGGATTAGGTTAGTTGATACAGGTATTGTTTTTTCACGGGATGTTATTCCTTTGTCCATCTTATGTTACACTTATTCCTATATATAATTTAGTCCTTTTAAATTTTTTTCCCTATTCACACTCTTCTTATTCCTAACTCCCTGTCTGAATTCCTTATCTAGACTTCCTACAAGGGTATGTTAGTTTTTACATTTTAGACCCCCAGTCATATATCCTGGGTACTCCTATTAATTTTTAATATATAATGGGTCCATTTTAGTCCAATTTATGTATGCATTTTTATCAATTTATATGCTGTTGTAGATTAATATTGATGTTAGTCTGCTAGTGGTATGCCTACATCTAGCCACTTGGTGGTCTTGCAGCACTATGCTCTTATTAAGGCTGCTGCAATACCTGTCTACATGAACCGATGATTCTCGTGTCACTATGGTGACCCATAAAGAATGTGGGGCTTCAAAAGCCAGATGCTCATCACTAGGCTCCTATCCTTGAAGAAGCCAGTGACGTCAGTTCTGGTAAATTCGGTTCCCGGAAGTGCCGTGAGGAGGTGATTCCTTTTCGTTCCTATTGTTCTATGCATTTTACAAGCTTATTAAATGTGAGTAGATGGATTTTAGCTTCAAATAAATGTGTTTTTATTAGCAGTATTGCACTATGATTCTTTGCTTTGAATAGCATTCTTTGTGGAGAGATAAATGTTGTGAACTGAAAGACCTGTAAGAGGATATCTGACCCAGAGACTAGGACCACGCTGGGGAGAATTGTTACATGTATTGGAGAAGATTTATCCTTGGTCAACCTTTGTCAATGTTTAAGCGCTGTTTGACCAGTTTGGTCAAAATGTGGAGGTGAGCGGCTATTTCTCCTGAGGGGGGTGGAGCGGTCCCCTTTTTTTCAGCTATTTTGAACTATAGAATATTGTTTAGTTTTTTGCTAGTATTCACTTTTCTTTGGAAGGATTAATCATCTTGTCATTTGGACACATGTTCTTATATGACTATAAAAAGATAAAGTCCCCCCCCCCCAAGAAAGAGTACACAGGGGACTTTTAGGCCAACTAGATAAAGAGATTGAAGAGTATCAGAATATATACTGTATATATATATAGAGAAATATTTTTTTTATTGAAATAGTATTAAAACTAGTTGGTGCATACCATACACATGGAAAGTGATGGATGAAGGGCGCGTGATCAATTGCTCACATCAAAAAGTGTAAAATTTATTCATATGGAAATAAAGGCAAATAAATAATACCAATACTACGTATCATGCAAACAGGTAACAAAATATAGAAAACATGGAAATTAAAAATGGATTAAAAGTAATAGAAGCCCATGTTGAGAGTCGCCTGACGTGTTTCGAGGATAACCTCTTCATCAGAGCCTTTTAGAACCAGGGCGCAGTCTCTATGGGCCAGTAGGCCAACATATGTAAATAAACATAATGGCTAGTTGGAAAGTGTGGCGTGAGGTGGAAAATACATTTTTCTGTGTTCCATACCAGTCCACGTTCAAGCGTTCTAGGTGGAACAGAGATCAGAAAAAAAATATATATATATATATCAATGTAAATATACACATATATATATGTGCACACACATGTATAAACAGTATAAAATATAGACAGAATTTCAACTAGAAATACAGTATGGAGCACATGGCAAGTATATGCAACACGAGAAACAAATGATAGGTAAAAATACATAAATCGATAAAAAATACATAAATAGATAAAAAATAATAGATGGGAATCACATATATGTAAAAAGAATTGATGAAGGGTACAATGTCTATCAAAATTTGATAGGGGATTCGGTGTCTATAAGAACCATAAATGATTGGTCAATGGTAGACCTTGAAGTAACAAACAGAAAGTATAAAATATAAAATATATATATGTATATATGTGTGACCAAAAAATGTTTTCACCAAAAAATATATATTTTTAGGTAAGTGAGAAAAGTAAGTAGGGAGATGACGAAGCGGTGACTTGATGTATAAACACACCCACCTATGTGGTATGTTGATGTTTTTTTTGTGTTCTCCTTTAAAAAGTTGAAATAGGATAGTAGGGTGGTGTGGACCTGAAGGAGGGGGGGGGGGGAGAGAGAGAGGAAGCACAGTGTTATAGAAAACGGAGGGAAACCAGAATTGTGACCTTGGGGTGATCCCTTAAGGACACTGCCAGGCAGTCATATCATGTCATATTGCTGAATGAATGAAGAGGCTGTGTACCTGTCCTGTCCCACGGGCTGGATAGAGGAAAGATACGGCTTGTCTGCGTCCTGCTGAGAGAGTGCTGTCCTGCACTATGGAAGGAAGGAGGAGGGTGAAGATCTCTTCAGAGGATAGTGGAGCCGTGTGTGTCCGCAGCTGTCTCTCTGCCTCAGATACAGGTGGATGTCAGAGCGAGGATGGCTGCTTGTGGATTATAAGCCGGTTTTGGGGGCGGACCTGAGCATGACATACACACCATGTAGAACATAAAATAAAAAATAAAATAACACAGTTGATGTAATTGAAATTGTTGGTCTCCTTTGTATTTCCTCCGACGCGTTTCAGGATCTCAATGTTATACCCTTCATCGGGGTAATTTCTTTCAGGAGAAATCAAGACAAATGACAATCTATAATAAACCATAATAAGAGTTTGAGTATAAGAAACCATGGACAAAGAATGAGCATCATGGGAGATGGAACGAGGATCACTCACTGATCAACTGGATACTGTATATTTGCACTGCCAATATGTGAGTATGTGTATACAGGTATAGTGTACACTGATATATGGAACTCATACGTATGGGTCGATGGTGAAGTAATAACCCCACTGTGGTACCAAGAACAACCAGATCTAGAACTTTATGGATATGGTATCTGGATCTGTAGAAATCCCAGAGAGCGTGTCAAAGCTTAAAAGGGTCAAAAGTTGACAATCAGCTTACTAGTGGCCCAAGGTGGCTAAAGCAGGACCGACACGATGTATTAGGATACCCAAATATTCTGAAATGATACGATATATGTGATCACTGAACACAAGTAAAAAGATTTGTTTGAGTATATATATATTCATTAAATTTTAGAAATTGTCTAAACCAGTCCCTATCGCTAGAAACAGTTAATCAATTTGCACTAGTGGTGGTATATGTGCTATATATATATAAACTATATATATATATAGTTTATATCTTGGTCTAAATGCCCATTCAGGATAACAATGTGTATATGCGTATCAGAAAAGGGGGGTTCTTATATATATTTTTTTCAATTTTGTGATTTTCTATTTTTTATTTATTTTGATTTTGATTCACCAAGGTTTTAAAGTTTTTTGCTATTGTTATATGGCATGTTTTGACATAAAAGGGTATTAGAATAAGCGCACCATTTACACTCTATTACATCTAATTTATAGTGACGAGCATAGGTCTTGCAAGAACTCCAGCTAGCAGCCCTGCATATACCTTCCATCTGTACTTTTGACATGGACGCCCATGAGGCTGTCATCCCTCTAGTAGAATGAGCTTGTATATGCTGTGCAGGTGCAAGGCCCTGCTGATTGTATGCCAAGCTAATAAACTTTGTCATGCAGGTAGCTAAGACCCTTGATGATACTGCCTCCCCTTTCCTAGGTCCAGAAAGAAGGATGAACAGGTTATCAGATTTATGTATCAGTTGGGCTACTGTAGGTATATTGACATTAAGCTGACTATGTCCAGTGGTCTAAGATCTAATTGGTTTGTCTGTTCTGGTGGCTGGGTAAAACAGGGTAGCACTGCCTCCCAGTTTACATGAAATTTTGAATTACTTTAGTGGCTAAGGCTGATGAGCGTCACAGAATTAGCCTATCTGGATAAATGATGCAAAATGGCTCTCTGCAGTATAGGGCTGCCAACTCTGATACTCTTCTTGCTGTTGTATCAACTGTAAGAAAGACTCATTTGATTGTTAAAAACCAAAGTGGACATGCCTCAGCAGGACCAAACGGGGGCTGCAATAGAGCCTTTAGTACCATGCCCAAGTCCCAGGTTGGGAAGAGTTTATTTTGTTGGAGGCCGCATTCCTATTACTGCTCTGAAGAATTGTTTTATTAAAGGCTCGTTTGCCCACCTATGTCTGGTGAAGGAAGATAGAGCTAAAACCTGAACTTTAATCAAGCTATATGCCAAGCCTACGTTCAGTGCTGTCAGCAGAAATTCTAAGATGTTTGCAATATTCTGAGTTATTGGGGAGAAATTATGTTGTGACACAAAGTCCACAAATCTTCTCCAAATTCTGGAGTATGTAGCGTTTGTTTCACTTAGTAGTGTAGAAATTAGTTCATCCTAGAGGCCTTGCAAATGCAATCTGGACAATTTAACAACCAAGCTGTAAACTGTAATCTCCCTGGATTAGGGTGAATCCAATGCCACTGCTGTAATAAACCCCTCCTGAGAGGCAGGTGTACTGGTGGAGCTGATGCCATCTGTAGGAGCAGAGGAAACCATGAGGGGGGCCAGAAGGGTAGAATTACAATGGCATGAACCTCCTCCTTTGCAATATTTAGCAAGATCCTCATGATTAGTGGTATTGGAGGAAACAAATACACTAGGGGAAACTGCCATGGGATCGAGAAGGCTTCCTGAGCTACCGCCTCATATTTGAACCTTGCCACGAATTTTGGTGCTTACGCATTCTCTGGTGTCGCCATCAAGTCTATACTGGGTGTCCTCCATCTGGCAAAGACTGGCTCTACATAGCGCCTGTTGATTGACCATTTTCCAATGCTGAGAAACTTCCGGCTTAGTTGATCTGCTATTTGGTTTTGCTTGCCTGGAATGCAGACTGTTGTTGGAGCTTACACATGAGTCTCGGCCCAGAGGGAAATCTAGTTGAAGTAATGGCAGACCTTTGTTTCCTCCCTGTCAGGCTATATAAGCTACCGCCGTCTGCTTGTCTAGCCTCAGTTTGAATCAAGCTCCCTGAATCACTTCTTCAAAAGCCAGCAGGGCCATGTGCGTCGCCTGCAGTTTCAGGAAGTTGGAGTGGCTGGTCTCCATCTGCTTTGAGCTTGCCTCCTGAGACAGTGAGCCCCCCAGACTTGGAGACTGGCATCAGTTATTAAGACCCAGTCTCCCATGCTGAGAGGCATGCCTTGTGACAGGGTCTCTGGTAACTTCCACCAAGCTAGACCCATCGAATCCACACTGGCAAAAGAATCTTCTGGTCCAATGAACGTCTGTTCCATTGGCTCAGGAAGGACATCTTAAATGCTCTCGCCCACGGCACTGCCGGAAAAGCCGAAGTGAAAATCCCCAACATCGTCAAACAGTCCCTTGCCCGTAGTGTCGGAAATTCCATCATCCTGTAGACGCATGCCTTTAGTTTGGATATCTTGCGATAAGGCAGGAGGATCTGACCTAACTGTGTGTTGAATGTCATACCTAGGTATTCTATCTGTTGGCTAGGAATGAGATTGCTCTTCTGGTTGTTTATAAGCCATCCAAAATTGGACATGGTCCCCATTACCCTGGTGCATTGTAATACTAGCTCCTCGCCTGAGTGGGCCACGACCAGTATATCACTTAGGTAATGAAAGATCTTTACCCCCTGCATATGGATAAACGCTGTGGTGGCTAGTAGAATCTTGGAGAAGATTCTGGGTGCCATGTTGATCCTAAAGGGCAAACATCTGAATTAATAATGGCTTTCCCCTACTATGAATCGGAGGTATTTCTGATAAAGTTTGTTGATCGGGACATGCAAATATGCATCCGCTAAATCGATTGAAATCAGCCAATCTCCCAGTCGATTTACTGATATACTGTAATTGCCTGTTTCTGACATAATTTGGTTACGTATTTTTGTAAGAACTTGTGTTTCTTCTGGTCTTGTGGCCAATATGTCTAGACAAAAATATTTGGTGTTTTTTCCCAAAACTTTATCCTGTATCCATGTTTCACAGTTTACTGGACCCAGCAGTCCCTGACCTTCACCATCCATACCCTCCAGAATATTGCCACCTGGATGGCACTTGAAGGAGCCGGATGGACCGACCGTCTTGTTTCTTTCTTTCTTTCTTTGCTGCCTGTCCTGCTCTAGAATTTGCAGGGTGCCTTTGGCCAATCATGGCTCAGGGGGCTAAGCCCATGCCCCACACTATGTAAGGCTGCTTACATAGTGACCATACATAGTGTAATGAATGAGAGCAGCAAAATGACATTTATTGTCAGAGAAGCAATAAGAAAAGAGCCTGCCAACATCGGAAGGATCCTGTGCGTTTGCGCGGCGGAGCCGCGCTTCGGCGCATGCGCGTTAGCAAAGTAGCGGCACACACGGGTTCACTACACGGCGTAACGGCGTAATGGCGTACGAACGTTCGTTCGTCAGCGTTACGCCCCCTTTCTGGCCTATATAAGGACTGACTTGTTCTCTGTTTAATTGCTGGTTTATCTTTCAGCTTCCAGTATTCCGTTCCTGATTCCTGCTCCTTGTGTTTACCTGTTTGACCCGGATTTGCCTGACCTACCTTGTTTCTCTCCAGTGTTTCACCTCGGCTTGTTGAAAGGACTTACCCACCATCTGCTTCCAGTGTTTGACCCTCTGCCTGTCTCCGGATTCTCCTGCCTTCTCGTGTATCACCCTGGCTTGTTTAACGGACTCCTCTGCTGACATCTCCAATACTCTACCTCTGGCTTGCCTTCAGGACTTCTCTGCTTACAGTCTGCTGTGTTTGACCCTCGGCCTGTTTAAAGGACTTCCTCATCTACCAGTCTCCAGTATATGTTATCGGCCTGTACCACAGACTCTTCATTACTGGGTTCTCCGTGCCTGATCTCCTGCACCTCTCCCAGCTCCCGTTGTGTTTACGGGTTAGAACCCCAGCCGGGTCTTCTTCTCCAGTTCCAGGGGCAGAGCCACCATTGCTCTCATCTCTACGTTACAGAAGTCCTCCTCTCAAGAGCTTCCTGCCTGCTGGCGACCCGTGCCTCTCTGTGCCCTATACCCTCTGTACCATCACCAGGGGTATAGTGCGCTTAGCTGCAAGGGAAGCCACTCCCAGCATCTCGGCCTCGGTGAGTACCCGTGATAGTACAAACCAGCCAGATGTCTGAGGCCGACAGAGTGGGTTCCCCTCTCGAGGCTCTATGCCAGCAGGTAACGACCCTTACGCAAGCAGTCCAGAGGCTACAAGATGGCTATTTCCAACTGGAAGGTCGTCTCCAGCACCTAATCTTATCCCCCGGGGATGCAAACTCCACATCCCCCAGTGGGGCCAGCTCTTCGCAAGATCACTCCAGCTCAGCTCCTGCGGTTGTTATGACTCTCCCAGAACCTAGGGTGCCCACACCCGAACGATTTTCCGGCAATCGGAAGAGGTTTAGAGCATTTAAAAACACCTGCTTGTTATACCTGGCTCTCCAACCTAAGACTTTCAGCTCTGAGACAGTAAAAGTAGGGTTCATTATTTCCTTGTTGTCCGAAGAACCCCAAGCCTGGGCTCACAACCTCCTGGAGCAGAAAAGCCCTTTACTAAACTCTGTGGAAACCTTCTTTGAATCCATGGGAAGATTATATGATGATCCCCAATGCACAGCCACGGCCGAGTCCATCTTACATACCTTAGTCCAGGGAAAGAGACCGGTGGAGGACTATACGGTCGAATTTTGAAAATGGTCTGGGGACACTGGATGGAACGAGGCGGCTCTCAAATACCAGTACCGCCAGGGACTCTCAGAGACTCTCAGAGATGAATTAGCACGTGTTGATTCTCCTTCCACCCTGGAGGAGTTGATCCAGCTAGCCATAAAACTAGATAGACGTCTACGGGAACGATGTTCTGAACGTTTTCAATCTCCCCGGCCTACATGGATGCTACCCAGGGTCCCCACAGGTCATCCTCTTCCTACAGTCCCTTCTTCCTCTACCTTGGAGAGTGAGCCAATGCAACTGGGACTGATCCGGGCTCCACTTACGCCTGATGAGAAACAACGCCGGCGGGAAGCCAATCTCTGCCTGTACTGTGGAGGGTCAGGCCACTTTTTGCGCAACTGTCCTATAAGACCCAGTAAGTCCCAGTCACAAACAACTATGAACTTTCAAGTCAATGGTTCAAGTTCAACTCATCTTGTCCTTCCTGTCTCTCTACAGGTGGCAGGCGAGGAGATCCGGCTACCAGCCATTATTGATTCTGGCGCCTGCAGCTGCTTCCTGGATACATCTCTAGCCCGAAGCTTACGCATCCCTCTGCAACATAAAAGACAATGTCTCCAAATCCACCTGGCCGATGGATCATCCCCCTTTTTCGGGGCCTGTTACCCAAGAAACTAAACCCACTCTCACCATCACAGATTCAGGACATCAAGAATTTCTGTGCTTTGACATCATCTGCTCCCCCATGTTCCCTATCATCCTGGGACTTCCATGGTTGCAAGCTCACGACCCCCATATTAATTGGAGTGAGAAGAAGATCTCCTTCTCTTCGGCTTACTGCTCCCAGCACTGCTTCACCTCTGGTTCTGTCTGCACAGCTTCCTGTCTAACTATCCAGCCAGTCCCTGATCATCTTCAGCACGTCCCTGCAGCCTACCGTGAATTCATGGACATTTTTGACAAAAAGAGAGCCGACAGTTTGCCTCCTCACCGACCATACGACTGTCCCATTGATCTCTTACCTGGCTCCGAGATTCCTTTTGGTCGTATATTTCCTCTATCAGAAAAGGAGTTGGAGGCTCTTCGGTCCTACATCAACGAAAACCTTGAAAAGGGATTCATTCGTCCTTCCTCCTCTCCGGCTGGAGCAGGGATTTTCTTCGTTGAAAAAAAAGATGGTACTTTAAGGCCTTGTGTGGACTACAGGGAAATCAACAAGATCACCATCAAGAACCGTTATCCGCTTCCCCTCATCCCAGAACTGTTCCAACGGTTTCGAACCGCACGAGTTTTCTCTAAACTTGACCTAAGGGGCGCCTATAACTTGGTTCGGATACGCCCAGGGGATGAGTGGAAAACGGCTTTTAGGTCTAGGTTCGGACATTTCGAATATCTAGTCATGCCATTCGGCCTATGCAATGCCCCAGCTACATTCCAACACCTAGTGAATGATATTTTTCGTGAATACTTAGACGACTTTGTGATCGTTTACCTTGACGATATTCTGATTTTCTCTACAACCATTGAGCTGCATCAAGTCCATGTGAAAAAGGTACTCACGATCCTCAGGAAGCACGGACTTTACCTAAAGAGAGAGAAATGTGAATTTGAAAGAACAGTAGTCCAATTCCTAGGGTTCATTATCTCCACTGAAGGGGTCTCAATGGATCCTCAGAAAGTGAAGTCTATCCAAGAATGGCCAGCCCCTACAGATAAAAAGGGGGTCCAACGATTTGTGGGCTTTGCCAACTTTTATCGCAGGTTTATAAAAGGATTCTCATCGATCATTTCTCCCATAACCCAATTGACTCGCCAGCAAAGCCAATTCCAGTGGTCTCCAGAAACTCAGGAAGCATTTGATAAACTGAAGGATCTATTTACTTCTGCCCCGGTACTACTGCATCCAGACCCCGCTTTTCCTTATGTGTTGGAAGTAGACGCCTCAGAGTCAGCTTTAGGAGCAATTCTATCCCAAAGACGAGGCCAGAAGGCCCTTCTTCACCCTGTGGCATTTGCCTCCCGGAAACTGTCCCCGCCAGAAAGGAATTATGACGTGGGGGAGCGTGAACTACTGGCCATCAAATTTGCTCTTGAGGAGTGGAGATATCTTTTGGAGGGTGCTTCTCACCCCATTGTGATCTTCACAGATCACAAGAACCTGGAGTACCTTAGAACAGCAAAACGCCTCAGACCTCGGCAAGCCCGCTGGGCTTTGTTCTTCTCCAGGTTCAACTTTCACATTTCCTATCGGCCAGGTTCCAAGAATGGGAAAGCGGACGCCCTATCTCAGATGTTCCCAGAAACCTCTCAAACAGCAGAACCTGGTACTATTCTGTCCTCACAGAATTTTCTTTGTTCAATCCAGCCAGATCTAAGAACTGCCATTGAACAGGCCTCCAGCCAATGCTTAAACCCTGAAGTACCCACACTGAGGAAACAGGATGGTTTACTATGGGCCCAAAACAAAATATTTGTTCCAGCGCAAGTAAGACCCTTGGTACTAAGAACATTTCATGATAACAAGTTTGCAGGACATTTCGGGGTACAAAAGACCTCGGAACTAATACATCGTTCCTTCTGGTGGCCAGGGTGGAGTCAAGACTGTAAGAACTACGTAAACTCTTGTATTATTTGCCAACGTAGCAAGGGATCCAATGCGAAAGCCTGGGGTCTGTTAAGACCATTACCCATTCCAGAGCAACCCTGGAAGGAAGTGGCTATGGACTTTATCGTCGACCTACCACCTGCTGAGGGGTTCTCCACCATTCTGGTAGTGGTCGACCGCCTTTCAAAAATGGCCCACTTCTTACCCATGAAGGGCACACCCTCTGCTTCAGATACCGCGGATATATTCATTAAGGAAGTGGTTAGGCTACATGGAGTACCCGTTAGCATTGTGTCTGACAGAGGAGTCCAGTTCACCTCAAAATTTTGGAGAGACCTTTGCAAATCCTTAGAAATCAAGGTATGCCTGTCCTCAGCATATCATCCCCAAAGTAATGGCCAAACAGAGAGGACGAACCAAACGCTGGAACAATATCTGCGCTGTTTTTGCTCATGCTCTCAAGACAACTGGGCTTCACTCCTCCCCTGTGCAGAATTTGCCTACAATAATTCCATGCACACAGCAACCAACCAAACTCCTTTCTGGGCTAATTATGGATTTCACCCCCCTTTTCTGCCTAACTCTTTTTCAGAAGTATCAGTTCCTGCGGTGCAAGACCGAATAAATTCCATTCAAGCCCATTTTCAAATAATTCAGGAAGCTATGAAGAAGGCTCAGGACAGCTACAAGAAATACTATGACAGGGGGAGGAGGAGCAACCCAATTTTTAAGATTGGGGATGAAGTCTGGCTATCTGCAACAAACCTTAAACTTTCTTGTCCCTCACGCAAATTAGGTCCAAAATTTATTGGTCCCTTCAAGATAAAGAGAGTAGTGAACCCCGTGGCCTTTGAACTCTCTTTACCCAGCTCTTACAGAATTCATCCTGTTTTTCATACTTCTCTTTTGAAACCAGTAACTCCCAGTTCTTTCCCAGGAAGGGAGGAGTTGCCACCTCCTCCAATTAATATTGAAGGCGAAGATGAATTTGAGGTGGAGGCTATAATGGACTGTAGAAGGACGGGGGGTCGTATCCAGTATTTGGTCAAGTGGAAAGGGTACCCCCCAGAAGATAATTCTTGGGAACCCTCCTCCAATATACACGCCCCACGGTTAATACAAACATTCCACAAGAAATATCCGGGAGTACTGGCCAGATTGGGCATCCGGAGGTTGCCCTTTGGGGGGGGCACTGTCAGAGAAGCAATAAGAAAAGAGCCTGCCAACATCGGAAGGCTCCTGTGCGTTTGCGCGACGGAGCCGCGCTTCGGCGCATGCGCGTTAGCAAAGTAGCGGCACACACGGGTTCACTACACGGCGTAACGGCGTAATGGCGTACGAACGTTCATTCGTCAGCGTTACGCCCCCTCTCTGGCCTATATAAGGACTGACTTGTTCTCTGTTTAATTGCTGGTTTGTCTTTCAGCTTCCAGTATTGCGTTCCTGATTCCTGCTCGTTGTGTTTACCTGTTTGACCCGGATTTGCCTGACCTACCTTGTTTCTCTCCAGTGTTTCACCTCGGCTTGTTGAAAGGACTTCCCCACCATCTGCTTCCAGTGTTTGACCCTCTGCCTGTCTCCGGATTCTCCTGCCTTCTCGTGTATGACCCCGGCTTGTTTAACGGACTCCTCTGCTGACATCTCCAATACTCTACCTCTGGCTTGCCTTCAGGACTTCTCTGCTTACAGTCTGCTGTGTTTGACCCTCGGCCTGTTTAAAGGACTTCCTCATCTACCAGTCTCCAGTATATGTTATCGGCCTGCACCACAGACTCTCCATTACTGGGTTCTCCGTGCCTGATCTCCTGCACCTCTCCCAGCTCCCGTTGTGTTTACGGGTTAGAACCCCAGCCGGGTCTTCTTCTCCAGTTCCAGGGGCAGAGCCACCATTGCTCTCATCTCTACGTTACAGAAGTCCTCCTCTCAAGAGCTTCCTGCCAGCTGGCGACCCGTGCCTCTCTGTGCCCTATACCCTCTGTACCATCACCAGGGATATAGTGCGCTTAGCTGCAAGGGAAGCCACTCCCAGCATCTCGGCCTCGGTGAGTACCCGTGATATTTATAAAGGAAAAAATGCCATTCAAAACTGCTTGTGGCTGTAATGTATTTCCAGATCCCGGCAATATACATAACAATCATTTAAAAAAAGGCGTGATTTCCCCTCCCCCAGTCCATTACCAGGCCCTTCAGGTCTGGTATGGATATTAAGGGGAACCCCGTGCAAAATGTAAAAAAAAAATGGCGTGGGGGTCCCCCCAAAATCCATACCAGACCCTTATTCGAGCACGCAACCTGGCAGGCTGCAGGAAAAGGCCCCCCCTCCTGAACCATAACAAGCCACATGCCCTCAACATGGGGAGGGTGCTTTGGGGTCCCCCCTAAAACACCTTGTCCCCATGTCTATGGGGACAAGGCCCTCTTCCCCACAACCCTTGCCCGGTGGTTGTGGGGGTCTGCGGGCAGGGGGCTTATCGGAATCTGGAAGCCCCCTTCATAACCACTTCCATAACCACTTCAGCCCCAGAAGAATTTACCCCCTTCTTGACCAGAGCACTTTTTGCAATACTGCACTGCTGCGCGGTCGTGCGACGTTGCACCCAAACAAAATTGACGTCCTTTTTTCCCACAAATAGAGCTTTCTTTTGGTGGTATTTGATCACCTCTGCGATTTTTATTTTTTGCGCTATAAACAAAAAAAGAGCGACAATTTTGAAAAAAAAAGCAATATTTTTTACTTTTTGCTATAATAAATATGCCCAAAAATATATATAAAAAATAATTTCTTTCTCAGTTTAGGTTGATATGTATTCTTCTACATATTTTTGGTAAAAAAATCGCAATAAGCGTATATTGATTGGTTTGCGCAAAAGTTTTAACGTCTACAAAATAGGGGATAAATTTATGGCATTTGTATTTTTTTTTATTAGTAATGGCGGTGATCTGCAATTTTTATTGTGACTGCGGCATTTCAGCGGACACATCGGACACCTTTGACACTATTTTGGGACTGGTGACTTTTATACAGCGATCAGTGCTATAAAAATGCACTGATTACTTTGTAAATTACACTGGCAGGGAAGGGGTTAAACACTAGGGGGCGATTAAGGGGTTAAGTGTGTCCTAGGGAGTGATTCTTACTGTAGGGGGGATGGGCTCACTACAACATGACAATGATCACTGCTCCCGATGACAGGCAGAACAGGGAAAAGCCTTGTTTACATCTCCCCGTTCTGCTGCTCCATGTCACGATCGCAGGCCCCCGGCAGACATTGAGTCCCGTGGGCACGCTCACAGAGTACACGACGGGGCATGCGCGCGCCCCCGCCGGCGGTGCGTGTGCCCCCGCCGGCAGCGCAGGCCCACAATGCTGCGTCTTTAAGGGGATGTACAGGTACGCCCATTTGCGCAGCCGTGCCATTGTGCCGACGTACATCGCCGTGTGCTGGTCAGCAAGCGGATAAGTTAAAGCTGTAATTTGTGATCACAGCAATCACAAAGCACAGAACCACTCAGGTTTTCTTTGTGCCTTTTGCCTATGATTTTTATAATAACAGATGGATCATTTGCCAAGTACACATATCAATGGTAGACAGTGGGAGGCCTTTAAACATCCATTCTGAATAACTGTTCCGTCATCTGGCCATTTAACTACATTGGCTGGTTAGAAATTGGTTAAAAATGAATTCCTGCATATTAGAAATTACTAGGCAGCCTTATCCCCTGTTAAGCCTTTAATGTCATATTCTACCTAACTTTGATTGGTTCTCAAAGATCCATTGTTGTGGCTTTCAACACTGGAAAACAAAAACTCATTATTTAAAATGCTACAGTTGGCATTATGATTTTGTCAGGATCCTGGTCTGAAGCTGTGACTTGTGCTGTGTCTGGCGGTGTGTCTTCTTGCTAAACCACCTGGGATGCTAAACTGCAGCCTGGACAATTCCTTGAACAATCATGCTTTGAACATTGTTTCTCTTGAACCTTAAACCTTTTGCTCTTGCCCTAAACTTCCTATTACTTATCCAACTGGTCAGTGGGAGCTTTGCTACTGCTATAGTTACTGGTCTCTGAACCTGACCCCTCACTATGATGGATTCTTTCTACGATGGTATATTTGTTGTTTTGTTAGCTATCTTCAGGATGACTGGGTGGATGGAAGAGTTTGCCTAGAACAATGCTAAACATGGCTCCACCTCAGTTTTTCTTAAATACCCAGTATCATCCAGTTTTTAATCCTGATCTCCCTATCTCAGCGCTAATTCCTGCTGTTAACAACTACATTGCAGGAGATTCAGGAGAAATTGCTAGAGACTTTGAAAGAAGCTCAGGAATGTTACAAAAAAAGCTGCTGACAGACATCGCAGATCACTTTCTACTTTACATGGGGGTGACAAAGTTTGGTTATCAACCAAAAATTTGAGAGGTACACATTCCATCTGCGAAGTTGGGTCAAAAGTTTTTAAGGTCTTTCCACATTTCAGTTCAAATTAGCCCACCTAATTTTCACTTAAAGTTTTCTGACAGTATGAAGATTTGCCCTGTGTTTCATGTAATCTTGCTCCAAACATTACACAAAAACCCTTTCTCTGGGAGAATTCTTCCACCCCTCCACCTGTTCAGGTGCAAGGTGAGAAAAAAATTTGTGGTTGAGAAAATTCTTAATTCCAGTATCCTTAGGAACACATTACAGTATCTGGTTCAATGGGAAGGATATGGGCCAGATGAAAATTCTTGGGAACCTGAGGAGAATGTTAAATTAACAAGAATACCGAGTGGTGGTCATTCGTTTTAGCAGTGACTGAATTAAGTCTTTAGTGAGTTTTGGGAGGGGAGGTTCTGTGGAGTGTTGTGGGTGACATCCAGACTGTAGAAGTCAAGAAGGTTGTTATTCATGAGGTAGTAGCTCAGGTGGTTGTAGACTGGGACTTCTAGCGGTTTGGAAGTAAACATGAGCAAGAAAGTGGGTCTTCAGTTGTTCAGACTGGTGGGATTAGCCAGTGCATGTTTTAACGGGGAGGAGAAGAAGCAAATTGAGAGCGACAAAGTGAAGATGTCAGTTAGTGAGCATAGAATAGAGCAAGAAGGTGACTGGAGTAGTTGTGAGTGTGTGAGGTCCAGGGGGGAGGTGGCTAGGTGGAGCATCATAAAAAAGTTTAGCAACCTCCTCTGTAGTATCAGGGCGAAAGAGTAAAAGAGAAAAGTACTGAATGCAGTGGTAGGCATGGTATGATAAGTGGGGGAGATACCTGGACCATGTAGATTTCAAGACAAATTTCATCTATCCTTTTTTTTGAAATAATCAAACAAATTTCATCTATCCTTTTTTTGAAATAATCAAACAAATTTCATCTATCCTTTTTTTTGAATAATTGAAAATGTTCTTGGCAGTTAATTAGTTGGTGAGAAGAGTCAGTTGGGGACTTAGTTAAGAGTTAAGGGTGAAAGAGTTGACAAGGTCTGGATGAGAGGATGTTAATAAGAGTGATGACATAGGTCTGTTTGACAACATTATGACAGGAAGTGTTTAGGAGGGCAGATTTATATAAGGTGAAGCCTTGGAGGGATTTAGTTATACGCTACAGTTGTTCAAAAGCATGACTATGTCTTTTGAGACGTCTTGTGTCATTTATAAAGGTTGAATCAGGTGGGGCCTAACTCTATGTGTAGTGAAGAGAGCAAATGTGTCCAGGGAGGATGAGAGTGAGCTGTTGTAGATAGAATTGGCCAAGTCAGGTCAGGAGAGGAGTGTTCAGGTCAGTGCAGGACAGGAAAGAGAGTTTGGTAGTCTCTTACAGTATGGAAAAGAAAAGGGTTAAAGTAGTGAAGGTTGCTATACACGGTTTTCTGTTTGGAAAGATAGGGGTTTGAAAACAGAGGTTAATTAAACTGATAATGTTGTGATCGGATAGAGGAAAAGGGGTGTTGGAGAGGTTGCAAGGAGTGCAGAGGTGGGAGAATACAAGGCCAAGGGTGTTGTCATCAGAGTGTTTAGAAGTGTGTGTCCATTGCATCAGATAAAAAAAAGAGGTTGGGTTGAGGAGTTAAGAGATCATTCAGGTGTTAACATTACTAGGGGCATTAAAGTAGTCACCAAGAATGATGGTAATGGATGTGGTAGGGTAGATCCTAAGAATGATAAAGAAAAGTTAGGGTAGCCAAGCAGAGAAGCTGTCAAGGAAGCATGCACTGCTCCAGGAGGGCAAAAAATCACAGCAATCCTTACAGAAACTGGGAAAAATCAAAGAGGGATAAAGGAGGTGAAAGATGAGCTTGAAACGTGCTTTGTGGTAATAGAAGTATTCCAACTTTATATGCCTTAATTGTCCACTTAGTCCAGTGGAGGCCACCATGGAAGAGGACTTCTGGAGAGGCAGAGCTAGATTTCTAATTTAGGAGTCTGCAAGATGTCAGCTAATATGCCAGTTTTCATCAGGACAGTGAATAATATCAGTTTCAGCAGGGCAGCAATGTTTAAAATCAAATCCTTCAAAAGGAACAGAGAAAAGATGATAAGAGGGTGAAATCATAATCCAATTGCCATGAAAAACTGCACCAATACCTGGGCAGAAATAATAATTTGCTGTGCCATGCCCCCTGGCTGTGACAGCATGGTTTATTACTAAAATTATGCTGAACAGCTTGGAAGGAATAAGGAAAAACGTAATCTAGTGGCAGGATCAACAAGCAGCAAAACGATGTTACAGGGACCGTTGGGCCGGCTTCTGCCAAAGGGGCATGACTGAAAAAGGTCTGCCGATCGGCTGGGAGCGATGAACGGAGTGTTTTGGCAGGGGGGCAGCCCCCCCGTCAGATCACAATAGCTCAGCAGAGGAGATCGCTGTTCTAACATTGCATAGTTAATACAGAAGCTCCTCCTGAGCTGTCAGTTTTTTTTAAGTTTAGCCCTGCTGGGTTGAAGGAAAAAAAACTAGAAGTGTGTACCAGGCTTAAGCTATTACTTGAAACATTGGTGTTTTCACCAATGGCTGTAAAATGCTTCATGCATTTAGTCAGGTGCAAAGGAAAATACAATTTTTTTTCTTTTTTTTTTTCTTTGTGCATTGATTTGGTGTTCAAAATGCACAGAAGTTCAATCAGCACATGGAAAAATGTCTGCCTTTATTTAATAATTTATCTTGTACCTTTCACAATTTTTCATGCTTTCTAAAAATATATCAGTGGAAGTAAAAAAAAAATTCACGTACAATTAGTAAAATATATTTGTTAGCCTAGCCCTATACTGTTAGTCTGATTGCTCTTCTTGGGATTCAGATCAAAATTCTATGGTGAAACTATAGTCTTTCTTGCGTATATTTATTGAGTGATCCTTGATAACAGTATTATTCAAAATCTTGCCATTCAGA
Organism: Lithobates septentrionalis; assembly: GCA_037952835.1. Lineage (NCBI taxonomy): Eukaryota > Metazoa > Chordata > Amphibia > Anura > Ranidae > Lithobates > Lithobates septentrionalis. Next base: position 11,389,481 of record JBBDGP010000374.1, on the reverse strand, counting down.
CTAGGGTTAGCCCAAGATTTGCAGCAATTGTAAGACAAAACTGACACCTAGTGGTTATTTGCAAATATAACAAGTCTTATAATGATTTCCATCCAGCAAGGGTTACTTTGGGCTCCTTCACAAGTGCAGTGCCCTCGAAGAGCAATGCGCATTGGATTGAGGCATTGACAGCATTTGGCAGATCATTAGAAAGCATTAACTTGCCTCCTCACCACCTGATTTAACCCTGTAAACGCCACACTAATAAGCCACAATCGCATGCATTGCATGCAGTTACATACCTTCCAACTTTCTGAGATGGGAATGAGGGGCATTGTCTAGCAAAAGTGTGTAAGCATAGGACACACCCCCCTTAAAGGAGAATTGAACAACAACAAAAAGGATTGGTTAAACCCACAAGTGCTTTTTTTACCACTACTCTTCCTTTATACTGGCTTTTAGATTTTACAGCAATTTAGAAATTGGAAGAAAGGTTTAGCATCGGGAAACACTTTATGAATGGGGGACAGTCCCTCAAAATCAGGGATAGTTGGGAGGTATGCAGTTCTGGGGCAGTTGTGGTGCAGCCCCATAGACTTGCAATGGTCGAGTTCAGTGGCAGTAATGTCTGACGAATGCTACATGCTGTTTAATTTTTGCTGTGGTTTTATGACCATGTTCAGGCAGGCGTTTGAGGGTGGTAAAACTGTGGCTCTACCGCCTGGTTTTACCACCCACCAGCTGCATATGTGAAAGAAGACAAAAAAAGTATGTCTGGGCAAAAAAAACATATCCAGTACTTCTCTGCAACACATGCACATTCCCTCTTGTTTTGACCCTACAAATACAGAAAAATACCTGTTGGATCAGATGCTGTACAAGCTGGTAATGGCTTTCTCTTTGATCACAGAGGGGAGGCAGGTACTGGTGTACTTTCTTCCCCTCTCAGTCCACAAGAAAACCAAGTGGTGGTGGTACGGGTCTCCTAGGGTTGCCACTTCATCCCTTTAAAACTGAACACATATTAATTACACAGGTTCTGTGGCTGATTAAGGTAGTAATTAAACTCACTTGGTGCCTTATCTGCATTAAATTAAACTCAGAACCTGTGTAATTCATATGTATTTGGGTTTAAAGGGATGAGGTGGCAACTAGGGATGGGCCGAACGACCTCCTATTCATTTCGCACCAGAACTTTCGAACATCGGTACAGAATAACGAACCCCATTGAAGTCTATGGGACCCGAACGTGAAAAATCAATGTGCCCATTTTGAAGGCTTATATGCAAGTAATTGGGCATACAATGGTTATGGGGTCCTGGTACTGCCCTGGGGGATATGTATCAATGAAAAAAAGTTTGTAAAAAACAACATTTTTAAATGAGCAGTGATTTATTGATGCTTAAAGTGAAAGTATAACAATGAAAAATTATTTTCAATATAGTGCCTGGGGGTCCCCTTAGTCCACATGTAAAGTGGCACATCTGCACTGTGTATAGAAGCTGCTGCAGAAACAATTGCTTTTATAAAGGTCAAAAAATGACATTTTCCCTGCAAGCTTTCTTTATTTTCTAAGCAATGGCTTGGGGAGCCAGTTTGTATGATAGAGATTTTTTGGATAAATTCTGGTGTCTCTACCACAAATTTTGGATTTCTACTTCTGTAACGGGTGCAGAAAAATTGTTCTTTGAGTGTCGTGGCGCCTCCACACCGTAACCCTATAGAGGTACTCTTGATGAAAGCAAGAATTGGCCCTGCTGTCAAAAATTGGAATGATATGCACTTGTCAAACAGGGGAGGAAAAATTGTTCTTTGGGTGTCAGTGGCACCTTCACAACATAACCCTTGTAACGATCTGGGGTGATTATGCTCAAGTGGTGTATGCGTTTTCAGGAACACCGGTCAGTCCAGACTGTATTTTTTAAGGGCATGGCAGCCTAATTTTATTTACACAAAACAAACTTCACAGAAAGTCTTCCCTCGCAGGGGGTTCCACCATCATTGTCTAACAGAGAAACGTCAGCCTCCCGGCTCACTCACTCTTACTTATTCAAACTCCCTCCTGGAGCTTACTTGCTCAGCTGAGCTGCGTGCTGCTTGGTCGTGGGCCACATCTGCCTCCTGCAGACATACGCACTCAGACTCCTAGAGACTGCCTGTCTCTCTTGACTGCTGAGGTGCAATAAGCCCAGGTCCCAACCATCACTTGTCATACATAACCCCTTCTTCCCATCCAATAACAAACCACACATGCAACCATTAACGTTGGAAAGGGCAAGGCCACAGCTTTATTTAAATCAACATTAACATTAACCTTTAGGACCGTGCTAGTCACAGTTGTACTGTGAGCACTCAACTACCAATGTAAAAGGGAGATGAAGGAGGGGCCTGTCCTTACCATCAGTGCCGGACCGGCCGTCAATCTCCCAATTACCATCCGGGCATCAAAGGGTGCCATATTTGCTGGCAAGGTTACCAAAACCGCAACACGCTGTGACATACCATCAAAATTAGGGCGGGTGGGTGGGCAGCTCTTCCATGCTTCCGTCCGAAAAGGACCATAATCCCCTGGGGTGCCAAACTCCTGAGCTCAGGCCCAACCCTTTTCCCCCTTGTACCAATCCTGAGTTATAACAACTTAATGCAACTCCTCCCTGGCCATGCCCCCATCAGTCAGGGCTCTCTTTCCCGATGGGCTCAAGAGGCTCTCATGACTGCTGAGGTGCAATAAGCCCAGGTCCCAACCATCACTTGTCATACCTTACCCCTTCTTCCCATCCATTAACAAACCACACATGCAACCATTAACATTGGAAAGGGCAAGGCCACAGCTTTATTTAAATCAACATTAACATTAACCTTTAGGACCGTGCCAGTCACAGTTGTACTGTGAGCACTCAACTACCAATGTAAAAGGGAGATGAAGGAGGGGCCTGTCCTTACCATCAGTGCCGGACCGGCCGTCAATCTCCCAATTACCATCCGGGCATCAAAGGGTGCCATATTTGCTGGCAAGGTTACCAAAACCGCCACCAGCCAGTCAGTGATCCACTGACGGGCGCCCCACCGCAGCCAGCGCCTGTTCCACCCCCCTCTGAAGTCCCAGGTTAAATATGTCCATGCCAATGTCATTGAGATGAACACCATCCCTCCTCAATAAGTCATTGTTGTTTCCCTCCAAATCTTTGTGACGGACAACGACCCCCCCAATCCTCCGAACAAATTTGGACACCTGGGCGTTGACCTTCCTCCGAAAATTTTCTAAACAGGGTCCCGGAACTTCTCTAGCCCAAATAGAACGAGGGACAATCTCTGACCATACGAAAGTCACACTGGTAAACATTGCAAGGCATTGAGCAATATCACCTTTTATGGCAGCAATTAAATCCACGGACCGGGTGTAACCTACGTCATTCCCGCCGGCGTGAACCACAAGGACGATGTGACTGGACACGCGGGTACGGAGGTGCCAACATTCCCACAGTACCTGATGCCAACGCAGCCCGCGCAGGCCCAACCAGCGAATCCTTGCCACGTTTGAAGAGAGTCCCAAATTTCTCCCATAGTTCCGGATCTCTGCGCGACGAGCCGCCCAGAAGACAAAGGAATCGCCCAGTATCCATACTTGCGTCGGGGGAAAACCTGAAATTAACACAAAAGGTGAGGGCGAACATACAGCGAAAAACAAGATGACTCCCATCTACCCAGCCGCTGAAGTTCCGTATCGGAAAACCCTAAGCCCGAAGCGGCGGTGGCAGCGCCTATGCGAAATGAGTGAGTCGAAAAATCGCCCGCTGGTAAGCCTAGAGCCTCGAGGCAGAAACGAAAAACTTTTAAAAATTGGAAGCGACTCAAAGAGGAGGAGTCAGCGTGCACGAAAAAAGTGGGAGATGGGGGGCGCGCGGAAAGAAAAGGAAAGGCCAGAGACACAGGACAGAATGGGCCGCCACAGTGGTGCAGCACCACTCGGCGGCCCCTGCCAAGGCTGTCAGTCTTCGAGGAGCGCAATAAAATGGTGACACTGCACTCCGACAGGGCAACATCCTCCGATCGAATACCCCCAGTAGAAGACCTAGATTTTGCAACTAATTCCCCGATGCGAAAAGCCCCAAAAAACGCCCATGAGAAAGCTACTCCGAACAGCAAAATCTCAAACTCAGATGAGCACACCTCCGGCAACATGGCCAAAACATCCGATAAAATCTGTAAAGAAATGGGGCGCCTGGAATCAGGCAAATGAGTGATGCGTTTCCAGCCCCTCAATATCCGACGCACTGGAAAGGCTTTTGTGACGTCCCCCCACCCCAGAAGCTGAAACCAAAAGGATAAGGCGGACATAGCCGAAGAGACAGTGGAACCCGACACTCCCTTATCCTGTAACTGGACCAGGTAAGCAAATAGGATTAAACGTCTGTCATCAGGGGATGAAATAGAGAACTCACCGCCCGACGCTTGTGACCACTCGTGCCAGACCCGACAATACGACGCCCATGTCCGCGGAGAAAGCGACGACCGAAGCAGCTCTAACAATCCCCGGAAACGAGGTTCCATAAGTGGGCCGGACAGGGGAGGCCCTCCAGCGAAGCAGACGGAGCCAGGGAACGAAAACGAGGGTACTGTTGGCGGGAAAGAGCATCGGCAATGTCATTAGAAACTCCCGGAACGTGTTTTGCCCTAACATAAATGTTAAATTGCAAACATTTTAAAACCAAAAAACGCAACAGTGACACAACCGGGGGGGAACTGGCCGATTGCTTGTTCACTACCTGCACTACGCTCATATTGTCTGACCAAAAGATCACCTGACGATTGCGCAACTGCTCACCCCAAAGTTCCACCGCTACAATGATCGGGAAAAGCTCCAAAAGGGTGAGATTGCGCAATAAGTCCATGCGGGCCCATGAGGCCGGCCAACATTCCGCAGACCACTCCCCCCGAAAGAAGGCACCGAAACCACAGGAGCCTGCCGCATCAGTGTACAACTCCAGCTGTGAGTTCGGTACCTCCTCCCGCAACCAACAAGACTGACCGTTGTAGGATTGCAAAAAGGTTAGCCAAATATCCAAATCCGCCCGCATGGGCTTGGTGATCCGAACGTGGTGGTGCGGGGCCGTAACGCCCTTCGTGGCCCAAGACAAGCGCCTGCAGAAAGCCCTCCCCATGCGTATGACCCTGCACGCGAATACTAGGTGTCCCAGCAGAGATTGCAGCTGTTTCAGTTGAAGCTTTTTAGACCCTTTCGCCAAACGCACCAGGGATAGAAGCCTGGTCAGCTTCTCCCTCGGCAGGCGAAAGACCATGGCCACTGTGTCAATCTCGATACCCAAAAAGGATAGTACCGTTACTGGACCCTCGGTCTTGTCAACGGACAGTGGGACGGCGAAACGCCGACAAACATCTTGAAAAACAGAGAGTAAGCATTGACACTGCCCACTGTCCGAGGGACCCACAAAAAGGAAATCATCCAAGTAGTGCAGCATGGACTGAGATCCGGCCTCCCGGGCGACTACCCACTCAAGGAAGCTACTAAATAACTCGAAGAAGTAACACGAAATGGCGCAACCCATAGGCAGGCACATATCGAAGAAATAGCTTCCCTGAAAGTAGCAACCCAGGAGGTGGAAACAATCCGGGTGGACCGGGAGAAGGCGAAAAGCGGATTCAATGTCCGCTTTTGCCAAAAGAGCGGAACGCCCTGCTGCCCTGACGAGGTGAAGAGCCTTATCAAATGACGCGTAATGCACCCGCGATTCCTCGCGATCAATTCCGTCGTTGACAGAGGAGCCGGAAGGGTAGGATAAGTGATGAATTAAACGAAATTTACCACTCGCCTTTTTGGGGACCACGCCTAGAGGGGACACCCGCAGGTTGTGAAATGGGGGAAGATCAAAGGGGCCCGCCATGCGCCCCAGTTCCAGCTCTTTCTGGATTTTTTGGGCCACTACGGATTCAAATTCCACTGCCGATTTTAAATTAGCCGACATGGTAGGAGCGTTAGACGGGGAAAACGGTATCCAAAAACCTCGATCCAGGCCATCCTTTAGAATCAGGGCCTCCCTACGAAGGGGGTAACGGTCTAGCCAGGGCAACATCTCTAGGACGTTCACCGGCGTCCTCCGGCTTAGGAAGGTCGGTCTTGGCTCCCGCTCTGGAAAGTGTCTGTTTTCCCTTCCTGAAGCACCGGCTGGAGGGGTGAGCGCCCCCACAGCTAGAGCACTCATGCCTGAAACGACAGGCGGAGTACCACTTACAGTGGCTTTCGTTGAAAAGCCAACAGACACCTTTCTTGAAGGCGGCCGACGCTCCGGATTGAGGAGCGCCGACCACGGACTGAAAGGACGCCGGCCTATGAGGGCACATTAGCAATAACCATAGGCTACCATCCTGACAGTCGAAACGAAGCTCCTTGCGCGCCGCCATCTTCTGTCTAAACTGGGTATCATACTGGAACCAGCATTGACCCCCATAAACCTTGTACGCTCCCCAGATAAGGTCCAGGTAGCAGAACAAGGAGGTCGCCAACTCTGGGTAACGCTCACAGAGCACACCCGCGTAGGCGCAAAAACCCTGCAGCCAGTTCCCAAATGTTCTAGGAAGCTGCTTGACTTTATCGCCCTGTGTAGCGACGTCCACCCGACGGGATTTGTCGACCGTTTCCCTGTCCGACGGAACTAGAGCGAGGAAATCAACGAAATCCCGACGCCATTTTCTTTCCTTCGTCTCCTCCGGTATGTGGGCACCCGTGGGAGCTACCGCCCACAAGGCCCCTCCGGAAGGAGGGGAAAGATTTGCCGCCGCGCCCGAAACGCCCATACTAGAGAGAACCGACCTGACCACCGACACTATACGGTCTTCAGGGCCCGATACGGAATCATCAACAGACCTCCCCCAAATCAGTTCACAATCATACTCACTGATCCTTGGAGGCATCACCGATGGACGATCGACGGGCAAGGCGGTGTCCCATACGACTCCGGGAGACTGCAGGCTGGAACGGCCAGCACCGTGAGGAGCAACGGGGCCGTGTATGTTCGGGCCGTCCCGGCCGACTGATAGATCCAAAGGCGGGGGTCCCTCCCCAGACACTGAAGGGGCCCCTTGGCCGAGGGCAGGGACTGTGCAGGTGCAGGAGCGTCTCGGGATTCTGTCCGGCTGATCCAGGGCGGAAGCTGCCGCTAGCCCGGATCCGGAATCTCCCGCCCAGCCGGGCGCAGGGAGACTGGCGTTACCCGCCATGTTGACCGCGTAGGAGGGGTTAAACCCCAGGGACTGGAGGGGGGGAATCCGCGAGCCCTCCGCCCGACTGGGCGCTGGGGGGCGTCCGAGAGCACGGGGGGAATGGCATCCGTGGGGGCCGAAAAACCCGCACCCGCCCTGCCAGGCGCAGAGGGGGCACATCGCATCCGGGATGGTAAATGACATGGCGCGGCCTGGGTCTGGGACCTGTCCGCCACCCGTCCGGGCGCAATGGGAGTCCCGTCCTGCGAAAAACCCGCTCCCGATGGCCCAGAAGCTGCCGAGGGCCCCGCCCATGAAGGCGCCGGGGGACCGTGCGACCTGGCCACTCTTGGACGATTCGCGTCCCGGGATGAATTACCCCCCACCCAGCCGGGTGCTGAAAGGGCCACATTATGAAGGGCGCCCTGGCCATAGGAATCCTGGGCCAGCTGCGACCCCACCCTGGAGGGCGCAGGATGAGGCAGCTCGCACCCATATGTTCCCCCATGCATGCCCCCACAATCACCCCCCGCCCAGCCGGGCGCAGAGGGGTGCTGGGGACATGCATTGCCTGTGCTGTGCACGGCCAGATCGAATCCTCCCGCCTGGCTAGGCGCAGGGAGCGAGCTGGCCGCTAGGGGGCGCCGGTATCGAACCGAGGCGCCGTCGACGCTGCCCGAGGGAACGAAAGCCGCCGCTGGAGCGGGCGAACAGCTCCGGCCCCCTCCAGCCGCCCTGCGAGAGGACAGCCTGGCCGAGGAGCGGAGCGGCCGCACACCCGCCGCCCCCCCGCTGCTAGCAGGGGCGTAAGCAGGTACAGACCAACGCGAGGCCGTGGGCTGGAGTGCTCCAGCTCCATCCAGGCCTCGCACCATACCCAGGGAAGGGGAGGGGGGGAGGGGGAGCTGCGGAGCGGGGGCTACGGGAAGGGGGACACCGAGGGGGGGGGCGCAAGCTATTCCTGATGGCCGGGGAAGGCGACCGACGAGGGGGGGCACGCCGAGAGCGGGCGGCCGACCCCCGCTTCCTGGCTGCTGGAGCCCTGGGAGCCCGAACCGGAGAGGGATGGATGGGGGGAGGAGGGGGGGAGCAGTGAGAGGCCGCAGAGGGGCTGGGGCTGAAGCGAGAAGGTGGACGGGCATGTCTGCGGGCCCTGCGTCCATCCGACTCGGGAGGAGGAACAGGGGAAGGGGCAGTGGAAGGGGCAGGAGAGGGCACCCCAGGGGATAAGAGGGCAAAGAGCCAGTCAGCCTGACCCTTGAGGGCCAGCTCACGGACCTTAGCCAGGAGGTGATCCGTGTCCATAGCTGGAGCCGCAGGGTCAGGTCCGAGCTCTTCCATGCTTCCGTCCGAAAAGGACCATAATCCCCTGGAGTGCCAAACTCCTGAGCTCAGGCCCAACCCTTTTCCCCCTTGTACCAATCCTGAGTTATAACAACTTAATGCAACTCCTCCCTGGCCATGCCCCCATCAGTCAGGGCTCTCTTTCCCGATGGGCTCAAGAGGCTCTCATTCTTGGAGCCGTCTCCACCTTAAAGCCCTAACGACTCCTACAACAGGCCACCTGCCTGTAGGGTGGAGCATCTGAAACACTTTTCTTGTCAGTACTACACTTCTCAAGAACATGATCATGAACATCATCAGCATTGTCAGAAATACAATTCTTACTATCATTCCTGACTTTCACGGTTGCTAGGGGCAATGGCATACATCTCTTAATGGTCATCCCTGAAATCTCTGGCTGCAACAGCACATTTTCACCACTTGTCTTCCTGCTATAAAACAGACTGCCTGAAGACAAGTCCTTATCAGTCCTCATATTACATTGCAGTAACTCATCATTTACACTGCATCGCAACAAGTCCTTCTCAGAAGTGTATCTCCCCACCGGACTTGCCACCACTTCACCGGCATCAAATACATGATCACTCTCTTTCACATAAGAAACGGGAATAGTCTTACCAACCCAGGTGACAGGTGGTCTGAACCTTCAATTTAGGGTGTCGTCCCTCCTTGGTTGTGTTCACACAGGCCAATGCCCCCACCTGTTTGCAGGGCAACTTTGCAGGCCAAACAGGTTTCCTGTTGCCAATAATAACGGCAGGCACGTTACCAAAAACATTTTCACCGGTTGCTATGGGAGACTCCATTCTCCCTGTAGAGCTTTTCCTGGCGCCTTTCCCCATGCGATCACAGGATGAAGCAACAGATTTTTGGGCATCCCAGGCCTCTTTGTGGGAACAGTGAGCCACCTCTTCATAGCGGCCCCACCATCCAGATGACTTTTCTCTGGCTTCCCAGCCCTCTTTGTGGGAACAGTGAGCTACCTTCTCATAGCGGCCCCACCATCCAGATGACACTTTGTCTCTGGTTACTATGGGAGACCGCACTCTCCCTGCAGAACTTTTTCCCTTTGAACGGCCCATCTCTGCAGCCAGGGACACACAGTTCCTTTCGAAAAAAATGTTTTGGTGTACTGTCACCTTAAGGCTGAGACACAGGACACATCACTTCGCTTCACACAGCAACAGCAAAACATACATTCTCTTGAAACGCACGGTTGCCAGTATGCGAGGATCTGGACTAGCGCCATCTGTGCCCGCATTCTCCATCAACTGTAACAATCTGGGGTGATTATGCTCAAGTGGTGTATGCCTTTTCAGGAACACTGGTCAGTCCAGACTGTATTTTTTAAGGGCGTGGCAGCCCAATTTTATTTACACAAAATAAACTTCACAGAAAGTTTTCCCCCGCAGGGGGTTCCACCATCATTGTATAACAGAAAAACGTCACGGCTCACTCACTCTTACTTAGTCAAACTCCCTCCTGGAGCTTACTTGCTCAGCTGCGTGCTGCTTGGTCGTGGGCCACATCTGCCTTCTGCAGACATACACACTCAGACTCCTAGAGACCGCCTGTCTGTCTTTCGTGGAGCCGTCTCCACCTGAAAGCCCTCCCGACTCCTACACCAGGCCACCCAAGTGTGAGCCCTGAGCTCTCTTCCTGAGGGGAATATAAACCCAGCTCACAGGTGTGCAATCATCATGCCTGTCTTTGCAAAAACCAGGCTGAAGGTGCTAATACACACCGTGACCTGGGGTCGCCTCTCTACACCCTATAGAGGTACTCTTGATGAAAGCAAGAATTGGCCTTGCTGTCAAAAATTGTAATGATATGCACCTGTCAAACAGGTGCTGAAAAATTGGTCTTCGGGTGTTTATTGTGCCCATGAAACCTACACCAAAAACATTCTTCCAGATGGAATTAACACCCACAACACTAGGCAGCCTAGAAGTCCTGCAGAGAAGGTGGCCGCCTTCTCCACTGCTCCTCTCTTGACCAACAGAAGCCTCAAAACTATGTTTCCACTACACTGTAACCTACCAGAGTTGGGAAAAGCGTTCGATAAACTTTTCTTTAAGGTGTCCTCAAGAGATTTCACTGCACTCTCTGTGGGGACGGGATGAGTTTTGAGACTTTCCTCTTATAACGGTGGTCAAGGAGGTGTAAATGTTTTCCTTCGCGCTAGTGGATGTGACACAATAAAGGTGATCCCAATACAAAGTGCTGTACTAAATAAACTACTATGTACAAATGCTAATATTGCCGCAAAATGAGGGTGTTCACACAAAACACTAATGGAATTAAATATTTAAATGAAATTTCGCGCAATATTTGTGTAATAAAAATCAGACTCTAATGACTGCTGAATGGTGAATTCCTTTTCCAGGCATATGGTGGTTGCTGCAATTAATTAGAAAGTGTGGGAAACAGCATAGACTAAAATAATTATACCACCCTGTAACTAGCATATACATAAGTCTGTGACATAATCTGGTGATAATATAACCATACAATCTTCTATAGTTAACCAATGGTGATCCACATTTAGATAAAATTCATATGTCAATTTATAATCTTCTTAGGTTCCGCTAGCAATAAACCGTGCAAATACAACAAGCGTGAAAACTAAAATAGCATAATAAAAATGTGCAATCTTACATAATAAATCATTAATTCATGAAAAAAAAAATTCTTTTTAAAAAAGTCCGTTTTGTAGGTGTGATTGTGTGCAGATTTTGTGGTAAAAAAGTGAATCAAATATAGGTGAGTGAATTTGTAAAGAATATCTGTGAACAGTTCTTTTAAAATGTTCTTTTGTGATAAAAAATCTTTCTGCTGTGGGTGTCTCCCAGTGTGGTCTCACAGAACTCTCACCTTACATAGGTATTGATTAGGCATTCAGTAGTATGTCTTTGTGTGGAAGTGGTGTTCTGACAGCTTCTTCTTTTCTGTGCTATATCTCCTCCAGCGTTCCTTTCCCTGCAGCTCCGCTCTAATAAACTCAGTGTTGGGGAGATAAAATAGGTGGGGGGGAGGAGAAAGGAGGCTCCACTAGTGTATTAACTTTTTAAAATCAAAGGGGTAGCATTTATTTGGTATTGCTCTTACATTTAAAATGATTAAAACAGGCAAAGTAAACGAAAAAAACGATCTGGCGTTCTCAGCGCCCTCTCACTTGTGCTTCGGATACTGTGTGTCACTCCAGCCAATCCCTACGCGTTACGACACGGTCACGTGTCTTCATCTGGGGATGTGATTGGCTGTTCTGTGTATGCTTATATGTGCTGATACCGGAAATTGCGAAGCCGCCATTTTACTTGTGGTCAATGTAATTTAAGTTCGGCGGCCATTTTTCGTTGGTTTTTAGGTAGGATCTTCCTCTAGGGTTTGACGCCTTCATGTGCGCGGCCATATTTTTGGTGGTATTCCTTCATAATAGAGATTGTTACTGCCGTTTGGTGTTGTAAACGTGCTGGATTATCCAATTTATTAGGAGGAATCATCATTATTTAATGATATTTATTATAACAACAAGGAAGAGCCATGCATATTAATAAGATTAAGTTCTCTAATCGATTCCTATAGCTACATTTAGAATGGCTTCCTTAGATGTATGAAGCAGATGTGGGAGTGCCCTGGTTACTATACCAGTTGTATTAATATAAAAAAAGAAAAAAATTTTTTAAAGAGATACATATTAATTAAACATTCATACGACCATTAGGCAATTGTTATACATTTATAATTACATCTCCACTGTGCTTTATTTTGATCTATTTAATTATCCTACGGTGGAAGCTGCTTTCGTGATGATGGGCTAAATTTATATTAAAAATATGGTTGTAACGGTTATTTTAAAATAATTTATATCAAAGATATGGTTATAACGGTTATTTTAAAATTGTTAATATAATCCCACATAAAAAGTTGAACTGTAAAAACATCAATGTTAAAAAAGTATTTTTTAAAATATATGTTGATCCTACAAATTGTATCTGATGTTGATTTAGTAATTGTTTAAAAAGCAATTTAAATCGAACTCGACATTGAGTCCCCCTGGCACCAAGGTGCGTAAAGAATGTATCCATTTGGATTCTTTGCGACTGATGTCCCGGACCAGATGACTCCCTCTCCAAGACGGTTTATGTTTTTCTATGCCCCAAAATTGGAGGTGTGATGGGTCTTTGTTATGCACTAATGTAAAATGTTTGGATACATTATGTTTCGGGAAGCCCGATTTTATGTTTTGTACATGTTCCTTAATGCGTGTTTTCAATGCTCTTTTTGTTCGGCCCACATATTGTAGATTACAGCTACATTGTAACACATAGACAACTCCTTCTGTGTGGCATCCTATAAAGTCTTTAATATTATACCTTTGTCCTGTACTGGTGGCTGTGAATTCTTGACGCTTCCCCTGGAATTTCTTTGCATGCCGACACGCATAGCAATTGCGACAGGGGTAAAAACCTTTTCCAGAAAAAAATGTATATTCTGGTTTTAAGGGAGGGTCAATTACTGATTTGACTATTAAATCTCTTATAGTAGGAGCTCTTTTATATATTATGTTAGGTTTCTCTGGTAATATTTCTTTGAGGTCCTTATCGTTCTTCAAAATGTGCCAATGCTTTTGGATCACTTTTGCCACATCTTTATGCTGTGTATTAAAATCCAGTATTATGCTAGGTACTTCTTGTTGGAATCTTTTTTTAGGGCAGTCTTCAAGCATTTTCTTTCTTTCGATGAGATTCACGTGTTCTATTTGATTTTGTATCCAATGGCCATCATATCCTTTTATTTTGAATCTCTCTCCCATCATTTGTGCTTGGTTTCGATAGTCTTCTTCTTTGGTACAGTTTCTTCTAAGCCTTGTAAACTGACCTTTGGGAATGTTATAGAGCCATGGTTTGTAGTGGCAGCTGTCTATTGAGAGATAGCTGTTGGCATCTACATTTTTAAAGTGTGTCTTAGTTGTTATTTTCTGCCCCTCCAAGCTTATGTCTAGATCTAGGAAGTTTATTTCTTTATCATCAATTTTCCATACCAGGTTTATGTTTCTATCATTATCGTTTAGTTTGTTTAAAAACATTTCCAAATTTTGCTTATCTCCATTCCACACAATCACGACATCATCAATAAATCTTTTATAAAGTGTCAGCTCTGGGGGAGTGTCTGTATATACTGCCTTTTCCTCCCATTGTGCCATGAATGCATTTGCGACTCCTGGTGCAAATTTTGCACCCATGGCTATTCCTACTTTTTGTTTGAAGTAGGATTGATCATGCCAAAAATAGTTGCATTTTAGGCAAAAATCTAGACATTTCATTAAATACTTTCTTTGTTTGCAGACTAGAGTGCTGTATTTTCTCAATAGCCATTTGGTTGCAGAAATCGCATCGTGGTGTTGCACTATAGTATATAGTGATGTGACATCAGCGGTGGCCAGTAGGGTCCTCCCTTCTAATACTGGTACTGTATCTAAAAGCTGCAGTATATGCTTTGTATCTTTAAGATACGCTTGAGTTTGCTGGACCGCTGGTTGCATGAAATAGTCAATGTATTGTCCCATTCTTGCTGTCAATTACATTGACCACAAGTAAAATGGCGGCTTCGCAATTTCCGGTATCAGCACATATAAGCATACACAGAACAGCCAATCACATCCCCAGATGAAGACACGTGACCGTGTCGTAACGCGTAGGGATTGGCTGGAGTGACACACAGTATCCGAAGCACAAGTGAGAGGGCGCTGAGAACGCCAGATCGTTTTTTTCGTTTACTTTGCCTGTTTTAATCATTTTAAATGTAAGAGCAATACCAAATAAATGCTACCCCTTTGATTTTAAAAAGTTAATACACTAGTGGAGCCTCCTTTCTCCTCCCCCCCACCTATTTTATCTCCCCAACACTGAGTTTATTAGAGCGGAGCTGCAGGGAAAGGAACGCTGGAGGAGATATAGCACAGAAAAGAAGAAGCTGTCAGAACACCACTTCCACACAAAGACATACTACTGAATGCCTAATCAATACCTATGTAAGGTGAGAGTTCTGTGAGACCACACTGGGAGACACCCACAGCAGAAAGATTTTTTATCACAAAAGAACATTTTAAAAGAACTGTTCACAGATATTCTTTACAAATTCACTCACCTATATTTGATTCACTTTTTTACCACAAAATCTGCACACAATCACACCTACAAAACGGACTTTTTTAAAAAGAATTTTTTTTTTTTCATGAATTAATGATTTATTATGTAAGATTGCACATTTTTATTATGCTATTTTAGTTTTCACGCTTGTTGTATTTGCACGGTTTATTGCTAGCGGAACCTAAGAAGATTATAAATTGACATATGAATTTTATCTAAATGTGGATCACCATTGGTTAACTATAGAAGATTGTATGGTTATATTATCACCAGATTATGTCACAGACTTATGTATATGCTAGTTACAGGGTGGTATAATTATTTTAGTCTATGCTGTTTCCCACACTTTCTAATTAATTGCAGCAACCACCATATGTTTGGTGGTCAAGGAGGGTTGCCAACCAATAGTGATCCTTTTCCTTTACGCCACGTATTCTTGGGTCCTTTCGCAGGCTTTGAAGTATGAGGGAGCCCATGCACCGCAAATTTGTGAAGGCATGAGAAGCAGACTCCTCAGGGTCACTAAGGATTATAGTATCTAGAACTGCCTCCTCCCAGCCACGTACTAATCCCAAGGGTTCTGCAGATGGAAAACCATCTCTCACTGTTTGACGTATGTCTTCCTCTCCTTCAATGCCTCCAAAACTGCCAGAATCCTTCTCTCTCTCCTCTTGTGTGTTCTGTGGCATAGGAAAAATGGTGTCTGCTTAAAGTGGGCCTTGAGAGGAAAGACAGTCCCCTTCATCCCACTGCTCTGCCTGGAGTGCCCTGTCCATAATGTCACGCAGAGTCTGCTCCAGCAGGAACACAACAGGGATTGTGTCACCGATGTATGCATTGTCATGGCTCACCATCCTTGTGGCCTCCTCAAATGGTGACAGTACAGTGCATGCATCCTTTATGAGCAGCCATTGCTGTGGGGAAAAAAAGTCGAGCCGGCCTGAGCCTGTCATTGTGCCATACTCACACAGGTACTCGTTGACAGACCTCTGCTGCATGTTCAGCCGCTGCAGCATCACCAAAGTCAAGTTTCACCTGGTGGGCATGTCACAAATCAGGTGGTTTAGCAGGTGGAATTCCTGCTGAATTTCAGCCAACCGAGCACTGGCCGTGTATAACCGCCTAAAATGGCTGCACACTCTTCTGGCCTGTTTTAGTAAATCTTCCAAGCCTGGGTACAGTGGAACCTCGAATTATGAGCATAATCCGTTTCAGGAGTATGCTTGTAATCCAGAGTACTCGCATATCAAAGCGAGTTTTCCCATTGAAGTCAATGGAAACTAAAATAATTTGTTCCACATTGACTTCAATGGGATGCAATACCGCATGCGGCCAGAGGCGGGGGGCGCTGGAGAGCCTCGGAAACGGCCGAAAAGGCCCGAGGACACTTCGGCTGACCTCGGCAAACCTCGGAAAGACTTCCTACTCGAGATTTGCCAAGGTCAGCCGCGCTGTACTCAGGCCTTTCCGTCCATTTCCAAACGATGCCGATTGGCGATGTTTGGCTCTGCTTAGCTCTGGCGCCCCCCACCTCAGGCCAAAAGCGGTACTGCACACTACTTTGGCCTGAATCATGCTCGTTTTGCAAGACAACACTCGCAAAACCAGGTTACGAATTTTAAAAATACAGTGCTCGTATTGCGGAATGCTCGTTAACCGCGTTACTCGCAATCCGAGGTTCCACTGTACCTATTTAGGAAATGCTGCACCATAAAATTGAGGACATGTACCAGGCATGGCACGTGTCAACTTTCCCTGTCTAAGCAGACAGGAGGTTTGTGCCATTATCACACACCACCCTTCCTGGCTCCAGCTGGCATGGTGTGAACCACTTCTGGGCCTGTCCCTGCAGAGCTGCAAGAATCTCTGCTGCGGTGTGATTCCTGTTCCCTAGACACACCAGCTGAAGCATTACATGGCACCTTTTAGCCCAACTCATTGAATAGGCCTTTGAACGCTTAGGGGGTTCTTGAGGTTCATGGGACAATTCAAGAGTAAAAGAGAGAGTGCACTGGCCGTAGTGTGACACCGCTTATTAAAAAAGATATAGACAAATGAATGTAGTACACTCACATTGTGTAGATAAAAACAAACGCATCCATAGAGGCTGTGGTTGCTCTCCTGAGTCTAGAAATCCAAGCTGAATGGTGGAGCAACATGGCAAAACCTATGTTACACCCTACTGATTTAACCCCTACTATTAGCATCTCAATGGCTCCTTTCCATATATATACTCTATTGACGGATTATTGTGGAACTGTTTTTGCTTTTATATCCATCTTGCCATCAGCTTATTGTCTTCATTGATTTTCTGGACTTCAGCGCTTTTGCTGTTTTTTATTCTTCATAGGACAATTCAGCAGAGGAGGGCATGGAGGAGGAGGAGGGGGTAGAGCTGACGAATCTGGCATCATCACCAGCTGTATGGAGACGTGGGGGCACAACAAGCTGGGCCCTGTCCTGCATCCTTCTGAGTTGCAAGCAGAGTTACAAAGTGTGCTGTGAATGAAATATATCGTCCCTGTCCATGCTTGCTGGACCACGTTTTAGCAGTAAGATGGACTTTGCGGCTGACTGCCTTGCCCAATGATGTCACAACAGTGCCTTCTATGTGATGGTAGAGAGATGGAATAGTCTTAGGTGAAAAGAAATAGCGTCTGGGAACCTGCCATTGTGGTACAGCACATTCTGCAAATTCACGGAAGGGGGCAGAATCCACCAGGCAGAAAGGGTTGTAGAGCCAGCAGCTTTGACAAGCTTGCATTTAGACCCTGGGCATGTGGGTGGCAGGGACTGTATTTTTGTTTCCGCTGCAGCAGATGGGGCAGAGAAATTTGCTGGCTATAGTCTACAGCTGGTGGCGTCCTGCTGGCAAATGTGCTGCAAGGACCTGGGACACCCTGCGCTATACCATCATGCATGTCAGTGGAGGCTGCTGAGAGGTCATAAGGTATAGCAGGGACAGACTAACGTAAGTTAGGAGGAGGGACAGATTTGTGCCCCCTTTGTGTGGCTTTTAAGTGCTCTTGCCCATGGGCTGAGTGGTGGGAGGTTAAATGCCTTGTCAAGCATGTGGTACCCAAATGGTTGGTGTTTTTGCCACGCTTGATGCACTTGAGACAAAGTTTGCAAATAGCAACAGTGCAATTGACTGCACATGTACTCAAAAATGCCCAGAAAGCTGAGCTGTGGGAAGTGGGGTGAGAGATAACAGCTCCACAATGTGATGGAATAGGGTGGCTGCTCTCTACCCTTCCATGATGGCTGCCTCGTTGGGGTTATGCCTCACCCTCACTTTCCTCCTCTGCTCTATCCGGCACCCAAGTCGAGTCAGTGACCTCATCCTCATCATCTCCTCCATCCTCATTACCACTGGAGACAACTTGGCAACATGACTGCCAGTTCGTGTACCAGTGTTCTCCCCTCTTTTTAGGCTCATTTTCCTGCCTTTCTCAACGTCAGAGTCAGAACCAACATCTAAATCAAATAATGGCTTTGCATCATCAAGGAGCAAATGGCTGATGCTGTGTTCAAATAAGTTTGCTGACTACTCCATGCCTAAAGCTGGGGCTATGGCAGGAATAGCTGTGGACAAGGAGGTAGGTTTTGCCACTCTGGCTGCTGCAGGGACTGTGCACTAGTCTCTGCTTGGGTGACAGAGGATGAGGACGGTTTAGTAAGCCAGTCCATCACCTCCTCTCCATGCTGTGGCTGGATAGCACGGGCAAACTCACTAAACAGAGGAAATGATGCCCTGCCTGAGGACTGACCATGTCCACCTTTGCCTGTGGACACATACGCTGCTGGCCCCCTTACAGTGCCATGGGAACGTCTGCCTCTCCTTGCTGTCCTCCCAGACATGATGAGGGGGAGTGGGGGGTGCATATTAACAAAATGTAATAAAGATGTGTAAATGTGTATGTGGATGCACGTTAATCAATGGAAAGTGGAGTTTGGTGCACTTTAATTTGAGTATTCACAACACAGACACACTCCACGGATACACTATAATATACTGTAATATACTGTGTCAAAATTGCAGTATTGCTATGAAATATACAGCATTAAACTTGCAGTAATGCAATGAAATATACAGCGTTAAACTTACAGTAATGCACAGAACTATATGGTGTTAAACTTGCTGTAACGCACATAACTATACAGCGTTAAACTTGCAGTAACACACAGAACTATATAGTGTTAAACTTGCAGTGACGCACAGAACTATATGGCGTCAAACTTGCAGTAACGTAATGAAATATATAATGTTAAATTTGCAGTAATGCACAGAACCATATGGTGTTAAACTTGCAGTAACGCATATAACTATATGGCGTTAAACTTGCAGTAACGCAATGAAATATATGGCGTTAAACTAGCAGTAACGCAATGAAATATACATCATTAAACATGCAGTAACACACAGAACTATACGGCGTTAAACTTACAGTAACGCACAGAACTATATGGCGATAAACTTGCAGTAAAAAATGAAATATATGATGTTAAACTTGCAGTAATGCACAGAACTATACGGCGTTAAACTTGCAGTAACACAATAAATATATGGCGTTAAACTTGCAGTAACGCAATGAAATATACGGCATTAAACTTGCAGTAATGCACAGAACTATATGGCATTAAACTTGCAGTAACGCAATTAAATATATGGCATTAAACTTGCAGTAATGCACAGAACTGAATGGTGTTGAACTTGCAGTAACACAATGAAATATATAGCGTTAAACTTGCAGTAACACACAGAACTATATGGCGTTAAACTTGCAGTAACGCAATTAAATATATGACGTTAAACTTGCAGTAACACACAGAACTATATGGCGTTAAACTTGCAGTAACGCACAGAACTATATGGCGTTAAACTTGCAGTAACACAATGAAATATATGGCATTAAACTTGCAGTAACGCAATGAAATATACAGCGTTAAACTTGCAGTAAAGCACAGAACTATATGGGGTTAAACTTTCAGTAACGCACAGAACTATACAGTGTTAAACTTGAAGAAACTCACAGAACTATATAGCGTTAAACTTGCTGTAACGCACAGAACTATACAGCATTAAACTTGCAGTAATGCACAGAACTATATGGCGTTAAACTTGCAGTAACGCACAGAACTATACAGCGTTAAACTTGCAGTAACGCACAGAACTATACGGCGTTAAACTTGCAGTAACACAATAAATATATGGCATTAAAATTGCAGTAACGCAATAAAATATACGGCGTTAAACTTGCAGTAACGTACAGAACTATACGGCGTTAAACTTGCAGTAATGCAATGAAATATATGGCGTTAAACTTGCAGTAACGCAATGAAATATACTGCGTTAAACTTGCAGTAATGCACAGAACTATATGGCATTAAACTTGCAGTAACGCAATTAAATATATGGCATTAAACTTGTAGTAACGCATAGAACTGTATGGTGTTAAACTTGCAGTAACACAATGAAATATATAGCGTTAAACTTGCAGTAACACACAGAACTATATGGCGTTAAACTTGCAGTAACGCAATTAAATATATGACGTTAAACTTGCAGTAACACACAGAACTATATGGCGTTAAACTTGCAGTAACGCACAGAACTATATGGCGTTAAACTTGCAGTAACGCAATGAAATATATGGCATTAAACTTGCAGTAACGCAATGAAATATACGGCGTTAAACTTGCAGTAACGCGCAGAACTATATGGCGTTAAACTTGCAGAAACGCAATTAAATATATGGCGTTAAACTTGCAGTAATGAAATGAAATATACGGCATTAAACTTGCAGTAAAGCACAGAACTATATGGCGTTAAACTTTCAGTAACGCACAGAACTATACAGCGTTAAACTTGAAGAAACTCACAGAACTATATAGCATAAAACTTGCTGTAACGCACAGAACTATACAGCGTTAAACTTGCAGTAATGCCCAGAACGATATGGCGTTAAACTTGCAGTAACACAATGAAATATATGACGTAAACTTGCAGTAATGCACAGAACTATACGGCATAAAATTAGCAGTAACGCACAGAACTATATGGCGTTAAACTTGCAGTAATGCACAGAACTATATGGCATTAAACTTGCAGTAATGCAATGAAATATATGGCGTTAAACTTGCAGTAATGCACAGAGCTGTATGGCATTAAACTTGCAGTAATGCAATTAAATATATGGCGTTAAACTTGCAGTAACGCACAGAACTATACAGCGTTACACTTGCAGTAATGCACAGAACTATATGGCGTTAAACATGCAGTACCGCACAGAAATATACAGCGTTAAACTTGCAGTAACACAATAAAATATATGACGTTAAACTTGCAGTAATGCACAGAACTATATGGCATTAACCACTTCGCATCCAGGCCATTTCTGACACTTCGCTCCTACATGTCAAAAATCATCATTTCTTTGCTATAAAATTACATAGAACCCCCAAACATTATATATGTTTTTTTAGCAGAGACCCTAGAGAATACAATGGCGGTCATTGCAACTTTTTATCTTGCACGGTATTTGCACAGCAATTTTTCAAACGCGTTTTTTTTGTTTCATGCTTTAAAAAAAAAAAAACAGCAAAGTTAGCCAAATTTTTTTGCATTGTGTGAAAGATGAAGTTACGCTGAGTAAATAGATACCTAACATGTCACGCTTCAAAATGGCACACGCTCATGGAATGGCGCCAAACTTTGGTACTTAAAAATCCCCATAGGCGACGCTTTAAAATTTTTTACTGGTTACATGTTTTGAGTTACAGAGGAGGTCTAGGGCCAAAATTATTGCTCTCGCTCTAACGTTCGCGGCGATACCTCAAATGTGTGGTTTGAACACCGTTTTCATATGTGGGCGGGACTTACGTATGCGTTCGCTTCTGCGTGCGAGCTCACGGGGACAGGGGCGCTTTAAAAAAATGTATTTTTTTTATTGTTAATTTTACTTAAAAAATTTATTTTGACACTTTTAAAAAAATTTTTTTTTTATGATCACTTTTATTCCTATTACAAGGAATGTAAACATCCCTTGTAATAGGAATATGGCATGACAGGTCCTCTTTACAGTGAGATATGGGGTCAATAAGACCCCACATCTCACCTCTAGGCTGGGAAGCCTAAAATAAAAAAAATAAATAAAACGATCGCCGCTTCACAGCCGAAGCGGCGCCGTTTTTTTTAATGCAGAGGCCGGGCGTGACGTCATAACATCGCGCCCGGCCTCCGAATGATCATAGAGACTCCGGCGACCATCTGGTCCGCCGGAAATCTCTATGGTGAACATCCGGCGCCGGCGGTTCCGCTATCCGACTCACCGATCGCTGAGGTGAGTCGGTAGAAACACCGGAGGGCGGGGGAGGGGGGGACGTCCCCTCCCGCCGCCCGTAAGAACGATCAAGCGGCGGAACAGCCGCTATGATCGTTCTTATGGTGTACGGAATCGCCGGCTGAAAATTCCCGGTATCTGAATGATGTCTGTAGCCTCAGGCATCATTCAAATATAAGCCCTGAAAGTCGAGGCCGTCATATGACGGCCTCCGGATGCCAAGCGGTTAAACTTGCAGTAATGCAATTAAACATATGGCGTTAAACTTTCAGTAACGCATAGAACTATATGGCGTTAAACTTGCAGTAATGCACAAAACAATACGGTGTTAAACTTGCAGTTACGCACAGAACTATATGGCGTTAAACTTGCTGTAACGCACAGAACTATACAGCGTTAAACTTGCAGTAACGCACAGAACTATATGGCGTTAAACTTGTAGTAACGCAATGAAATATATGGCATTAAACTTGCAGTAACGCAATGAAATATACGGCGTTAAACTTGCAGTAACGCGCAGAACTATATGGCGCTAAACTTGCAGTAACGCAATTAAATATATGGCGTTAAACTTGCAGTTACACACAGAACTATATGACGTTAAACTTGCAGTAACGCACAGAACTATATGGCGTTAAACTTGCAGTAACGCAATGAAATATATGGCATTAAACTTGCAGTAACGCAATGAAATATACGGCGTTAAACTTGCAGTAACGTGCAGAATTATATGGCGTTAAACTTGCAGTAACGCAATTAAATATATGGCGTTAAACTTGCAGTAACGAAATTAAATATACGGCATTAAACTTGCAGTAAAGCACAGAACTATATGGCGTTAAAATTTCAGTAACGCACAGAACTATACAGCGTTAAACTTGAAGAAACTCACAGAACTATATAGCGTAAAACTTGCTGTAACGCACAGAACTATACAGCGTTAAATTTGCAGTAATGCACAGAACTATATGGCGTTAAACTTGCAGTAACACAATGAAATATATGACGGTAAACTTGCAGTAATGCACAGAACTAGACGGCGTAAAATTAGCAGTAACGCACAGAACTATATGGCGTTAAACTTGCAGTAATGCACAGAACTATATGGCATTAAACTTGCAGTAATGCAATGAAATATATGGCAATAAACTTGCAGTAATGCACAGAGCTATATGGCATTAAACTTGCAGTAAAGCAATTAAATATATGGCGTTAAACTTGCAGTAACGCACAGAACTATACAGCGTTACACTTGCAGTAATGCACAGAACTATATGGCGTTAAACATGCAGTACCGCACAGAAATATACAGCGTTAAACTTGCAGTAACACAATGAAATATATGACGTTAAACTTGCAGTAATGCACAGAACTATACGGCGTTAAACTTGCGGTAATGCACAGAACTATATGGCATTAAACTTGCAGTAATGCAATTAAACATATGGCGTTAAACTTTCAGTAACGCATAGAACTATATGGCGTTAAACTTGCAGTAATGCACAAAACTATACGGAGTTAAACTTGCAGTAATGCACAGAACTATATGGCGTTAAACTTGCTGTAACACACAGAACTATACAGCGTTAAACTTGCAGTAACGCACAGAACTATATGGCGTTAAACTTGCAGTAACGCACAGAAGTATACAGCGTTAAACTTGCAGTAACGCAATGAAATATATGACATTAAACTTGCAGTAATGCACAGAACTATATGGCGTTAAACATGCAGTAACGCACAGAAATATACAGCGTTAAACTTGCAGTAACACAATGAAATATATGACGTTAAACTTGCAGTAATGCACAGAACTATACGGCGTTAAACTTGCGGTAATGCACAGAACTATATGGCATTAAACTTGCAGTAATGCAATTAAACATATGGTCTTAAACTTTCAGTAACACACAGAACTATATGGCGTTAAACTTGCAGTAATGCACAGAACTATACGGCGTTAAACTTGCAGTAATGCACAGAACTATATGGTGTTAAACTTGCAGTAATGCACAGAACTATACGGCGTTAAACTTGCAGTAACGCACAGAACTATATAGCGTTAAACTTGCTGTAACTCACAGAACTATACAGCGTTAAACTTGCAGTAAGGCACAGAACTATATGGCGTTAAGCTTGCAGTAATGCACAGGACTATACAGTGTTAAACTTGCAGTAATGCACAGAACTATACGGCGTTAAATTTGCAGTAACACACAGAACTATATGGCGTTAAACTTGCAGTAACGCACAGAACTATATGGCGTTAAACTTGCAGTAATGCACAGAACTATATGGCATTAAACTTGCAGTAATGCAATGAAATATATGGCGTTAAACTTGCAGTAATGCACAGAACTATATGGCATTAAACTTGCAGTAACGCAATTAAATATATGGCATTAAACTTGCAGTATCGCACAGAGCTATATGGCGTTAAACTTGCAGTAATGCACAGAACTATACGGTGTTAAACTTGAAGTAACTCACAGAACTATATGGAGTAAAACTTGCTGTAACGCACAGAACTATACAGCGTTAAACTTGCAGTAATGCACAAAACTATATGGCGTTAAACTTGCAGTAACGCACAGAAATATACAGCGTTAAACTTGCAGTAACACAATGAAATATATGACGGTAAACTTGCAGTAATGCACAGAACTATACGGCGTTAAATTTGCAGTAACGCACAGAACTATATGGCGTTAAACTTGCAGTAATGCACAGAACTATATGGCATTAAACTTGCTGTAACGCATAGAACTATACAGCGTTAAACTTGCAGTAATGCACAGAACTATATGGCGTTAAAATTGCAGTAACGCACAGAACTATACAGCGTTAAACTTGCAGTAACGCAATGTAAATATATGACGTTAAACTTGCAGTAATGCACAGAACTATACGGCGTTAAACTTGTGGTAATGCACAGAACTATATGGCATTAAACTTGCAGTAATGTAATTAAACATATGGTGTTAAACTTTAAGTAACGCACAGAACTATATTGCGTTAAACTTGCAGTAATGCACAGAACTATACGGCGTTAAACTTGCAGTAACGCACAGAACTATATGGCGTTAAACTTGCTGTAACGCACAGAACTATACAGCGTTAAACTTGCAGTAACGCACAGAACTATATGGCGTTAAACTTGCAGTAACGCACAGAACTATACAGCGTTAAACTTGCAGTAACGCAATGAAATATATGACGTTAAACTTGCAGTAACACACAGAAATATACAGCGTTAAACTTGCAGTAACACAATGAAATATATGACGGTAAACTTGCAGTAATGCACAGAACTATACGGCGTTAAATTTGCAGTAACGCACAGAACTATATGGCGTTAAACTTGCAGTAATGCACAGAATTATATGGCATTAAACTTGCAGTAACGCAATTAAACATATGGCATTAAATTTGCAGTAACGTACAGAACTGTATGGCATTGAACTTGCAGTAACACAATGAAATATATAGCGTTAAACTTGCAGTAACGCAATGAAATATATGGCATTAAACTTGCAGTAACGCAATGAAATATACGGCGTTAAACTTGCAGTAATGCACAGAACTATATGGCATTAAACTTGCAGTAATGCAATGAAATATACGGCGTTAAACTTGCAGTAATGCACAGAACTATATGGCATTAAACTTGCAGTAACGCAAATAAATATATGACGTTAAACTTGCAGTAACACACAGAACTATATGGCGTTAAACTTGCAGTATTGCACAGAACTATATGGCGTTAAACTTGCAGTAACGCATTGAAATATATGGCGTTAAACTTGCAGTAAAGCACAGAACTATATGGCGTTAAACTTGCAGTAACGCAATTAAATATATGGTGTTAAACTTGCAGTAACGCACAGAACTATATGGCGTTAAACTTTCAGTAACGCACAGAACTATACGGTGTTAAACTTGAAGTAACTCACAGAACTATATGGCGTAAAACTTGCTGTAATGCACAGAATTATACAGCGTTAAATTTGCAGTAATGCACAAAACTATATGGCGTTAAACTTGCAGTAACGCAGAGAACTATACAGCGTTAAACTTGCAGTAGCACAATGAAATATATGACGGTAAACTTGCAGTAATGCACAGAACTATACAGCGTTAAATTTGCAGTAACGCACAGAACTATATGCCATTAAACTTGCAGTAATGCAATGAAATATATGGCGTCAAACTTGCAGTAATGCACAGAACTATATGGCATTAAACTTGCAGTAACGCAATTAAATATATGGCGTTAAACTTGCAGTAACGCACAGAACTATACAGCATTAAACTTGCAGTAATGCACAGAACTATATGTCGTTAAACATGCAGTAACGCACAGAAATATACAGCGTTAAACTTGCAGTAACACAATGAAATATATGACGTTAAACTTGCAGTAATGCACAGAACTATATGGCATTAAACTTGCAGTAATGCAATTAAACTTATGGTGTTCAACTTTCAGTAACGCACAGAACTATATGGCGTTAAAATTGCAGTAATGCACAGAACTATACGGCGTTAAACTTGCAGTAACGCACAGAACTATATAGCGTTAAACTTGCTGTAACGCATAGAACTATACAGCGTTAAATTTGCAGTAAGGCACAGAACTGTATGGTGTTAAACTTGCAGTAACGCACAGAACTATACAGCGTTAAACTTGCAGTAACGCAATGAAATATATGACATAAAACTTGCAGTAATGCACAGAACTATACAGCGTTAAACTTGCGGTAATGCACAGAACTATATGGCATTAAACTTGCAGTAATGCAATTAAACATATGGTGTTAAACTTTCAGTAACGCACAGAACTATATGGCGTTAAACTTGCAGTAATGCACAGAACTATACGGCGTTAAACTTGCAGTAACGCACAGAACTATATGACAATAAACTTGCTGTAACGCACAGAACTATACAGCGTTAAACTTGCAGAAACGCACAGAACTATATGGCGTTAAACTTGCAGTAACACACAGAACTATACAGCGTTAAACTTGCAGTAACGCAATGAAATATATGACGTTGAACTTGCAGTAACACACAGAAATATACAGTGTTAAACTTGCAGTAACACAATGAAATATATGACGGTAAACTTGCAGTAATGCACAGAACAATACAGCGTTAAATTTGCAGTAACGCACAGGACTATATGGCGTTAAACTTGCAGTAATGCACAGAACTATATCACATTAAACTTGCAGTAACGCAATTAAACATATGACATTAATTTTGCAGTAACGTACAGAACTGTATGGCATTGAACTTGCAGTAACACAATGAAATATATAGCATTAAACTTGCAGTAACGCAATGAAATATATGGCATTAAATTTGCAGTAACGCAATGAAATATACGGCGTTAAACTTGCAGTAATGCACAGAACTATATGGCATTAAACTTGCAGTAATGCAATGAAATATACGGCGTTAAACTTGCAGTAATGCACAGAACTATATGGCATTAAACTTGCAGTAACGCACAGAACTATACGGTGTTAAACTTGCAGAAACGCATTGAAATATATGGCATTAAACTTGCAGTAACTCACAGAACTATATGGCGTAAAACTTGCAGAAACGCATTGAAATATATGGCATTAAACTTGCAGTAACGCAATGAAATAAACGGCGTTAAACTTGCAGTAAAGCACAGAACTATATGGCGTTAAACTTGCAGTAACGCAATTAAATAAATGGTGTTAAACTTGCAGTAACGTACAGAACTATATGGCGTTAAACTTTCAGTAACGCACAGAACTATACGGTGTTAAACTTGAAGTAACTCACAGAACTATATGGCGTAAAACTTGCTGTAACGCACAGAATTATACAGCGTTAAACTTGCAGTAATGCACAGAACTATATGGCGTTAAACTTGCAGTAACGTACAGAACTATACAGCGTTAAATTTGCAGTAACGCACAGAACTATATGGCGTTAAACTTGCAGTAATGCACAGAACTATATGGCATTAAACTTGCAGTAATGCAATGAAATATATGTCGTTAAACTTGCAGTAATGCACAGAACTATACTGCGTTAAACTTGCGGTAATGCTCAGAACTATATGGCATTAAACTTGCAGTAATGCAATTAAACTTATGGTGTTAAACTTTCAGTAACGCACAGAACTATATGGCGTTAAACTTGCAGTAATGCGCAGAACTATACGGCGTTAAACTTGCAGTAACGCACAGAACTATATGGCGTTAAACTTGCTGTAATGCATAGAACTATACACCGTTAAACTTGCAGTAAGGCACAGAACTGTATGGCGTTATACCTGAAGTAAAGCACAGAACTATACAGCGTTAAACTTGCAGTAACGCAATGAAATATATGACGTTAAACTTACAGTAATGCACAGAACTATACGGCGTTAAACTTGCGGTAATGCACAGAACTATATGGCATTAAACTTGCAGTAATGTAATTAAACATATGGTGTTAAACTTTCAGTAACGCACAGAACTATATGGCGTTAAACTTGCAGTAATGCACAGAACTATACGGCGTTAAACTTGCAGTAGCGCACAGAACTATATGGCGTTAAACTTGCTGTAACGCACAGAACTATACAGTGTTAAACTTGCAGTAACGCACAGAACTATATGGCGTTAAACTTGCAGTAACGCACAGAACTATACAGCGTTAAACTTGCAGTAACGCAATGAAATATATGACGTTAAACTTGCAGTAATGCACAGAACTATATGGCGTTAAACCTGCAGTAATGCACAGAAATATACAGCGTTAAACTTGCAGTAACACAATGAAATATATGACGTTAAACTTGCAGTAATGCACAGAACTATACGGCGTTAAACTTGCGGTAATGCACAGAACTATATGGCATTAAACTTGCAGTAATGCAATTAAACATACAAACTTTCAGTAACGCACAGAACTATATGGCGTTAAACTTGCAGTAATGAACAGAACTATACGGCGTTAAAATTGCAGTAACGCACAGAACTATATGGCGTTACACTTGCTGTAACGCACAGAACTATACAGCGTTGAACTTGCAGTAACGCACAGAACTATACGGCGTCAAACTTGCAGTAACGTAATGAAATATATAATGTTAAATTTGCAGTAATGCACAGAACCATATGGTGTTAAACTTGCAGTAACGCATATAACTATATGGCATTAAACTTGCAGTAATGCAATTAAACATATGGCGTTAAACTTTCAGTAACGCATAGAACTATATGGCGTTAAACTTGCAGTAATGCACAAAACTATACGGAGTTAAACTTGCAGTAATGCACAGAACTATATGGCGTTAAACTTACTGTAACACACAGAACTATACAGCGTTAAACTTGCAGTAACGCACAGAACTATATGGCGTTAAACTTGCAGTAACGCACAGAAGTATACAGCGTTAAACTTGCAGTAACGCAATGAAATATATGACATTAAACTTGCAGTAATGCACAGAACTATATGGCGTTAAACATTCAGTAACGCACAGAAATATACAGCGTTAAACTTGCAGTAACACAATGAAATATATGACGTTAAACTTGCAGTAATGCACAGAACTATACGGCGTTAAACTTGCGGTAATGCACAGAACTATATGGCATTAAACTTGCAGTAATGCAATTAAACATATGGTCTTAAACTTTCAGTAACGCACAGAACTATATGGCGTTAAACTTGCAGTAATGCACAGAACTATACGGCGTTAAACTTGCAGTAATGCACAGAACTATATGGTGTTAAACTTGCAGTAATGCACAGAACTATACGGCGTTAAACTTGCAGTAACGCACAGAACTATATAGCGTTAAACTTGCTGTAACTCACAGAACTATACAGCGTTAAACTTGCAGTAAGGCACAGAACTATATGGCGTTAAGCTTGCAGTAATGCACAGGACTATACAGTGTTAAACTTGCAGTAATGCACAGAACTATACGGCGTTAAATTTGCAGTAACACACAGAACTATATGGCGTTAAACTTGCAGTAACGCACAGAACTATATGGCGTTAAACTTGCAGTAATGCACAGAACTATATGGCATTAAACTTGCAGTAATGCAATGAAATATATGGCGTTAAACTTGCAGTAATGCACAGAACTATATGGCATTAAACTTGCAGTAACGCAATTAAATATATGGCATTAAACTTGCAGTATCGCACAGAGCTATATGGCGTTAAACTTGCAGTAATGCACAGAACTATACGGTGTTAAACTTGAAGTAACTCACAGAACTATATGGCGTAAAACTTGCTGTAACGCACAGAACTATACAGCGTTAAACTTGCAGTAATGCACAAAACTATATGGCGTTAAACTTGCAGTAACGCACAGAAATATACAGCGTTAAACTTGCAGTAACACAATGAAATATATGACGGTAAACTTGCAGTAATGCACAGAACTATACGGCGTTAAATTGGCAGTAACGCACAGAACTATATGGCGTTAAACTTGCAGTAATGCACAGAACTATATGGCATTAAACTTGCTGTAACGCATAGAACTATACAGCGTTAAACTTGCAGTAATGCACAGAACTATATGGCGTTAAAATTGCAGTAACGCACAGAACTATACAGCGTTAAACTTGCAGTAACGCAATGTAAATATATGACGTTAAACTTGCAGTAATGCACAGAACTATACGGTGCTAAACTTGTGGTAATGCACAGAACTATATGGCATTAAACTTGCAGTAATGTAATTAAACATATGGTGTTAAACTTTAAGTAACGCACAGAACTATATTGCGTTAAACTTGCAGTAATGCACAGAACTATACGGCGTTAAACTTGCAGTAACGCACAGAACTATATGGCGTTAAACTTGCTGTAACGCACAGAACTATACAGCGTTAAACTTGCAGTAACGCACAGAACTATATGGCGTTAAACTTGCAGTAACGCACAGAACTATACAGCGTTAAACTTGCAGTAATGCAATGAAATATATGACGTTAAACTTGCAGTAACACACAGAAATATACAGCGTTAAACTTGCAGTAACACAATGAAATATATGACGGTAAACTTGCAGTAATGCACAGAACTATACGGCGTTAAATTTGCAGTAACGCACAGAACTATATGGCGTTAAACTTGCAGTAATGCACAGAATTATATGGCATTAAACTTGCAGTAACGCAATTAAACATATGGCATTAAATTTGCAGTAACGTACAGAACTGTATGGCATTGAACTTGCAGTAACACAATGAAATATATAGCGTTAAACTTGCAGTAACGCAATGAAATATATGGCATTAAACTTGCAGTAACGCAATGAAATATACGGCGTTAAACTTGCAGTAATGCACAGAACTATATGGCATTAAACTTGCAGTAATGCAATGAAATATACGGCGTTAAACTTGCAGTAATGCACAGAACTATATGGCATTAAACTTGCAGTAACGCAAATAAATATATGACGTTAAACTTGCAGTAACACACAGAACTATATGGCGTTAAACTTGCAGTATTGCACAGAACTATATGGCGTTAAACTTGCAGTAACGCATTGAAATATATGGCATTAAACTTGCAGTAACGCAATGAAATATACGGCGTTAAACTTGCAGTAAAGCACAGAACTATATGGCGTTAAACTTGCAGTAACGCAATTAAATATATGGTGTTAAACTTGCAGTAACGCACAGAACTATATGGCGTTAAACTTTCAGTAACGCACAGAACTATACGGTGTTAAACTTGAAGTAACTCACAGAACTATATGGCGTAAAACTTGCTGTAATGCACAGAATTATACAGCGTTAAATTTGCAGTAATGCACAAAACTATATGGCGTTAAACTTGCAGTAACGCAGAGAACTATACAGCGTTAAACTTGCAGTAGCACAATGAAATATATGACGGTAAACTTGCAGTAATGCACAGAACTATACAGCGTTAAATTTGCAGTAACGCACAGAACTATATGCCATTAAACTTGCAGTAATGCAATGAAATATATGGCGTCAAACTTGCAGTAATGCACAGAACTATATGGCATTAAACTTGCAGTAACGCAATTAAATATATGGCGTTAAACTTGCAGTAACGCACAGAACTATACAGCATTAAACTTGCAGTAATGCACAGAACTATATGTCGTTAAACATGCAGTAACGCACAGAAATATACAGCGTTAAACTTGCAGTAACACAATGAAATATATGACGTTAAACTTGCAGTAATGCACAGAACTATATGGCATTAAACTTGCAGTAATGCAATTAAACTTATGGTGTTCAACTTTCAGTAACGCACAGAACTATATGGCGTTAAAATTGCAGTAATGCACAGAACTATACGGCGTTAAACTTGCAGTAACGCACAGAACTATATAGCGTTAAACTTGCTGTAACGCATAGAACTATACAGCGTTAAATTTGCAGTAAGGCACAGAACTGTATGGTGGTAAACTTGCAGTAACGCACAGAACTATACAGCGTTAAACTTGCAGTAACGCAATGAAATATATGACGTAAAACTTGCAGTAATGCACAGAACTATACAGCGTTAAACTTGCGGTAATGCACAGAACTATATGGCATTAAACTTGCAGTAATGCAATTAAACATATGGTGTTAAACTTTCAGTAACGCACAGAACTATATGGCGTTAAACTTGCAGTAATGCACAGAACTATACGGCGTTAAACTTGCAGTAACGCACAGAACTATATGACAATAAACTTGCTGTAACGCACAGAACTATACAGCGTTAAACTTGCAGAAACGCACAGAACTATATGGCGTTAAACTTGCAGTAACACACAGAACTATACAGCGTTAAACTTGCAGTAACGCAATGAAATATATGACATTGAACTTGCAGTAACACACAGAAATATATGACGGTAAACTTGCAGTAATGCACAGAACAATACAGCGTTAAATTTGCAGTAACGCACAGGACTATATGGCGTTAAACTTGCAGTAATGCACAGAACTATATCACATTAAACTTGCAGTAACGCAATTAAACATATGACATTAATTTTGCAGTAACGTACAGAACTGTATGGCATTGAACTTGCAGTAACACAATGAAATATATAGCATTAAACTTGCAGTAACGCAATGAAATATATGGCATTAAATTTGCAGTAACGCAATGAAATATACGGCGTTAAACTTGCAGTAATGCACAGAACTATATGGCATTAAACTTGCAGTAATGCAATGAAATATACGGCGTTAAACTTGCAGTAATGCACAGAACTATATGGCATTAAACTTGCAGTAACGCACAGAACTATACGGTGTTAAACTTGCAGAAACGCATTGAAATATATGGCATTAAACTTGCAGTAACTCACAGAACTATATGGCGTAAAACTTGCAGAAACGCATTGAAATATATGGCATTAAACTTGCAGTAACGCAATGAAATAAACGGCGTTAAACTTGCAGTAAAGCACAGAACTATATGGCGTTAAACTTGCAGTAACGCAATTAAATAAATGGTGTTAAACTTGCAGTAACGTACAGAACTATATGGCGTTAAACTTTCAGTAACGCACAGAACTATACGGTGTTAAACTTGAAGTAACTCACAGAACTATATGGCGTAAAACTTGCTGTAACGCACAGAATTATACAGCGTTAAACTTGCAGTAATGCACAGAACTATATGGCGTTAAACTTGCAGTAACGTACAGAACTATACAGCGTTAAATTTGCAGTAACGCACAGAACTATATGGCGTTAAACTTGCAGTAATGCACAGAACTATATGGCATTAAACTTGCAGTAATGCAATGAAATATATGTCGTTAAACTTGCAGTAATGCACAGAACTATACTGCGTTAAACTTGCGGTAATGCTCAGAACTATATGGCATTAAACTTGCAGTAATGCAATTAAACTTATGGTGTTAAACTTTCAGTAACGCACAGAACTATATGGCGTTAAACTTGCAGTAATGCGCAGAACTATACGGCGTTAAACTTGCAGTAACGCACAGAACTATATGGCGTTAAACTTGCTGTAATGCATAGAACTATACACCGTTAAACTTGCAGTAAGGCACAGAACTGTATGGCGTTATACCTGAAGTAAAGCACAGAACTATACAGCGTTAAACTTGCAGTAACGCAATGAAATATATGACGTTAAACTTACAGTAATGCACAGAACTATACGGCGTTAAACTTGCGGTAATGCACAGAACTATATGGCATTAAACTTGCAGTAATGTAATTAAACATATGGTGTTAAACTTTCAGTAACGCACAGAACTATATGGCGTTAAACTTGCAGTAATGCACAGAACTATACGGCGTTAAACTTGCAGTAGCGCACAGAACTATATGGCGTTAAACTTGCTGTAACGCACAGAACTATACAGTGTTAAACTTGCAGTAACGCACAGAACTATATGGCGTTAAACTTGCAGTAACGCACAGAACTATACAGCGTTAAACTTGCAGTAACGCAATGAAATATATGACGTTAAACTTGCAGTAATGCACAGAACTATATGGCGTTAAACCTGCAGTAATGCACAGAAATATACAGCGTTAAACTTGCAGTAACACAATGAAATATATGACGTTAAACTTGCAGTAATGCACAGAACTATACGGCGTTAAACTTGCGGTAATGCACAGAACTATATGGCATTAAACTTGCAGTAATGCAATTAAACATACAAACTTTCAGTAACGCACAGAACTATATGGCGTTAAACTTGCAGTAATGAACAGAACTATACGGCGTTAAAATTGCAGTAACGCACAGAACTATATGGCGTTACACTTGCTGTAACGCACAGAACTATACAGCGTTGAACTTGCAGTAACGCACAGAACTATACGGCGTCAAACTTGCAGTAACGTAATGAAATATATAATGTTAAATTTGCAGTAATGCACAGAACCATATGGTGTTAAACTTGCAGTAACGTATATAACTATATGGCGTTAAACTTGCAGTAACGCAATGAAATATATGGCATTAAACTTGCAGTAATGCAATGAAATATACATCGTTAAACATGCAGTAACACACAGAACTATACGACGTTAAACTTGCAGTAACGCACAGAACTATATGGCGATAAACTTGCAGTAACGCAATGAAATATATGATGTTAAACTTGCAGTAATGCACAGAACTATACGGCGTTAAACTTGCAGTAACACAATAATTATATTGCGTTAAACTTGCAGTAACGCAATGAAATATACGGCATTAAACTTGCAGTAATGCACAGAACTATATGGCATTAAACTTGCAGTAACGCAATTAAATATATGGCATTAAACTTGCAGTAACGCACAGAACTGTGTGGTGTTGAACTTGCAGTAACACAATGAAATATATAGCGTTAAACTTGCAGTAACACACAGAACTATATGGCGTTAAACTTGCAGTAACGCAATTAAATATATGACGTTAAACTTGCAGTAACACACAGAACTATATGGCGGTAAACTTGCAGTAACGCACAGAACTATATGGCGTTAAACTTGCAGTAACACAATGAAATATACTGTAATATACTGTGTCAAAATTGCAGTATTGCTATGAAATATACAGCGTTAAACTTGCAGTAATGCAATGAAATATACAGCGTTAAACTTACAGTAATGCACAGAACTATATGGTGTTAAACTTGCTGTAACGCACATAACTATACAGCGTTAAACTTGCAGTAATGCACAGAACTATATGGCGTTAAACTTGCAGTAACACAATGAAATATATGACGTTAAACTTGCAGTAATGCACAGAACTATACGGCGTTAAACTTGCGGTAATGCACAGAACTATATGGCATTAAACTTGCAGTAATGCAATTAAACATACAAACTTTCAGTAACGCACAGAACTATATGGCGTTAAACTTGCAGTAATGAACAGAACTATACGGCGTTAAAATTGCAGTAACGCACAGGACTATATGGCGTTACACTTGCTGTAACGCACAGAACTATACGGCGTTAAACTTGCGGTAATGCACAGAACTATATGGCATTAAACTTGCTGTAATGTAATTAAACATATGGTGTTAAACTTTCAGTAACGCACAGAACTATATGGAGTTAAACTTG
This sequence comes from Lithobates septentrionalis, assembly GCA_037952835.1. NCBI lineage: Eukaryota > Metazoa > Chordata > Amphibia > Anura > Ranidae > Lithobates > Lithobates septentrionalis. Next base: position 11,353,345 of record JBBDGP010000374.1, on the reverse strand, counting down.
CAGTAATGCACAGAACTATACGGCGTTAAACTTGCAGTAGCGCACAGAACTATATGGCGTTAAACTTGCTGTAACGCACAGAACTATACAGCGTTAAACTTGCAGTAATGCACAGAACTATATGGCGTTAAACTTGCAGTAACGCACAGGACTATACAGCGTTAAACTTGCAGTAACGCAATGAAATATATGATGTTAAACTTGCAGTAATGCACAGAACTATATGGCGTTAAACATGCAGTAATGCACAGAAATATACAGCGTTAAACTTGCAGTAACACAATGGAATATATGACGTTAAACTTGCAGTAATGCACAGAACTATACGGCGTTACACTTGCGGTAATGCACAGAACTATATGCCATTAAACTTGCAGTAATGCAATTAAACATACAAACTTTCAGTAACGCACAGAACTATATGGCGTTAAACTTGCAGTAATGAACAGAACTATACGGCGTTAAAATTGCAGCAACGCACAGAACTATATGGCGTTACACTTGCTGTAACGCACAGAACTATACAGCGTTAAACTTGCAGTAACGCACAGAACTATACGGCGTTAAACTTGCAGTAACGCACAGAACTATACAGCGTTAAACTTGCAGTAACGCAATGAAATATATGACGTTAAACTTGCAGTAATGCACAGAACTATACGGCGTTAAACTTGCAGTAATGCACAGAACTAAACGGCATTAAAATTGCAGCAACACAATAAATATATGGCATTAAACTTGCAGTAACGCAATAAAATAAACGGCGTTAAACTTGCAATAACGTACAGAACTATACGGCGTTAAACTTCCAGTAATGCAATGAAATATATGGCATTAAACTTGTAGTAACGCAATGAAATATACGGCGTTAAACTTGCAGTAATGCACAGAACTATATGGCCTTAAACTTGCAGTAACGCAATTAATTATATGGCATTAAACTCTCAGTAATGCACAGAACTGTATGGCGTTGAACTTGCAGTAACACAATGAAATATATAGCGTTAAACTTGCAGTAACGCAATGAAATATATGGCATTAAACTTGCAGTAACGCAATGAAATATATGGCGTTAAACTTGCAGTAATGCACAGAACTATATGGCATTAAACGTGCAGTAACGCAATTAAATATATGACTTTAAACTTGCAGTAACACACAGAACTATATGGCGTTAAACTTGAAGTAACGCATTGAAATATACGGCGTTAAACTTGCAGTAACGCACAGAACTATATGGCGTTAAACTTGCAGTAACGCAAATAAATATATGGCGTTAAACTTGCAGTAACACAATGAAATATACGGCATTAAACTTGCAGTAAAGCACAGAACTATATGGCGTTAAACTTGCAGTAACGCAATTAAATATATGGTGTTAAACTTGCAGTAACACAATTAAATATATGGTGTTAAACTTGCAGTAATGCACAGAACTATACGGTGTTAAACTTGAAGTAACTCCCAGAACTATATGGCGTAAAACTTGCTGTAACGCACAGAACTATATGGCGTTAAACTTGCAGTAACGCACAGAACTATACAGCGTTAAACTTGCAGTAACACAATGAAATATATGACGGTAAACTTGCAGTAATGCACAGAACTATACGGCGTTAAATTTGCAGTAATGCACAGAACTATACGGTGTTAAATTTGCAGTAACGCACAGAACTATATGGCGTTAAACTTGCAGTAATGCACAGAACTATATGGCATTAAACTTGCAGTAATGCAATGAAATATATGGCGTTAAACTTGCAGTAACGCACAGAACTATACGGCGTTAAACTTGAAGTAACTCACAGAACTATATGGCGTAAAACTGGCTGTAACGCACAGAACTATACAGCGTTAAACTTGCAGTAATGCACAGAACTATATGGCATTAAACTTGCAGTAACGCACAGAAATATACAGCGTTAAACTTGCAGTAACACAATTAAATATATGACGGTAAACTTGCAGTAATGCACAGAACTATACGGCGTTAAATTTGCAGTAACGCACAGAACTATATGGCGTTAAACTTCCAGTATAGCACAGAACTATATGGCATTAAACTTGCAGTAATGCAATGAAATATATGTCATTAAACTTGCAGTAATGCACAGAACTATATGGCATTAAACTTGCAGTAACGCAATTAAATGAATAGCGTTAAACTTGCAGTAGCGCACAGAACTATACAGCGTTACACTTTCAGTAATGCACAGAACTATACAGCATTAAACATGCAGTAACGCACAGAAATATACAGCATTAAACTTGCAGTAACACAATGAGATATATGACGTTAAACTTGCAGTAATGCACAGAACTATACGGCGTTAAACTTGCGGTAATGCACAGAACTATATGGCGTTAAACTTGCAGTAACGCAATTAAATAAATGGTGTTAAACTTGCAGTAACGCACAGAATTATATGGCGTTAAACTTTCAGTAACGCACAGAACTATACGGTGTTAAACTTGAAGTAACTCACAGAACTATATGGCGTAAAACTTGCTGTAATGCACAGAATTATACAGCGTTAAACTTGCAGTAATGCACAGAACTATATGGCGTTAAACGTGCAGTAACGCACAGAACTATACAGCGTTAAATTTGCAGTAACGCACAGAACTATATGGCGTTAAACTTGCAGTAATGCACAGAACTATATGGCATTAAACTTGCAGTAATGCAATGAAATATATGTCGTTAAACTTGCAGTAATGCACAGAACTATACGGCGTTAAACTTGCGGTAATGCTCAGAACTATATGGCATTAAACTTGCAGTAATGCAATTAAACTTATGGTGTTAAACTTTCAGTAACGCACAGAACTATATGGCGTTAAACTTGCGGTAATGCACAGAACTATATGGCGTTAGACTTGCTGTAATGCATAGAACTATACATCGTTAAACTTGCAGTAAGGCACAGAACTGTATGGCGTTATACTTGCAGTAAAGCACAGAACTATACAGCGTTAAACTTGCAGTAACGCAATGAAATATATGACGTTAAACTTGCAGTAATGCACAGAACTATATGGCGTTAAACTTGCGGTAATGCACAGAACTATATGGCATTAAACTTGCAGTAATGTAATTAAACATATTGTGTTAAACTTTCAGTAACGCACAGAACTATATGGCGTTAAACTTGCAGTAATGCACAGAACTATACGGCGTTAAACTTGCAGTAGCGCACAGAACTATGTGGCGTTAAACTTGCTGTAACGCACAGAACTATACAGCGTTAAACTTGCAGTAACGCACAGAACTATATGGCGTTAAACTTGCAGTAACGCACAGGACTATACAGCGTTAAACTTGCAGTAACGCAATGAAATATATGACGTTAAACTTGCAGTAATGCACAGAACTATATGGCGTTAAACATGCAGTAATGCACAGAAATATACAGCGTTAAACTTGCAGTAACACAATGAAATATATGACGTTAAACTTGCAGTAATGCACAGAACTATACGGCGTTACACTTGCGGTAATGCACAGAACTATATGGCATTAAACTTGCAGTAATGCAATTAAACATACAAACTTTCAGTAACGCACAGAACTATATGGCGTTAAACTTGCAGTAATGAACAGAACTATACAGCGTTAAAATTGCAGTAACGCACAGAACTATATGGCGTTACACTTGCTGTAACGCACAGAACTATACAGCGTTAAACTTGCAGTAACGCACAGAACTATACGGCGTTAAACTTGCAGTAACGCACAGAACTATACAGCGTTAAACTTGCAGTAACGCAATGAAATATATGACGTTAAACTTGCAGTAATGCACAGAACTATACGGCGTTAAACTTGCAGTAATGCACAGAACTATACGGCATTAAAATTGCAGTAACACAATAAATATATGGCATTAAACTTGCAGTAACGCAATAAAATAAACGGCGTTAAACTTGCAGTAACGTACAGAACTATACGGCGTTAAACTTCCAGTAATGCAATGAAATATATGGTGTTAAACTTGTAGTAACGCAATGAAATATACGGCGTTAAACTTGCAGTAATGCACAGAACTATATGGCCTTAAACTTGCAGTAACGCAATTAATTATATGGCATTAAACTTGCAGTAATGCACAGAACTGTATGGCGTTGAACTTGCAGTAACACAATGAAATATATAGCGTTAAACTTGCAGTAACGCAATGAAATATATGGCATTAAACTTGCAGTAACGCAATGAAATATATGGCGTTAAACTTGCAGTAATGCACAGTACTATATGGCATTAAACTTGCAGTAACGCAATTAAATATATGACTTTAAACTTGCAGTAACATACAGAACTATATGACGTTAAACTTGCAGTAACGCATTGAAATATACGGCGTTAAACTTGCAGTAACGCACAGAACTATATGGCGTTAAACTTGCAGTAACGCAAATAAATATATGGCGTTAAACTTGCAGTAACACAATGAAATATACGGCATTAAACTTGCAGTAAAGCACAGAACTATATGGCGTTAAACTTGCAGTAACGCAATTAAATATATGGTGTTAAACTTGCAGTAACGCAATTAAATATATGGTGTTAAACTTGCAGTAATGCACAGAACTATACGGTGTTAAACTTGAAGTAACTCCCAGAACTATATGGCGTAAAACTTGCTGTAACGCACAGAACTGTACAGCGTTAAACTTGCAGTAATGCACAGAACTATATGGCGTTAAACTTGCAGTAACGCACAGAACTATACAGCGTTAAACTTGCAGTAACACAATGAAATATATGACGGTAAACTTGCTGTAATGCACAGAACTATACAGCGTTAAATTTTCAGTAACGCACAGAACTATATGGCGTTAAACTTGCAGTAATGCACAGAACTATACAGCGTTAAACTTGCAGTAACGCAATGAAATATATTGTGAAAGTGGAAACTCCTGTGCTGTCGGAGGGGGCTACGCTAAAAGGACACTGCTGCAACACCTAAGTACTGATCCAAAGCAGGACAAATGAGACAAAAGTGGGGGAAGATGGTAGTTACGCTGTGATGAAGGGGGGAAGCTACAAAGATGACTAAAGTGGCAAAGTGAGCTAAAAAAGAAACCGGTTGACGGACCACAACTCCCAGAGTGCGGCGCGGCGGTGGAGCATGCGCTCCGCTTTGTGACTTTAGTGTAAGCACGGAGAGAGGAAAAATAATGAAGGCAATAAATTAGACTGTGTGTAGACTAGCGGCGCCGTGGTACACCTGAGGCTGGCTTTCCGGGAAGGGCTCTGCTGATATAGGAAACACTGCACGGCACCTGAAGTAGAGAGGCACAGGGACAAATTCCAGTTTCCAGGCACGGGAACAGATTCCAGATTGGTGATACCCCTGGAGGCATACGAGCTCGGCGCTCATGGATTGATGCCCACACTCACTTCATGAAAGTGAGTGCAACCTCCCCCCCGTGTGTGTCTTGCCTCCCCTCCACTGTGGTCGTCGCAGAGTTATTTTACATGCTGTATATTTTTTATTTTTTATATTTCGCTTGGCATGTTCATCATTGTCACTACCTTATACACGGAACTTCTACACCTGCGGGTCATTTGCAACACAGGCTGTACACCTTACAGCTGTAAGGTAAGCGGCTTGCAAACACGGAGGTGTCCTCACTGAAGATCCCCCTTCCCTTCACGATTGGAATTGTTTTGTGTTTCTCATCACGAGTTTTTGTTTTTGGACTGAATGTTAGAACTAATATTCATGTTTGTCCTAGGGATTTGTCACTTGTAGTCCACGGTAGTTTGGCACGTTTTTGCTAATGGGGCACTAGCCCACATGTATTTTTCTTGCATTATATATTTTTTTGCATTGTGTCATTATTTATTCTATTTCTGTTAGTATATGCAGTTTTGCTTTTCTATATTCAAGCAGTCACTGTTTCACAATTACCTTTATATATTAGGCTTTGTCTGCCTGTAACATTATAGTTATGTTGATCAGATACGTTGCACTGCACTGCATCCTTACCATGTTCTTTTAGCATGTAGGATCCATTCATGCTTTGGCCCGTTTCTTTTTTAGTTCACTTTGCCACTTTAGTCATCTTTGTAGCTCCCCACCCCCTGCAATGAAATATATGACATTAAACTTGCAGTAATGCACAGAGCTATACGGCGTTAAACTTGCAGCAATGCACAGAACTATACAGCGTTATACTTGCAGTAACACAATAAATATATGGCATTAAACTTGCAGTAACGCAATAAAATAGACGGCGTTAAACTTGCAGTAACGTACCAAACTATACGGAGTTAAACTTGCAGTGATGCAATGAAATATATGGCATTAAACTTGCAGTAACGCAATGAAATATACGGCGTTAAACTTGCAATAATGCACAGAACTATATGGTATTAAACTTGCAGTAACGCAATTAAACATATGGCATTAAACTTGCAGTAACGCACAGAACTGTATGGCGTTGAACTTGCAGTAACACAATGAAATATATAGCGTTAAACTTGCAGTAACGCAATGAGATATATGGCATTAAACTTGCAGTAACGCAATGAAATATACAGCGTTAAACTTGCAGTAATTTACAGAACTATATGGCATTAAACTTGCAGTAACGCAATTAAATATATGACGTTAAACTTGCAGTAATACACAGAACTATATGGCGTTAAACTTGCAGTAATGCAATTAAATATATGGTGTTAAACTTGCAGTAATGCACAGAACTATATGGCGTTAAACTTTCAGTAACGCACAGAACTATACGGTGTTAAACTTGAAGTAACTCACAGAACTATATGGCGTAAAACTTGCTGTAATGCACAGAAGTATATAGCGTTAAACTTGCAGTAACACAATGAAATATATGACGGTAAACTTGCAGTAATGCACAGAACTATATGGCATTAAACTTTCAGTAATGCAATGAAATATATTGCGTTAAACTTGCAGTAATGCACAGAACTATATGGCATTAAACTTGCAGTAACGCAATTAAATATATGGCGTTAAACTTGCAGTAACACACAGAACTATACAGCATTAAACTTGCAGTAATGCACAGAACTATATGTCGTTAAACATGCAGTAACGCACAAAAATATACAGCGTTAAACTTGCAGTAACACAATGAAATATAAGATGTTAAAATTACAGTAATGCAAAGAACTATACGGCGTTAAACTTGCGGTAATGCACAGAACTATATGGCATTAAACTTGCAGTAATGCAATTAAACTTATGGTGTTAAACTTTCAGTAAGGCACAGAACTATATGGCGTTAAACTTGCAGTAATGCACAAAACTATACGGCGTTAAACTTGCAGTAACGCACAGAACTATATGGCGTTAAACTTGCTGTAACGCACAGAACTATACAGCGTTAAACTTGCAGTAATGCACAGAATTATATGGCATTAAACTTGCAGTAATGCAATGAAATATATGGCGTTAAACTTGCAGCAATGCACAGAACTATATGGCATTAAACTTGCAGTAACGCAATTAAATATATGGCGTTAAACTTGCAGTAACGCACAGAACTATACAGCATTAAACTTGCAGTAATGCACAGAACTATATGTTGTTAAACATGCAGTAATGCACAGAAATATACAGCGTTAATTTTGCAGCAACACAATGAAATATATGAGGTTAAACTTGCAGTAACGCACAGAACTATACGGCATTAAACTTGCGGCAATGCACAGAACTATATGGCATTAAACTTGCAGTAATGCAAATAAACTTATGGCGTTAAACTTGCAGTGACGCACAGAACTATACGGCGTTAAATTTGCAGTAACGCACAAAACTATATGGTGTTAAACTTGCAGTAATGCACAGAACTGTATGGCGTTGAACTTGCAGTAACACAATGAAATATACAGCGTTAAACTTGCAGTAACGCACAGAACTATATGGTGTTAAACTTTCAGTAACGCACTTAAATATATGACGTTAAACTTGCAGAAACACAGAGAACTATATGTCGTTAAACTTTCAGTAACGCACCGAACTATATGGCGTTAAACTTGCAGTAACGCAATGAAATATACGGCATTAAACTTGCAGTAACGCAATGAAATATATGGCGTTAAACTTGCAGTAACGCACAGAACTATATGGCGTTAAACTTACAGTAACGCAATTAAATATATGGCGTTAAACTTGCTGTAACGCAATGAAATATATAGCATTAAACTTGCAGTAAAGCACAGAAGTATATGGCGTTAAACTTGCAGTAACGCAATTAAATATATGGTGTTAAACTTGCAGTAACTCACAGAACTATACGGCGTTAAACTTGCAGTAATGCACAGAACTATACGGTGTTAAATTTGCAGTAACGCACAGAACTATATGGCGTTAAACTTGCAGTAATGCACAGAACTATATGGCATTAAACTTGCAGTAATGCAATGAAATATATGGCGTTAAACTTGCAGTAACGCACAGAACTATAAGGCGTTAAACTTGAAGTAACTCACAGAATTATATGGCGTAAAACTGGCTGTAACGCACAGAAATATACGGCGTTAAATTTGCAGTAACGCACAGAACTATATGGCATTAAACTTGCAGTAACGCACAGAAATATACAGCGTTAAACTTGCAGTAACACAATTAAATATATGACGGTAAACTTGCAGTAATGCACAGAACTATACGGCGTTAAATTTGCAGTAATGCACAGAACTATATGGCGTTAAACTTGCAGTAATGCACAGAACTATATGGCATTAAACTTGCAGTAATGCAATGAAATATATGTCATTAAACTTGCAGTAATGCACAGAACTATATGGCATTAAACTTGCAGTAACGCAATTAAATGAATGGCGTTAAACTTGCAGTAACGCACAGAACTATACAGCATTAAACATGCAGTAACGCACAGAAATATACAGCGTTAAACTTGCAGTAAAACAATGAAATATATGACGTTAAACTTGCAGTAATGCACAGAACTATACGGCGTTAAACTTGCGGTAATGCACAGAACTATATGGCATTAAACTTGCAGTAATGCAATTAAACATATGGTGTTAAACCTTCAGTAATGCACAGAACTATATGGCGTTAAACTTGCAGTAATGCACAGAACTATACGACGTTAAACTTGCAGTAACGCACAGAACTATACGGCGTTAAACTTGAAGTAACTCACAGAACTATATGGCGTAAAACTGGCTGTAACGCACAGAACTATACAGCGTTAAACTTGCAGTAATGCCCAGAATGATATGGCGTTAAACTTGCAGTAACGCACAGAAATATACAGCGTTAAACTTGCAGTAACACAATTAAATATATGACGGTAAACCTGCAGTAATGCACAGAACTATACGGCGTTAAATTTGCAGTAATGCACAGAACTATATGGCGTTAAACTTGCAGTAATGCACAGAACTATATGGCATTAAACTTGCAGTAATGCAATTAAATATATGGTGTTGAACTTGCAGTAACTCACAGAACTATATAGGCATAAAACTTGCTGTAACGCACAGAACTATATGGCGTTAAACTTGCAGTAATGCACAGAACTATACGGTGTTAAATTTGCAGTAACGCACAGAACTATATGGCGTTAAACTTGCAGTAATGCACAGAACTATATGGCATTAAACTTGCAGTAATGCAATGAAATATATGGCGTTAAACTTGCAGTAACGCACAGAACTATATGGCGTTAAACTTGAAGTAACTCACAGAACTATATGGCGTAAAACTGGCTGTAACGCACAGAAATATACGGTGTTAAATTTGCAGTAACGCACAGAACTATATGGCATTAAACTTGCAGTAACGCACAGAAATATACAGCGTTAAACTTGCAGTAACACAATTAAATATATGACGGTAAACTTGCAGTAATGCACAGAACTATACGGCGTTAAATTTGCAGTAATGCACAGAACTATATGGCGTTAAACTTGCAGTAATGCACAGAACTATACAGCATTAAACATGCAGTAACGCACAGAAATATACAGCGTTAAACTTGCAGTAACAAAATGAAATATATGACGTTAAACTTGCAGTAATGCACAGAACTATACGGCGTTAAACTTGCGGTAATGCACAGAACTATATGGCATTAAACTTGCAGTAATGCAATTAAACATATGGTGTTAAACCTTCAGTAATGCACAGAACTATATGGCGTTAAACTTGCAGTAATGCACAGAACTATACGGCGTTAAACTTGCAGTAACGAACAGAACTATACGGCGTTAACCACCTCAATACAGTGCATTTTCGCCCCCTTCCTGCCCAAGCCATTTTTCAGCTTTCAGCGCTGTCACACTTTAAATGACAATTGCGCGGTCATACAACACTGTACCCAAATTAAATTGTTATCATTTTTTCCCCACAAATAGAGCTTTCTTTTAGTGGTATTTGATCACCTCTGCGGTTTTTATTTTTTGCGCTATAAACAAAAGAAGAGTGAGAAGTTTAAAAAAAACACAATAATTTTTATCTTTTGCGATAATAAATATCCAATTTTTTTTTCTTTAAAACAAATTTTTTCTCAGTTTAGGCCGATATGTATTCTTCTACATATTTTTGGTAAAAAAAATCGCAATAAGCGTATATAGATTGGTTTGCGCAAAAGTTATAGCGTCTACAAAATAGGGGATAGATTTATAACATTTTTATTTTTTTTATTTTTTTACTAGTAATGGCGGCGATCTGCGATTTTTATTGTGACTGCGATATTGCGGCGGACACATCGGACACTTTTGACACATATTTGGGACCATTCACATTTATACAGCGAACCATGCTATAAAAATGCATTGATTACTGTATAAATGTGACAGGCAGGGAAGGAGTTAACACTAGGTGGTGATCGAGGGGTTAACTGTGTTGCTAGGGAGTGATTCTAACTGTAGGGGGCGGGGACTCACTAGAGGAGGAGACCGATCGGTGTTCCGCTGTGCTGGGAACATACCATCGGTCTCCTCTCCTCTGACAGGACCGTGGATCTGTGTGTTTACACACACAGATCCACGGTCCTGCTGTGTTACCGGTAATCGCGGGTGCCCGGCGGACATCGCGGCCGCCGGGCACGCGCACCGGGTGCCTAGTGACACGGCGGGCGCGCGCGATCGCCGCCGGCGGCGCGCGCGCGCCCCCTGGTGGCCTGGGAATGCGAGGCCGTCATATGACGCCCGCCCGCAACGAGAGCTGCGCCGCCTGGCCGTCAATAGACAGCCGGCGGTCAGGAAGCGGTTAAACTTGAAGTAACTCACAGAACTATATGGCGTAAAACTGGCTGTAATGCACAGAACTATACAGCGTTAAACTTGCAGTAATGCACAGAACTATACAGCGTTATACTTGCAGTAACACAATAAATATATGGCATTAAACTTGCAGTAACGCAATAAAATAGACGGCGTTAAACTTGCAGTAACGTACCAAACTATACGGAGTTAAACTTGCAGTGATGCAATGAAATATATGGCATTAAACTTGCAGTAACGCAATGAAATATACGGCGTTAAACTTGCAATAATGCACAGAACTATATGGTATTAAACTTGCAGTAACGCAATTAAACATATGGCATTAAACTTGCAGTAACGCACAGAACTGTATGGCGTTGAACTTGCAGTAACACAATGAAATATATAGCGTTAAACTTGCAGTAACGCAATGAGATATATGGCATTAAACTTGCAGTAACGCAATGAAATATACAGCGTTAAACTTGCAGTAATTTACAGAACTATATAACATTAAACTTGCAGTAACGCAATTAAATATATGACGTTAAACTTGCAGTAATACACAGAACTATATGGCGTTAAACTTGCAGTAATGCAATTAAATATATGGTGTTAAACTTGCAGTAATGCACAGAACTATATGGCGTTAAACTTTCAGTAACGCACAGAACTATACGGTGTTAAACTTGAAGTAACTCACAGAACTATATGGCGTAAAACTTGCTGTAATGCACAGAACTATATAGCGTTAAACTTGCAGTAACACAATGAAATATATGACGGTAAACTTGCAGTAATGCACAGAACTATATGGCATTAAACTTTCAGTAATGCAATGAAATATATTGCGTTAAACTTGCAGTAATGCACAGAACTATATGGCATTAAACTTGCAGTAACGCAATTAAATATATGGCGTTAAACTTGCAGTAACACACAGAACTATACAGCATTAAACTTGCAGTAATGCACAGAACTATATGTCGTTAAACATGCAGTAACGCACAAAAATATACAGCGTTAAACTTGCAGTAACACAATGAAATATAAGATGTTAAAATTACAGTAATGCACAGAACTATACGGCGTTAAACTTGCGGTAATGCACAGAACTATATGGCATTAAACTTGCAGTAACGCACAGAACTATACAGCGATAAACTTGCAGTAACGCAATGAAATATATGACGTTAAACTTGCAGTAATGCACAGAACTATACAGCGTTAAACTTGCAGTAATGCACAGAACTATACGGCGTTAAATTTGCAGTAACGCACAGAACTATATGGCGTTAAACTTGCAGTATTGCACAGAACGATATGGCATTAAGCTTGCAGTAATGCAATGAAATATATAGTGTTAAACTTGCAGTAATGCACAGAACTATATGGCATTAATCTTACAGTAACGCAATTAAACATATGGCATTAAACTTGCAGTAACGCACAGAACTGTATGGCGTTGAACTTGCAGTAACACAATGAAATATACAGCGTTAAACTTGCAGTAACGCACAGAACTATATGGTGTTAAACTTGCAGTAACGCACTTAAATATATGACGTTAAACTTGCAGAAACACAGAGAACTATATGTCGTTAAACTTGCAGTAACGCACAGAACTATATGGCGTTAAACTTGCAGTAACGCAATGAAATATACGGCATTAAACTTGCAGTAACGCAATGAAATATATGGCGTTAAACTTGCAGTAACGCACAGAACTATATGGCGTTAAACTTACAGTAACGCCATTAAATATATGGCGTGAAACTTGCAGTAACGCATTGAAATATATGGCATTAAACTTGCAGTAAAGCACAGAAGTATATGGCGTTAAACTTGCATTAACGCAATTAAATATATGGTGTTAAACTTGCAGTAACTCACAGAACTATATGGCGTAAAACTGGCTGTAATGCACAGAACTATACAGCGTTAAACTTGCAGTAATACCCAGAACGATATGGCGTTAAACTTGCAGTAATGTACAGAACTATACGGCGTTAAACTTGCAGTAATGTACAGAACTATACGGTGTTAAACTTGCAGTAATGCACAGAACTATATGGCATTAAACTTGCAGTAACACAATTAAATATATGGCATTAAACTTGCAGAAACGCACAGAACTGTATGACGTTGAACTTGCAGTAACACAATGAAATATATAGCGTTAAACTTGCAGTAACGTACAGAACTATATGGCGTTAAACTTGCAGTAATGCACAGAACTATATGGCATTAAACTTGCAGTAATGCAATGAAATATATGGCGTTAAACTTGCAGTTATGCACAGAACTATATGGCATTAAACTTGCAGTAACGCAATTAAATATATGGTGTTAAACTTGCAGTGACGCACAGAACTATACAGCATTAAACTTGCAGTAGTGCACAGAACTATATGTCTCTAAACATGCAGTAACGCACAGAAATATACAGCGTTAAACTTGCAGTAACACAATGAAATATATGACGTTAAACTTGCAGTAACGCACAGAACTATACGGCGTTAAACTTGCGGTAATGCACAGAACTATATGGCATTAAACTTGCAGTAATGCAATTAAACTTATGGTGTTAAACTTTCAGTAACGCACAGAACTATATGGCGTTAAACTTGCAGTAATGCACAGAACTATACGGCGTTAAACTTGCAGTAACGCACAGAACTATATAGCGTTAAACTTGCTGTAACGGACAGAACTATACAGCGTTAAACTTGCAGTAACGCACAGAACTATATGGCATTAAACTTGCAGTAACGCACAGAACTATACAGCGATAAACTTGCAGTAACGCAATGAAATATATGACGTTAAACTTGCAGTAATGCACAGAACTATACAGCGTTAAACTTGCAGTAATGCACAGAACTATACAGCGTTAAACTTGCAGTAACACAATAAATATATGGCATTAAACTTGCAGTAACGCAATGAAATATACGGCGTTAAACTTGCAGTAACGTACAGAACTATACGGCGTTAAAATTGCAGTAATGCAATGAAATATATGGCGTTAAACTTGCAGTAATGCAATGAAATATACGATGTTAAACTTGCAGTAATGCACAGAACTATATGGCATTAAACTTGCAGTAACACAATTAAATATATGGCATTAAACTTGCAGTAACGCACAGAACTGTATGGCGTTGAACTTGCAGTAACACAATGAAATATATAGCGTTAAACTTGCAGTAACAGGTGGCCGGGATGTGATCGAGGCAGGACGTGTGTGCTCTGAGCTCCTGCATATCTCCGGCATTTTATCCTGATTATGGCCGATTTTGTGGACTGTAACCCTGCAGACGGTGCCCCAAGGTGAGCGGAGATGTCTGGGTGACTTATTATGCCGTCCTCAGCATCCAAACATCAGAGAACGTCCCGTTCTCAGCCGCCGAAAACACAGCAAAATCTCCGTTCTAGGAGCAGCATGGCGTCTAGCCCCGCCCACTCCTCCTCCGATGTAGCTCCTGTGAACTCAACACAGCGCACCACGACAGGCAAGGTAAAGATGGCGCAGCAAGATGTATCCTCTGCACCGCAATCCGAGGATAATCCTCCCACCTCGGCAGAGATTGAGCTGGACGCGGCAGCCATAACTGGCCCAATCATAGAGGCTATAGCGGCCTCTAAATCTGAGCTAATGGGGCGCATTTTTTTTTGGCCTCGGAATGTAATCTTATCCGCCATGATTTAGATAAGATTAGGGGCAGACTAACCACCGCGGAGGACCGTATTTCTGAAGTGGAGGATACCTCTCACAGTCATGGATCGCAACTGCGGGAGCTGAAGGAGATGGTGGGGGCCCTACAATGCCGTGCAGATGATTCTGAAGACCGCCAGAGACGAAATAACGTACGAGTGTTCGGCCTACCGGAAGGAGCTGAGGGCACAGACACGACAGTGTTCGCAGAGCGATTCTTCAAAATATTGCTGTCTCTGGGTGATCTCCCCCCCACTTATGTGGCTGAAAGGGCTCACAGAGTCCCCACGGGAGCCAGACCCTCAGGTGCCCCACCCAGGCCAGGAAGCATAAAGAGCTAAAATTTGAGAATGCCCGTATTATGCTATTCCCTGATTTCTCGGCAGAGACCCAGAAAAGACATCGCTCATTTACAGATGTCAAGAGGCGGCTCAGGGAGAGAGAGTTAAAATACAGCATGCTTTACTCCAGTCGTCTCCGGGTACAACATAAAGGTACTGTGAAATTTTTTGAAACTCGCAAGATGCTAACGATTGGTTGGATCAAAATCTGTGACGACACCGTCATTTGCTGGAATGTTTTACATTGAAGTCTTTATTTTTATTAATTTTGTTTTCCTTCAACATATAATTCCTGGTTCTATGCTCCGGCCTGCTCCATTTTTCTTTTCTTTTTTTCCCTTTTGTTGCCGTATGTTATACAGCAAGACTTTCCATCTGCTTGCCCTGGTCACTTGAGGAAGGAGGTCCTCTGGAGGGTGGAGAGGAGAGAATGGTAACACAGGCTTGCAAATGCTTTAGGGAGTCATCCTCCTGTTGTATTACTCTCAGCCTGTGAGGCCTCACTCGCCATACGGTAATCACTAGTTGGAGCCGAGAGGCCTACATGGAGATGTTTGTGTAACACCAAAATGATTTTCATCAATTTTGCACCATCTATGGCAAAGTCAGATGTAATCGGCTGTACTTCTCCATGGAACTTATAAGGAGTCTTCAGAAGCAGAAGAAAGAAAAGATTTTTTCTTCTTTTTTATGCCGAACTATCGACACTTTTGGTTGAGCTCTTTTGGAGCTTTTTGTTACAGGGTGAAAGCTGCATACCGGACTTTTTAGTTTTTTTTTAGTTTTTGTTTTGTTCTAAGGTTACTAGTTTCTGGTATAATAGCAGGGGGGGAAGGTTAAACAACAGTCATATAAGTAGCATAATGATTGCATCAATGGTTCATTACTTATTTACATTCCCAGACGTATTTTGCTTAGCTATCACTGTGCTATTGTGGGGGAAATGTGGTACTTTAGATATGCTTTTTAATATTGATGGAGAATAAGATAAAAAAAATCTCATGGAACGTTAGGGGTCTAAACAACATATTTAAAAGAGCGGCTGTGTTTCAATATCTTAAACAAGTGAAGCCACATGTCGTTCTCCTCCAGGAGACACATCTGGATGGAAATAAATCGCTTGCACTGCGCAGACCCTGGATACAGAGGTCCTTTCACTCCTCATACTCAACGTACGCTAGAGGCACATCCATTTTGATCAGTAAAGCGGTTGCATGCAACATCCATCGGGTGTTTACTGATCCGGGAGGGCGATATGTGGCATTGGTGTTAGATCTGGCATATCAAAAAATACTGCTTGTGAATGTTTACATACCTCCTCCATTTAAAGTACAGGTGTTATATGATCTGTTAACTATGCTAGCTCCGTACTTACCTCTACCTACGTTATTTATGGGTGACTTTAATAGCATAATGGATTCTACACTAGATACCTCTAATGTTGCTAGGACAGCCTCAGCAGATCTCTGTACGTGGGCTTCGGTAGCGAGTTTGACAGAGGTATGGAGGTGGAAAAACCCGGGGGTCGTGTCATATTCACATTTGTCTACCACTCACAAATCATCAGCTAGAATAGACTTAGCATTTGGGAATGCCCAACTCCTGCATAGTATATGTGCATCTGATTACTTAGCTGGAGGGACCTCGGATCATAATCCCCTGTTGGTCACATTGACTTATCCCACCAGAGGACACAAGGGGGGTTGGAGATTGGCACCGGGATGGTTGCAGGAGGAGCAAGTAACTGCGCCTGTTCAGGTTGCCATTGAAACCTTTTGGGTGACAAATGTGGATACGGCCGATCCGCCTATTGTATGGGATGCTTTGAAAGCGGTCACAAGGGGTGAATTTATATCAGCAATTAAAGCAGCAAGGATTGAACATAATCAGGAAAAGGAAACACTTATAGCTAGGGAGAGGGAATGTGCACAGCTGCAGACGAACTTCGCTTCGGAGGCTAACTATGCCTCCATGCTGCATAGTAGAAGAGCAATAGAAGTTCATTTCACAGAATTAGCTCATACCGAGGCAAGGAGGAGGGCCGAAAACATTTTTGCTGAGGGGGACAAAAATGGCAAATTGCTGGCAAATCTGGTGGCAGACCAAAAGATCCCTGTCAGTATACCGGTAATAAAAAATAGTGCAGGGACTTTGTTGTCGGATCTGGGGGAAATTTTGGAGGAATTTGTGAGATTTTACAAGGCCCTATACTCCCCAATACAGTCATATGATGTGGCAGAGCTGGAGGACCTTCTTCGGAGCCTTTCCATGCCTAAATTAACTGATACTGATGCCACTCAGTTGGAGGCAGATATCTCTGTGCTGGAGGTTGAGGCAGCCATACTTTCCTTCCCCCCAAATAAAGCCAGATGGCTTTCCCGTGGACTTTTACAAAGCACACATGTCACAACTGGCTTCTAGATTAACGTTACTGTTCAAGTACTGTTGGGAAAATGGTTCCTTGCCGGCTTCGATGATGGAGGCCTATATGATACTTCTCCAGAAGCCAGGCAAGGACCCGCAGTTGTGCGCGTCTTATCGCCCAATAGCTTTACTTAACTCGGATCTAAAAATCCTTGCTAAAATTTTAGCCACAAGGCTGGCCACGGTCATTTCGACTCTGGTTGACATTGATCAAACAGGTTTTATACCTGGTATGTCTACAGATACAAACTTAAGAAGGCTATTTACACATATTCAAATAGATAATGCTGAGTACCCGGCGAAGGTGGTTGTCTCCATAGATATCGAAAAAGCCTTCGATTCTGTGGATTGGCAATATATGCACAAGGTTTTGGAGGGCATGGGATTCGGTCCTGGTTTTCGTCGCTGGGTCGGCTTACTATACAGTGCGCCGAGGACGGCGGTGAGGCTGGGTTCCATGGTTTCTGACTTTTTTTGTATAGGTAGGGGCACTAGGCAAGGGTGCCCACTCTCTCCATTCCTTTTCGCCCTGATGATGGAACCCTTGGCTAGGGCCCTCCGGCATTCAGAGGGGGTGCAGGCAATTCGGGTGGGATCAATAAGCGAGTGTATTGCATTATATGCTGATGATCTGCTTCTGTTTCTTAGAGACCCAGGTTCGTCTCTCAGAGCGGCGTTGCAGATTTTGGATAGGTTCACCACTTTTTCGGGGTTACGTGTAAATTGGAGTAAGTCATCTATATTACCATTGGGAAAAGAGGCAAAAAAACTGGCTGACGATTCACTGCCGTTGCAATGGGTCTCCTCAATCACGTACTTGGGGGTTAAAGTCACAGCCAATGTCCACGATTATCTGTCCCTGAATCTCCTACCCTTGATTAGCAGGCTTAAACAAAAAACAGCGGTGTGGAAGACCCTCCCTCTTTCCTTGATTGGGCGGGTCAGCCTAATAAAAATGAAATTTCTGTCAGTGATCCTATATTTTCTACGACACTCCCCGGTATGGATTCCCAAGGGCTATTTTAAAACATTAAATAGTATCATTGGATCATTTATATGGTCCCCAAACTCCCCACGTATAAGTATCAAAGTATTGCAGGAACCATGGGGTCAGGGGGGGGTTGGCTCTGCCTGATTGGCAGAAATATTTTCTTGCCGGACAGATGGTATTTGCTAGGAGATGGTTAACGGCGGACTCTGGTGATTCTGCCACAGTAGTGGAGGCTGCACATCTGGGGTCGTACGAAAGTTTAAAGTTGGCTTTGTATAGAGGCCCGAGATCCTGTCTTCCCCTGACAGAGTCTATGAAAACGACAATTAAGGCCTGGGAAGTAGCCACTACATTAATGTCTCCCAGTTACACAGGTATTACGCCCTCAGCCCCCCTATGGATGAACCTGAGGCTTCCGCACCTTTTCTCCCTCCCTGACCCTATGATTTGGGCATGCAAAGGCATTAAGACTTTGCAGGACATTACCTGTGAGGGGGAACTTTGCACTTTTGATCAGTTAAAGGCCAGGCATGACCTTCCGAACTCCTTCTTTTTTTGTTATTTACAACTGAGGCATGCTTTTAAGGAACAAACTAGAGAGCAAAGGGTTGAATATCTACCTTCATCAATGGAGTCCATGTTAACAGAGGAGGACCTGGCCAAACCGCTATCCTCGGTGTACAAATCCCTTTTTAATAAAACTCCTCCAGGAATTACTAAATGTAGGGAGAAATGGGAAGGAGAGATTGCAGATATTCAGGGGGAAGACTGGGATGACATGTGGGACCATCCATTCAAACACCTAGTTTCAGCCAGGGATCGCTTAATTCATTTCAAATTCCTGCACAGGATATACCTCACCCCGGCTAGGTTGTCCCGTATCTATCCATCAGTGAGTAGTCAATGCTGGTGATGCTCACATGCCCCAGCGGACGCAGAACACGTTTTCTGGGGCTGTGCACACATTCAAAGATTCTGGACAGAAGTAACAGAGTGTCTGGCAGAGGTATTGAGTATACCGATTCCATTAACACCTAGAGTATGTTTGATAGGACTGGTAGAGGAGGTGGTCCCTTCCCGAGCGCATCGCACCCTACTTAATATAGGGTTATTCTATGGTAGAAAAGCTATATTACTGAACTGGAAAAAATCGAATGCCCCTACTGTATTATTTTGGGAAAAAATTGATAAATTCGGTTATCCCTTTATACAGAGCAACCTATCACGCCAGAGGTTGTCCTAAGAAATTCTCAAAGATATGGCAGGCGTGGCTGGACTCTACAGCTACAGTGAGTTAGAGGGGTACGCATTGTTTAGGAGGTAAGGAGTGATATAAATGACGCTCCATGCTGATTGTTGGTCGCTAATATATGTAAAATCTATCTAGGGTGTTCTGTCCTATAATGCACTATAATAATATACACGGGGAGCTAAGAGAGGATGTCCTGTTTAAACTAAAACTCATGATGAACAGTTTTCATTTTATTATGTGCTACTATA
Organism: Lithobates septentrionalis; assembly: GCA_037952835.1. Classification (NCBI taxonomy): domain Eukaryota; kingdom Metazoa; phylum Chordata; class Amphibia; order Anura; family Ranidae; genus Lithobates; species Lithobates septentrionalis. The sequence continues at coordinate 11,333,147 of JBBDGP010000374.1, read as the reverse complement.
TGGCTGTTGTTTGGGTGGTAGTGGGTGGGGGGAGGGGTAAGGGGAGGGGGGAGAATTTAAGTCTGGTTAGTTGTTTCTTATCGGCCCTGCGTGGTCGGTCCGATTGGTATGTTGCCAATCGAAGTATGTATGTGAATGTATGTTTGTCTATAAAATTAATAAAAAGAATTAAAAAAAAAAAAAAAACTTGCAGTAACACACAGAACTATATGGCGTTAAACTTGCAGTAACGCACTTAAATATATGGCGTTAAACTTGCGGTAACGCACAGAACTATATGGCATTAAACTTGCAGTAACGCAATGAAATATATGGCATTAAACTTGCAGTAACACAATGAAATATATAGCGTTACACTTGCAGTAATGCACAGGACTATATGGCGTTAAACTTGCAGTAATGCACAGAACTATACGGCGTTAAACTTGAAGTACCTCACAGAACTATATGGCGTAAAACTTGCTGTAACGCACAGAACAATACAGCGTTAAACTTGCAGTAATGCACAGAACTATATGGCGTTAAACTTTCAGTAACGCACAGAAATATACAGCGTTAAACTTGCAGTAACACAATGAAATATATGACGGTAAACTTGCAGTAATGCACAGAACTATACAGCGTTAAATTTGCAGTAACACACAGAACTATACGGCGTTAAACTTGAAGGGGGGGGGGTACGCTACAAAATAGGATTTTTTAAAACAGCTTACCTGTAAAATCCTTTTCTTTCGAAGGACATCACGGGACACAGAGCCACAGTAATTACTGATGGGTTATATAGGTATCACTGGTGATTGGACACTGGCACACCCTATCAGGAAGTTCAACCCCCTATATAATCCCTCCCCCTTGCAGGGATACCTCAGTTTTGTAGCCAAGCAATATAGTGTATTAGAAGAGGGGCGGGACCTCTGTGTCCCGTGATGTCCTTCGAAAGAAAAGGATTTTACAGGTAAGCTGTTTTAAAAAATCCTATTTTCTTTCTCGAACATCACGGGACACAGAGCCACAGTAATTACTGATGGGATGTCCCAGAGCAATGCTACCTGAGGGGGGGGAACCACGACCAAGTAGGGTGTAATCAGACCTGAGGACCCTGTACCGCTGCCTGCAGCACACTACGCCCAAAGGCGATATCCACATGCCTTCTCACATCCACCTGATAGAATCTGGTGAATGTATGAACTGAAGACCAGGTTGCGGCCTTGCAGATTTGAGCCATAGAGGCCCGGTGATGCACTGCCCAAGAAGCACCAATAGCCCTTGTGGAATGTGCCTTGATCTGAAACGGAGGAATCTTCTGTTTCAAACCGTAAGCTTGAATGATCAACTGTCAAATCCATTTAGAAATGGTAGCTTTTGACGCTGCCTGTCCTCTATTGGGACCCTCTGGCAGCACAAACAAAACATCCGTCTTGCGGATCTGAGCAGTTGTCCCTAGATAGGCCTTAACTGCTCTTACTACATCCAACGAATGTAGAGATCTCTCTTCCGGAGAACAGGGATCTGGAAAAAAGGAAGGCAGAACAATGTCTTGGTTTAAATGAGAATCAGAAACCACCTTCGGTAAAAAACTAGGATGAGGGCGTAGTACCACTCTATCCTTGTGTATAATCAAATAAGGCTCCTTACAGAAAAGAGCTGCTAATTCTGATACTCTTCTAGCAGAAGAGATGGCCACCAGAAAAATTTATTTCCTTGTCAACAAGACCAAAGGAATCTGACTTATTGGTTCAAAAGGCTGTTTCTGTAACACAGCCAGGACCAAGTTCAAGTCCCAGGGGTTTAGGGGCGCTTTAACCGGAGGATTAAGACGCATCACCCCCTGCATAAAATTTCGGACCAAAGAATGCGAAGCAAGTGGCCGCTGAAATAATACTGATAAAGCAGAGACCTGGCCCTTGATGGTACTCAAGGCCAGCTTCATCTCTAATCCTAATTGTAGAAAATCAAGAATTCTACCTATGACATATTTCCTGGGATGCCAACCTCTGGATTCACACCAGGTTATATAAGCTTTCCAGACTCTATGATAAATCATCCTGGAAGCTGGCTTCCTTGCATTAATCAAGGTAGATATGACAGGACCTGAGAGCCCACGACTCTTCAGAACGTGGGTCTCAATAGCCAAACCGTCAAATTTAGCGTTTGTAAGGCAGGATGGAACACTGGACCTTAACAGGTCTGGGCGTACCGGTAGGGTCCACGGGGAACCCACCGTCATCCTTACTATTTCTGCATACCAAGTCCTTCTGGGCCAAGCGGGGGCCACCAGAAGTACCGACTTCCTTTCCTGCCTGATCCTGCAAAGGAGTCGTGGTAATAGCAGAATAGGCGGGAAAATCAGTGAGAACCGATGCCACGGAATCACCAACGCATCCGTCCCGCGTGCAAGAGGATCTTTTGTCCTTGCCACAAATCTGTCTATCTTTGTGTAGAATCGGGATGCAAAGAGATCTACATCTGGAACTCCCCATCTTTGGCATATGGCCCAAAAGACGTCGGGATGCAGAGACCATTCCCCTGGAAGTAACTGCTGGCGACTTAGATAGTCCGCCTGCCAATTCTCTATTCCCGGGATGAAAACTGCCGATATGCATGGCACATGCATCTCTGCTCAGACTAAGATCTGGTTCACCTCCTTTTGAGCAGCTCGGCTCTGGGTGCCTCCCTGATGATTGACATAAGCCACTGCTGTGGCATTGTCGGACTGGATCCTGACCGGACAACCCTGTAGCCTGATAGTCCAGGCTTTTAGAGCTAAATGTATCGCCCGGATCTCCAGAATGTTGATGGGTAAGGTCCTCTCTGTCTTGGACCATAACCCTTGGACCGCAGCCTGTTCCAGAACTGCTCCCCAACCTGACAGACTGGCATCTGTTGTTACCACCGTCCAGGTAACCGGTAGAAAGGATTTCCCCTTCTGCAGGTTCTCGGGTATGAGTCACCAATTGAGGCTCTGACGCACCGCATGCGACAGGTGCATCGGAAAGTCTAATGCCTGAACCTTCTTGTTCCAGGTCAACAGAATACTGTGTTGCAGCATTCTTGAGTGAAACTGAGCATAGGGAACTGCTTCGAATGAAGACACCATCTTCGCTAGTAGCCTCATACAAAGGCGGACTGAGGGACCCTTCTTGGTCCTTACTGTCAGAATCAGCTCTTCTCAAAGCAGTGATCTTTGCCTGGGGTAGAAATATTTTCTCCCGGCTTGTATCTATAATCAGACCTAAATACTCCAGTCTTCTTACTGGTTTTAGGAAAGACTTTTCTAAGTTGAGGATCCAACCCAGGTGTTCTAGATACCTGACTGTGGTCCTCAAGTTTCCATTTAAAGAGGCTACCGACTGGTCTATCAAGAGCAGGTTGTCTAGGTATGCTATGACAGCTATACCCTGAGCCCTTAATCTGGCCAGAGGAGGAGCCAAGATTTTTGTGAACACTCAAGATGCAGTGGCTATCCGGAAAGGCAGAGCCACAAACTGGAAATGGCGCCCTCCTACCTCGAAGCGCAGAAACTTCTGATGAGCAGGAAAAATGGGCACATGCAGATATGCATCTCTGATGTCTATTGATGCCAGAAATTCTCCTCCCTGCAGGGTGGGAACTACTGTTCAAATTGATTCCATGCGGAAGGATTGAATCCTTAGGAATCGGTTCAGATCCCTTAAGTCCAGAATGGGCCTGACATCCCCATTTGGCTTTTGGACCGTAAAAAGGTTGGAATAGTAGCCCAATCCCTGGTCCTTTGCAGGAACTATCATAATGACCTCCTGCGACAAAAGTCGCTCTAACGCTAGAAGGAGCGACTGGTTCTTCTCTGGGTCTCTGGGAACACCTGATCTGAGGAACCGAGGAGAGGAGAATTACTGAAACTCCAGCTTGTACCCTAAGGTTACCGTGGAGATTACCCATCTGTCCTGGAAGTCCTCCTGCCAGAGCTCTGAGAACTGTCGCAGTCTTCCCCCACTCGAGTGAGCGGGGGCGCCCCCTCATGCAGAGGTCTTAGTGTTTTGCCTAGTAGGCTTCTTTCCCCAGGACTTCTTTTGTCCCTGGGGTTGACTCTTGTCTCTGGACCCCGATGGAGGCAGCCGTCGAGACTGCCTGGAGGCTGAAGCCCCCGGCGCTGGGGAAAGAGTTCGTTTGAAAGAGGGACGCTTACTCTTCTTCTTGACAGGTAAGAGAGTGCTTTTCCCACAAGAGATTCTCTTGATATAGTTATCCAAGTCCTCTCCAAACAACCTTGCACCACGAAATGGAAACCCAGCCAGTAGCTTCTTACATGGTGCTTCGGCTGACCAATTTTTCAACCATAGGATTCTACGTATATGCACCAACCCCAGTGAAAGACGGGAGGTTTGCACGATAGAATCTCTAATGGCGTCAACCACAAAGCATAAGGCCGCTGGAAGGTTAGCAAACCCCTGGGCCTGCTGTTCAGGTAATACTTTGATGACCTGCTTAACATGGTCTCTTAAGTATTGACAGACTCCAATCGCTGCTACTGCAGGTTGGGCCACTGATCCTGCTAAGGAGAAAGCATCCTTCAATAGGGATTCCATCCTTTTATCTACAGGATCCCTGAGCATCTGAGCATTGTCTACAGGACAAGTCAGGCTATTATTTACGGAGGAAATGGCGGCATCAATAGCCGGTATTCCCCACATTTTAATAAACTTTTCTTCCATCGGATAAAGTGTTGAAAACTTTCTCGGCGAAAAAAACGTTTGTCTGGGTGATCCCCTCAGAATAAATGAGCTTTTCAAGTAAAGTATGAACAGGAAAAGCATGTGCTGCTTGGAAAGGTTTCAGTGACCCCAAAGCAGAAGAGGATTCTTTAGCAGTTTCAGGTATGGGCAACTTAAATGTGGAGCGGACCAATCCAGTGAGGATCTGCACTAAGACTTTCTCCTCTTGGGAAGTCGCAGAGGGTCCCTCTCCACCTGATTCCTCCGAAGAGGAATCATCCGTCCCATCCCGATCCTCTGAAAGGGATTCATCTCCTTTATCCCAGAGCTCCTCTGTCTGAGGGTCTTGGGGAACAGAGGAAAGCCTAGTGCGTTTTCTTCCACTGAGTGAAGACGTAATCACGGCCATTAATCTTTCCTCTAGACCATTAATTGTTGAGGAAAAAACCTCTTGTGTAATATATACAGGGGCTGAAGTGCCAGAAGCAGGTGTAGCCCCTGACCCCGATGGCTCTCCCTGGCTAGCCGTCCCTGGCCCATCTTTAGGGGGGGAGGATGCTGCAGACAGGGGGCCCTCAGAACCTGAATGAGATCCCCTAGTGTCTCTGGTTCCTGGGGTGCTTGAACCTCTTCTACCCATAGTGTAAAGCAACAAGGTGTGAGGTATACAAATGAACACTGCCCGCTGAGCGATGTAGTCTGGCTAAAAGCCTTGCTACCCAATGCTCAGTCTGGTGTTACTTCAGTAAATGCTGCCTAGGAGAATGCCTGTGTCCCACCTTACATGCGACCGTCAGCTCTGTGTCTCTCAGAAGGCTGTGTGCACCTGTACAGAGTGCCTCTAATAGCCTGCAGCTGGCCTGAGTGGGAGTCTAAGCACCTGTGCTGACATCCCGCCCCCTCCTCTACCGCCCCCCCCCCTCGAGTTTTGAAAAAAACGAGCGCTTCCCGCACTGCCGACTCTCCTGTCATGCTTCTGGAGAAAGGCTGGGGATGGGGGGGGGGGAGGGAGGGAGGCTGGTAACAAGATCTGCCTGAACGGCTATCTTCAGAGATGGTGGCCATTAGGCCGCAGAGCCGGGGTGGTATAACCACTTTCTAGACCCCTGTGGCCCCTCTCTAGCCTGGGGGGGAACATTCAAACATGAGAAATCCCCCTTTCCATCTTACCTGCTTGCAGCCTGCTTGAGACGCTGGGACATAATCAGCGATGAAAACACCTGAGACAGTCAGTCAGCATGTGCAGGTTTGTGCTCTTGGCAGCCCCCGGTGGTCACAATAGGCATAGCATGCATTTACCTTAAAGGAGAAAAGCCACTAGAACTCAAAAATTCTGTGGAATCTCCTCTTACCTTATCCAGCCGCAGGGTGCTGTTTACACAGACCCAATCTTCACCTCTCATGGTGGGCTCCGTTTGAAAAAACCATCAGAGACTGGGGCCCCATCAGTAGGGGGATCCAACAGTTCTGGGACCGTAAAGCACCTCGCCAGAAATTAGGAAGTTTAAAGCCATTTTCTGATCTGCGGGGTCCAGCTCTCTAAAAAGAGAAGCGTTACGGGTAAAACCTCGTTTCTTCGGACACGAGGCCCGGGTACCATTCAATTCGGCCATGAAAAGACACTTTGAATGGATCCGGTTCGCCTGGCTTGCCCCAGTATAGGATATCAGGATATTCCTTTTGGAGCTCAGCACAGGACATCTTTACACGTCCATCACCTAAGACACTGGCGTAAAAACTGAGGTATCCCTGCAAGGGGGAGGGATTATATAGGGGGTTGAACTTCCTGATAGGGTGTGCCAGTGTCCAATCACCAGTGATACCTATATAACCCATCAGTAATTACTGTGACTCTGTGTCCCGTGATGTTTGAGAAAGAAAGATGACTAAAGTGGCAAAGTGAACTAAAAAAGCAGAAACGGGCCAATGCATGAATGGATCCTACATGCTAAAAAAACATGGTGGGGATGCAGTGCAGTGCAATGTAGCTGATCAACATGACTATAATGTTGAGGGCAGACAAAGCCTAATATATAAAGGTAATCGTGAAACAGTGACAGCTTGAATATAGCAAAACAAAAATGCATATACTAACACAAATAAGATGAATAATGACACAATGCAAAAAAAAATATATATAATGCAAGAAAAATATATGTGGGCTAGTGCCCCATTAGCAAAAACGTCCCAGATCCTGGTGAACTACAAGTGACAAATCCCTAGGACAAACATGGATATTAGTTCTATCATCCAGTCCAAAAAACAAAAACTTGTGATGAGAAACACAAAACAAGTCCAATCGTGAAGGGAGGGGGGATCTTCAGTGAGGACACCTCCGTGTATGCAAGCCGCTTACCTTACAGCTGTAAGGTGTACAGCCTGTGTTGCAAATGACCCGCAGGTGTAGACGTTCCGTGTATACAGGCAGTGACAATGATGAACATGCCAAGCGAAATATAAAAAAGAAAAAGTATACAGCATGTAAAATAACTCTGCAATGACCACAGTGGAGGGGGGGCAAGACACACACGGGGGGAGGTTGCACTCACTTTCATGAAGTGAGTGTGGGCATCAATCCACGAGCGCCGAGCTCGTATGCCTCCAGGAGTGTCACCAATCTGGAAGCTGTCCCCGTGCCTGGAAACTGGAATATGTCCCTGTGCCTCTCTCCTCAGTGTTCGGCAGGTAGAGTAGTGATGTACAGTGTGAGGGGGAAAGAGACGCACATAGTGTGATCCCATATAAAAGGTATATTTATTTAATAAAACAAGTCCAATCAACTTACATTTAAAACAATGCTGCAGTGTGCAGTAACTACGAGCGCCGAGCTCATCTCCTGTTGTTTGTCTGTGGCGGCGTCCCGTGCTCCAATCCTAATGCATATCGTCACGTCACGTGACTTCTTCAGTCTTGCAGTAATGCAATTAAACTTATGGTGTTAAACTTTCAGTAATGCACAGAACTATATGGCGTTAAACTTGCAGTAATGCACAAAACTATACCGCGTTAAACTTGCAGTAACGCACAGAACTATACGGCGTTAAACTTGAAGTAACTCACAGAACTATATGGCGTAAAACTTGCTGTAATGCACAGAACTATACAGCGTTAAACTTGCAGTAATGCACAGAAATGTATGGCGTTAAACTTGCAGTAACGCACAGAAATATACAGCGTTAAACTTGCAGTAACACAATGAAATATATGACGTTAAACTTGCAGTAATGCACGGAACTATACGGTGTTAAACTTGCGGTAATGCACAGAACTATATGGCATTAAACTTGCAGTAATGCAATTAAACTTATGGTGTTAAACTTTCAGTAACGCACATAACTATATGGCGTTAAACTTGCAGTAATGCACAAAACTATACGGCGTTAAACTTGCAGTAACGCACAGAACTATATGGCGTTAAACTTGCTGTAACGCACAGAACTATACAGCGTTAAACTTGCAGTAACGCACAGAACTATATGGCGTTAAACTTGCTGTAACGCACAGAACTATACAGCGATAAACTTGCAGTAACGCACAGAACTATATGGCGTTAAACTTGAAGTAATGCACAGAACTATACGGCGTTAAACTTTCAGTAATGCACAGAACTATACAGTGTTAAACTTGCAGTAACACAATAAATATATGGCATTAAACTTGCAGAAACGCAATAAAATATACGGCGTTAAAGTTGCAGTAATGCACAGAATTATATGGCATTAAACTTGCAGTAACACAATTAAATATATGGCATTAAACTTGCAGAAACGCACAGAACTGTATGGCGTTGAACTTGCAGTATTACAATGAAATATATAGCGTTAAACTTGCAGTAACGCACAGAACTATATGGCGTTAAACTTGCAGTAATGCACAGAACTATATGGCATTAAACTTGCAGTAATGCAATGAAATATATGGCGTTAAACTTGCAGTAATGCACAGAACTATATGGCATTAAACTTGCAGTAACGCAATTAAATATATGGCGTTAAACTTGCAGTAACGCACAGAACTATACAGCATTAAACTTGCAGTAATGCACAGAACTATATGTCGTTAAACATGCAGTAACACACAGAAATATACAGCGTTAAACTTAACTTGCAGTAACACAATGAAATATATGACGTTAAACTTGCAGTAACGCACAGAACTATACGGCGTTAAACTTGCGGTAATGCACAGAACTATATGGCATTAAACTTGCAGTAATGCAATTAAACTTATGGTGTTAAACTTTCAGTAACGCACAGAACTATAAGGCGTTAAACTTGCAGTAGCGCACAGAACTATATAGCGTTAAACTTGCTGTAACGCACAGAACTATACAGCGTTAAACTTGCAGTAACGCACAGAACTATATGGCATTAAACTTGCAGTAACGCACAGAACTATACAGCGATAAACTTGCAGTAACGCAATGAAATATATGACGTTAAACTTGCAGTAATGCACAGAACTATACAGCGTTAAACTTGCAGTAATGCACAGAACTATACAGCGTTAAACTTGCAGTAACACAATAAATATATGGCATTAACCTTGCAGTAATGCAATGAAATATACGGCGTTAAACTTGCAGTAACGTACAGAACTATACGGCATTAAACTTGCAGTAATGCAATGAAATATATGGCGTTAAACTTGCAGTAACGCAATGAAATATACGGCGTTAAACTTGCAGTAATGCACAGAACTGTATGGCGTTGAACTTGCAGTAACACAATGAAATATATAGCGTTAAACTTGCACTAACGCACAGAACTATATAGCATTAAACTTGCAGTAACGCACTTAAATATATGACGTTAAACTTGCAGTAACACACAGAACTATATGGCGTTAAACTTGCGGTAACGCACAGAATTATATGGCGTTAAACTTGCAGTAACGCAATGAAATATATGGCATTAAACTTGCAGTAACACAATGAAATATATAGCGTTAAACTTGCAGTAAAGCACAGAACTATATGGCATTAAACTTGCAGTAACGCAATGAAATATACGGCATTAAACTTGCCGTAAAGCACAGAAGTATATGGCGTTAAACTTGCAGTAACGCAATTAAATATATGGTGTAAAACTTGCAGTAACGCATAGAACTATATGGTGTTAAACTTGCAGAAATGCACAGAACTATACGGCGTTAAACTTGAAGTAACTCACAGAACTATATGGCGTAAAACTTGCTGTAACGCACAGAACTATACAGCGTTAAACTTGCAGTAAATGGGGGTGTGGCCTGGCTCAGGATGTGAGCGGACGTGTTCCTGTGTAGCTCCGGTCTCTCCCTGTACAATCCTGCTCCATCCTGATCATCCATCTTCAGCACCTGATTTCTTTCTTGTCTAATCCCTTCTGGTGTGTCTTGTACATCATTGGAGGGCATTTTGGTTGATGGGAAAACGGCGTACGAAGAAACAATCTCCGGTAAAGATGAGCATCGCTACACGCTCCTGCCAAGATGGCCGCCGCCATACTGTCCACGGGCCTAGCTCATCTCCAGCCTCTACTCCGGATCTCTTCGGTGACGGCCTGGACGGATCCCCACCACCCTCCCCAGAGATTTCGGACCCTGCAGCCATCCCTTCGGTACCGACCCCGGGCCCGGCGGTCGCGGATGGTGCCAAGGAACCTACCCTGGCAGATGTCCTGGCCATTATCAAGGTAAACCATGCAGATCTGGTGGGGAAGGTGGATGGGCTTAAGATAGACTTAACTATTATGCGGCAAGATGTGCACAAGCTGCGTGGCCGGGTTACCGAGACTGAACAACGTATCAGTGATTTGGAGGACACTATTGCTCCCATTTTACCTAGACTCAATACATATGGGGGAAAGATTACAACTTCGGAGGACAAGGTCGACGACCTTGAAAACCGCCTACGCAGGAACAACCTGCGCCTGGTTGGACTTCCGGAGCGGGTGGAGCGGTCTGACCCTGTAGAATCCTAGAGAGCTGGCTTGAGCAAGAGTTTGGCAGTTATCTGCCAACAGTTATCCCCCTGTTTTGTTATCGAGAGGGCCCACCGAGTCCCCGGGCGCCCCCTACCAGAAGGTCACCCCCCACGTACGATGGTTATTCGTCTCCTTAATTACAGAGGTCATGACTCCATCTTGGGGGCCGCCAGGCGGAAAGGAAGTCTCCGCATTAATAATGCCGTGGTGTCACTCTTTCCAGACTACTCAGCGATAGTCCGCAACCGTAGAGCCAGCTATCAACGGATCAAGCAGAAGCTTCGGGAGCAAGATATTCAGTATTCCATGCTATTTCCTGCCACCCTTCGGGTCACATATCAAGGGAAAGCTCATTTCTTTCAATCCCCACATGATGCCATGTCTTGGTGGGAAGCAATACCCTGCCCTCCTAAGCCTCCTGCCTGAAGCGGATCCCCACATTTTGATGGCTCCATAGCTTTAACAGAAGTTTCCTCTCTTCTCTGGGATCTCCTTGCCTGCATTATAATTTTTTTCTTTCCCCCTCTCCTTTTTTGCTATATTGGTTATGACGGGAATTTTTTCTGTTTCGGTACTGACATGTGCTGACCTTGGAGGATCCTACTTGTCTCCGGAGGGAGAGTACCAAGTCCCGATTTATAACCGGGCCCGAGCTGCCTTGGGGCTCAGTCCCCTTATTTATTTTCTTTTGAAACATTATAATTGACTAATGACTTTTTTTGTTGCTTTTGAGCTTATATTTTTTTCCTGCCTCCTGTTCCGGGCCATGCGCCCCAGGCACGATACAAGTTTAGGGTATAGGCCCACTCCCCTTTTTTGGAGCTGGGCAGGGGAATTAATACCCCTGTTGGGTATTGAATGTGACAATGTCTGTTGTTGTATGATTGTATGTGTTATGTATGCATGGTTGAATGAATGTCTGGCACTGCGACCCTTAATTGTATACGTGGCCGTGACCGGGGGAGGGATTATTTTTCAGACCCCTCCTGACCCATATGCACCCATGCTATCAACTCCATGTCTAACGTAACTGTTTGCTCGTGGAATGTCCGCGAGTTGAATTCTAAATTCAAAAGAGCATTCATCTTTGCGGCCCTGAAACTTAGTAAACCACATATCCTGTGTCTTCAGGAGACTCATTTAATGGGGGCCAAGGTGATGGTGCTCAAAAAACACTGGGTAGCCAACCAATATCACTCTACCTACTCAAATTATGCCCGGGGCGTAGCTATATTAATCCGTAAGGGATTGCCCTTCGTGTGTCACCAAGTTGTCCTAGATCCCAAGGGTCAGTATGTTGTTTTACATGTATCGATACATGGCACACCCCTTATTCTGGTGGCGGTGTATTTCCCTCCTCCGGTCACGGCTGCAATGTTTTCTGGTCTTGATATTCAGTTTGCAAATCTGCCTAGCTGTCCTATGCTTATCCTTGGGGATTTCAACTCGGTCTTGCATCCTGACCTAGATAGATTAAAACCTTTGAAGTCCGAGTCTGGGTTGCTCCGTGCGTGGTGTAATACCTATGGATATGTGGATTTGTGGCGCTGGAAATTTCCAGAGGCCAAAGTGTACTCCTGCCAGTCTAGGTCCTATGCAGCCCTTTCCAGAATTGATTTTGCTCTCGCCACGAAGGATTTCTTACCAGTTGTTCAATCCATAGCGTATCTCTCCCAGACGGAATCTGACCATTCTATGATCTGACTATGGGCCATAGACCGGGGTTTCGAACTTGGAGACTCAGCCCTCTCTGGATCTCTACTCTGGAGATAGCTGAGGGCATCCCGATTGACATGACTATTTATTGGTCCCTTAATACTGACTCTGCTCCTGTGGGTCCTGTTTGGGATGCCTTTAAGGCTGTGGTAAGGGGTTCCTATATTTCTAGAATCAAGTGCTACAGATCTGCCGGAAGGAGGACACAAGATGAGCTTTGGAAGGTTTTGGAGGAGGCCCGCGCCCGTCATGCGGGCGCCCCCTCCTCTGAAACCAGAGGTGTGCTGACTGAGGCCCACCGGGCGCTGCAGTTGCACTTGGTGGACTTGACCAGGAAGCAGCAGTTGTACCTCTCAGCTCGTATACATGAGCATGGTGGGAAAAATGGCAGGCTCCTGGCATATCTTGCGCACGTGGACTGTCAGGGAACCACGATTGCTGCAATTCACTTACCTGATGGATCGATTACATCCAACGCATTGACTATTAATAAAACCTTTGCGGACTTCTATGCCACATTATATAGGGGCACGGAAATCCCTACAGAAACAGACTTTATCAGCTTCTTTGAATCCCTTGACCTCCCGGTACTCAACACCTCTCAGCAATCCCTCCTAGACAAACCCATAACGCTGGAGGAGGTCACCAAGGCCATAAGCCTCCTTCCCTCTAATAAAGCTCCGGGCCTGGATGGGCTTCCTTCGGAGTGGTACCAAGCGCATACAGAGGTACTGGCTCCTAGGCTCCTCAAATTGTTTCAAGACTCCCTTAAGTTAGGGAAGCTTCCTGAATCCTTAAACGAAGCACTTATTGTGGTTATACCCAAACCTGGTAAGGATAGTAAATATTGCGGATCCTACAGGCCTATTTCACTTCTGAATGGTGATGTAAAGATCTTAGCAAAAATTCTCGCCCTTAGACTCCAGTCTGTCATCCTGGCCCTTATACCACCAGATCAATCCGGTTTCATGCCTGGCAGGAGTACATTTGATAATATCCGAAGGTTGTACCTACATGTTCATGAGGCGGCACGTGCGGGGCGACCTGGGCTAGTTCTGTCCCTAGATATACTAAAAGCTTTTGATACTGTGAGTTGGCCTTTCCTATGGGAAGCTATGGCACGGATGGGTATTGGCCCAACTTTTATTCACTGGGTCCGCTTACTATATGCAGACCCGAGAGCTAGGGTTCGCACAAACATGGATATCTCTGCACCATTTTCCTTAGGACGGGGTACTCGGCAGGGGTGCCCTCTCTCTCCCCTGCTGTTCGCAATAGCCATTGAGCCATTGGCTCTGGCTGTGCGACAGACGGCCGAGATTGGGGGCATCCGCTCGGGCCCGTTAGAGGAAAAAATCTCCTTATACGCAGATGATGCCCTGGTATATCTAGATGGAAGAGAAAGCTCTTTTACTAAATTAATGCAGGTGGTGGAGGAGTTTGGTGCGGTCTCGGGACTCCGAGTGGGCTGGGAAAAATCGCAGACCTTGGCTATCGGTCCCCCTTCCCCTTACAACTATCTACAGAGGTCATGTATTCAACTGACGCCCTCCCTTATGTACCTTGGTATCCAGATACATGCTGACCTTCTCTAGGTACGAGGAACTTAATGTCACCCCTATAGTCCAACAGATGATGGAGAAATTCCTTACCTGGTCGTCATTGCCCCTTAATTTAATTGGTCGCATAAATATATTTAAAATGATCTTTCTACCAAAATTTCTCTATAGCTTTAGGGCCTCCCCGGTTTTCCTCACCAAAAAATTATTTGCAAAACTTGACTCTGCCCTGTTTACTTTTATTTGGAACGGTAGCCAACCTCGAATAGCCAAATCCTCATTACAAGCTGCCAAGCCTGTAGGCGGATTGGCTTGCCCAAATTTAAGGAACTATTTTCTCGCTTCCCAGCTCACTTATATCCATGATTGGTTGCACTCTGATCCCCAAACTCCGTCCACGGCTTTTCTATTATCTTTATTTGCATCCCCTACCTCCTTGAAGGACGAACTACATAGGTCAAAAAAAACGGGCGGTTCCAGATTTTCTCCCGTTGAGGTTTGCTTTATGGCCTGGAGGGAAGGGGGAAAGATACTGACACAATCCCAAGTCGATATTTCGCCACAGACTCCCCTGTGGCGGAATCCGAATATTCCTGAGCTCTATGGTCATCCAGATTCGGCGTGGTGGGCCCGTTTTGGGATCACACACCTCTCTCATATTTTTGAGGACAATACACTACTGCCCTTTGAATCCATTGGACTTAAATATGGCATTGAAAACAAATTCTTCTTCAAATACCTTTTACTGCGACATGCCCTCAAGACACAATTTGGCTCATTGACCATAGAGCTCAAGGAATCCTCCATGGAGGACCTTCTGTCATTTCCAGAAATAAACAAACTTGTGACAACCTTTTATGGGCGCCTTCAGGTGATGGGCGCGGATCCTTTTCAGAACTCTCAATGTAAATGGCAAAGGATTATGCCTGAGCTTTCTGAAGAGGACTGGGAGGAGGCAGTGGAAATATGCTTTCAGGATATCATCAGTACGGCTGATGTCCTGATACAATTTAAGTTTATACATCACTTACATTATACACCCGCTAGGTTGGTTACAATGGGACTGGGTCAAGATATTGCATGTGCTAGATGTAAAAGGATTGCTGCCGATTTCTTTCATATGTTTTGGACATGTCCTGGACTTACAGCATTCTGGAAAGATGTTTTTTCTTTTTTCAACCGTAAGCTACATATACCGCTGCCGCAAACTCCGGAGGTCGGACTTCTGGGGGTACTAAATGATATTGTTCCTCGCACTCATGTTAGGATGTTGATACGCATTTTATTGTTTTATGCACGTAAGACAATTTTATTGCATTGGAAAGATACTGACCCCCCTTCAGCCCAAGCCTTCTTCCGTATTGTTCATGGGACTCTCCCAAAATTTAAGTTGATATACAAGAGTAGGGCATGCCCTAGGAAGTTCACCAAGATCTGGCAGCCATGGCTGGATGTTTCAAAGGACTTCTGGGGGGATGTCCTCTCTTCACAGTTATCTCAGTGAGGAAGCGAGAGGATATGTTTTTAGCAAACATTACTTGATATATATCTTAATGTGGATGGAAATTTGTATACGCTCTAATAAGAGTTTATTCCACAAGGCGTGCCGGAATTATGCTGTATTAATGGGGGTCGTGGGTGACAGATGTGTGTATGGGTGTGTGTATGAATGGTGTGACTTTGTTCTGGTTGGGGTATTACTGTTTTATACAGCTGTACTTCATGAGTTCTGCTATATCATCATTGATCTAAATACCTATGACATACATGTATGTAGAGCAGTCTGTATTATTGGTTCTTTTATTATTTCATTGTTTTTGTATTATTTTCATTATAAAAATCCAAAAATAAACACCTTAAAAAAAACTTGCAGTAATGCACAGAACTATATGGCGTTAAACTTGCAGTAACACACAGAAATATACAGAGTTAAACTTGCAGTAACACAATGAAATATATGACGGTAAACTTTCAGTAATGCACAGAACTATACAGCGTTAAATTTGCAGTAACGCACAGAACTATACGGCGTTAAACTTGCTGTAACGCACAGAACTATACAGCGTTAAACTTGCAGTAATGCACAGAACTATATGGCGTTAAACTTGCAGTAACGCACAGAAATATACAGCGTTAAACTTGCAGTAACACACTGAAATATATGATGGTAAACTTGCAGTAATGCACAGAACTATACGGCGTTAAATTTGCAGTAACGCACAGAACTATACGGCGTTAAACTTGAAGTAACTCACAGAACTATATGGCGTAAAACTTGCTGTAACGCACAGAACTATACAGTGTTAAACTTGCAGTAATGCACAGAACTATATGGCGTTAAACTTGCAGTAACACAAATAAATATATGACGGTAACCTTGCAGTAATGCACAGAACTATACGCGTAAAATTTGCAGTAACGCACAGAACTATATGGCGTTAAACTTGCAGTAATGCAATGAAATATATGGCATTAAACTTGCAGTAACGCAATGAAATATACGGCGTTAAACTTGCAGTAACGCACAGAACTATATGGCGTTAAACTTGCAGTAACGCAATTAAATATATGGCGTTAAACTTGCAGTAAAGCAATGAAATATATGGCATTAAACTTTCAGTAAAACACAGAAGTATATGGCGTTAAACTTGCAGTAACGCAATTAAATATATGGTGTTAAACTTGCAGTAACGCACAGAACTATATGGCGTTAAACTTGCAGTAACACACAGAACTATACGGCGTTAAACTTGAAGTAACTCACAGAACTATATGGCGTAAAACTTGCTGTAACGCACAGAACTATACAGCGTTAAACTTGCAGTAATGCACAGAACTATACGGCGTTAAACTTGCATTAACGCACAGAACTGTATGGCGTTGAACTTGCAGTGACACAATGAAATATATAGTGTTAAACTTGCAGTAACACACAGAACTATATGGCGTTAAACTTGCAGTAACGCACAGAACTATATGGCGTTAAACTTGCAGTAATGAAATGAAATATATGGCATTAAACTTGCAGTAACGCAATGAAATATACGGCGTTAAACTTGCAGTAATGCACAGAACTATATGGCGTTAAACTTGCCGTAACGCAATTAAATATATGGCGTTAAACTTGCAGTAATGCAATGAAATATATGGCATTAAACTTGCAGTAACGCAATGAAATATACGGCGTTAAACTTGCAGTAACGCACAGAACTATATGGCGTTAAACTTGCAGTAACGCAATTAAATATATGGCGTTAGACTTGCAGTAAAGCAATGAAATATATGGCATTAAACTTGCAGTAAAACACAGAAGTATATGGCGTTAAACTTGCAGTAACGCAATTAAATATATGGTGTTAAACTTGCAGTAACGCACAGAACTATATGGCGTTAAACTTGCAGTAACACACAGAACTATACGGCGTTAAACTTGAAGTAACTCACAGAACTATATGGCGTAAAACTTGCTGTAACGCACAGAACTATACAGCATTAAACTTGCAGTAATGCACAGAACTGTATGGCGTTAAACTTGCAGTAACGCACAGAAATATACAGCGTTAAACTTGCAGTAACACAATTAAATATATGACGGTAAACTTGCAGTAATGCACAGAAATATACGGCGTTAAATTTGCAGTAACGCACAGAACTATATGGCGTTAAACTTGCAGTAATGCACAGAACTATGTGGCATTAAACTTGCACAGAACTATATGGCATTAAACTTGCAGTAACACAATTAAATATATGGTGTTAAACTTGCAGTAACGCAGAGAACTATATGGCGTTAAACTTGCAGTAACGCACAGAACTATACGGCGTTAAACTTGAAGTAACACAATGAAATATATGACGTTAAACTTGCAGTAATGCACAGAACTATACGGCGTTAAACTTGCGGTAATGCACAGAACTATATGGCATTAAACTTGCAGTAATGCAATTAAATATATGGTGTTAAACTTGCAGTAACGCACAGAACTATATGGCGTTAAACTTGCAGTAACACACAGAACTATACGGCGTTAAACTTGCAGTAATGCACAGAACTATACGGCGTTAAACTTGCAGTAACGCACAGAACTATACGGCGTTAATCTTGAAGTAACTCACAGAACTATATGGCGTAAAACTGGCTATAACGCACAGAACTATACAGTGTTAAACTTGCAGTAATGCACAGAACTATATGGCGTTAAACTTGCAGTAACACAAATAAATATATGACGGTAACCTTGCAGTAATGCACAGAACTATACGCGTTAAATTTGCAGTAACGCACAGAACTATATGGCGTTAAACTTGCAGTTATGCAATGAAATATATGGCATTAAACTTGCAGTAACGCAATGAAATATACGGCGTTAAACTTGCAGTAATGCACAGAACTATATGGCGTTAAACTTGCAGTAACGCAATTAAATATATGGCGTTAAACTTGCAGTAAAGCAATGAAATATATGGCATTAAACTTTCAGTAAAACACAGAAGTATATGGCGTTAAACTTGCAGTAACGCAATTAAATATATGGTGTTAAACTTGCAGTAACGCACAGAACTATATGGCGTTAAACTTGCAGTAACACACAGAACTATACGGCGTTAAACTTGAAGTAACTCACAGAACTATATGGCGTAAAACTTGCTGTAACGCACAGAACTATACAGCGTTAAACTTGCAGTAATGCACAGAACTATACGGCGTTAAACTTGCATTAACACACAGAACTGTATGGCGTTGAACTTGCAGTGACACAATGAAATATATAGTGTTAAACTTGCAGTAACACACAGAACTATATGGCGTTAAACTTGCAGTAACGCACAGAACTATATGGCGTTAAACTTGCAGTAATGAAATGAAATATATGGCATTAAACTTGCAGTAACGCAATGAAATATACGGCGTTAAACTTGCAGTAATGCACAGAACTATATGGCGTTAAACTTGCAGTAACGCAATTAAATATATGGCGTTAAACTTGCAGTAATGCAATGAAATATATGGCATTAAACTTGCAGTAACGCAATGAAATATACGGCGTTAAACTTGCAGTAACGCACAGAACTATATGGCGTTAAACTTGCAGTAACGCAATTAAATATATGGCGTTAGACTTGCAGTAAAGCAATGAAATATATGGCATTAAACTTGCAGTAAAACACAGAAGTATATGGCGTTAAACTTGCAGTAACGCAATTAAATATATGGTGTTAAACTTGCAGTAACGCACAGAACTATATGGCGTTAAACTTGCAGTAACACACAGAACTATACGGCGTTAAACTTGAAGTAACTCACAGAACTATATAGCGTAAAACTTGCTGTAACGCACAGAACTATACAGCATTAAACTTGCAGTAATGCACAGAACTGTATGGCGTTAAACTTGCAGTAACGCACAGAAATATACAGCGTTAAACTTGCAGTAACACAATTAAATATATGACGGTAAACTTGCAGTAATGCACAGAAATATACGGCGTTAAATTTGCAGTAACGCACAGAACTATATGGCGTTAAACTTGCAGTAATGCACAGAACTATGTGGCATTAAACTTGCACAGAACTATATGGCATTAAACTTGCAGTAACACAATTAAATATATGGTGTTAAACTTGCAGTAACGCACAGAACTATATGGCGTTAAACTTGCAGTAACGCACAGAACTATACGGCGTTAAACTTGAAGTAACACAATGAAATATATGACGTTAAACTTGCAGTAATGCACAGAACTATACGGCGTTAAACTTGCGGTAATGCACAGAACTATATGGCATTAAACTTGCAGTAATGCAATTAAACATATGGTGTTAAACTTTCAGTAACGCACAGAACTATATGGCGTTAAACTTGCAGTAATGCACAGAACTATACGGCGTTAAACTTGCAGTAACGCACAGAACTATACGGCGTTAATCTTGAAGTAACTCACAGAACTATATGGCGTAAAACTGGCTGTAACGCACAGAACTATACAGTGTTAAACTTGCAGTAATGCACAGAACTATATGGCGTTAAACTTGCAGTAACACAAATAAATATATGACGGTAACCTTGCAGTAATGCACAGAACTATACGCGTTAAATTTGCAGTAACGCACAGAACTATATGGCGTTAAACTTGCAGTAATGCTATGAAATATATGGCATTAAACTTGCAGTAACGCAATCAAATATACGGCGTTAAACTTGCAGTAACGCACAGAACTATATGGCGTTAAACTTGCAGTAACGCAATTAAATATATGGCGTTAAACTTGCAGTAAAGCAATGAAATATATGGCATTAAACTTTCAGTAAAACACAGAAGTATATGGCGTTAAACTTGCAGTAACGCAATTAAATATATGGTGTTAAACTTGCAGTAACGCACAGAACTATATGGCGTTAAACTTGCAGTAACACACAGAACTATATGGCGTTAAACTTGAAGTAACTCACAGAACTATATGGCGTAAAACTTGCTGTAACGCACAGAACTATACAGCATTAAACTTGCAGTAATGCACAGAACTGTATGGCGTTAAACTTGCAGTAACGCACAGAAATATACAGCGTTAAACTTGCAGTAACACAATTAAATATATGACGGTAAACTTGCAGTAATGCACAGAACTATACGGCGTTAAATTTGCAGTAACGCACAGAACTATATGGCGTTAAACTTGCAGTAATGCACAGAACTATGTGGCATTAAACTTGCACAGAACTATATGGCATTAAACTTGCAGTAACACAATTAAATATATGGTGTTAAACTTGCAGTAACGCACAGAACTATATGGCGTTAAACTTGCAGTAACGCACAGAACTATACGGCGTTAAACTTGAAGTAACACAATGAAATATATGACGTTAAACTTGCAGTAATGCACAGAACTATACGGTGTTAAACTTGCGGTAATGCACAGAACTATATGGCATTAAACTTGCAGTAATGCAATTAAACATATGGTGTTAAACTTTCAGTAACGCACAGAACTATATGGCGTTAAACTTGCAGTAATGCACAGAACTATACGGCGTTAAACTTGCAGTAACGCACAGAACTATACAGCGTTAATCTTGAAGTAACTCACAGAACTATATGGCGTAAAACTGGCTGTAACGCACAGAACTATACAGTGTTAAACTTGCAGTAATGCACAGAACTATATGGCGTTAAACTTGCAGTAACACAAATAAATATATGACGGTAACCTTGCAGTAATGCACAGAACTATACGCGTTAAATTTGCAGTAACGCACAGAACTATATGGCGTTAAACTTGCAGTAATGCTATGAAATATATGGCATTAAACTTGCAGTAACGCAATCAAATATACGGCGTTAAACTTGCAGTAACGCACAGAACTATATGGCGTTAAACTTGCAGTAACGCAATTAAATATATGGCGTTAAACTTGCAGTAAAGCAATGAAATATATGGCATTAAACTTTCAGTAAAACACAGAAGTATATGGCGTTAAACTTGCAGTAACGCAATTAAATATATGGTGTTAAACTTGCAGTAACGCACAGAACTATATGGCGTTAAACTTGCAGTAACACACAGAACTATACGGCGTTAAACTTGAAGTAACTCACAGAACTATATGGCGTAAAACTTGCTGTAACGCACAGAACTATACAGCGTTAAACTTGCAGTAATGCACAGAACTATACGGCGTTAAACTTGCATTAACGCACAGAACTGTATGGCGTTGAACTTGCAGTGACACAATGAAATATATAGTGTTAAACTTGCAGTAACACACAGAACTATATGGCGTTAAACTTGCAGTAACGCACAGAACTATATGGCGTTAAACTTGCAGTAATGCAATGAAATATATGGCATTAAACTTGCAGTAACGCAATGAAATATACGGCGTTAAACTTGCAGTAATGCACAGAACTATATGGCGTTAAACTTGCAGTAACGCAATTAAATATATGGCGTTAGACTTGCAGTAAAGCAATGAAATATATGGCATTAAACTTGCAGTAAAACACAAAAGTATATGGCGTTAAACTTGCAGTAACGCAATTAAATATATGGTGTTAAACTTGCAGTAACGCACAGAACTATATGGCGTTAAACTTGCAGTAACACACAGAACTATACGGCGTTAAACTTGAAGTAACTCACAGAACTATATGGCGTAAAACTTGCTGTAACGCACAGAACTATACAGCATTAAACTTGCAGTAATGCACAGAACTGTATGGCGTTAAACTTGCAGTAACGCACAGAAATATACAGCGTTAAACTTGCAGTAACACAATTAAATATATGACGGTAAACTTGCAGTAATGCACAGAACTATACGGCGTTAAATTTGCAGTAACGCACAGAACTATATGGGTTAAACTTGCAGTAATGCACAGAACTATGTGGCATTAAACTTGCACAGAACTATATGGCATTAAACTTGCAGTAACACAATTAAATATATGGTGTTAAACTTGCAGTAACGCACAGAACTATATGGCGTTAAACTTGCAGTAATGCACAGAACTATACGGCGTTAAACTTGAAGTAACACAATGAAATATATGACGTTAAACTTGCAGTAATGCACAGAACTATACGGCGTTAAACTTGCGGTAATGCACAGAACTATATGGCATTAAACTTGCAGTAATGCAATTAAACATATGGTGTTAAACTTTCAGTAACGCACAGAACTATATGGCGTTAAACTTGCAGTAATGCACAGAACTATACGGCGTTAAACTTGCAGTAACGCACAGAAATATACGGCGTTAATCTTGAAGTAACTCACAGAACTATATGGCGTAAAACTGGCTGTAACGCACAGAACTATACAGTGTTAAACTTGCAGTAATGCACAGAACTATATGGCGTTAAACTTGCAGTAACACAAATAAATATATGACGGTAACCTTGCAGTAATGCACAGAACTATACGCGTTAAATTTGCAGTAACGCACAGAACTATATGGCGTTAAACTTGCAGTAATGCAATGAAATATATGGCATTAAACTTGCAGTAACGCAATGAAATATACGGCGTTAAACTTGCAGTAACGCACAGAACTATATGGCGTTAAACTTGCAGTAACGCAATTAAATATATGGCGTTAAACTTGCAGTAAAGCAATGAAATATATGGCATTAAACTTGCAGTAAAACACAGAAGTATATGGCGTTAAACTTGCAGTAACGCAATTAAATATATGGTGTTAAACTTGCAGTAACGCACAGAACTATATGGCGTTAAACTTGCAGTAACACACAGAACTATACGGCGTTAAACTTGAAGTAACTCACAGAACTATATGGCGTAAAACTTGCTGTAACGCACAGAACTATACAGCATTAAACTTGCAGTAATGCACAGAACTGTATGGCGTTAAACTTGCAGTAACGCACAGAAATATACAGCGTTAAACTTGCAGTAACACAATTAAATATATGACGGTAAACTTGCAGTAATGCACAGAACTATACGGCGTTAAATTTGCAGTAACGCACAGAACTATATGGCGTTAAACTTGCAATAATGCACAGAACTATGTGGCATTAAACTTGCACAGAACTATATGGCATTAAACTTGCAGTAACACAATTAAATATATGGTGTTAAACTTGCAGTAACGCACAGAACTATATGGCGTTAAACTTGCAGTAATGCACAGAACTATACGGCGTTAAACTTGAAGTAACACAATGAAATATATGATGTTAAACTTGCAGTAATGCACAGAACTATACGGCGTTAAACTTGCGGTAATGCACAGAACTATATGGCATTAAACTTGCAGTAATGCAATTAAACATATGGTGTTAAACTTTCAGTAACGCACAGAACTATATTGCGTTAAACTTGCAGTAATGCACAGAACTATACGGCGTTAAACTTGCAGTAACGCACAGAAATATACGGCGTTAATCTTGAAGTAACTCACAGAACTATATGGCGTAAAACTGGCTGTAACGCACAGAACTATACAGTGTTAAACTTGCAGTAATGCACAGAACTATATGGCGTTAAACTTGCAGTAACACAAATAAATATATGACGGTAACCTTGCAGTAATGCACAGAACTATAAGCGTTAAATTTGCAGTAACGCACAGAACTATATGGCGTTAAACTTGCAGTAATGCAATGAAATATATGGCATTAAACTTGCAGTAACGCAATGAAATATACGGCGTTAAACTTGCAGTAACGCACAGAACTATATGGCGTTAAACTTGCAGTAACGCAATTAAATATATGGCGTTAAACTTGCAGTAAAGCAATGAAATATATGGCATTAAACTTGCAGTAAAACACAGAAGTATATGGCGTTAAACTTGCAGTAACGCAATTAAATATATGGTGTTAAACTTGCAGTAACGCACAGAACTATATGGCGTTAAACTTGCAGTAACACACAGAACTATACGGCGTTAAACTTGAAGTAACTCACAGAACTATATGGCGTAAAACTTGCTGTAACGCACAGAACTATACAGCATTAAACTTGCAGTAATGCACAGAACTGTATGGCGTTAAACTTGCAGTAACGCACAGAAATATACAGCGTTAAACTTGCAGTAACACAATTAAATATATGACGGTAAACTTGCAGTAATGCACAGAACTATACGGCGTTAAATTTGCAGTAACGCACAGAACTATATGGTGTTAAACTTGCAGTAATGCACAGAACTATGTGGCATTAAACTTGCACAGAACTATATGGCATTAAACTTGCAGTAACACAATTAAATATATGGTGTTAAACTTGCAGTAACGCACAGAACTATATGTCGTTAAACTTGAAGTAATGCACAGAACTATACGGCGTTAAACTTGAAGTAACACAATGAAATATATGACGTTAAACTTGCAGTAATGCACAGAACTATACGGCGTTAAACTTGCGGTAATGCACAGAACTATATGGCATTACACTTGCAGTAATACAATTAAACATATGGTGTTAAACTTTCAGTAACGCACAGAACTATATGGCGTTAAACTTGCAGTAATGCACAGAACTATACGGCGTTAAACTTGCAGTAACGCACAGAACTATACGGCGTTAATCTTGAAGTAACTCACAGAACTATATGGCGTAAAATTGGCTGTAACGCACAGAACTATACAGTGTTAAACTTGCAGTAATGCACAGAACTATATGGCGTTAAACTTGCAGTAACACAAATAAATATATGACGGTAACCTTGCAGTAATGCACAGAACTATACGCGTTAAATTTGCAGTAACGCACATAACTATATGGCGTTAAACTTGCAGTAATGCACAGAACTATATGGCATTAAACTTGCAGTAATGCAATGAAATATATGGCGTTAAACTTGCAGTAATGCACAGAACTATATGGCATTAAACTTGCAGTAACGCAATTAAATATATGGCGTTAAACTTGCAGTAACGCACAGAACTATACAGCATTAAACATGCAGTAACGCACAGAAATATACAGCTTTAAACTTGCAGTAACACAATGAAATATATGACGTTAAACTTGCAGCAATGCACAGAACTATTCGGCGTTAAACTTGCGGTAATGCACAGAACTATATGGCATTAAACTTGCAGTAATGCAATTAAACATATGGTGTTAAACTTTCAGTAACGCACAGAACTATATGGTGTTAAACTTGCAGTAACGCACAGAACTATATGGCGTTAAACTTGCTGTAACGCACAGAACTATTCAGCGATAAACTTGCAGTAACGCACAGAACTATATGGCGTTAAACTTGCAGTAACGCACAGAACTATACAGCGTTAAACTTGCAGTAAAGCAATGAAATATATGACGTTAAACTTGCAGTAATGCACAGAACTATACGGCGTTAAACTTGTAGTAATGCACAGAACTATATGGCGTTAAACTTGCAGTAACACAATAAATATATGGCATTAAACTTGCAGTAACACAATAAAATAGACATTGTTAAACTTGCAGTAACGCACAGAACTATACGGCGTTAAACGTGCAGTAATGCAATGAAATATATGGCGTTAAAAGTGCAGTAATGCAATGAAATATACACCGTTAAACTTGCAGTAATGCACAGAATTATATGGCATTAAACTTGCAGTAACACAATTAAATATATGGTATTAAACTTGCAGTAACGCACAGAACTGTATGGCGTTGAACTTGCAGTAACACAATGAAATATATAGCGTTAAACTTGCAGTAATGCACAGAACTATATGGCGTTAAACTTGCAGTAACGCACTTAAATATATGACGTTAAACTTGCAGTAACACACAGAACTATATGGCATTAAACTTGCAGTCACGCACAGAACTATATGTCGTTAAACTTGCAGTAACGCAATGAAATATATGGCAATAAACTTGCAGTAACGCAATGAAAAATACGGCGTTAAACTTGCAGTAATGCACAGAACTATATGGCGTTAAACTTGCAGTAATGCAATTAAATATATGGCGTTAAACTTGCAGTAACGCAATGAAATATACGGCATTAAACTTGCAGTGAAGCACAGAAGTATATGGCATTAAACTTGCAGTAACGCAATTAAATATATGGTGTTAAACTTGCAGTAACGCACAGAACTATACAGCGTTAAACTTTCATTAATGCACAGAACTATATGGCATTAAACTTGCAGTAACGCACAGAACTATATGGAGTTAAACTTGCAGTAACGCAATGAAATATATGGCGTTAAACTTGCAGTAATGCACAGAACTATATGGCATTAAACTTGCAGTAACGCAATGAAATATACAGCATTGAACTTATAGTAATGCACAGAACTATATGGCGTTAAACTTGCAGTAATGCAATGAAATATACAGCGTTGGGGGCGCATGCGCGAAGCTCAACATGATGGACATGTCCCGTTAGAGCTCCGCACTCCCCGCTGCATAGCCAGAGATATACCGGGCTCCTGAGTCGCCCTACAACCCAGCCTTCACAGCGATTCGCCAGCGGAACATCCCCAGCCTCATCCGGGATGGTTTTAACAGGGCACCACGGTAAAAGTAAACCTAAACCGATTAAGGAAGCCCTAGCCCGTGCCTCATCTAAGATGACGGTGAAAGCTCTTGCAAAACAGCATGCCGCATCCCCAGCTAACCCGGGACTGATGGACAGTGAGAAGGAGGACGACACAGACCTTAACCTGAGCGGCTCCCCAGTACTACCACAATCAGGTATGTCACAAAAAGACTTCCTCACACACATGGAATCCATGCTGCAGAGGGTCCTTAAAGCTACATCAGACCAGTATCAAAGAAAAAAGGGAATATTTGGGACTTTAAATGAGATGCAATGGGGAATATTGCACCTCCATCCCTGGTTGCTTTAGCAAAAAAGAGGGGGGGAGGGTGGGACTTTAGATGAGGTGCGTGGGGTAGAGCCAGACAAAACCATATACATATGTAAAAAATTGTACTCTTTATTAGACCAAAGATAGGGCATGGATCAACCAATATAAACGCATAATAGCACATTGGCATATAAAATACAAAGTATCAACATACATATTAAGGATAGTCACCAACATGACACAGAAAGTAAATATTATACATCACAATCCCTCAAATAGAGTAGGCATAACATTATGTCAGGGTGGTAGAGCAATAAAAACCATCTGGAATCATAAATATGAAATGGATGCATCAAAATAAGCTTGACGACGTTTCGTTGACTTCTATTCACTCATCAGGAGCAAGTGCATCCCTGTACTAAAAGAAGATAAAAAAAAAATCACCATTATAGTTTAATATAACCACAGACTGGAGGGGTAGAGGGGTTGAAGATGATGATGAACAAATAGACGGCCACAACTCACATAAGAGCTGATACTAGGCCATGCGATACCACCTGCCGGAGGTCAGCCAGATAATTATGTCCAGCACGGGAGCTGAGGAAAGGACCCAAGCATGGATCAGGAGCACACACGCAGTCGCCCAAAAAAAAGTGTGTATAGAGAAATCTTGATGTAACTGTAGATGGGATTTCTGTATTGTACTGTATACAATACAGAAATCCCATCTACAGTTACATCAAGATCCCATGAACACCGGCCCGTTCAGCAGCTTACCCATACAACACAATGACGAAACACAACCAGCCAGGCCCATCATCTATCCGGAAGGGAACCCCATCCCGGGCCCACAACAACGCTTCAATGACTAGGCTCAACACTCCCCTTCTTTACAAATTGCTTATCCTCGGTATTTGTGTGATAATTGACCTCTATGCCAATCCCACATAACCGAGATCCAGAGACACACGTCCTGGTAGATACTTTTTACCTTACGCCCGATGGCCCACACGGGCCCCTTAAACCCTGCTAGGGTTACACTGGTTCAGACCCTATTCATATGTTGACTTATTTTTGCACATAGCTCAGTAATGTCCAGTTTCTTGTTTTTTCTAGACCCCCCCCCCCCCCCTTTTTTTTTTTTTTTTTTTTTCCACTTAGCACGATCATCTAGTTTGATGCGAGTAACAAAACCCTCCCTTCTCATTTACCCTCCCCCTCTCTTCCCTCCCTTCCCCCCTATCCCTTACTCTCACCTCCCCTGCTCCCTCCTACCCCTTCCTCCTCATCCCACCCCCCAGCTAGAATACCCTTCTTAAACACCTGATATAACCTGTTATGTTAATAACATAAGTTAAAGCAAGAAACTAATTTATATACTATGTTCTAGTTCAATGTTATCTTCATGATCTATATTTTTTCCTCCGTTTGAATCGGGGAGCTGTCGCTGCTCCCCCCCCCCCCATGGTGCGCTCACTAATGCATGACCATTGTTTATCTTATTTTTTCATTGTTTGCAAAAAATTACTTACTTATTAATGAGCTCATGGTACCATATGATAATCAATTATGCATTTACAATAACCTAACCCCTTGTTCTGCTAAATGTTCCCACTGTTCTCACTTTGAAGGACCTGCAAACAAAACACAGACATTAGAATCCCAAACCAGTTTTAACTTCTTCCAAGGTCTCTGAAAAAGGAACACAAAAATGGTGATTACATACAATTATCATGACAAATGACTTTTTGAGTCCCCCAAGCCTTTTCCCAATAATTGCAATGCTAGGGGAAAAATTGTTAAAAAATTTTTTTAAACATGAAACTCACATCTACACCTTATTCATAGCAAGGAAACATTGACCAGAAAATGCCTAGCATCCATGCAGCTCACTAAGTGCTGCTAACATTGTTTCCCCCAGTGCTACATTTGAATAACCATGTGGCTACCTCCAGTTTGACTTTACGTAACTGTTCTACATATTGATGATTTTCAGCTTGTAGTCTCCGCATTTGGGTCTTAAAAGGGAAATGGGTTTGATTACTATGGCCTCCATGCTTTGGGTTGCTACATTTCATAATGCCTTGGGGTCGTTTTCGGCTGGTGCGACCTTCTTTTGATATCATTATTCGCCGCCCAACAATACTTAGCGATGTGACCCCCCCTTTACACAAAAAACATTTGAGGGCTGGTCTCTCTGTACAGGCCCTTCTGTGAGCATATGGCGCTGGAAACTCACATTGCTGGATAATATTACTATGAACAGACTTTACACTTTCATCCTCTGAGGAGTCATCAGAAGTTTCCATTGTTTCAACTCCTGAATCAATTTAAAGCGCAGTTATCGCATTTTATTTAAATCTCCACCATTGATTTCTGTCATAGCAACATCACTTGCAGCAATAAGAGCATATGGTTTTTCTGCATGTTGTTTCACTTCTATCTTTGCTGTGCAATGTGCATGTGCGGAGGGTACCTCCACCATTGCACATTCGGCTTTTGCGTGTTCGGAGGATAACTCCATTATGGCTGCCTTTGCACCCTGTAATTCCTCCCTAAGCAGTGTGATAACACGCAAATTCTCAGCCTCTTTTTGATTCAATGATGCGATACATTGTTCCTACAACATACATGTTTTTTCCAACTCATTTAATCTCTGTTTCAATACACACTTCTCAGTCACTAATTGTTGAATGTGATCAGCAACATTTGCATCTGCTTTTGCCATTGCCAATATATTCTCTGTTACACTTTGTACCTGTTCAAATAATTGTTTCCTCTCACTATACCATTCTAATTCTTTTTGTTCCGCAATGTCTTTCATTTTCAAAAACATGCATATGTCATTGGCCATTGTCTGTTTCTTGCCTTTTTTGGAAGACTTTTTATACTTTATGGCATCATTATGAGTATTGCATTGTTTTAATAGATCATTGTATTGGTGTGTTAGCGCGTTCTTTTGTATAGACTCAAATCTAACACAGCCATACTTGTGAACAAAATCTTCAATGGCTTCCATTGATATGCTATGCTTATACAATGCACACTGATACACAGACAGATAAAGCACACACAGAGATACAGATAAAGCTGTTTAAAAGCTAACTTTCACCTGTAGTCCCACAACCAAAAAAAAAAAAAACAGATACAAAGCCGTTTAAAAACGAATGTGTTCCTTTCAGTTCTACAGCCTACAAGACGCAAGGCACACTCGCAAGACAAGACGCAAGGCACACACGGTCGGACTTTCCGGCATACTTGGTCCGGCGGACCAGAGTCCGCTGAACAATCCGACCGTGTGTAGGCTCCAGCGGACATTTCCGGCGGACTTTTTCCCAAAAGCCCGCCGGACCTAGATTTGAAACACATTTTAAATCTTTCCGTCGGACTCAGTTTCTGGCGGAAAGTCCGCTCGTCTGTGTGCTGGTCTTATGGAAAGCCCGCTCGTCTGTATGCTGGTCCAACGGACCAGATGCGATGCAAGGGCAGGGTATTGCATTTCGCGCTCGCTGCAATAGGAAAAACAAATTTTCCTATTGCGGCGAGCGCGGGGCATACCAGGCCCTTAGGTCTGGTATGGATTATAAAGGGAAACCCCTACGCTGCAAAAACGGCATCGGGTCCCCCCTAAAATCCATACCAGACCCCGATCCGAGCACGCAGCACGGCCGGTCAGAAAAGGGGGTGGGGACGAGCGAGGGCCTCTTCCCGACAACCCTGGCCATTGGTTGTCGGGGTCTGCGGGCGGGGGGCTTATCGGAATCCGGGTGCCCCCTATAATAAGAGGGCCCCCAGATCCCGGCCCCCCACCCTATGTGAATGAGTATGGGGTACATGGTACCCCTACCCATTCACCTAGGGAAAAAGTGTCAATAATAAAGCACACTACACAGGTTTTTAAAATAATTTATTAAACAGCTCGGGGGGGTCTTCCTCCGGCTTCGGGGGTCCCTCCAGTTCCTCTTCTCCCGGCGTCCGGTTGGTTCTTCTCCGCTCTCTCCAGCCTCTTCTCCCGGTGTTCCAGTTCTTCGGCCGGCTCCTCCGCTGTCTTCAGGCCATTCTCTTGCCAGCGGAGGTCCGGACTTCTGGGCTTCTGGGCTTCTTGGCTTCTTCCCTCTTCTCTTCTCCAGATGTTGACACGACGGTCTCTCCGGCTGGACTGCTCTCTGAGGGCTCCGTTGTGACTTATATAGGCGGAGACCCCGCCCCCTTATGATGTCACAGTCCCTGGGCATGCTGGGACTGTGACGTTTTAGGGGACGTGGTCAACATCACCCGGTGACCACGCCCCCTAAAACGTCACAGTCCCAGCATGCCCAGGGACTGTGACATCATAAGGGGGCGGGGTCTCCGCCTATATAAGTCACAGCGGAGCGCACAGAGAGCATTCTAGCCGGAGAGACCGTCGTGTCAACATCTGGAGAAGAGAACAGGGAAGTAGCCAAGAAGCCAAGAAGTCCGGACCTCCACTGGCAAGAGAGCAGCCTGAAGACAGCGGAGGAGCCGGCTGAAGAACTGGAACACCGGGAGAAGAGGACAGAGAGAGCGGAGAAGAACCAACCGGACGCCGGGAGAAGAGGAACCGGAGGGACCCCCGAAGCCGGAGAAAGACCCCCCCAGAGCTGTTTAATAAATTATTTTAAAAACCTGTGTAGTGTGTTTTATTATTGACACTTGTTCCTTAGGTGAATGGGTAGGGGTACCATGTACCCCATACTCATTCACATAGGGTGGGGGGCCGGGATGTGGGGGCCCTCTTATTATAGGGGGCTCCCGGATTCCGATAAGCCCCCCGCCCGCAGACCCCGACAACCAACGGCCAGGGTTGTCGGGAAGAGGCCCTTGTCCTCATCAACATGGGGACAAGGTGCTTTGGGGAGGGGGGGCCCCGCAGGGCGCCCTCTCCCCCAAAGCACCCACCCCCCATGTTGAGGGCATGCGGCCTGGTACGGTTCAGGAGGGGGGGCGCTCGCTCGTCCCCACCCCCTTTCCTGACCGGCTGGGCTGCGTGCTCGGATCGGGGTCTGGTATGGATTTTAGGGGGACCCCACGCCATTTTTTCGGCGTAGGGGCTTGCCTTTAGAATCCATACTAGACCTAAGGGCCTGGTATGCCCCGCGACGGGGCTCACAAGGTGTCAATCTCGCCGATAAAAGCGGCAAGATTGACTTCCTTTTCTAGCCCTGTCGTACCCGAGTCACGTTCAAAATGAATGGACTTGTCCATGTGTGGGAAAGTCCGTTCATTCTGAAAGTCCGCCGTAACTCCGGCGAAAGTTCGTCGGAAAGACGGGCGGACTTAGCCCGCCGGAAAGTCCGGTCATGTGTGGGGAAGTCCGTCCGTTTTAAAGTCCGGCGCACCTGGCGGACAAAGTCCGTCGGAAAGTGTGCTGGACCAAGTATGCCAGAAAGTCCGATCGTGTGTACGCGGCATTAGTCAATGCCTTACTATATTACCACTGATTTTTAAACCCCTTAGATCGCAGGCCACATTGAACTTCTATTGGAACAGAGAGCTATTTCACACTCACATTGGGAAAAATAAAAAATAAACTAGTAATAAACTAAAAAATAAAAATTAAAATGAAAAAAAATAAAAATTAATTAAAAAAAATAAAAAATAAAAATCTATCTTTCTCCCACTTTTTCCTTAAAGATGTGTGGTTTATCCTGTCAATCTGCAGGCTACATCAGAACCAGGGATGATCAATCCTTCACTCACCAGCACCGTTGACTGGTTACAGGCCTAAAGCACATTAATGATACAAACGTTTAACATACAAACATATATCAGCCAAAAATCTCACCAGATTGCAAAAATCTTACCAGATTTTCGTACGTCTGCTAACTGATGAAATATTTCCCAGAATTTTCATGACCATCCAAGCAGGATTTCAAAATTTGCGAGCCAGCGCCAATCTTTGTCCACACTACAGACGATTTTCAGTTCTGGATGTACTTGAGGAATTATGCTTACAGGGACTCAAAAATGAAAATACATTAGGGTTTGTGAATTCTGTGCAGAAAAAAAAAAATACTTCACGCCTCTGGGGTGCCAAATGATGTACTCACTGCAATAGTATACAATCTATATATCCTATATAACTATTGCATACATGTATTAATTTGTCTAGTCCCTATAGTTGCTAATCTGTAAGAGTCTGATAAGCACAGTGATATAACAAACACATCTGCTTAGTAAACAAGTTACATTTATTCCCGAGAAAATAGAAATGTAGTAAAACAGCAGAATTAGGAAAAACTAACATAAAGGTATTACAAGAAATTACAATGTTTCATAGCTTACAATCAGAACACAATACAAGAATATACTTAACACATCCTATCGGCTGGTCTCCAGGTGTTGAAAAGCTCTGCTTGCAAACATTCCTTTTTCACAAACACACCTCATCCAAACCCCCTCCCATTGCCTGCCCAACTTTGCTTTTGGACGAATCACAGTATCTCTAGGGTGTTTCCTCAACAGGTTATATCACTGACCGTCTTGCCATAATTGGCCTCTGGGGGCAGTGTTTGTCCATGAATTGCCATTATCCGACCGGAGTCAACTTTCACAGATATCTGGGTCCTTGATCTCCTGTATCCCAACTCATTTATCATCCCTGTCAGTTAAGTTCTCTTTGAAGTTTGCTTGCAGAGCAGCTAATCAGACATTCTCATAGACAGATCAGAGCCAGCATTGTCATTTGCAGCTAGAAGCTTAACGGGCTACATTCCAACCTGGGGGGGCATCCTGTCCTCCAGGAAGTGTGAAAATCTCATTCTTTCAAAAACCATGGGAGTCTGGCTTCTCTTGGGAATAAGGAAACATATGTACAAAATCCAGAAATCTGATATTAATTCATGTTGAATTCCAACAATCTGACTGCAGGCCATTCCCGTTGTATGTTTTCAAATACACTTTCAGGCAGGCAGGCAGGTGATTCAGTGATCTGCAGTGCATTAAATATATATACAGTCTCCTACATATATATATCCATTGCATTCTAGTCTAGCCAAGCCTATATCGGACTGCAGGCCATTCCTGGTGTACGTTTTCAAATATACTTTCAGGCAGGCAGGCAAGTGATTCAGTGATCTGTAGTGCATAAAATATATATACAGTCTCCTACATATATATCCACTTCATTCTACTCTAGCCAAGCCTATATCTGACTGCAGGCCATTCCTGGTGTACATTTTCAAATATACTTTCAGGCAGGCAGGCAAGTGATTCAGTGATCTGCAGTGCACAAAATATATATACAGTCTCCCACATATATATCCACTGCATTCTACTCTAGTCAAGCCTATATCTGACTGCAGGACATTCCTGGTGTATGTTTTCAAATATGCTTTCAGGCAGGCAGGTGATTCAGTGATCTGCAGTGCATTAAATATATATACAGTCTCCTACATACATATATCCACTGCATTCTACTCTAGCCAAGCCTATATCTGACTGCAGGCCATTCCTGGTGTACGTTTTCAAATACACTTTCAGGCAGGCAGGCAGGCAGGGGATTCAGTGATCTGCAGTGCATAAAATATATATACAGTCTCCTACATATATATATCCACTGCATTCTAGTCTAGCCAAGCCTATATCTGACTGAAGGCCATTCCTGGTGTACGTTTTCAAATATACTTTCAGGCAGGCAGGCGATTCAGTGATCTGCAGTGCATAAAATAGATATACAGTCTCCTACATATATAACCATTGCATTCTAGTCTAGCTAAGCCTATATCAGACTGCAGGCCATTCCTGGTGTATGTTTTCAAATAAACTTTCAGGCAGGCAGGCAGGTGATTCAGTGATCTGCAGTGCATAAAATATATATACAGTCTCATATATGTATATATATATATATATATATATATATATATATATATATATATATATATATATATATATATATATATATATATATATATCCACTGCATTCTAGTCTAGCCAAGCCCATATCTGACTGCAGGACATTCCTGGTGTAAATTGTCAAATACACTTTTAGGCAGGCAGGCAGGTGATTCAGTGATCTGCAGTGCATAAAATATATATACAGTCTCCTACATATATATATCCACTGCATTCTAGTCTAGCCAAGCCTATATCTGACTGCAGGCCATTACTGGTGTACTTTTTCTAGTAAACTTCAGGCGGTGTTTTGCTAATAAAATTTTACAGCATGTCTGGAAGGCCACCAAGGAGAGGCAGACGCTCACAGGCCACTAAAAGAGGGCAAGCAGGCTCTGTGTCTACAGTCAACAGTGCTGGTCATGGACATGCCACCGGGCGCTGCAGTTGCACTTGGTGGACTTGACCAGGAAGCAGCAGTTGTACCTCTCAGCTCGTATACATGAGCATGGTGGGAAAAATGGCAGGCTCCTGGCATATCTTGCGCACGTGGACTGTCAGGGAACCACGATTGCTGCAATTCACTTACCTGATGGATCGATTACATCCAACGCATTGACTATTAATAAAACCTTTGCGGACTTCTATGCCACATTATATAGGGGCACGGAAATCCCTCCAGAAACAGACTTTATCAGCTTCTTTGAATCCCTTGACCTCCCGGTACTCAACACCTCTCAGCAATCCCTCCTAGACAAACCCATAATGCTGGAGGAGGTCACCAAGGCCATAAGCCTCCTTCCCTCTAATAAAGCTCCGGGCCTGGATGGGCTTCCTTCGGAGTGGTACCAAGCGCATACAGAGGTACTGGCTCCTAGGCTCCTCAAATTGTTTCAAGACTCCCTTAAGTTAGGGAAGCTTCCTGAATCCTTAAACGAAGCACTTATTGTGGTTATACCCAAACCTGGTAAGGATAGTAAATATTGCGGATCCTACAGGCCTATTTCACTTCTGAATGGTGATGTAAAGATCTTAGCAAAAATTCTCGCCCTTAGACTCCAGTCTGTCATCCTGGCCCTTATACCACCAGATCAATCCAGTTTCATGCCTGGCAGGAGTACATTTGATAATATCCGAAGGTTGTACCTACATGTTCATGAGGCGGCACGTGCGGGGCGACCTGGGCTAGTTCTGTCCCTAGATATACTAAAAGCTTTTGATACTGTGAGTTGGCCTTTCCTATGGGAAGCTATGGCACGGATGGGTATTGGCCCCACTTTTATTCACTGGGTCCGCTTACTATATGCAGACCCGAGAGCTAGGGTTCGCACAAACATGGATATCTCTGCACCATTTTCCTTAGGACGGGGTACTCGGCAGGGGTGCCCTCTCTCTCCCCTGCTGTTCGCAATAGCCATTGAGCCATTGGCTCTGGCTGTGCGACAGACGGCCGAGATTGGGGGCATCCGCTCGGGCCCGTTAGAGGAAAAAATCTCCTTATACGCAGATGATGCCCTGGTATATCTAGATGGAAGAGAAAGCTCTTTTACTAAATTAATGCAGGTGGTGGAGGAGTTTGGTGCGGTCTCGGGACTCCGAGTGGGCTGGGAAAAATCGCAGACCTTGGCTATCGGTCCCCCTTCCCCTTACAACTATCTACAGAGGTCATGTATTCAACTGACGCCCTCCCTTATGTACCTTGGTATCCAGATACATGCTGACCTTCTCTAGGTACGAGGAACTTAATGTCACCCCTATAGTCCAACAGATGACGGAGAAATTCCTTACCTGGTCGTCATTGCCCCTTAATTTAATTGGTCGCATAAATATATTTTAAATGATCTTTCTACCAAAATTTCTCTATAGCTTTAGGGCCTCCCCGGTTTTCCTCACCAAAAAATTATTTGCAAAACTTGACTCTGCCCTGTTTACTTTTATTTGGAACGGTAGCCAACCTCGTATAGCCAAATCCTCATTACAAGCGGCCAAGCCTGTAGGCGGACTGGCTTGCCCAAATTTAAGGAACTATTTTCTCGCTTCCCAGCTCACTTATATCCATGATTGGTTGCACTCTGATCCCCAAACTCCGTCCACGGCTTTTCTATTATCTTTATTTGCATCCCCTACCTCCTTGAAGGAACTACATAGGTCAAAAAAAACGGGCGGTTCCAGATTTTCTCCCGTTGAGGTTTGCTTTATGGCCTGGAGGGAAGGGGGAAAGATACTGACACAATCCCAAGTCGATATTTCGCCACAGACTCCCCTGTGGCGGAATCCGAATATTCCTGAGCTCTATGGTCATCCAGATTCGGCGTGGTGGGCCCGTTTTGGGATCACACACCTCTCTCATATTTTTGAGGACAATACACTACTGCCCTTTGAATCCATTGGACTTAAATATGGCATTGAAAACAAATTCTTCTTCAAATACCTTTTACTGCGACATGCCCTCAAGACACAATTTGGCTCATTGACCATAGAGCTCAAGGAATCCTCCATGGAGGACCTTCTGTCATTTCCAGAAATAAACAAACTTGTGACAACCTTTTATGGGCGCCTTCAGGTGATGGGCGCGGATCCTTTTCAGAACTCTCAATGTAAATGGCAAAGGATTATGCCTGAGCTTTCTGAAGAGGAATGGGAGGAGGCAGTGGAAATATGCTTTCAGGATATCATCAGTACGGCTGATGTCCTGATACAATTTAAGTTTATACATCACTTACATTATACAGCCGCTAGGTTGGTTACAATGGGACTGGGTCAAGATATTGCATGTGCTAGATGTAAAAGGATTGCTGCCGATTTCTTTCATATGTTTTGGACATGTCCTGGACTTACAGCATTCTGGAAAGATGTTTTTTCTTTTTTCAACCGTAAGCTACATATACCGCTGCCGCAAACTCCGGAGGTCGGACTTCTGGGGGTACTAAATGATATTGTTCCTCGCACTCATGTTAGGATGTTGATACGTATTTTATTGTTTTATGCACGTAAGACAATTTTATTGCATTGGAAAGATACTGACCCCCCTTCAGCCCAAGCCTTCTTCCGTATTGTTCATGGGACTCTCCCAAAATTTAAGTTGATATACAAGAGTAGGGCATGCCCTAGGAAGTTCACCAAGATCTGGCAGCCATGGCTGGATGTTTCAAAGGACTTCTGGGGGGATGTCCTCTCTTCACAGTTATCTCAGTGAGGAAGCGAGAGGATATGTTTTTAGCAAACATTACTTGATATATATCTTAATGTGGATGGAAATTTGTATACGCTCTAATAAGAGTTTATTCCACAAGGCGTGCCGGAATTATGCTGTATTAATGGGGGTCGTGGGTGACAGATGTGTGTATGGGTGTGTGTATGAATGGTGTGACTTTGTTCTGGTTGGGGTATTACTGTTTTATACAGCTGTACTTCATGAGTTCTGCTATATCATCATTGTTCTAAATACCTATGACATACATGTATGTAGAGCAGTCTGTATTATTGGTTCTTTTATTATTTCATTGTTTTTGTATTATTTTCATTATAAAAATCCAAAAATAAACACCTTAAAAAAAACTTGCAGTAATGCACAGAACTATATGGCGTTAAACTTGCAGTAACACACAGAATTATACAGCGTTAAACTTGCAGTAACACAATGAAATATATGACGGTAAACTTTCAGTAATGCACAGAACTATACAGCGTTAAATTTGCAGTAACGCACAGAACTATACGGCGTTAAACTTGAAGTAACTCACAGAACTATATGGTGTAAAACTTGCTGTAACGCACAGAACTATACAGCGTTAAACTTGCAGTAATGCACAGAACTATATGGTGTTAAACTTGCAGTAACGCACAGAAATATACAGCGTTAAACTTGCAGTAACACACTGAAATATATGATGGTAAACTTGCAGTAATGCACAGAACTATACGGCGTTAAATTTGCAGTAATGCACAGAACTATATGGCGTTAAACTTGAAGTAACTCACAGAACTATATGGCGTAAAACTTGCTGTAACGCACAGAACTATACAGCGTTAAACTTGCAGTAATGCACAGAACTATACGGCGTTAAACTTGCATTAACGCACAGAACTGTATGGCGTTGAACTTGCAGTGACACAATGAAATATATAGCGTTAAACTTGCAGTAACACACAGAACTATATGGCGTTAAACTTGCAGTAACGCACAGAACTATATGGCGTTAAACTTGCAGTAATGCAATGAAATATATGGCATTAAACTTGCAGTAACGCAATGAAATATACGGCGTTAAACTTGCAGTAACGCACAGAACTATATGGCGTTAAACTTGCAGTAACGCAATTAAATATATGGCGTTAAACTTGCAGTAAAGCAATGAAATATATGGCATTAAACTTGCAGTAAAACACAGAAGTATATGGCGTTAAACTTGCAGTAACGCAATTAAATATATGGTGTTAAACTTGCAGTAACGCACAGAACTATATGGCGTTAAACTTGCAGTAACACACAGAACTATACGGTGTTAAACTTGAAGTAACTCACAGAACTATATGGCGTAAAACTTGCTGTAACGCACAGAACTATACAGCATTAAACTTGCAGTAATGCACAGAACTGTATGGCGTTAAACTTGCAGTTATGCACAGAAATATACAGCGTTAAACTTGCAGTAACACAATTAAATATATGACGGTAAACTTGCAGTAATGCACAGAACTATACGGCGTTAAATTTGCAGTAACGCACAGAACTATATGGCATTAAACTTGCAGTAATGCATTATATGGCATTAAACTTGCAGTAACACAAAATAAATAAATAAAATAGACGTTGTTAAACTTGCAGTAACGTACAGTAACGTACAGAACTATACGGCGTTAAACGTGCAGTAATGCAATGAAATATATGGCGTTAAAAGTGCAGTAATGCAATGAAATATACACCGTTAAACTTGCAGTAATGCACAGAATTATATGGCATTAAACTTGCAGTAACACAATTAAATATATGGTATTAAACTTGCAGTAACGCACAGAACTGTATGGCGTTGAACTTGCAGTAACACAATGAAATATATAGCGTTAAACTTGCAGTAATGCACAGAACTATATGGCGTTAAACTTGCAGTAACGCACTTAAATATATGACATTAAACTTGCAGTAACACACAGAACTATATGGCATTAAACTTGCAGTCACGCACAGAACTATATGTCGTTAAACTTGCAGTAACGCAATGAAATATATGGCAATAAACTTGCAGTAACGCAATGAAAAATACGGCGTTAAACTTGCAGTAATGCACAGAACTATATGGCGTTAAACTTGCAGTAATGCAATTAAATATATGGCGTTAAACTTGCAGTAACGCAATGAAATATACGGCATTAAACTTGCAGTGAAGCACAGAAGTATATGGCATTAAACTTGCAGTAACGCAATTAAATATATGGTGTTAAACTTGCAGTAACGCACAGAACTATACAGCGTTAAACTTTCAGTAATGCACAGAACTATATGGCATTAAACTTGCAGTAACGCACAGAACTATATGGAGTTAAACTTGTAGTAACGCACAGAACTATATGGCGTTAAACTTGCAGTAATGCACAGAACTATATGGCATTAAACTTGCAGTAATGCAATGAAATATATGGCGTTAAACTTGCAGTAATGCACAGAACTATATGGCATTAAACTTGCAGTAACGCAATTAAATATATGGCGTTAAACTTGCAGTAACGCACAGAACTATACAGCATTAAACATGCAGTAACGCACAGAAATATACAGCTTTAAACTTGCAGTAACACAATGAAATATATGACGTTAAACTTGCAGCAATGCACAGAACTATTCGGCGTTAAACTTGCGGTAATGCACAGAACTATATGGCATTAAACTTGCAGTAATGCAATTAAACATATGGTGTTAAACTTTCAGTAACGCACAGAACTATATGGCGTTAAACTTGCAGTAATGCACAGAACTATACGGCGTTAAAGTTGCAGTAACGCACAGAACTATATGGCGTTAAACTTGCTGTAACGCACAGAACTATTCAGCGATAAACTTGCAGTAACGCACAGAACTATATGGCGTTAAACTGGCAGTAACGCACAGAACTATACAGCGTTAAACTTGCAGTAAAGCAATGAAATATATGACGTTAAACTTGCAGTAATGCACAGATTTATACGGCGTTAAACTTGTAGTAATGCACAGAACTATATGGCGTTAAACTTGCAGTAACACAATAAATATATGGCATTAAACTTGCAGTAACACAATAAAATAGACGTTGTTAAACTTCCAGTAACGTACAGAACTATACGGCGTTAAACGTGCAGTAATGCAATGAAATATATGGCGTTAAAAGTGCAGTAATGCAATGAAATATACACCGTTAAACTTGCAGTAATGCACAGAATTATATGGCATTAAACTTGCAGTAACACAATTAAATATATGGTATTAAACTTGCAGTAACGCACAGAACTGTATGGCGTTGAACTTGCAGTAACACAATGAAATATATAGCGTTAAACTTGCAGTAATGCACAGAACTATATGGCGTTAAACTTGCAGTAACGCACTTAAATATATGACGTTAAACTTGCAGTAACACACAGAACTATATGGCATTAAACTTGCAGTCACGCACAGAACTATATGTCGTTAAACTTGCAGTAACGCAATGAAATATATGGCAATAAACTTGCAGTAACGCACAGAACTATACGGCGTTAAACTTGAAGTAACACTATGAAATATATGACGTTAAACTTGCAGTAATGCACAGAACTATACGGCGTTAAACTTGCGGTAATGCACAGAACTATATGGCATTAAACTTGCAGTAATGCAATTAAACATATGGTGTTAAACTTTCAGTAACGCACAGAACTATATGGCGTTAAACTTGCAGTAATGCACAGAACTATACGGCGTTAAACTTGCAGTAACGCACAGAACTATACGGCGTTAATCTTGAAGTAACTCACAGAACTATATGGCGTAAAACTGGCTGTAACGCACAGAACTATACAGTGTTAAACTTGCAGTAATGCACAGAACTATATGGCGTTAAACTTGCAGTAACACAAATAAATATATGACGGTAACCTTGCAGTAATGCACAGAACTATACGCGTTAAATTTGCAGTAACGCACAGAACTATATGGCGTTAAACTTGCAGTAATGCACAGAACTATATGGCATTAAACTTGCAGTAATGCAATGAAATATATGGCGTTAAACTTGCAGTAATGCACAGAACTATATGGCATTAAACTTGCAGTAACGCAATTAAATATATGGCGTTAAACTTGCAGTAACGCACAGAACTATACAGCATTAAACATGCAGTAACGCACAGAAATATACAGCTTTAAACTTGCAGTAACACAATGAAATATATGACGTTAAACTTGCAGCAATGCACAGAACTATTCGGCGTTAAACTTGCGGTAATGCACAGAACTATATGGCATTAAACTTGCAGTAATGCAATTAAACATATGGTGTTAAACTTTCAGTAACGCACAGAACTATATGGTGTTAAACTTGCAGTAATGCACAGAACTATACGGCGTTAAAGTTGAGGTAACGCACAGAACTATATGGCGTTAAACTTGCTGTAACGCACAGAACTATTCAGCGATAAACTTGCAGTAACGCACAGAACTATATGGCGTTAAACTTGCAGTAACGCACAGAACTATACAGCGTTAAACTTGCAGTAAAGCAATGAAATATATGACGTTAAACTTGC
Source organism: Lithobates septentrionalis (assembly GCA_037952835.1). NCBI lineage: Eukaryota > Metazoa > Chordata > Amphibia > Anura > Ranidae > Lithobates > Lithobates septentrionalis. The sequence goes on along the minus strand of JBBDGP010000374.1, from coordinate 11,290,315 downwards.
AGTAATGCACAGAACTATACGGCGTTAAACTTGTAGTAATGCACAGAACTATATGGCGTTAAACTTGCAGTAACACAATAAATATATGGCATTAAACTTGCAGTAACACAATAAAATAGACGTTGTTAAACTTGCAGTAACGCACAGAACTATACGGCGTTAAACGTGCAGTAATGCAATGAAATATATGGCGTTAAAAGTGCAGTAATGCAATGAAATATACACCGTTAAACTTGCAGTAATGCACAGAATTATATGGCATTAAACTTGCAGTAACACAATTAAATATATGGTATTAAACTTGCAGTAACGCACAGAACTGTATGGCGTTGAACTTGCAGTAACACAATGAAATATATAGCGTTAAACTTGCAGTAATGCACAGAACTATATGGCGTTAAACTTGCAGTAACGCACTTAAATATATGACGTTAAACTTGCAGTAACACACAGAACTATATGGCATTAAACTTGCAGTCACGCACAGAACTATATGTCGTTAAACTTGCAGTAACGCAATGAAATATATGGCAATAAACTTGCAGTAACGCAATGAAAAATACGGCGTTAAACTTGCAGTAATGCACAGAACTATATGGCGTTAAACTTGCAGTAATGCAATTAAATATATGGCGTTAAACTTGCAGTAACGCAATGAAATATACGGCATTAAACTTGCAGTGAAGCACAGAAGTATATGGCATTAAACTTGCAGTAACGCAATTAAATATATGGTGTTAAACTTGCAGTAACGCACAGAACTATACAGCGTTAAACTTTCAGTAATGCACAGAACTATATGGCATTAAACTTGCAGTAACGCACAGAACTATATGGAGTTAAACTTGCAGTAACGCAATGAAATATATGGCGTTAAACTTGCATTAATGCACAGAACTATATGGCATTAAACTTGCAGTAACGCAATGAAATATACAGCATTGAACTTATAGTAATGCACAGAACTATATGGCGTTAAACTTGCAGTAACGCAATGAAATATACAGCGTTGGGGGCGCATGCGCGAAGCTCAACATGACGGACATGTCCCGTTAGAGCTCCGCACTCCCCGCTGCATAGCCAGAGATATACCGGGCTCCTGAGTCGCCCTACAACCCAGCCTTCACAGCGATTCGCCAGCGGAACATCCCCAGCCTCATCCGGGATGGTTTTAACAGGGCACCACGGTAAAAGTAAACCTAAACCGATTAAGGAAGCCCTAGCCCGTGCCTCATCTAAGAAAGCTCTTGCAAAACAGCATGCCGCATCCCCAGCTAACCCGGGACTGATGGACAGTGAGAAGGAGGACGACACAGACCTTAACCTGAGCGGCTCCCCAGTACTACCACAATCAGGTATGTCACAAAAAGACTTCCTCACACACATGGAATCCATGCTGCAGAGGGTCCTTAAAGCTACATCAGACCAGTATCAAAGAAAAAAGGGAATATTTGGGACTTTAAATGAGATGCAATGGGGAATATTGCACCTCCATCCCTGGTTGCTTTAGCAAAAAAGAGGGGGGGAGGGTGGGACTTTAGATGAGGTGCGTGGGGTAGAGCCAGACAAAACCATATACATATGTAAAAAATTGTACTCTTTATTAGACCAAAGATAGGGCATGGATCAACCAATATAAACGCATAATAGCACATTGGCATATAAAATACAAAGTATCAACATACATATTAAGGATAGTCACCAACATGACACAGAAAGTAAATATTATACATCACAATCCCTCAAATAGAGTAGGCATAACATTATGTCAGGGTGGTAGAGCAATAAAAACCATCTGGAATCATAAATATGAAATGGATGCATCAAAATAAGCTTGACGACGTTTCGTTGACTTCTATTCACTCATCAGGAGCAAGTGCATCCCTGTACTAAACGAAGATAAAAAAAAAATCACCATTATAGTTTAATATAACCACAGACTGGAGGGGTAGAGGGGTTGAAGATGATGATGAACAAATAGACGGCCACAACTCACATAAGAGCTGATACTAGGCCATGCGATACCACCTGCCGGAGGTCAGCCAGATAATTATGTCCAGCACGGGAGCTGAGGAAAGGACCCAAGCATGGATCAGGAGCACACACGCAGTCGCCCAAAAAAAAGTGTGTATAGAGAAATCTTGATGTAACTGTAGATGGGATTTCTGTATTGTACTGTATACAATACAGAAATCCCATCTACAGTTACATCAAGATCCCATGAACACCGGCCCGTTCAGCAGCTTACCCATACAACACAATGACGAAACACAACCAGCCAGGCCCATCATCTATCCGGAAGGGAACCCCATCCCGGGCCCACAACAACGCTTCAATGACTAGGCTCAACACTCCCCTTCTTTACAAATTGCTTATCCTCGGTATTTGTGTGATAATTGACCTCTATGCCAATCCCACATAACCGAGATCCAGAGACACACGTCCTGGTAGATACTTTTTACCTTACGCCCGACGGCCCACGCGGGCCCCTTAAACCCTGCTAGGGTTACACTGGTTCAGACCCTATTCATATGTTGACTTATTTTTGCACATAGCTCAGTAATGTCCAGTTTCTTGTTTTTTCTACCCCCCCCCCCCCCCTTTTTTTTTTTTTTTTCCACTCAGCACGATCATCTAGTTTGATGCGAGTAACAAAACCCTCCCTTCTCATTTACCCTCCCCCTCTCTTCCCTCCCTTCCCCCCTATCCCTTACCCTCATCTCCCCTGCTCCCTCCTACCCCTTCCTCCTCATCCCACCCCCCAGCTAGAATACCCTCCTTAAACACCTGATATAACCTGTTATGTTAATAACATAAGTTAAAGCAAGAAACTAATTTATATACTATGTTCTAGTTCAATGTTATCTTCATGATCTATATTTTTTCCTCCGTTTGAATCGGGGAGCTGTCGCTGCTCCCCCCCCCCCCCCCCATGGTGCGCTCACTAATGCATGACCATTGTTTATCTTATTTTTTCATTGTTTGCAAAAAATTACTTACTTATTAATGAGCTCATGGTACCATATGATAATCAATTATGCATTTACAATAACCTAACCCCTTGTTCTGCTAAATGTTCCCACTGTTCTCACTTTGAAGGACCTGCAAACAAAACACAGACATTAGAATCCCAAACCAGTTTTAACTTCTTCCAAGGTCTCTGAAAAAGGAACACAAAAAGGGTGATTACACACAATTATCATGACAATTGACTTTTTGAGTCCCCCAAGCCTTTTCCCAATAATTGCAATGCTAGGGGAAAAATTGTTAAATTTTTTTTTAAACATGAAACTCACATCTACACCTTATTCATAGCAAGGAAACATTGACCAGAAAATGCCTAGCATCCATGCAGCTCACTAAGTGCTGCTAACATTGTTTCCCCCAGTGCTACATTTGAATAACCATGTGGCTACCTCCAGTTTGACTTTACGTAACTGTTGTACATATTGATGATTTTCAGCTTGTAGTCTCCGCATTTGGGTCTTAAAAGGGAAATGGGTTTGATTACTATGGCCTCCATGCTTTGGGTTGCTACATTTCATAATGCCTTGGGGTCATTTTCGGCTGGTGCGACCTTCTTTTGATATCATTATTCGCCGCCCAACAATACTTAGCGATGTGACCCCCCCCTTTACACAAAAAACATTTGAGGGCTGGTCTCTCTGTACAGGCCCTTCTGTGAGCATATGGCACTGGAAACTCACATTGCTGGATAATATTACTATGAACAGACTTTACACTTTCATCCTCTGAGGAGTCATCAGAAGTTTCCATTGTTTCAACTCCTGAATCAATTTAAAGCGCAGTTATCGCACTTTTATTTAAATCTCCACCATTGATTTCTGTCATAGCAACATCACTTGCAGCAATAAGAGCATATGGTTTTTCTGCATGTTGTTTCACTTCTATCTTTGCTGTGCAATGTGCATGTGCGGAGGGTACCTCCACCATTGCACATTCGGCTTTTGCGTGTTCGGAGGATAACTCCATTATGGCTGCCTTTGCACCCTGTAATTCCTCCCTAAGCAGTGTGATAACACGCAAATTCTCAGCCTCTTTTTGATTCAATGATGCGATACATTGTTCCTACAACATACATGTTTTTTCCAACTCATTTAATCTCTGTTTCAATACACACTTCTCAGTCACTAATTGTTGAATGTGATCAGCAACATTTGCATCTGCTTTTGCCATTGCCAATATATTCTCTGTTACACTTTGTACCTGTTCAAATAATTGTTTCCTCTCACTATACCATTCTAATTCTTTTTGTTCCGCAATGTCTTTCATTTTCAAAAACATGCATATGTCATTGGCCATTGTCTGTTTCTTGCCTTTTTTGGAAGACTTTTTATACTTTATGGCATCATTATGAGTATTGCATTGTTTTAATAGATCATTGTATTGGTGTGTTAGCGCGTTCTTTTGTATAGACTCAAATCTAACACAGCCATACTTGTGAACAAAATCTTCAATGGCTTCCATTGATATGCTATGCTTACACAATGCACACTGATACACAGACAGATAAAGCACACACAGAGATACAGATAAAGCTGTTTAAAAGCTAACTTTCACCTGTAGTCCCACAACCAAAAAAAAAAAAAAACAGATACAAAGCCGTTTAAAAACGAATGTGTTCCTTTCAGTTCTACAGCCTACAAGACGCAAGGCACACTCGCAAGACAAGACGCAAGGCACACACGGTCGGACTTTCCGGCATACTTGGTCCGGCGGACCAGAGTCCGCTGAACAATCCGACCGTGTGTAGGCTCCAGCGGACATTTCCGGCGGACTTTTTCCCAAAAGCCCGCCGGACCTAGATTTGAAACACATTTTAAATCTTTCCGTCGGACTCAGTTTCTGGCGGAAAGTCCGCTCGTCTGTGTGCTGGTCCTACGGAAAGCCCGCTCGTCTGTATGCTGGTCCAACGGACCAGATGCGATGCAAGGGCAGGGTATTGCATTTCGCGCTCGCTGCAATAGGAAAAACAAATTTTCCTATTGCGGCGAGCGCGGGGCATACCAGGCCCTTAGGTCTGGTATGGATTATAAAGGGAAACCCCTACGCCGAAAAAACGGCATCGGGTCCCCCCTAAAATCCATACCAGACCCCGATCCGAGCACGCAGCACGGCCAGTCAGAAAAGGGGGTGGGGACGAGCGAGGGCCTCTTCCCGACAACCCTGGCCATTGGTTGTCGGGGTCTGCGGGCGGGGGGCTTATCGGAATCCGGGTGCCCCCTATAATAAGAGGGCCCCCAGATCCCGGCCCCCCACCCTATGTGAATGAGTATGGGGTACATGGTACCCCTACCCATTCACCTAGGGAAAAAGTGTCAATAATAAAACACACTACACAGGTTTTTAAAATAATTTATTAAACAGCTCGGGGGGGTCTTCCTCCGGCTTCGGGGGTCCCTCCGGTTCCTCTTCTCCCGGCGTCCGGTTGGTTCTTCTCCGCTTTCTCCGGCCTCTTCTCCCGGTGTTCCAGTTCTTCGGCCGGCTCCTCCGCTGTCTTCAGGCCATTCTCTTGCCAGCGGAGGTCCGGACTTCTGGGCTTCTGGGCTTCTTGGCTTCTTCCCTCTTCTCTTCTCCAGATGTTGACACGACGGTCTCTCCGGCTGGACTGCTCTCTGAGGGCTCCGTTGTGACTTATATAGGCGGAGACCCCGCCCCCTTATGATGTCACAGTCCCTGGGCATGCTGGGACTGTGACGTTTTAGGGGACGTGGTCAACATCACCCGGTGACCACGCCCCCTAAAATGTCACAGTCCCAGCATGCCCAGGGACTGTGACATCATAAGGAGGCGGGGTCTCCGCCTATATAAGTCACAGCGGAGCGCACAGAGAGCATTCTAGCCGGAGAGACCGTCGTGTCAACATCTGGAGAAGAGAACAGGGAAGTAGCCAAGAAGCCAAGAAGTCCGGACCTCCACTGGCAAGAGAGCGGCCTGAAGACAGCGGAGGAGCTGGCTGAAGAACTGGAACACCGGGAGAAGAGGACAGAGAGAGCGGAGAAGAACCAACCGGACGCCAGGAGAAGAGGAACCGGAGGGACCCCCGAAGCCGGAGAAAGACCCCCCCCAGAGCTGTTTAATAAATTATTTTAAAAACCTGTGTAGTGTGTTTTATTATTGACACTTTTTCCCTAGGTGAATGGGTAGGGGTACCATGTACCCCATACTCATTCACATAGGGTGGGGGGCCGGGATCTGGGGGCCCTCTTATTATAGGGGGCTCCCGGATTCCGATAAGCCCCCCGCCCGCAGACCCCGACAACCAACGGCCAGGGTTGTCGGGAAGAGGCCCTTGTCCTCATCAACATGGGAACAAGGTGCTTTGGGGAGGGGGGGCCCCGCAGGGCACCCTCTCCCCCAAAGCACCCACCCCCCATGTTGAGGGCATGCGGCCTGGTACGGTTCAAGAGGGGGGGCGCTCGCTCGTCCCCACCCCCTTTCCTGACCGGCTGGGCTGCGTGCTCGGATCGGGGTCTGGTATGGATTTTAGGGGGACCCCACGCCATTTTTTCGGCGTAGGGGCTTCCCTTTATAATCCATACTAGACCTAAGGGCCTGGTATGCCCCGCGACGGGGCTCACAAGGTGTCAATCTCGCCGATAAAAGCGGCAAGATTGACTTCCTTTTCTAGCCCTGTCGTACCCGAGTCACGTTCAAAATGAATGGACTTGTCCATGTGTGGGAAAGTCCGTTCATTCTGAAAGTCCGCCGTAACTCCGGCGAAAGTCCGTCGGAAAGACGGGCGGACTTAGCCCGCCGGAAAGTCCGGTCATGTGTGGGGAAGTCCGTCCGTTTTAAAGTCCGGCGCACCTGGCGGACAAAGTCCGTCGGAAAGTGTGCTGGACCAAGTATGCCAGAAAGTCCGATCGTGTGTACGCGCATTAGTCAATGCCTTACTATATTACCACTGATTTTTAAACCCCTTAGATCGCAGGCCACATTGAACTTCTATTGGAACAGAGAGCTATTTCACACTCACATTGGGAAAAATAAAAAATAAACTAGTAATAAACTAAAAAATAAAAATTAAAATGAAAAAAAATAAAAATTAATTTAAAAAAATAAAAAATAAAAATCTATCTTTCTCCCACTTTTTCCTTAAAGATGTGTGGTTTATCCTGTCAATCTGCAGGCTACATCAGAACCAGGGATGATCAATCCTTCACTCACCAGCACCGTTGACTGGTTACAGGCCTAAAGCACATTAATGATACAAACGTTTAACATACAAACATATATCAGCCAAAAATCTCACCAGATTGCAAAAATCTCACCAGATTTTCGTACGTCTGCTAACTGATGAAATATTTCCCAGAATTCTCATGACCATCCAAGCAGGAGCCAGCGCCAATCTTTGTCCACACTAGAGACGATTTTCAGTTCTGGATGTACTTGAGGAATTATGCTTACAGGGACTCAAAAATGAAAATACATTAGGGTTTGTGAATTCTGTGCAGAAAAAAAAAAATACTGCACGCCTCTGGGGTGCCAAATGATGTACTCACTGCAATAGTATACAATCTATATATCCTATATAACTATTGCATACATGTATTAATTTGTCTAGTCCCTATAGTTGCTAATCTGTAAGAGTCTGATAAGCACAGTGATATAACAAACACATCTGCTTAGTAAACAAGTTACATTTATTCCCGAGAAAATAGAAATGTAGTAAAACAGCAGAATTAGGAAAAACTAACATAAAGGTATTACAAGAAATTACAATGTTTCATAGCTTACAATCAGAACACAATACAAGAATATACTTAACACATCCTATCGGCTGGTCTCCAGGTGTTGAAAAGCTCTGCTTGCAAACATTCCTTTTTCACAAACACACCTCATCCAAACCCCCTCCCATTGCCTGCCCAACTTTGCTTTTGGACGAATCACAGTATCTCTAGGGTGTTTCCTCAACAGGTTATATCACTGACCGTCTTGCCATAATTGGCCTCTGGGGGCAGTGTTTGTCCATGAATTGCCATTATCCGACCGGAGTCAACTTTCACAGATATCTGGGTCCTTGATCTCCTGTATCCCAACTCATTTATCATCCCTGTCAGTTAAGTTCTCTTTGAAGTTCGCTTGCAGAGCAGCTAATCAGACATTCTCATAGACAGATCGGAGCCAGCATTGTCATACGCAGCTAGAAGCTTAACGGGCTACATTCCAACCTGGGGGGGGCATCCTGTCCTCCAGGAAGTGTGAAAATCTCATTCTTTCAAAAACCATGGGAGTCTGGCTTCTCTTGGGAATAAGGAAACATATGTACAAAATCCAGAAATCTGATATTAATTCATGTTGAATTCCAACAATCTGACTGCAGGCCATTCCCGTTGTGTTTTCAAATACACTTTCAGGCAGGCAGGCAGGTGATTCAGTGATCTGCAGTGCATTAAATATATATACAGTCTCCTACATATATATATCCATTGCATTCTAGTCTAGCCAAGCCTATATCGGACTGCAGGCCATTCCTGGTGTACGTTTTCAAATATACTTTCAGGCAGGCAGGCAAGTGATTCAGTGATCTGTAGTGCATAAAATATATATACAGTCTCCTACATATATATCCACTTCATTCTACTCTAGCCAAACCTATATCTGACTGCAGGCCATTCCTGGTGTACATTTTCAAATATACTTTCAGGCAGGCAGGCAAGTGATTCAGTGATCTGCAGTGCACAAAATATATATACAGTCTCCCACATATATATCCACTGCATTCTACTCTAGTCAAGCCTATATCTGACTGCAGGACATTCCTGGTGTATGTTTTCAAATATGCTTTCAGGCAGGCAGGTGATTCAGTGATCTGCAGTGCATTAAATATATATACAGTCTCCTACATACATATATCCACTGCATTCTACTCTAGCCAAGCCTATATCTGACTGCAGGCCATTCCTGGTGTACGTTTTCAAATACACTTTCAGGCAGGCAGGTGATTCAGTGATCTGCAGTGCATTAAATATATATACCGTCTCCTACATATATATATCCACTGCATTCTAGTCTAGCCAAGCCTATATCTGACTGCAGGCGATGCCTGGTGTACGTTTTCAAATATACTTTCAGGCAGGCAAGTGATTTAGTAATCTGCAGTGCATAAAATATATATACAGTCTCCTACATATATATCCACTGCATTCTATTCTAGCCAAGCCTATATTTGACTGCAGGCCATTCCTGGTGTACATTTTCAAATACACTTTCAGGCAGGAGATTCAGTGATCTGCAGTGCATTAAATATATATACAGTTTCCTACATATACATACACATATATATATATATATATATATATATATATATATATATATATATATCCACTGCATTCTAGTCTAGCCAAGCCCATATCTGACTGCAGGCCATTCCTGGTGTACGTTTTCAAATACACTTTCAGGCAGGCAGGCAGGCAGGGGATTCAGTGATCTGCAGTGCATAAAATATATATACAGTCTCCTACATATATATATCCACTGCATTCTAGTCTAGCCAAGCCTATATCTGACTGCAGGCCATTCCTGGTGTACGTTTTCAAATACACTTTCAGGCAGGCAGACAGGTGATTCAGTGATCTGCAGTGCATAAAATATACAGTGCCTTGCAAAAGTATTCGGCCCCCTTGAACTTTTCAACCTTTTGCCACATTTCAGGCTTCAAACATAAAGATATAAAATTTTAATTTTTTTGTGAAGAATCACCAAGTGGGACACAATTGTGAAGTGGAACGAAATCTATTGGATATTTTAAACTTTTTTAGCAAATAAAAAACTGAAAAGTGGTGCGTGCAAAATTATTCGGCCCCTTTACTTTCAGTGCAGAAAACTCACTCCAGAAGTTCAGCAAGGATCTCTGAATGATCCAATGTTGTCCTAAATGACTGATGGTGATAAATAGAATCCACCTGTGTGTAATCAAGTCTCTGTATAAATGCACCTGCTCTGTGATAGTCTCAGGGTTCTGTTGAAAGCTCAGAGAGCATCATGAAGACCAAGGAACACACCAGGCAGGTCCGTAATACTGTTGTGGAGAAGTTTAAAGCCGGATTTGGATACAAAAAGATTTCCCAAGCTTTAAACATCCCAAGGAGCACTGTGCAAGCGATCATTTTGAAATGGAAGGAGTATCAGACCACTGCAAATCTACCAAGACCTGGCTGTCCCTCTAAACTTTCAGCTCAGACAAGGAGAAGACTGATCAGAGATGTAGCCAAGAGGCCCATGATCACTCTGGATGAACTGCAGAGAACTACAGCTGAGGTGGGAGAGTCTGTCCATAGGACAACAATCAGTCGTACACTGCACAAATCTGGCCTGTATGGAAGAGTGGCAAGAAGAAAGCCATTTCTCAAAGATATCCATAAAAAGTCTAAAGTTTGCCACAAGCCACCTGGGAGACACACCAAACATGTGGAAGAAGGTGCTCTGGTCCGATGAAACCAAAATCGAATTTTTTGGCAACAATGCAAAACGATATGTTTGGCGTAAAAGCAACACCGCTCATCACCCTCGACACACCATCCCCACTGTCAAACATGGTGGTGGCAGCATCATGGTTTGGGCCTGCTTTTCTTCAGCAGGGACAGGGAAGATGGTTAAAATTGAGGGGAAGATGGATGCAGCCAAATACAGGACCATTCTGGATGAAAACCTGTTGGAGTCTGCAAAAGACCTGAAACTGGGACGGAGATTTATCTTCCAACAAGACAATGATCCCAAACATACAGCAAAATCTACAAAGGAATGGTTCACAAATAAACGTATCCAGGTGTTAGAATGGCCAAGTCAAAGTCCAGACCTGAATCCAATCGAGAATCTGTGGAAAGAGCTGAAAACTGCTGTTCACAAACGCTCTCCATCCAACCTCACTGAGCTCGAGCTGTTTTGCAAGGAAGAATGGGCAAGAATTTCAGTCTCTCGATGTGCAAAACTGATAGAGACATACCCCAAGCGAATCGCAGCTGTAATCGCAGCAAAAGGTGGCTCTACAAAGTATTAACGCAAGGGGGCCGAATAATTTTGCACGCCCCACTTTTCATTTTTTTATTAGTTAAAAAAGTTTCAAAAATCCAATAGATTTCGTTCCACTTCACAATTGTGTCCCACTTGTTGGTGATTCTTCACAAAAAATAAAAATGTTATATCTTTATGTTTGAAGCCTGAAATGTGGCAAAAGGTTGAAAAGTTCAAGGGGGCCGAATACTTTTGCAAGGCACTGTATATATACAGTGTCCTACATATATATCCACTGCATTCAACTCTGGCCAAGCCTATATCTGACTGAAGGCCATTCCTGGTGTACGTTTTCAAATATACTTTCAGGCAGGCAGGCGATTCAGTGATCTGCAGTGCATAAAATAGATATACAGTCTCCTACATATATAACCACTGCATTCTAGTCTAGCTAAGCCTATATCAGACTGCAGGCCATTCCTGGTGTATGTTTTCAAATAAACTTTCAGGCAGGCAGGCAGGTGATTCAGTGATCTGCAGTGCATAAAATATATATATATATATATATATATATATATATATATATATATATATATATATATATATATATATCCACTGCATTCTAGTCTAGCCAAGCCCATATCTGACTGCAGGACATTCCTGGTATAAATTGTCAAATACACTTTTAGGCAGGCAGGCAGGCAGGTGATTCAGTGATCTGCAGTGCATAAAATATATATACAGTCTCCTACATATATATATCCACTGCATTCTAGTCTAGCCAAGCCTATATCTGACTGCAGGCCATTACTGGTGTACTTTTTCTAGTAAACTTCAGGCGGTGTTTTGCTAATAAAATTTTACAGCATGTCTGGAAGGCCACCAAGGAGAGGCAGACGCTCACAGGCCACTAAAAGAGGGCAAACAGGCTCTGTGTCTACAGCCAACAGTGCTGGTCATGGACATGGTGCATCCTCAGCTTGTGGCTGTGGGGCACGCTTGTCCTTTTTTACGGCAGCTGGCCATGTTGATCCACAACATGCAGAAGAGTTGGTAGAGTGGATAACTAAGCCGTCCTTATCCTCCTCATCCTCTGTCACCCAGGCTCAAAGTAGTTTGCCTGCCAATGCAGCTGCCAAAGCGGCCTATTCCATCGGCTCAATGTCATCAGTCACTCCTTCCCTAGCCCCACCATCATGCACGGAGGAGTCCCCCGAACTGTCCGATCACAATGTCGGGTACATGCTGCAGGAGGATGCGCAGCGTTTTGAAGGCTCCGATGATGGTATCCAGGTTGGGAAAGGCAGTAACTTGAGCCCAGAGAGAGGGGGTGCCCAAGAAGGACAAGAAACTGGCAGTCATGTTCCCCCAGCTGCAGCATACTGCCAGGTTTGCTGCAGTGACGAAGAGGGAGGGGTGCCTGATAGAAGAGAGGAGGAGGAGGAGGCATATCTCCAACGAGGTAGGATGCCCTCCAGGGGCCAGCTTAAGGGTCACCACCCGACTGCATCACGCCGCAGAGCTCCGCATGTGCAGGGTGCTGCTGACTCCCCGCATATTTTGAAAAGTTCTTTGGTGTGGGCCTTTTTTGATATGCGTGCAGCAGATCGCACCATTGCTGTTTGCAACATATGTTTGAAGCGTATCAAGTGTGGCCAAAACAGCAGCCGCTTGGGCACCACATGCTTTGCCAGACATATGTCAACATCCCATGCAGTCCACTGGCAACAGTACTTAAAAGACCCACACCAAAGAACTAGGCGGACCTCTCCTTGCTCCTCATCAGCTGGGATCTCCAACCCAACTATACCTTCAGTTCTCTCAGAAACCTGCACTGAGAGGAATGAAGGTGTAGAATTAGGTGTGCCACATACTTGCGGGCAATCTGCTATTGCTACACCAACATCCGATTGTAGCAGGCAAATTTCCCTACCCCAGTTGCTAAACTGTCAAAAGAAATTCGGTCCCAGCCATCCACATGCTCTGCGGCTGAATGCTAGCTTGGCTAAATTGCTAGCACTCCAACTGCTGCCTTTTCAGCTGGTAGACTCTGCCCCCTTTTGTGAATTTGTGGAATGTGCGGTACCTCTGTGGCAGGTTCACAAATGGCATTTCTTTTCACGGAAGGCCATTTCGGGTCTCTGGCCTCATTGGACAGGGTGGTCAGCGGTAAGGTGCATATTACCGCTGACTCATGGTCCAGCAGGCATGGACAGAGACGTTACCTTTCTTTCACGACACATGGGGTAACTCTGCTGGCAGCTGGGAAGGATGCAGGACAGGGTGCAGTATTGTTGGAGCTTTTTCCGCCACCACGCCTCCAAAATGCTAGTAGTGGTGATTCTGCCACTCCTCTCTCCTCCACCCCTCCTCTTCTTCTCCCTCTATGGCCTCTTCCTCTGCAGATTTGTCCTTGGAACCAGCGGTGCTCCGTAAGCGTTCAAGGGGCTACGCATGCACTCAGGCAAAAAGATGCCATGCGGTGCTTGAGTTGGTCTGCTTAAAAGAAAGGGGCCAAACTGGGGCAGAGATTCTGTCAGCTCTGCAGGGGCAGACTCAGAGGGGGTTGACACCACACCAGCTTCAGCCAGGAATGGTGGTTTGCGACAATGGCACCAACCTCCTCTCCACATTCTGACAGGGACACTTGACCCATGTTCTTTGGCTGACGTCCTTAATTTGGTGGTGCAGCAGTTCTTGTGCAGGTACCCAGGCTTAGAGGATCACCTGAGGCAGGCCAGGAAAGTTTGTGGGCATTTCCGTCGGTCATATAATGCCAGTGCTCGGCTGGCTGACCTTCAAAAGGAATGCAACCTGCCCAAGAAACGCCTCATTGGTGACATGCCCACCAGGTGGAACTCAACGTTGGCAATGCTGCAGTGGCTGCACATGCAGCAGAGGGCCATCAATGAGTACCTGTGTGAGTATGGCACCAGGACAGGGTCAGGGGAGCTTGGCTTTTTTTCACCACGCCAGTGACTACTGATCAAGGATGCATGCACTGTCCTGTCACCATTTGAGGAGGCCACGAGGATGGTGAGCAGTGACAGTGCATGCATCAGTGATACTGTCCCTCTTGTCTTGCTGTTGGAGCACACGCTTCGTGGAATAATGGACAGGGCACTTGAGGCAGAACAGAAGGAGGAAGAGAAGGACTTCCTTACCTCTCAAGGCCCCCTTTATCCAGACAGTATTCCTGCGGGCCCGCCGATCACACTGGAAGAGGAGGAGGAGGATGAGGATTGTGTCAGCATGGAGGTGGAGCCTAGCACTCAGCATCAGCAGCAGTCTTCAAGGGATCGTTCAGTCCCCAGAAACCCATGGACTTGTATGTGGCTGGGAGGAGGTGGCTGTGGATCATGTCATCCTTAGTGACCCAGAGGACTCCGGATCGAATGCCTCAGCAAACCTTCACTGCATGGCCTCCCTGATCCTGCAAAGCCTGCAAAAGGACCCTCGGATTTGTGGTATCAAGGAGAGGATCATTAATGGCTGGCAAACCTTCTTGATCCACGTTACAAAGGTAAGGTTGCGGAACTTATCCAGCCTTCGAAGAGGGAGCAAAGGATGAAACATCTTCAGGAGGCCTTGCAGAAAGGTTTGTGCAATGTGTTTCCAGAGCCTGAAATGTTACAATTTCCTGGTCCTCCTGGACAACGTGTTGCTGAGGCTTCGGTCAGTCACAGAAGGAGCGGTGGAGAAGGTGGCCGTCTGACCGATGCGTTCAGACAATTCTTTAGTCTGCAGCCCCAAGGTCTGATCGGTTCCAGCAACCATCGCCAGCGTCTGATTTACATGGTTCAGGAATACCTAAGGGCAAGATCAGACTTGGAGACCTTTCCAACTGAAAATCCACTGAGTTACTGGGTCTTGAGGATGGATCACGGGCCAGAGCTTGCACAATATGCAATTGAGCTACTGGCCTGTCCTGCATCCAGCGTTCTTTTCGAACGCACATTCAGTGCTGCTGGAGGCTTTGTAACCGATAACAGAGTGAGCCTGTCCACAGACTCAGTTGATCGGCTCACCTTCATAAACATGAATCCGTCTTGGATCACCAACTACCAAGCACCTGATGCTGATGTAACCGATTAATTTTTCTATGAATGTGAGATCCCTTGAAGACTGCCTATGCTGAGTGACTATCCTGTTATGCTGAGTGACTATCCTATTCCTCCCCAATGTTCATGTTGATAGCTTCTAAGAACATTTTTGTTTCAGGGCACCACCACCAGTGCCTAAGGCCCAATTTTTCTGACCCTGTTTAACAGGGGCTTATAATTATAATTTTTGCTGTAATATTTCGCAGCAGGGCTTGTTCTTGCGCTCAACTAGAGTATCTGTGAGGGGTTGCAGTGTTGTGGCACCACCACCAGTGCCTAAGGCCCAATTTTTCTGCCCATGTTTAACAGGACGTGTAATTACAATTTTTGATCAAATATTTAACAGCAGGGCTCGTTCTTGCGCTCAACTAGAGTATCTGTGAGGGGTTGCAGTGTTGTGGCACCACCACCAGTGCCTAAGGCCCAATTTTTCTGCCAATGTTTAACAGGGGCGTGTAATTACAATTTTTGATCAAATATTTAACAGCAGGGCTCATTCCTCCGCTCAACTAGAGTATCTGTAAGTGGTTGCAGTGTTGTGGCGCCACCACCAGTGCCCAAGGCCCAATTTTTCTGCCCCTGTTTAACAGGGGCATGTAGTTACAATATTTGCTCTAATATTTCACAGCAGGGCCCGTCCCTGCGCTCAACAAGAGCATCTGTGAAGCTTAACAGTGTTGTGCCACCATCACCACCGCCTAAGGACCAATTTTTCTGCCCCTGTTTAACAGGGGCGTGTAATTACAATTTTTGATCTAATATTTCACAGCAGGGCCCAGTCCTGCACTCACCAAGAGTAACTGTGAGGGCTTACAGTGTTGTGGCACCACCACCACACCACCAAAGGCTCAATTTTTCTGCCCCCGTTCAACAGGGGCATGTAATTGCAATTCTTGATATAATATTTCACAGCAGGGCCCGTTCCAGCGCCCACCAAGAGTTATGCCCTGTATACACGGTCGGACATTGATCGAACATTCTGACAACAAAATCCATGGATTTTTTCAGACGGATGTTCGCTCAAACTTGTCTTGCATACACACGGTCACACAAAGTTGTCGGAAAATCTAAACGCGGTGACGTAAAACACGTACATCGGGACTATAAACGGGGCAGTAGCCAATAGCTTTCGTCTCTTAATTTATTCTGAGCATGCGTGGCACTTTGTGCGTCGGATTTGTGTACACACGATCGGAATTTCCGACAGCGGATTTTGTTGTCGGAAAATTTTATAGCAAGCTCTCAAACTTTCTGTGTCGGAAATTCCGATGGAAAATGTGTGATGGAGCCCACAAACGGTTGGAATTTCCGACAACAAGGTCCTATCGCACATTTTCGGTCGGAAAATTCGACCGTGTGTACAGGGCATAACTGTGAGGGCTTACAGTGTTCTGGTACCACCAACACCTAAGGCCCAATTTTCTGCAGAGTATATAGGGCAGGCCGTATAGTATATACAGGCGGCCCCCTACTTTCAAACATCCGACTAACAAAAGACTCCTACTTACAAACGGAGGGAGACAACAGGAAGTGAGAGAAAATCTACCCCTAGGAAGGGAAATTCTCTGCTGTAATGCCGCGTACACACGGTCGGACTTTCCGGCATACTTGGATCCGGCGGACCAGAGTGTGCCGGACAATCCGCCCGTGTGTAGGCTCCGGCGGACTTTTCCGGCGGACTTTTTCCCAAAAGCCCGCCGGACCTAGATTTGAAACATGTTTTAAATCTTTCCGTCGGACTCGGTTTCGGGCGGAAAGTCCGCTCGTCTGTGTGCTGGTCCGACGGAAAGCCCGCTCGTGTGTATGCTGGTCCAACGGACCAGATACGACGCGAGGGCAGGGTATTGCATTTCGCGCTCGCTGCAATAGGAAAAACAAATTTTCCTATTGCGCCGAGCGCGGGGCATACCAGGCCCTTAGGTCTGGTATGGATTATAAGGGGAACCCCCCTACGCCGAAAAAACGGCATGGGGTCCCCCCTAGAATCCATACCAGACCCCGATCCGAGCACGCAGCCTGGCCAGTCAGAAAAGGGGGTGGGGACGAGCGAGCGCCCCCCCCCCCCTGAGCCGTACCAGGCCGCATGCCCTCAACATGGAGGGTGGGTGCTTTGGGGGAGGGGGGCGCCCTGCGGGGCCCCCCCACCCCAAAGCACCTTGTCCCCATGTTGATGAGGACAAGGGCCTCTTCCCGACAACCCTGGCCATTGGTTGTCGGGGTCTGCGGGCGGGGGGCTTATCGGAATCCGGGAGCCCCCTATAATAAGAGGGCCCCCAGATCCCAGCCCCCCCACCTATGTGAATGAGTATGGGGTACATGGTACCCCTATCCATTCACCCAGGGAAAAAGTGTAAATAATAAAACACTACACAGGTTTTTAAAATATTTTATTAAACAGCTCCGGGGGGATCTTCCTCCGGCTTCGGGGGTCTTCTTCCGGCTTCGGGGGTCCCTCTGGTTCATCTTCTCCCGGCGTCCGGTTGGTTCTTCTCCGCTCTCTTCTCCCGGTGTTCCAGTTCTTCGGCCGGCTCCTCCGCTGTGTTCAGGTAGCTCTCTTGCCAGCAGAGGTCCGGACTTCTGGGCTTCTGGGCTTCTTGTCTTCTTGTCTTCTTGTCTTCTCTTCTCCAGATGTTGAAACGACGCTCTCTCCGGCTGGACTGCTCTCTGAGGGCTGCGTTGTGACTTATATAGGCGGAGACCCCGCCCCCTTTTGATGTCACAGTCCCTGGGCATGCTGGGACTGTGACGTTTTAGGGGGCGTGGTCACTGGGTGATGTTGAGAGCGTCGTGTCAACATCTGGAGAAGAGAAGAGAAGACAAGAGAAGACAAGACAAGACAAGAAAAGAAGCCAAGACAAGAAGCCCAGAAGCCCAGAAGCCCAGAAGTCCGGACCTCCGCTGGCAAGAGAGCTACCTGAACACAGCGGAGGAGCCGGCCGAAGAACTGGAACACCGGGAGAAGAGAGCGGAGAAGAACCAACCGGACGCCGGGGCCCTGAAGCCGGAGGAAGAACCCCCCCGGAGCTGTTTAATAAAATATTTTAAAAACCTGTGTAGTGTTTTATTATTTACACTTTTTCCCTGGGTGAATGGGTAGGGGTACCATGTACCCCATACTCATTCACATAGGGTGGGGGGGCCAGGATCTGGGGGCCCTCTTATTATAGGGGGCTCCCGGATTCCAATAAGCCCCCCGCCCGCAGACCCCGACAACCAACGGCCAGGGTTGTCGGGAAGAGGCCCTTGTCCTCATCAACATGGGGACAAGGTGCTTTGGGGTGGGGGGGGCCCGCAGGGTGCCCCCCTACCCCAAAGCACCCACCCCCCATGTTGAGGGCATGCGGCCTGGTACAGCTCAGGAGGGGGGGAGCGCTCGCTCGTCCCCATCCCCTTTCCTGACCGGCCAGGCTGCGTGCTCGGATCGGGGACTGGTATGGATTTCAGGGGGGACCCCACGCCGTTTTTTCGGCGTAGGGGTTCCCCTTATAATCCATACCAGACCTAAGGGCCTGGTATGACCCGTGATGGGGCTCGCAAGGTGTCAATCTCGCCGATAAAAGCGGCAAGATTGACATCCTTTTCCAGTCCCGTCGTACCCGAGTCACGTTCAAAATGAGCAGACTTGTCCATGTGTGGGCAAGTCCGTTCATTCAGAAAGTCCGCCGTAACTCCGGCGAAAGTCCATCGGAAAGACGGGCGGACTTAGCCCGCCAGAAAGTCCGGTCGTGTGTGGGCAAGTCCGTCCGTTTTAAAGTCCGGCGCACCTGGCGGACAAAGTCCGTCAGAAAGTGTGCCGGACCAAGTAGG
Source organism: Lithobates septentrionalis (assembly GCA_037952835.1). NCBI lineage: Eukaryota > Metazoa > Chordata > Amphibia > Anura > Ranidae > Lithobates > Lithobates septentrionalis. Next base: position 11,271,428 of record JBBDGP010000374.1, on the reverse strand, counting down.
ATAGAAAGTCCGACCGTGTGTACGCGGGATAAGAGTTAATATGGCAAAAAGGTGTCCCACTGATGCTTTATCACCAATCCTTGCTTCCCTAATAACCCCAAATTTTCAAAATTCAATTCTCATTGGGACAGAAAGTGAGGTGAAATCTTCTGAACAGGAGCACAGACAGCAAAACAAATGTTACAGGGGTTATGATAACCCTTCCCTATGTTATCCAAAAAGCTTAAAAATTGATTTTTTTGGCTGAAGCTACACTTACAAAATGTACCTGTTCCAAATTACAAACAGATTCAACAAACCTACAAACCTCTTGTTTGGACCACCTGTATACTGCTGTTCAGAGTATATAGGGCCTGTGGGCCCCACGCCTTTTCAAATTTGGGCGCGGGGTTCTCCATAATATCCATACAAGACCCAAAGGGCCTGGTAATGGGCTGGGGGGGTACCCATGCCATTTTTCTCAATGATTTTCATCCATATAGCCGGGACCCGACATTACATTACAGCCGCAAGCAGTTTTAAATTACTTTTATTCCTTTAGAAATGTCATTTTGTGCAGGGACTGTTCTAAACACAGGAAACATGCACCACTTTACAGGCATACTATAGTCACCCTCCAGGTACGATATTTAAAGGAATATTTCACTCTTATTTTTTCACTTTAAGCATTATTAAAATCACTGCTCCTGAAAAAAACGGCCTTTTTTTAAACTTTTTTTTGCATTGATACATGTCCCCTGGAGCAGGACCCGGGTCCCCAAACACTTTTTAGGACAATAACTTGCATATTAGCCTTTAAAATTTGCATTTTTGATTTTTCACGTTCGGGTCTCATAGACTTTCATCGCGTTCGAATGTTCGCGCTAACTTTCAGTCCGTTCGCATGTTCTGGATGCGAACCGAACCGGGGGGTGTTCGGCTCATCCCTACTGATCACACAGATTATAAGGACTCTGCTCCTAAATACTACACAGGTGGTGCCATCATACTTCAGTAGCTGCAGAGAGTGAAAAGAATAGCGCTACACCAGCATTTGGCATCCATGAAAAGATGTCTGCTACTCCACCTCTCTACCTCCCTGATGCGATAGTGAATTTTTCTGCTAACAGCTTGCACCACTGGTCATTTCCCCAAAATGTCATCACCACATCTGCCTTGAACCTGGAGACAGACCTTTCTTTTCTTCTCCACAGAGCCTCTGTCATGCTGGAATGTGTAGATCCATTTCTAATTTGTAATACATGCTTAGTCTGTGTGGGAACTATATCTCCCACAAGTCATAGTTGTACCCAAAAGGCTCTATTTTTCCCACAATCCACAGCAGCTCAGTTTCCTCTACCTCTCTGTGATCCTGGGTAGTGGACTTTCCTCCAGCTAAAGAGGGGAGAAAGAGCAGCACCGCTCTAAGCGTAATAAATAAGTTAAAAGAGAGCTTTAATATGCTTAAAATACACTCACATTCTGGCAGTGTTAATCAGGCATTTGGGTAAAAGTTTGTTCTCTCAGCTGTGCTGGATGTTCCCTTGGTTTTCTGGCTGGGCAGCAGTGATGAAACAGTCCCCGGCTGCTGCAGTGGCGTCCGTAGCTCCGAGGTTGAAGGTATCACAAACAGGCACGTCAGCAGGAATTCGCCAGATGCTGGAGAAGCAGTGGGCGTTGCTTGAGTGCTCGCATTCGGAGCATGAGTGCTCCTTCATCAGGCAGCCCCTGCCTGATGAAGGAGCACGCATGTTCTGAATGCGAGATATGGTTACTAGCTCGAGATATGGTTACTAGCTCGTGACTAGGGATGAGCTTCGCGTTTGAGTCAAACCCATGTTCGACTCGAACATTGGCTGTTCGATCGTTCGCCGAATTGCGAACTTTATGGGCCATTTGCACCAAATTCGTGTGGCATGGCACGGCACATAATTCACTGCGGCATCGCAGTGCATTGCTGGCTGATGATTGGCCAAGCATGCACTATGACCCGCATGCTTGGCCAATCACAGCACCATCGGTAGAGAGAGCTGTAATTGGCCAAAGCCAGGGTGGCTTTGGCCAAATATGGCTCAGGGGGTTTAGAACACGCCCCACACTATATAAGGCCGCCTGCACGGCGGCCCTGTGTAGTGTGTTCCGGCATGCTGAGAGATAGAGAGAGAGACAGTGTCATTTCATTTGAGTTAGCTAGATTAGGCAGGACAGTCAGAGAGTTAGCTGCACTTACAGTGTATTGTGTATATATATGCATCCCAGGTGTTGCATATATATATATATATACACTGTATTCAGTTTAGCTAGATCCGTTCCTGTTATCATCCTACTGACAGGCAGGCTTGTCTTGTTACAGTATTTACAGCTACCTAAAGAAAATTGCTGGTGTTCTTTTGATCCTATTAGTACCACAGTCAGGCAGCTAGATTATTTACAGTTAGTGTAGTGCGTCCTCCTCACAGTGTTCAGTTAAAGCTACAAGTTAGTTTAGTGTGACCTCTGCCCAGTGTTCAGCTAAAACTACAAGTTAGTGTAGTGCACAGTGTTCAGCTAAAGCTACAAGTTAGTGTAGTGCGTCCTGCTCACAGTGTTCAGCTAAAACTACAAGTTAGTGTAGCGCGACCTCTGCACAGTGTTCAGCTAAAGCTACAAGTTAGTGTAGTGAGACCTCTGCACAGTGTTCAGCTAAAGCTACAAGTTAGTGTAGTGCGTCCTGCTCACAGTGTTTAGCTACAACTACAAGTTAGTGTAGTGCGACCTCTGCACAGTGTTCAGCTAAAGCTACAAGTTAGTGTAGTGAGACCTCTGCACAGTGTTCAGATAAAGCTACAAGTTAGTGTAGTGTGTCCTGCTCACAGTGTTCAGCTAAAACTACAAGTTAGTGTAGTGCGTCCTCCTCACAGTGTTCAGCTAAAGCTACAAGTTGGTGTAGTGTGTCCTACTCACAGTGTTCAGCGAAAACTACAAGTTAGTGTAGTGCGACCTCTGCACAGTGTTCAGCTATAGCTACAAGTTAGTGTAGTGCATCCTCCTCACAGTGTTCAGCTAAAACTACAAGTTAGTGTAATGAGACCTCTGCACAGTGTTCAGCTAAAGCTACAAGTTAGTGTAGTGCGTCCTCCTTACAGTGTTCAGCTAAAGCTACAAGTTAGTTTAGTGTGACCTCTGCACAGTGTTCAGATAAAGCTACAAGTTAGGGTAGTGCGTCCTCCTCACAGTGTTCAGCTAAAACTACAAGTTAGTGTAGTGTGACCTCTGCACAGTGTTCAGCTAAAGCTACAAGTTAGTGTAGTGAGACCTCTGCACAGTGTTCAGCTAAAGCTACAAGTGAGTGTAGTGCGTCCTGCTCACAGTGTTCAGCTAAAACTACAAGTTAGTGTAGTGCAACCTCTGCACAGTGTTCAGCTAAAGCTACAAGTTAGTGTAGTGCATCCTCCTCACAGTGTTCAGCTAAAACTACAAGTTAGTGTAGTGTGACCTCTGCACAGTGTTCAGCTAAAGCTACAAGTTAGTGTAGTGCGTCCTGCTCACAGTGTTCAGCTAAAACTACAAGTTAGTGTAGTGCGACCTCTGCACAGTGTTCAGCTAAAACTACAAGTTAGTGTAGTGAGACCTCTGCACAGTGTTCAGCTAAAGCTACAAGTTAGTGTAGTGCGTCCTGCTCACAGTGTTCAGCTAATACTACAAGTTAGTGTATTGCATCCTCCTCACAGTGTTCAGCTAAAGCTACAAGTTGGTGTAGTTTGTCCTCCTCACAGTGTTCAGCGAAAACTACAAGTTAGTTTAGTGCGACCTCTGCACAGTGTTCAGCTAAAGCTACAAGTTAGTGTAGTGCGTCCTCCTCACAGTGTTCAGCTAAAACTACAAGTTAGTGTAGTGAGACCTCTGCACAGTGTTCAGCTAAAGCTACAAGTTAGTGTAGTGTGTCCTCCTCACAGTGTTCAGCTAAAGCTACAAGTTAGTTTAGTGTGACCTCTGCACCGTGTTCAGCTAAAGCTACAAGTTAGGGTAGTGCGTCCTCCTCACAGTGTTCAGCTAAAACTACAAGTTAGTGTAGTGCGACCTCTGCACAGTGTTCAGCTAAAGCTACAAGTTAGTGTAGTGCGACCTCTGCACAGTGTTCAGCTAAAGCTACAAGTTAGTGTAGTGCGTCCTGCTCACAGTGTTCAGCTAAAACTACAAGTTAGTGTAGTGCGACCTCTGCACAGTGTTCAGCTAAAGCTACAAGTTAGTGTAGAGAGACCTCTGCACAGTGTTCAGCTAAAACTACAAGTTAGTGTAGTGCGTCCTCCTCACAGTGTTCAGCTAAACCTACAAGTTATTTTTTTGCGAGCTCTGCACAGTGTTCAGCTAAAGCTACCTGTAGAAGGTTGGTGGTGTTTTCCTGATCCTATCACTACCGCAGGCAGCTAAATAAGCTACAAGTTATTTTTTTGGCGAGCTCTGCACAGTGTTCACCTAAAGATACCTGTCGAAGGTTGGTGGTGTTTTCCTGATCCTATCACTACCGCAGACAGCTAAATAAGCTACAAGTTAGTGTAGTGCGAGCTCTGCACAGTGTTCACCTAAAGCTACCTGTAGAAGGTTGGTGGTGTTTTCCTGATCCTATCACTACCGCAGGCAGCTAAATAAGCTACAAGTTATTTTTTGGCGAGCTCTGCACAGAGTTCACCTAAAGCTACCTGTAGGAGGTTGGTGGTGTTTTCCTGATCCTATCACTACCGCAGGCAGCTAAATATGCTACAAGTTAGTTTTTTGCGAGCTCTGCACAGTGTTCAGCTAAAGCTACCTGTAGAAGGTTGGTGGTGTTCTCATACTACAGGCAGGCAGTTGATTTTGCTAGCTGCAGTATCAGTATATATATATATATATATATCCCAGCTTAGTGCAGCTACAGGCCATTAGTATGTCTGGAAGGCCAACAAGGAGAGGCAGACAGTCACAAGCCAATAAAATAGGGCAAGCAGGCTCTGTGTCTAGAGGCAACAGTGCTGGTCGTGGAGACAGTGCATCCTCATCAGCACATGGCCGTGGGACACGCTTGGCCTTTTTTTCAGCAGCTGGCCGCGTTGAGCTGCAACATGCGGAAGACTTGGTCGAGTGGATGACCAAGCCGTCCTCATCCTCCTCATCCTCTCTCACCCATGCTCAGGGTACTTTGTCTGGCAAAGCAGCAGCCTCTTCCCTCGGCTCAATGTCATCAGTGACTCCTTCCCTAGCCCCACCATGTCCTCCTGAGGAGTCCCTCGAACTGTTTGACCACAGTGTTGGGTACATGCTCCAGGAGGATGCCCAGCGTTTGGAAGGCTCTGATGATGATACTGAGTTAGATGAAGGCAGTAACATGAGCACGGACAGAGGGGGTGCCCATGAAGGACAGCAATCTGGCAGTCATGCTCCCCCTGCTGCAGCATACTGCCAGGTTTGCTCCAGTGATGAGGAGGGAGGGGATGATGAGGTCTCTGACTCAACGTGGGTGCCTGATAGGAGAGGGGAGGAGGAGGAGGAGGCGGCACATCACCAACGAGGCAGGATGCCCTCCAGGGGCCAGCCTAAGGGCAGCACACTGACTGCATCACACCCCAAAGCTCCGCATGTGCAGGGCGCTGCAGTCTCTGCGCATTATTCAAAAAGTTCTTTGGTGTGGGCCTTTTTTGAGACGAGTGCATCAGATCGCACCGCTGCTATTTGCAACATATGTCTCAAGCGTATCTCGTCTGGCCAAAACATCTCCCGCTTGGGCACCACATGCTTGACCAGACATATGTTGACCTGCCATGCAGTTCGTTGGCAAGCGTATTTAAAAGACCCACACCAAAGAACAAAGAGGACCTCTCCTTGCTCCTCATCAGCTGAGATCTCCAACCCCACTACACCTTCAGTCTTCTCTGAGACCCGCACTGAGAGGAATGAAGGTGTAGAATTAGGTGTGTCATAGCCAAGTACTTGTGGGCAATCTGCTTTCGGTACACCGACGTCAGATTGTACCAGGCAAATTTCCCTGCCCCAGCTGCTGCACCGCTGAAAGAAGTTCACTCCCAGCCATCCACATGCCCAGCGGTTGAATGCTAGCTTGGCAAAATTGCTAGCACTTCAACTGCTGCCTTTTCAGTTGGTAGACTCTGCCCCCTTCCGTGAGTTTGTGGAATGTGCGGTTCTTCAGTGGCAGGTACCCAAACGCCACTTTTTCTAACGGAAGGAGATTCCGGCTCTCTACCGGCATGTGGAAGGCAATGTCTTGGCCTTGCTGGACAGGGCGGTCAGCGGTAAGGTGCATATTACCGCTGACTCATGGTCCAGCAGGCATGGACAGGGACGTTACCTAAGTTTCACCGCGCATTGGGTGACTCTGCTGGCAGCTGGGAAGGATGCAGGACAAAGTGCAGTAGTGTTGGAGGTTGTTCTGCCACCACGCCTCCAAAATGCCACTACTAATGATTGTGACACACCTCTCTCCTCCACCCCCTCCTCTTCTTCTTCCTCCATGGCCTCTTCCTGTGCTTTGTCCTCGGAACCAGCGGTGCTCCGTAGCCGTTCAAGGGGCTACGCAAGTATGCAGGCCAAAAGATGCCATGCGGTGCTTGAGCTGGTGTGCTTGGGGGACAGGAGCCACACTGGGGCAGAGGTTCTGTCAGCTCTGCAGGGGCAGGTTCAGAGGTGGTTGATGCCATGCCAACTTAAGGCAGGAATGGTGGTTTGTGACAATGGCACCAACCTCCTCTCTGCCCTCCGACAGGGACAAATGACCCATGTGCCCTGTTTGGCTCACATCCATAACTTGGTGGTGCAGTGGTTCTTGGGCAGGTACCCGGGCTTACAAGATGTCCTGAGGCAGGCCAGGAAAGTCTGTGTGCATTTCCGCTGGTCATATAATGCCAGTGCTCGGCTGGCAGACCTCCAAAAGGAGTTTAACCTGCCCAAGAACCGCCTAATCTGTGACATGCCCACCAGGTGGAACTCAACGTTGGCCATGCTGCAGCGGCTGCACACGCAGCAGAGGGCCGTCAATGAGTACCTGTGCGGCTAGGGCACCAGGACAGGGTCAGTGGAGCTTGGTTTTTTCCCCACGCCAGTGGGCCATGATCAGGGATTCATGCACTGTCCTGTCACCATTTGAGGAGGCCACGAGGATGGTGAGCAGTGACAGTGCATGCATCAGTGACACTGTCCCTCTTGTCCACCTGTTGGAGCACACGCTGCCTGGAATAATGGACAGGGCCCTTGAGGCAGAACAGAGGCAGGAAGAGGAGGACTTCCTTAGCTCTCAAGGCCCCCTTCATCCAGACAGTGTTACTGCGTGCCCGCCGATCACACAGGAAGAGGACGAGGAGGAGAAGGAGGAGGATTGTGTCAGTATGGAGGTGGAGCCTGGCACTCAGCATCAGCAGCAGTCTTTAAGGGATCAGTCCCAAGAAACACATGGGCTTGTACGTGACTGGGAGGAGGTGGCTGCGGACCATGTCGTCCTTAGTGACCCAGAGGACTCCGGACCAAATGCCTCAGCAAACCTACACTGCATGGCCTCCCTGATCCTGCAAAGCCTGCGTAAGGATCCTCGTATTCGTGGTATCAAGGAGAAGGACCAATACTGGCTGGCAACCCTCCTTGATCCACGTTACAAGGGTAAGGTTGCGGACCTTATCTTGCCATCGCAGAGGGAGCAGAGGATGAAACATCTTCGGGAGGCCTTGCAGAAAATTCTGTGCAACACGTTCCCAGAGACTGGGAAGTTACAAACTCCTGTTTCTAGACAACGGGTTGCTGAGGCTTCGGTCAGTCAAAGAAGGAGCGGTGGAGAAGGTGGCCGTCTGACCGATGCGTTCAGACAATTTTTTGGTCCGCAGCCCCAAGGTATAATCGGTTCCAGCAACCATCGCCAGCGTCTGTTTTACATGGTGCAGGAATACCTAGGGGCAAGATCTGACTTGGACACCTTCCCCACCGAAAATCCTCTGTTACTGGGTCTTGAGGATGGATCACTGGCTAGAGCTTGCACAGTATGCAATTGAGCTACTGGCCTGTCCTGCATCCAGTGCTCTTTCGGAACGCACATTCAGTGCTGCTGGAGGCTTAATAACCGATCACAGGGTGCGTCTATCCACCGACTCGGTCGATTGACTGACCTTCATAAAAATGAATCAGTCTTGGATCACCACCAGCTACCAAGCACCTGATGCTGATGTAACCAAATAATTTTTTTGAAATCTCAGATCCCTTTAAAGACTGCCTATGCTGATGCTGAGTGACTATCCTGAGTAATTATCCTCTTCCTCCTCAATGATCACGCTGATAGCTTGTAAGAACATTTTTGGTTCTGGGCGCCACCACCAGTGCCTAAGGCCCAATTTTTCAGCCCCTGTTTAACAGGGGCGTGTAATTACAATTTTTGATGCAATACTTTGCAGCAGGGCTCGTTTCTGCTTTCCAACTAGAGTATCTGTGAGGGGTTGCAGTGTTGTGGCACCAGCACTATTGCCTAAGACCCAATTTTTCAGCCCTTGTTTAACAGGGGCCTGTAATTACAATTTTTGATGCAATACTTTGCAGCAGGGCTCATTCCTGCGTTCCAACTAGAGTATCTGTGAGGGGTTGCAGTGTTGTGGCACCAGCACCAGTGCCTAAGGCCCAATTTTTCAGCCCTTGTTTAACAGGGGCATGTAATTACAATTTTTGATGCAATACTTTGCAGCAGGGCTCGTTCCTGCGTTCCAACTAGAGTATCTCTGAGGGGTTGCAGTGTTGTGGCACCAGCACTATTGCCTAAGACCCAATTTTTCAGCCCTTGTTTAACAGGGGCCTGTAATTACAATTTTTGATGCAATACTTTGCAGCAGGGCTCATTCCTGCGTTCCAACTAGAGTATCTGTGAGGGGTTGCAGTGTTGTGGCACCAGCACCAGTGCCTAAGGCCCAATTTTTCAGCCCCTGTTCAACAGGGGCATGTAATTACAATTCTTGATCTAATATTTCACAGCAGGGCCCGTTTCTGCACCCACCAAGAGCGAGTGAGGACTTACAGTGTTGTGGCACTAGCACCAGCACCACCAAAAGGCTCAATTTTTCTGCTCCTGTTCAACAGGGGCATGTAATTACAATTCTTGATCTAATATTTCACAGCAGGGCCCTGTGAGGGCTTACAGTGTTGTGGCCACAACAACACCTAATGCCCAAATTTCTGCTGAGTATATAGGGCAGGACCCTACTTTCAAACATCAAAATTACAAACGACTCCTACTTGCAAACGGAAGGAGACAACAGGAAGTGAGATGAATTCTACCCCTAGGAAGGGAAATTATCTCCTGTAAGAGTTAATATGGGAAAAACGTTTCTCCTTTCCACTGATGCTTTATCATCAATCCTTGTTTCACAAAAAACCCCAAATTTTCAAAAAATATTTGTCATTGGGACAAAAAATTAGGTGAAATCTTCTGAAGAGGAGCACAGGCAGCAAAACAAATGTCACAGGGGTGATAACCCTTCCCTATGTTTTCCAAAAAGCTTAAAATTGATTTTTTGGCTGGAGCTAAAGACGTTAAAAATGTACCAGTTCAAAATTACAAACAGATTCTACTTAACAACAAACCTACAGTCCCTGTCTTGTTTGCACCGCATGTATACTGCTGTTCAGAGTATATAGGGCCTGGTGGCCCCATGCCTTTCCTTTTTTTAATTTAGGTGCGGGGTTCCCCTTAATATCCATACAAGACCCAAAGGGCCTGGTAATGGACTGGGGGGTGCCCATGCTGTTTGTCTCACTGATTTTCATCCATATTGCCAGGACCCGACATTACATTAAAGCCGCAAGCAGTTTTAAATGACTTTTTCCCTTTTGTGCAGGGACTGTTCTAAGCACGGGAAACACGCGCCACTTTACAGGCATACTATAGACACCCCCCAGGTACGATATTTAAAGGAATATTTCACTTTTTTTTAACTTTAACCACTTCCCTACCCGCCCATAGTCATATGACGTCCACAGATGGGATCTCCCATCCTGGGTGGGCGTCATATGACGTCCTGGGATTCCCGGCCGCCTAGGGGGCGCGCGCGCGTGCGCCCGCCGCGTTCCTCGGGACCCGGTGCGTGTGCCCGGCGGCCGCGATGTCCGCAGGGCACCCGCGATTGCCCGTTAACCGGGCCGGCATGTGGATCTGTGTGTGTAAACACACAGATCCACAGCCTGTCAGCTCTGAGGAGAGCGATCTGTGTTCCCAGAACGGAGGAACACTGATCGGTCTCCTCCCCTTGAGCGTCCCCTCCCCCTTCAGTTAGTAATCACTCCCTAGGATACATATTAACCCCTCCCCGCCCCCTAGTGGTTAACCCCTTCACTGCCTGTCACATTTACACAGTAATCAATGCAATTGTATAGCATTGATCGCTGTATAAATGTGAACGGTCCCAAAAATGTGTCAAAAGTGGCCGATGTGTCCGCCATAATGTCGCAGTCATGAAAAAAATCGCGATCGCCGCTAAAAAAATAAATACATTTTTTTTTTTAAAAATGCCATAAATCTATCCCCTATTTTGTAGACGCTATAACTTTTGCGCAAACCAATAAATATACGCTTATTGCGATTTTTTTTTACCAAAAATATGTAGAAGAATACGTATCGGCCGAAACTGAGGAAAAAATTAGTTTTTTAAAAAAAAAATTGGGATATTTATTATAGCAAAAAGTAAAAAATATTGTGTTTTTTTTCAAAATTGTCGCTCTTCTTTTGTTTATAGCGCAAAAAATAAAAAACGCAGAGGCGATCAAATACCACCAAAAGAAAGCTCTATTTGTGGGGAAAAAAGGACGTCAATTTTTTTTGGGTACAACGTCGCACGACCGCGCAATTGACGTTTAAAGTGTGACAGCGCTGAAAACTAAAATTTGGCCTGGGAAGGAAGGGGGTGAAATTGCCCTGTATTGAACCGGTTAAGCATCATTAAATTTACTGCTCCCGAAAAAACTGACGTTTTTAAAAGTTTTTTTTGCATTGATACATGTCCCCTGGGGCAGGACCCGGGTCCCCAAACCCTTTTAGGACAATACCATGCAAATTAGCCTTTAAAATGAGCACTTTTGATTTTGAACGTTCGAGTCCCATTGACGTCAATGGGGTTCTAACGTTCGTGCGAATTTTCGGTCCGTTCGCAGGTTCTGGTGCGAACCGAACTGGGGGGGTGTTCAGCTCATCCCTACTCGTGACACACTCTGAATCCTAGTTGAGATCAAAATTGTCATTATATTATCTGGATGTTCCACGCCCAGGAGGCTCGGGGGGCAGACATCACTGGGGACAGGTCTTTCCCTGTGAGCTCTCCTGAGCTGCGAACATCCCTTACAGCGTGACCTTCTCGGATCTCCACTAATCTTTACTCTCAATCGTTATTTCTTTTTCTATCTCTCTCTCTCACTCTCCTCATATTGTTACTTTTTCAGGCACCAGGTAGGCTCCATGGGCAGATGTCTTAGAAGAGTTGTACTTTCCTTAATTGGTCTACAGGGGTTCCTGACTGGATTCATCTGTTGGAAGGTAGGTCTCCGTTCAGTGACGCATTTTTTCTCCCCTCTGATCCATGACACTACATAAAGTGAATTCTTCATTTATTCAAGTATCTTCCGATAGTGTACAGGGCTTGAATTCTCCACTGAAGCGCCGAAAATATTTCCAAAATGCTTCATCCCTGCAGATGGAGGTGCTTCTCCTTCAGGAAACTCACTTCCCCAGGTCATAGAATTCCTTGTTGTCCACACTAGATTCCCTCAATTTTTTTAGCGAACACAGAAGACAAAACTAAAGGGGTGGGCATCTTCCTGTCCAAAACTGTCACCTTTTCTCCCCAGGAGGTAATCAAGGATCTTGAGGGCAGATATATCCTTCTCTCCGGTTCAGTGAATGGAACCCTATATACATTTATCTCATACTATGCACCTAATCAAGATCAGGCTAGGTTTTTTAACTCTATGCTAGAAGCCCTCTCTCCTCATTTTGTGGGTATAATAGTCATAGGGGGGGTGACTCGAATGTCGCATTGGACCAAATGCTAGATAAGTCCGAAAAAGGCCATTCCAGGATGCTCCGGCCCCCTAAACAAAGTCTAAAGATAGCCAAAACCCTCCACACCCATGGCTTAGTGGATATTTGGAGAGAACTTAATCCAACAACTAAGGACTATACCCATTTTGCAGCCCCTCACCAAACCCTTGCGAGGATTGACCATATTTTTATGGCGGCTTCAGCCATCCCCCAGGCCTCTAAAGCATTCATTAGGACTCACCATTGTCTGATCACTCGATAGTTATGCTTTACCTCATGAGACCATCTGAATCAAATGGCACATTTCGTTGGCGATTGAATGAATTGCTGCTCAGTGATCCGGTTCAATGTACGATACTGGATAAAGAAATTAAAGAATATTTTCGGGTCAATGACAATGGGGAGGTCCCTTCTAAAACACTCTGGGGCACCCATAAAGCGGTGCTACTGGGCAAGATAATTCAAATCTCCACCAGTCGCCCTAAACTTAGCTCTAACTACCCAAGCGGAAAAAAACCTTAGGTGGTCCAATGCTCGTTTTTATCTTCAAAAGTATAAGGTGGGGCCCGGACTAGCTTCTAAAATGACACCCAAGCCTCGAACATTCTCCTTTCTCAAGGTTCGTGACTACACAGGTACGTTTGTGCAAAATCCGCATCGGATCATGACAGAATTTCATGATTTTTATGCAGACTTATACAAGTCAAGGGAGATACCCAGACCCCGTGCCTTCACTGACTTCCTAGATGAAATCCCTCTACCTAAATTGAAACAGGACCATAGCACACTTCTGGAAAAACCAATCATGGAATTAGAAGTGCTAGGGGTAATTAAGAATCTCAAGAGGGGCTCAGCCCCAGGCCAAGATGGGTTCTCCACCTGCTTTTATAGAACCTTTGCGTCTATTCTAGCCCCCCATTTGACTCGATTCTACAACGCTCTTCTACACTGGACAGCGCCGCTAACCTGGCTTACGTGTCTGTCATTCCTAGCTCTGAAGTGGGCAATTATAGACCCATTTAATTGATCAATAATGATGTCAAATTATTAACCAAAATTATGGCCAATAGACTCTCAGAATTTATAGGTGGCTACATTCACAAGGACCAGGTAGGCTTTATGCCAAGGAGGCAGGGTCAGATTCGCAGAGCTATAGATGTCATCTCTCTTTTGAAGTCAAAATGGGATGGGGCCCCAACCAGGAAGGATTCCTATTGTCTGTGGATCTACAAAAAGCATTTGATACTGTTGAGTGGCCTTATCTGTTTGAAGTGTTACGAAGATGGGGGTTTGGCCCTCATTTCATACAGTTATGAAGGAATTTGTACTCAAACCCGAGCGCCCAAGTTAAGCTCCAAGGCCACTACTCAAACCCTTTCTCGATACACAGAGGCCAATTATATGATGCCAATTACCCACCATGTATAAAAAACTGAAGGAGTACCTATCTAGTTGGGGACGGGGGAATCTATCATGGTTGGGCAGGGTAAATGCTGTAAAAATTACCCTCTTATCTAGGATTTTATACTTATTCCAATCCCTACCCATCCCGATTCTGAGATCACCTCTGCAAAAATTCCAATCCAAGATAATACGTTTCATCTGGGGCAATAAGGGATATCGCTGCCCTAAAAGTGTGCTTCTTAGAAGATATATCCAAGGAGGACTAGGTTTTCCGGACATATGGAGGTATTATCAAGCTGCTCAATTAACACAGTTCTCGATCGTATACTCACAGGGTAGTAGACCGGATTGGGTCAAAATGGAGAGACAAGCTGTTCCATTACATACTATAGATTACCCAGCTTGGGTCCCCCCTAAAAAAAGACCCCCATAATGGCTCACACCTTATCCTCCTATCTAATTTCTGAGCTTCACCCCTTAGCGCAGATCTTCCACAACCCCAGTTTTCCCCTAGGCCAAAATATTAGGGCATTTCAGGGTTGGACAAACAAGGGCTTATCCCAAATTGGTCACTTTCTTTCCTCTATGGGTCCCCTCACGGAAAGATTCCATCTGTATCATATCCAACATTTTATCTTATCTTTATGGATCTCCAAACCCGAACCTCTGAATATAACTGCATACGAAAAATGGTGCTCTGGATGCATGGATCAGAGGGGAGGAATATCTATGATTTATACCTCACTGACAGAGAATCCCGAGAAACCACCTTCTGCACTGAGCTGGGAACTGGATCTTAAGGTCACTTAGCATGTGGTACTCAAAGTTCCAGAAGTCCTTTAAGGACATAACTAATGTCTCTCTTATAGAGGCAAGTACCAAAATACTCACACAATGCTATATTGTACCTTTACGTATAGCCAAGATTTTTCCAGGCATGTCCCCACTATGCTTTAGAGGATGTGGGATGAGGGGATCTTTATTCCACATATGGTGGGAGTGTCCTCATATTCGGGGCTTCTGGAACAGGATCTTTTCTGTGTTACGCAAAGTGACCGGTATGTCTGTGCCAAAAACACCTGATATTGCATTACTGAACGGATGCCCAGTAGGATGTCCTAAGTCTCTCTGATTCTCATTCATTTCATATTTCAGTTCACTAAAATCACGATAGCCGAGCATGGAAACAGCCTACAGTGTCCTTTGCTGCTGCTAAAAGGAAAATATCCTGGGTAATGGTTTAGGAAAAGATGGTCAGTATCCTCCAGTCCACTGCAGATAAACACGACATGGTATGGGAACCGTAGAAGACCTATATACAACAACCCCCACAGCCCCTATAGCAGAATACAACAAATCTAGTTCTATGTAGCTCTCTAATGCCTTCATATCCTCTCATATTCACTCTTTCCTTTGTCCTTCCTCCTTCTCTACTCTACTCTGTATATCCTGGTACTCCACTTACATGGTTTGGTATATAAATACCAGGGGATTGTCTGTTACAGACGCTACAACAACCTTAATTCAGGCAAAATTTGGACTTTGGATTTTAAGGTCAACACATACAGATGTTATGTTTATTGATAACAAACACCATCTTTTCTTCTTCCTTTTCTACACTCCGTTACTCACAGAGAATTCCCATATTACGGGGTTTGTTTATATACCATATACAGCTCGATATACTCTGTGTTTATTGAAAGTTTCTTAATCTTTGGTAGCAATGCCCCCCCCCCCTTGACACAGTATGCTTCCAGTTTGGGTGTCTGGGTGAGGGAGACAAGATTCAGATGGTAAGATAATTACCACGAAATCGACATTATTGTCTCAACACTCAGTGATGTATGCCTTCATAAGTTAACAATATAATTGTATCGCAGACAATTTCATTGTTATCTCATAATTTTTGCTCATGTTTTCTTTTTTGAAAAATCTCAATAAAAATATTGAAATATAAAGTACCACAAAAAAAATGGTGTGGATGTCCCCCTCAGTTCACGCCAGAACTTGCGAACTGACAAAAAACATGTGCGAACATGCGAGCAGATGGAGCCCAGAGCCACATTCCAGTGTGAACAATGTGTCCGGGTGTCAGGTGGACTGAGACCCGGACACATGATTCAAAACCAGGATTGTCTGGGTGAACACCTTACAGGTGCCAACCCTAACCGTAGATCTGTACGTCAATAGTTACATAATATTTCTCATTAGCTATCCTGGCCCATACTACCTTCCTGGATAGGAATAGTGCATGATAGAGAATGTTATATTGCAACAGTCTCTTAGGGGGCAGACAATCCATTCAACAGGCTCAGACTGATATACCTATAAGCTGATGCAAGTGCAGTAATATTAGGCTCCATTCTCACAGGCGTTTAGCCATGGTGTGAATCCCAGTGGCAAGAATCCACTGATTACTGCTGCTGTGTTTGACAGCTGTGGGTGAATAGCTGCTGCCACCAAACCCGTACACCGCAATGGCAGGCTTTCAGTGGTTGCAGCTATTTGTGATTATTTGCACGGTCAAGGATCACCTGTGGTGATCTTCCCCGGATGTATTTTGGCCGTTCTGATCGTGGCTGGACGCACTTTGGCTGTGCTGATTGTGGCTGGATGCACTTTGGTTGTGCTGATTGTGACTGGATGCACTTGGGCTGTGCTGATCGTGGCTGGACGCACTTTGTCTGTGCTTATCATGGCTGGACGCACTTTCACTGTGCTGATCGTGGCTGGATGCACTTTGGCTGTGCTGATCGTGGCTGGATGCACTTTGGCTGCACTAATCGTGGCTGGACGCCCTTTGGCTGCACTTATTGTGGATGGACGCACTTCGGCTGTGGTGATTGCGGCTGGACGCCCATGCAAATGGAGTAATATTCAGCCATTATTATCCATTTCTGAAATCCAAAGCATCACACGGCATGCATACTCAGACACCTGCCATCTCAGGGTAATAGTGACATAAGGCTCATTGGAAGGAACCTAATATTTTTTCCCCAGCAGGTGAAAGTCGATGGTCCTTAAAAAAACATTTAATCACAAATATACACTACCGTTCAAAAGTTTGGGGTCACATTGAAATGTCCTTATTTTTGAAGGAAAAGCACTGTACTTTTAAATGAAGCTAACTTTAAACTAGTCCTAACTTTAAACAAATATACTCTATACATTGCTAATGTGGTAAATGACTATTCTAACTGCAAATGTCTAGTTTTTGGTGCAATATCTACATAGGTGTATAGAGGCCCATTTCCAGCAACTATCACTTCAGTGTTCTAATGGTACAATGTGTTTGCTCATTGGCTCAGAAGGCTAATTGATGATTAGCAAACCCTTGTGCAATCATGTTCACACATCTAAAAACAGTCTAGCTCCTTCCAGAAGCTACAAAACTGACCTTCCTGTGAGCAGATTGAGTTTCTGGAGCATCACATTTGTGGGGTCAATTAAACGCTCAAAATGGCCAGAAAAAGAGAACTTTCATCTGAAACTCGACAGTCTATTCTTGTTCTTAGAAATGAAGGCTATTCCATGCGAGAAATTGCAAAGAAATTGAAGATTTCCTACAACGGTGTGTACTACTCCCTTCAGAGGACAGCACAAACAGGCTCTAACCAGAGTAGAAAAAGAAGTGGGAGGCCGCGTTGCACAACTAAGCAAGAAGATAAGCACATTAGAGTCTCTAGTTTGAGAAACAGACGCCTCACAGGTCCCCAACTGGCATCTTCATTAAATAGTACCCGCAAAACACCAGTGTCAACATCTACAGTGAAGAGGCGGCTGCGGGATTTTGGGCTTCAGGGCAGAGTGGCAAAGAAAAAGCCATATCTGAGACTGGCCAATATAAGAAAAAGATTAAGATGGGCAAAAGAACACAGACATTGGACAGAGGAAGACTGGAAAAAAGTGTTGTGGACGGATGAATCCAAGTTTGAGGTGTTTGGATCACAAAGAAGAACGTTTGTGAGACGCAGAACAAATGAAAAGATGCTGGAAGAATGCCTGACGCCATTTGTTAAGCATGGTGGAGGTAATGTGATGGTCTGGGGTTGCTTTGGTGCTGGTAAGGTGGGAGCTTTGTACAGGGTAAAAGGGATTTTGAATAAGGAAGGCTATCACTCCATTTTGCAACGCCATGCCATACCCAGTGGACAGCGCTTGATTGGAGCCAATTTCATCCTACAACAGGACAATGACCCTAAACACACCTCCAAATTGTGCAAGAACTATTTACAGCAGAAGCAGGCAGCTGGTATTCTATCGGTAATGGAGTGGCCAGCACAGTCACCAGATCTGAACCCCATTGAGCTGTTGTGGGAGCAGCTTGACCGTATGGTACGCCAGAAGTGCCCATCCAACCAATCCAACTTGTGGGAGCTGCTTCTAGAAGCGTGGGGTGCAATTTCTCCAGCTTACCTCAATAAATTAACAGCTAGAATGCCAAAGGTGTGCAATGCTGTAATTGCTGCAAAAGGAGGATTCTTTGATGAAAGCAAAGTTTGATGTAAAAACAATGTTATTTCAAATACAAATCATTATTTCTAACCTTGTCAATGTCTTGACTCTATTTTCTATTCATTTCACAACGTATGGTGGTGAATAAGTGTGACTTTTCATGGAAAACACAAAATTGTTTGGGTGACCCCAAACTTTTGAACGGTAGTGTATATGCTGATATATAATTATGAAGAAGACAGATGCATTACATCTATAACAAAAGTAGACACCCCCCCCCCCCCCCAAAAAAAAATGCCTAAAGATATTGGGGGGTGAGGTTCTGCTTTAAATAACCTTATTCCTAAATAGAGTACTGTTATATTTTCAATAGTTAATGGATTAGTGTCCAGTGGTAAATATGAAGTCAAAGACAAAACCTGCTTTCTGAGGGAGCCCTCATGCTTCCCCTGTCCTCCAAGAGAAGGCAGAACAGCTCTCTCTTAAATCTCCCACCTCCATAGTCATACCAGCCTCGGCATGGGCGGCACCTGAGATCACACATTATGTCACCAGTGGGTTCCGCTCACCCCTATCTCCTCTTCTTCTTCTCTCTAGTAGTAAACTGTGTTACTCAGCGAGCGCCCATTCTGTACACTTTCCTCCCCTTCAGACAGATGGAGACATGGTGAACTGACAAGCTCCAAGCGCCCCCTCCTTCACAGGACCAAACAGCGCCCCCCTTGTCCCGGCCCTGCTTCTGTGTGACAAGCTGGAAAGAGGGCTGCAGGACTCCTCTTACCTGGGGCAAGCCGCGGAGAGACAGGAATCGGGAGCCAAAAGCAGGGGCGGAGCTGGGAGGGGGGCTGCAAATTATGTAATTGGTTGCTAGGATGCCGACAGTTCTAGCAACCAATGACTGCATTGAGGAGGGGGGAGCAGAGATTGCCGGCAAGCTCTTCTGCCAGGAATCCTCACTTGGTGCTGTGTGTGAGAGCACACATTGCACCAACTAAAGATATCACTACTGAGTGGACCCCAGTGCTGGAACTTGTTCTGGCACTGGGCCCAGGGACTCCAGCCCAGATCTGCAAGAATCCAAGGACTTACTTGAAATCTAGGGACGGTCTCACGGAATCCGGGATGGTCGTAAGATATGCAGTATGAATTATAGGGGAAATCCCACGCTGTTTTTTTTTTGTGTGTGATCCTCAGCTGCAATAAGGGTTTGGTATAGGTGAATTGAATCCCCGGCCGTTTGTTTAAAAACAGAATGAAGCAGCCAGAAGCTGTCATTTTGCTGGCAAATGAAACACTTTTTTCTTTGTAAATGTCAATGTAGTTGTAGTATGATGTTTTGCATTTTTAATATCTCATTTTAAACATTATTAAAATCTACACTGTGGCAAAACAGAGTTTTTAAGAATTAGTTTTTGCATTTGTACCTGTGCCCTGTGGCAGTTCCTAGCCCCCTATTCTATTTCTTTTACAGTCCCTTGCCTATTGTCCAGAACTGATTTTCAACATTTGACTGCCTTTGACTTCAATGGGGTTTGGATTCGGCAACCGAACTTTATTTGCCGAACCCTGCTTGAACCAAACCCAGATGTGTTCGGCTCATCACTAGGGATGGGCGAACGGTTCGGCCTGAGCATAAGGTCTGGCCGAACTTCCACTGTTCGAACGTTCGACAAACAGCCGAACAAACGGGTCATTCGACTGTTTGTTTGGCCCCCCCGAACCGACCACAATGCATTGTGGTGCTGAATAGTGCATTGCAAGCCCTGATTGGCTGAAGCAGTGAAAGCTTCAGCCAGTCAGGACACAGAGCACTGTCAGAGTCATGATTGGACACTGTCATCATGACTTTATCCAATCATGGCTCATTTCCTCCCCACAGTATAAAAGTATTCTTTCAATAGCAGCCATTTTCAGTGTGATTTTGGCATGGAGAGAGGTAGAACATATCGTTTTGTGCGTTACTGCCAGGTTTAACACCATGTACTTCTGTGTGCGTTACTGCCAGTTTAACGCCATATAGTGTGTGCATTACTGCCGGTTTAACTCCATATAGTTTTGTGTGCGCTACTGCCAGTTTAACGCCATATAGTTTTGTGTGCGTTACTGCCAGTTTAACGCCATGTAGTTTTGTGTGCATTACTGCCAGTTTAACGCCATATAGTTTTGTGTGCATTACTGACAGTTTAATGCCATATCATGTTGCGTGCCTTACTGCCAGTTAAACGCCTTATAGTTTCATGTGCGTTACTGCCAGTTTACCGCCGTATAGTTTTTTGTGCGTTACTGCCAGTTTAATGCCACATAGTTCTGTGTGCGTTACTGCCAGTTTAACGCCTTATAGTTTTGTGCGTTACTGCCAATTCAACGCCATTTACTTCTGTGTGCATTACTGCCAGTTTAATGCCATATAGTTCTGTGTGCGTTACTGTCAGTTTAACACCATTTACTTCTGTGTGCATTACTGCCAGCTTAACGCCATATAGTTCTGTGTGCGTTACTGCCAGTTTAACGCCATATCGTTTTGTGCATTACTGCCAGTTTAACGCCATTTACTTCTGTGTACGTTACTGCCAGTTTAACACCATATAGCGTGTGCGTTACTGCCAGTTTAACTCCATATAGTTCTGTGTGCGTTACTGCCAGTTTAACACCATATAGTTTTGTGTGCGTTACTGCTAGTTTAATGCCATATAGTTTTGTGTGCGTTACTGCCAGTTTAACGCCATTTACTTCTGTGTGCATTACTGCCAGTTACTGCCACAGCATTCAGAGGAGGTGGTGGACTGGCTTACTAAACCTTCCTCATCCTCCACATCCTCTGTCACGCAAGCAGAGACAAGTGTGCAGTCCCCTGCAGTTGCCAGAGTGGATAAACCTGCCTCCTTGTCCACATCTATTCCTGCCATAACCCCATCATCAGCCATTGAGGAGTGAGCTGAGTTATTTGACCACAGCGTCACTTGCTGCTTGATGATGCCCAGCCATTACTGGATTCAGATGTTGGTTCTGACATTGAGGGTGACAGGAACATGAGCCTAGAGAAAGGGAGAATCACTGGTAGACAAATTGGCATTCATGTTCCCCAAGCCGCAGCGTATTGCCAGGTTGTCTCCAGTGGTAATGATGAAGATGGAGGAGATGGAGATGATGATGATGAGGTCACTGATGCGACCTGTGTGCCAGATAGAGCAGAGGAGGAAACTGAAGGTGAGGCGGCACAACCCCAAGGAGGCCAACATCAAGAAAGAGTAGAGAGCAGCCACCCTATTCCATCACATTCTGCAGCTGTTATCTACTGGCCTACTCCCCAAAGCTCAGCTGCCTGGGCCTTTTTCAGCACATCTGCAGCAGATCGCACTGTTGCTATCTGCAAACTGTGTCTCAGGCACATCAAGCATGGCATAAACACCAACCATTTGGGTACCACATGCTTAACAAGGCATTTAACGTCCAACCACTTAGCCCATTGGCAAGAGCACCTAAAAGCCACACAAAAGGGGCACAGATCTGTCCCTCCTCCTCCTCCTTACCCACTTCCGTCTGCCCCTGCTATACCGAGTCATTACCTATCAGCAGCCTCCACTGACAGGGCTGATGGTATAGCACAGGGTGTCCCAGGTCCTAGTAGCACATCTGCCAGCAGCACACCACCAGCTGTAGACTGTAGCTGGCAAATTTCTCTGCCCCATCTGCTGCAGCGGAAAAAAAAATACAGTCCCTGCCACCCACATGCCCAGCATCTAAATACAAGCTTGTCAAAGCTGTTGCCTCTCCAACTTCTGCCTTTCAGCCTGGTGGATTCTGCTCCCTTCTGTGAATTCGCACAATGGCAGGTTCTCAGTCGCTACTACTTTTTACGTAAGGCCGTTCCATCTCTCTACATTCACGTGAAAGGGAATGTTCTGGCATCATTGGGCAAGGCAGTCAGCTGTAAAATCCACCTTACTGCTGACACGTGGTCCAGCAAGCTTTGACAGGGACGATATATTTTGTTCACAGCACACTGGGTAACGCTGCTTGCAACTCGAAAGGATGCAGGACAGGGCTCAGTGCTGCAGCTTGTTGTGCCCCTATGTCTCCATATAGCTGGTGGGGATGATGCCAGACCTGTGAGCTCTACCCCCTCCTCCTCCTTTGCCACCTCCATGCCCTCCTCTGCAGTATTGTCCTATGAATATCAGGTTCCCCCTAATGGTTCAAAGGGCTATTCCCAGAGTCAGGCTAAAAGGTGCCATGCAGTGCTTCAGCTGGTGTGTTTAGGGGACAGGAACCACACCGGAGCAGAGATTGTTGCAGCTCTGCAGGGACAGGCCCAGTGGTGGTCCACACCACTCCAGCTGGAGCCAGGAATAGTGGTGTGCGATAATGGCTCACACCTCCTGTCCGCCCTTAGACAGTGCAGCGTTTCCTAAATACGTACCCATGGTTGCAAGATGTGCTAAAGCTGGCCAGAAGAGTCTGTAGCCACTTCAGGCGGTCATACACAGCCAGTGCTCGTTTGGCTGAAATTCAGCGGGAAATCCACCTGCCCATAAACCGCCTGATTTGTGACATGCCCACCAGATGGAACTAGACTTTGTCAATGCTGCAACGGCTATACATGCAGCAGAGAGCCGTTAACAAGTACCTGTGCGAATACAGCACAACGACAGGCTCAGGCCGCCTGAGCTTTTTTTCCCACACCAATGGCTGATCATTAACCACTTGCCGCCCACGGGCGTCATATGACGTCCTGGGCTTTGAGCGGGTATATCTGAATGATGCCTGTAGTTACAGACATCATTCTGATATTGCCGGTTTCAGCCGGCGAATCTCTACACCATAGGAATGATCATAGCGGCCGTTCCGCCGCTTGATCGTTCCTATGGGAGGCGAGAGGGGACGTCCCCCCCCCTCCCGCCGCCCTCCGGTGCTTGTTCCGACTCACCGTTACGATCGGTGAGGCGGAGAGCGGATCCGCCGGCGCCGGATGTAGATCATAGAGATTTCAGGCGGACCAGATGGTCGCCGGAGTCTCTATGATCATCGGAGGCCGGGCGCGATGTTATGACGTCACGCCCGGCCTCTCCATTCAAAAAAACGGCGCCGCTTCGGCTGGGAAGCGGCGATCGTTTTATTTATTTTTTTTATTTCAGGCTTCCCAGCCTAGTGGTGAGATGTGGGGTCTTATTGACCCCATATCTCACTATTAAGAGGACCTGTCATGTTATATTCCTATTACAAGGGATGTTTACATTCCTTTTAATAGGAATAAAAGTGATCAAAACATTTATTTTTTCAAAAAAGTGTAAAAAAAAAAATATATATATATATATATAATTATCAATAAAAAAATTTTTTTTAAGCGCCACTGTCCCCGTGTGCTCGCACGCAGAAGCGAACGCATACGTAACTCCCACCCACATATGAAAACGGTGTTCAAACCATACATGTGAGGTATCGCTGCGAACGTTGGAGCGAGAGCAATAATTTTGTCACTAGACCTCCTCTGTAACTCAAAACATGTAACCAGTAAAAAAATTTCAAGCGTCGCCTATGGGGATTTTTAAGTACCGAACATTGGCGCCATTCTACGAGCGTGTGCAATTTTGAAGCGGGACATGTTAGGTATCTATTTACTCGGCGTAACTTCATCTTTCACAATATGCAAAAACATTGGGCTAACTTTACTGTTTTGTTTTTTTTTAAAACACAAAACTGTTTTTTTCCCCAAAAAAACGCGTTCGAAAAATTCCTGCGCAAATACCGTGTGAGATAAAAAGTTGTAACAACCGCCATTGTATTCTCTAGGGTTTTTGCTAAAAAAACATATATAATGTTTGGGAGTTCTATGTAATTTTCTAGCAAAAAAATTATGATTTTTACAGGAAGAGAGAAATGTCAAAATTGGCCCGGTATTGAGGTGGTTAAAGGGGTTGTAAAGGTTCGTGTTTTTTCACCTTAATGCATCCTATGCATTAAGGTGAAAAAACACCTGTCAATGACCGGCCCCCAGCCCCCCCCCCATTTTACTTACCTGAACCCTCGAACTTGTCCCACAGGGACGCGCCATCTCTTTGCTAGGGGGTTCTTGGCTGTTGATTGGATAGATTGATAGCAGCGCAGCCATTGGCTCCTGCTACTGTCAATCAAATCCAATGACACGGCCGTTGGGAGGCAGGGCCGAGTCCTGCATTTGGCATCTATGGACGCCGTATGCTGGACTCGGGAGCACGCCCTCAAGGTAACCCCTAGGGGGTTATCTGATGTGGGGAGGAGCCAAGAGAGCCATCAAGGGACCCCAGAAGAGCAGGTTCGAGGCCACTCTGTGCAAAAGGAGCTGCACAGTAGAGGTAAGTATGATATGTTTGTTTTTGTTTGTTTTTAAATGAACCTTTAGTGTCACTTTAAGGATGCATGTCACCATTTGAGGCCACAAGGATAGTGAGCAGTGACAGTGCATGCATTAGTGACACAATCCCTGTTGTGTTCCTGCTGGAGCAGACTCTGCGTGGCATTATGGACAGGGCACTGGAGGCAGAGCAGCAGGAGGAAGAGGAGGACTTCCTTTCCTCTCAAGGCCCACTTTATCCAGACACCATCATTTCTATGTCACAGAACACACAGGAGGAGAGAGGGGAGGGGGATGAGGAGGAAGATTCTGGCACTTTCATAGGCTCTGAAGAAGAGCAAGACATGCGTCAATCTGTAAGCGATGGCTTTCCAACCCCAGGACCCTTGGGAGTAGTACGTGGCTGGGAGGAGGAAGTTCCAGATGCTGTCATCCTGAGTGACCCCGAGGAGTCTGCTTCTCAAGCCTCGGCAAATTTGAGGCGCATGGGCAACCACATGCTTCAAAACCTGCGAAAGGACCCAAGAATACGTGACAAAAAGGAAAAGGATGATTACTGGTTGTCAACCATTCTTGACCACCGTTATAAGGGGAACTCATAAGTGGAGTTCTAAAATAAGGTCTCAGAACTCATCCTGTCCCCACAGAGAGTGCAGAAGATAAAATCTCTTGAGGACACGTTAAAGAAGATTTTATTGAACGTTTTTCCTGACTCCAGTAGGTTACAGTGTCATGGAAAACGCTGTTTTGAGTCTTCTGTTGGTTAAGAGAGGAGCATTGGAGAAGGCGTCCGCCTAAGTGAGGCATTTCTGATTTTTTTTAGTCCTCGCCGCCCAGGGCTGTCAGCTTCCACATCCCATCAGCAGCATTTGCATCACATGCAGGATGATTACCTCATGGCAAAAACAGAGATGGAGAGCTTTCCAGCTGACGATCCACTGACTTTATGGGTCCTGAGAATAGACCCCTGGCCAGAACCTGCCCAGTATGCTATTGAGTTGTTGGGCTGCCCTGCATCCAGCGTGCTTTCAAATGGGGCATTCAGTGCTGCAGGAGGTTTTGTTACTGATCATAGAACGCATCTGTCCACAGACTCCGTGGACCGTTTGACTTTTATAAAAATGAATCAGTCCTGGATTACCAGCTATGAAGCCCCTGATGCTGATGTCTCTGATTAAATCTTTTTGGGATGTGAAATCTCTGCAGAACTTCGAGGCTGCCTAGCTTTGAGGGTTTTCAATCATTTCACCTGGAAGAATGTTTTTGGTATAGGTTTCATGGGCACAATTAACACCCAAAGACCAATTTTTCAGCACCTGTTTGACAGGTGCATATCATTTTTACAGCAAGGCCAATTCTTGCTTTCATCAAGATTACCTTTATAGGGTTACGGTGGGAAGGCGCCACCGACACCCAAAGACCAATTTTTTACGCACTTGTTACTTCTGTACAAAGTCAAAGTGACACCATAATGTATCCAAAAAATCTCTAATTTTGTTTCCAGTGCACTACATTATGGCCTCATCATACACACTGGCTCCCCAGCTGTTGCTGAGCAAAATAAAGGCAGCTTGCAGGAAAAATGTCATTTTTTTGGGCTTTATAAATGCAATTATTGCTGCAGCAGATTCTAGACATGGTACAGATCTGCCACTTTACAGGTAGACTAAGGGGACACCCCAGGCACTATAATGAATATATTGGAAGGAATTTTTCATTTTTAGGCTTTCACTTTAAAAATAACAAAAAAATACTGCTCATTTAAAAATTACATTTTTCACAAACTTTTTTTTTATTGATACATGTCCCTCCAGGGCAGGACCCGGACCCCTATAACCATTGTATGCCCAATTACTTGCATATAAGCTTTCAAAATAGGCACTTTTGATTTTTGACGTTCGGGTCCCATTGACTTTAATGACTTTAATGGGGTTCCTTATTCTGATCCGAACTTTCGCGGTGTTCGGAAGCTCTGGTGCAAACTGAACAGGGATCTGTTCGGCCCATCCCTACTCATCACCCAGACTTCATTGGACATTTCAAATAAAAAACTGAAACCAAAACTAATAAGAAATGTAAAAGGATTTGGGTTCCATTTACTTCCTTCCGACCATTGCCTAATAGACTTATAATCTCCTAATTTAACATAAACTAACGGTGCAAAGCATATTAACAAAGCTTTGGGAAGCTCACTCTTTTCTAACACCTCCCCATTAGGTTCCCCCCTCTTCCTATCAATTTTTCTCGCAAAACTCATGTTCTTTAACAACCTGGTTCTGTTTCCATGATGTTCATTTGCCCACCAAACTACGCTCTGTGACATTCTGCAATGGCATTATACTGAGGCTATAACGTTTGTGATGCTTAAAGTGTATCTCCACTTTTGTTGAGAAAAAACAATCTCCTCTAGGTGATCTATGTACATTAAAGGGATTTTAGCAAACTTTGTCGCAGATTCCTACCTGTATCTGCTATGAAGAAAAAGTTGTTGTTCTTCTATGTCTTTTGGGTACTGAATGTGAATGGAGTGACATTTTCATTATTTTTCAGCTGATGCACTTGCAATGTTTTAATTAGGAGAGTGGCAGGGTCTGCATTCCTTTAGAAGTGATTAACACCTTAGGACCATCTCACCAAAAACGACATCTTAGTGCAGACTTCTGGGAAAAGCAATCAGTCAATTACACAAGCAGGAAATTATATCTCTAAGGTTGATGTATGGAACAACTCCAGATTGCAATTTTGCATTGAATTTACAGAAAATTAAAGCGTCTGCAGATTGAAAAGGAAAGGCAATTTTTAATAACATTCATTTACAATATGGCTTGTCTAGCAAACATATATACTATAATATTGTTTTTTTTATTTGCGAGATTTTTTCTAACGAAAAGTGGAGTCAAACGTTAACCTTATGAAGTTTGGGACTAGTTATGTTTATATTGTATGCTGTTAAACTTCAAACCTAAAAATACCAATAAAAATATTAAGCAAGAAAAACAAAATGACTAAGCCTCTGCAGTCTGGCGGCACATTATAACATAGAAAAAAATCAGGGAGCCTGCCAAAGCCTGTAATGAAACACAATGCAGCTGCAGCTCCAGTCCCATGTCCCAGAAGATGCAAAGTAGGACTGAGAAAACACATGTAAAAAAGAAAAGCGTAGAGCTCACAGCTATAACTAATATAAACTACTAATTGTGCTGATTGTGCCCTTTAAGCAATTTAGGTTCATATGCACTGCTATAGGATGTAAAAGAAATAGCAGTCTGCATCAGTAGCAGAGTGCACTAGCCATCCTTGCTGTCGCTGCACTCAGCATTCCCCTCCTTCCCTCTCCCAGAGTCCTTTGCCCTAAACACATGACGTCAGAATAGCACTGACATTGCAAAGCAGTTGCTTCTCACTGTATTTCACAGTCTGTGCCATCTATCCCTGGATCCCTGCAGGATGGGAGCCCCAGAACATTGTCGCTGTGACTACAGCCTTCTTTTATTGCTGCTTGTCATTGTGTCTGCAGTCAGTGCAGGGGATCTCTTTGATGCCCAGCTGGGAGACATCACCTCCTGCAGCCAGCAGTGTCAGTTCACCTTCAAGCATAAAAGCTCCAATGAAGTAAGTACCCTCAAATCCAAGCTGTGTGTGTGTGTGAGACAGTCAATAAATTGGATGTAATATATATGCCTATATTTGCCTACGAAGATGTCACCCAGCATCCATGTTATTGCATCCTGCGTAAATGATGCTTGCACGGCCCAACATCTGCTGATTTTATCATGACATCTGGGACATGTCATTTTAAGATTGCGATTAACATGACGGTCATCAGTATGTGACATTGTTTAAAGTAATTAGCAGGTGCAGCCGAAGACAAAAACATTGGCTGTTGGAAAAGGTGGATGATGCATACTGCTTTTTGTGCTATTGTCATAGCACTGAATTAAGCCAAATAGCTTCCTTTCTTTGCTGTTGCTTCTCTCCTCTTGGTGGGTGTGTAATTGCACATCCCTAGAGTGAATGTCACAGCAATCTCTCACTAGAGGAAACTGTTGGTGTAATATACACGCCTAAAGAAATCCAACCTTGCTGCATCAAATGTGTATCTCCATCATAAATATAACTGTATTACTGTAGTAGATTATTTGTTAAAAAATGAATGGATGCAAAAGATACAGTATGTACATTTTTCGAATTATTATAAACTGTAGCTTTATGATCCTGAATAATTACACAGCTAGAATAGATATGTCCCTAGTGTAACTGCTTTTTAAACATTTGTTTTCTATTTCTGATAAAAAAATATACCTAATGGGTGCTTTGCTTCTAATTTATTTATGTGGATTCCTGGCTTAAGGTGATGTGCACTCATCAAGAATGTTATGTACTAAAAACAGATTGCTTTAGGCCAAGATAAATGAACCTGTTTATGTAACCAGCTTAGCATGTGAAATCTTATATGTATTGCAACGTCATGTCATATTATCATTTATATATATTTATTATATACAGTGCCTTGAAAAAGTATTCATACCCCTTGAAATGTTCCACATTTTTTCATGTTACAGCCAAAAACATAAATGTTTATTATTGGAATTTTATGTGATTGACTAACACAAAGTGGCACATAATTGTGACATGGAAGGAAAATGATAAATGGCTTCAAAATATTTTTACAAATAAATATCTGAAAAGTGTGGCATGCATTTGTTTTCAGTCCCCTTTAATTTGATACCCCTAACTAAAATCTAGTGGAACCAATTGCCTTCAGAAATCACCTAATTAGTAAATAGAGTCCACCTGTGTGTAATTTAATCTCAGTATAAATACTGCTTTTCTGTGAAGCCCTCAGAGGTTTATTAGTGACAGCATTATGAAGGCCAAGGAACACACCATACAGGTCAGGGATAAAGTTTTGGAGATGTTTAAAGCAGGGTTAGGTTATAAAAAAATATTTGAACATCTCACGGAGCACTGTTCAATCCATCATCCGAAAATGGAAAGAGTATGGCACAACTGCAAGCCTACCAAGACATGGCCGTCCACCTAAACTGATAGGCTAGGCAATTACAAATAGACTTGAGAAACTTAACATTAATAAATCACCGGGACCAGATGGCTTACAACCAAGGGTCCTTAATTAACTCAGTCAAGTGATTGCCAGACCATTGTTCCTAATTTTTACAAACAGTCTATTGACTGGAATGGTACCAGCTAATTGGAGAAAAGCCAATGTAGCACCAATATTTAAAAAAGGGCCAAGTTCTCTGGGAACTGTAGTCATCGTGTATCTTGATTTTGCAAAGGCATTCGATACAGTTCCTCATAAACGTTTACTGTACAAACTAAGGTCCGTCAGCATGGACCAAAGGGTGAGAACATGGATTGAAAACTGGCTACGGGGGCGAGTCCAGAGGGTGATGATAAATGGGGAGTACTCTGTGCGAGAATCTGTCCACAGGAGAACTATTAGTTGTGCACTCCACAAATCTGGCCTTTATGTGAGTGGCAAAAAAAAGCCATTGTTGAAAGAAAGCCATAAGAAGTCCCGTTTGCAGATTGCGAGAAGCTATGTGGGGGACCCTGCAAACATGTGGAAGAAGGTGCTCTGCTCAGATGAGTCCAAATTTAAACTTTTTGGCCTAAAAGCAAAACGCTAACTAACACTGCTCATCACCCTAAACACACCATCCCCACTGTGAAACATGGTGGTGGCAGCATCATGTTGTGGGGATGCTTTTCTTCAGCAGGGACAGGGAAGCTGGTAAGAGTTGATGGGAAGATGGATGAAGCCAAATACAGGGCAATCTTAGAAGAAAACCTGTTTGAGTCTGCAAAAAGACTTGAGACTGGGGCGGAGGTTCACCTTTCAGCAGAACAACGACCCTAAACATACATCCAGAGCTACAATGGAGTGGTTTAGATCAAAGGATATTCATGTGCTTGAATGGCCTAGTTAAAGTCCAGACCTAAATCCAATTGAGAATCTGTGGCAAGACTTGAAAATTGCTCTCTAGACGTGCAAAGTTGGTAGAGACATCCCCAAAAAGACTTGCAGCAAAAGGTTCTACAGAGTATTGATTCGGGGGGGGGGGGGGGGGGGGCTGAATACAAATGCAGGCCACACTTTTTACAGTTTTGGAGTTGGTCTGACCCAGTCATCTAGCTATTACAATTTGGCCTTTTGTCAAACTCCCTCATTCCTTATGCTTGTCAATTTTTTCTGATTTTAACACATTAATTTCAGGGACAACTTATTCACTTACTGCCTAATACATCCCGCCCACTT
The DNA here is from genome assembly GCA_037952835.1 of Lithobates septentrionalis. Lineage (NCBI taxonomy): Eukaryota > Metazoa > Chordata > Amphibia > Anura > Ranidae > Lithobates > Lithobates septentrionalis. The sequence continues at coordinate 11,240,951 of JBBDGP010000374.1, read as the reverse complement.
ACAGATGCCATTGTAACAGGATAATCAATTAATTTCACTTTGCCTGTCAGTGGTGGTAAAGTTATAGCCAATTGGTGTGTGTATATATACTGTACAGGACGCCAAGGTTGGGTCCTGGATGGGTGCTATATAGCACCGATATTTGGGTTATGGTACCTTTTTAAGGGAAGTGTGGTATTATTCAGGGGGTCACAGAGCATGGATGTGGAATTCCCGGGAGCCTTAGTCAGGAGAGGACTGACTCTCAGATCTCTCTGTGTTAATAGAGAGATATTTGGGACCCGGAATTTCGGAGGCTCTGAAGTGATATTCGGGTGGGAAAGAGCCTCCACCCGTAACTACAGGGGTTCCAGCACACACATGGTTAAGAGCGTCCAGGAAGCAGCTCTTAAAAGACAGGAAGTAGTGTTAGGTGTGGTGGTGAGGAGGAGTTGGTGAATACACCTGACTTGAAGAGTTGTTAGTCTGCTGGAGGCTGCTAAAAGAGATCCAACAAGGACTGTTAAACCCTTGAGACAAAGACCAATCCATGAATTGTATGTGCCTTTTTACTTTGTGCTGAAGATAAGCGGACTTTATTCTGTGCTTATGTGCGGCTGGAAGCCTTATTTTGATTTGCTTGCTGAAAATAAAAGCCTTTTTGTTTATAGTTTAACGGCTATATATATATATATATATATATATATATATATATATATATATATATATATATATATATATATATATATATATATATATATATATATATATATATAATCACACATGAGCACTTGAGAAAATCTTCCAGATATATTTTTTCAGCAATCCACAGCAAAATTGCTGCTGGGAGAGACTGTCTGCTGTTGAGAGAACCATATTAGTTCTTCTTGTGCTTGCATGTGTTTTTGTAAGTACTGCGATTTCCTACCACAATCCAAAAAGTCATATGTAGTGCTCCCCCCAGAGGTGACGCTGGATTGTTTGGGTTCCTTTTTCTTGCCCAGAACTGTCCTGAACTCAGACACACCTTGTGAAAAGAATACTGGCAGCCAAGACGCCTCTCACCACTGGAGTCCATCCTCAGTGGGCAGCGAAAGGTCTTCCACTTCTTTAACCCACTGTCTAGCAGTGCCAGGCAGTTCCCTCCATGATGGATTAGGAGCAGCTGCAGCTTTTCACATAGCCAGGATCAGTAGAAGTCTGGGGCACCATATAAGAAGCAACTCAATCTCTATTAAGACACAGATTACAGCTTCAGATTTCTGGTCTCACCTGCACAGAACTGCAGCAAGCGATACAGTTGTTCCCAGCACGGGATCTCAGCAGCCAAGTCCCAAGACAGGATGGCCACAGCAGTCTCTAGGCAGTGCAGTACAGTTCCCTGCCCACCTCCATGTGGCCCTAGGGTTATATATATATATATATATATATATATATATATATATATATATATATATATATAATCACACATGAGCACTTGAGAAAATCTTCCAGATATATTTTTTCAGCAATCCACAGCAAAATTGCTGCTGGGAGAGACTGTCTGCTGTTGAGAGAACCATATTAGTTCTTCTTGTGCTTGCATGTGTTTTTGTAAGTACTGCGACTGGGGGGAGCACTACATATGACTTTTTGGATTGTGGTAGGAAATCGCAGTACTTACAAAAACACATGCAAGCACAAGAAGAACTAATATGTATGACTCAAGGCAATCCCAGAGTACAAAGCAGTTAGCCTCAATGCTGCTCTCTCATTCCACTCAAGAGAATATTAGCCTTCATGGTTCACACTTCCAAACTGATACCTCTATTCCAGTTTAAACACTTCAAAGTCTGAGCCTCAAAGTGATCACAGTATTTCCTTCTAAATATGTTTTCATATTCCCTTTTTCCGAGAAGGTCAATTGCATCTTTGTTCATGCATCATGTATAGCATTTCCTGGAATGTGATTCTGTGTGTACAAAAAAAAAATTCCCTGCTGGTATATCTAAAGGCAAATTCCCACTATGTGCCGTGACCAGCGTTTTACTGCACTGTAAAACACTGGTCACCACTAGGACACACAGAAAACAATTGTTTTCTGTATGTCCTGTTCACATTGCAATACAGCTCAGAGCTGTGCTGCAGCAAGCTTGCTGCATTTTATAGTGCTGTACAAAATCACATGTAACTGTGCAGCACATCGTACAGTAACATAAATTAAGTGTTGCTTCTGTACACTTCAAATAAAGTTCAGTGTAACAAAAAAAAAGTAGTTGCCTGATGTGCTGAATTGCTCACCACACCACCCCTACCACAGTCAGAATGGACAGAACTGCTGAGGTTTACTCTCTGGCAGCTGTCTATTCAGTGTGAATGGACCCCTTCTCTGTAATGTGTTACAACGTACAGTCTGCCTGAGTGTTCATAGCGGGAGAGGAGTCTGAAGAAATGCTCCATCCTGCTTACAGCAGCCTGGCATCATGTTTTCTGACTACACTGTTCTGGAAATTTTATAGCTAGGCAACTCCTAGCCTCATATTGATTAGTGGTTCCAAATGTAATAAGTACTGCAGTAGGGAACAGAAACGAAAAAATGCACTCAGCATGTTTCCACATAACTGTTCTGTTTATTCGGCGCATTTGACTTTTTTTTTTTTTTATATACACATGATTATGTAGTTATCACATTAATATTACAATTGTACTTTTAACAAGGGGCGTAACATAGGCAGGCTAATTTCTAATCAGGACAAGAATGCAAATACATAATCAAAACATTATGAGTGCTGTGTGCACAATGAGTGCAGTATGAGTGCAGTGTGCAATACATAGGCAATGCATAAAAAATAGAACACAGTTATATACAGAATGTACAATTTCTTTTAAAACACCTTTCACACATAGGCACAATCATCTGATTGACAGAGAGGAACGGTTTACAATAACAGAATATGTAAGGACATATGTATGAAGCAGTGAATGTAACATTTACTGTTACAGTGAATTTATTTATTAAAACAGATTTTTAAAGTTGGAAAGGTCCATTTTAGATCCTCTCTTACTGAGTTCCGATCAGTACATGGAACCAAATTAATATTTTTTTACATTAGAAAGAGCATAGACATGTTTAGTATTTTATTTAAAATATTAAACTTGTTCTACACCAACCCCAATAGGATATAATCCTGGAGTGGTGCATACCCCATAAACTGAACCATTAATGAAATCAAAAAGACTGAAAGCATGAGGGGGGAAAAAAACAGCACTACAAACTACGTTATATATATTTACAAAATATATTTTTGATTATTACAAAAAATGTTTAAACACTTTATGCCCTTCCGCCATTTGAAAAAAAGACAGATCTGTCATTAAAAACCAACCACCAAAGAGATCCCCCATGTATTCGTACCTCATCCTAACACTACCTGGTAGAGAAAGGTCTGTCCTAATAGTTCACAAAATGCCTTCACAAAGGTGTCCGTTTATGAAGCAGTGATCAGCGGTGATCCCGAGGATCGCCGCTGATCACAGTCCATAAACAGTTTATGAAGCAGTGATAATCGGGGGAGAACATGTTTGAACTTGTTCTCCCGCCGATTATCTCTACACACGGAGAATCCTCATTGACTGTCACAGTAACGGCCAGTTTATGAAGCGCTGATCTCACCGCTTCACTGGCGATCTGTGTCATAATTCACACTCCCAGGTTCACCAGCTCAGAGGTGGTGAATCGGGGAGTGAAGAGGAAATCTGGGGGGATCTGAGGGGGAAGGAGGAAGATTTTTAACTTCCTTATGCCTCGTTCAGACCCCCCAACACTGTAAGCATGTCCCCCTGTCATATTTATGAGTATACATATATATACATATATACATATAATGTGTATATGTATATATATATCATATGTGTGTATATACATGTATATATAATGTGTGTGTGTGTGTGTGTATACATATGTGCAGGGCCGGTACAAGGCAGGGGCGGAAGGGGCGGATGCCCTGGGCGGGACAAATTACTAGAGGAAGGGGGGCGCAGGTGAAGTGGCTGGACTGTACACACAGAATACTGCACAGCCAGTCAGAGCTGCTATGATGTCTGTGCCATGCGCTAGTGCACAGCGAGGACGAGCCCTTCACTTCCCTGTCAGACAGAGCAATCTCCGCCCGACTGCCGTTGTTCTGACAAGAAAGTCCCCCCCCCCCCTATGGGATAGTGTTGGGCAGGGCCGGATTAACATAGGGGCTGGTGGAGCTGCAGCTCCAGGCCCCTCCCTCAATATAGGCCCATGGCAGTTTCTTATGAATATCTGTGTGCCTTCCTGAAGGAAGAGGAGGAGCCCTCTGTGCTCACATGGAGGAGACAAGAGTCAGTGCAGCCGAGTCCTGTCTCTGTCCATGCCTGACTCCTATCACAGGATCTGTTCATTCACACAGATCGTCCTCAGTGTCTGGGAGCTGTCTGGGGGAGGGGCGCTGATGTCCTAACCAGCAGGAGCCCGGGAGATAAGGTTAGTACATTTGTTAGGGAGGTGTTTTATTGCGCTAGTGGAAAGACTGCTGCTTCCCCCCATGTAATGTGCTCTTGTGCCCAGTGCCCAGCATGTCATGTGCATTGCAGTGCCCCATATAATGTGCTGTGCCCACCATGTGCTGTGCATTGCAGTGCCCCCATGTAATGTGCTGTACCCACCATGTCATGTGCCTTGCAGTGCCCCCATGTAATGTGCTGTGCCCACCACGTCATGTGCTGTACATTGCAGTGCCCCCATGTAATGTGCTGTGCCAACTATGTCATGTGCTGCGCATTGCAGTGCCCCCCATGTAATGTGCTGTGCCAACTATGTCATGTGCTGTGCATTGCAGTGCCCCCATGTAATGTGCTGTGCCCCCCATGTAATGTGCTGTGCATTGCAGTGCCCCCATGTAATGTGCTGTGCCAACTATGTCATGTGCTGTGCATTGCAGTGCCCCCATGTAATGTGCTGTGCCCCCCATGTAATGTGCTGTGCCCCCCATGTAATGTGCTGTGCCCCCCATGTAATGTGCTGTGCATTGCAGTGCCCCCATGTAATGTGCTGTGCCAACTATGTCATGTGCTGTGCATTGCAGTGCCCCCCATGTAATGTGCTGTGCCAACTATGTCATGTGCTGTGCATTGCAGTGCCCCCCATGTAATGTGCTGTACCAACTATGTCATGTGCTGTGCATTGCAGTGCCCCCCATGTAATGTGCTGTACCAACTATGTCATGTGCTGTGCATTGCAGTGCCCCCCATGTAATGTGCTGTGCCAACTATGTCATGTGCTGTGCATTGCAGTGCCCCCCATGTACTGTGCTGTGCCAACTATGTCATGTGCTGTGCATTGCAGTGCCCCCATGTAATGTGCTGTGCCCCCCATGTACATGGGGGCACTGCAATGTACATTACATGGGGGCACTGCAATGCACAGCACATTAATGTGCTGTGCCAACTATGTCATGTGCTGTGCATTGCAGTGCCCCCATGTAATGTGCTGTGCCAACTATGTCATGTGCTGTGCATTGCAGTGCCCCCATGTAATGTGCTGTGCCCCCCATGTAATGTGCTGTACATTGCAGTGCCCCCATGTAATGTGCTGTGCCAACTATGTCATGTGCTGTGCATTGCAGTGCCCCCCATGTAATGTGCTGTGCCAACTATGTCATGTGCTGTGCATTGCAGTGCCCCCCATGTAATGTGCTGTGCCAACTATGTCATGTGCTGTGCATTGCAGTGCCCCCCATGTACTGTGCTGTGCCAACTATGTCATGTGCTGTGCATTGCAGTGCCCCCATGTAATGTGCTGTGCCCCCCATGTAATGTGCTGTACATTGCAGTGCCCCCATGTAATGTGCTGTGCCAACTATGTCATGTGCTGTGCATTGCAGTGCCCCCATGTGATGTGCTGTGCCAACTATGTCATGTGCTGTGTATTGTAGTGCCCCCCATGTAATGTGCTGTGCCCACTATGTAATTTGCTGTGCATTGCAGTGCTCACTATGTAATGTTCAGTGCCCACCATGTAATGTGCTGTACATTGCAGTGCCCACCATGTCATGTGCTGTACATTGCAGTGCCCACCATGTAATGTGCTGTGTCCACCATGTCATGTGCTGTGCCATGCAGTGATCCCACCAAGTAATGTACAGTGCCCACCATGTAATGTGATGTGCCATGCAGTGATCCCACCATGTCATGTGCAGTTCCCACCATGTCATGTGTTGTGCCCACCCTGCCATGTGTGTGCCTAGCATGTAGTGTGTTGTGACCACTGTGTAATGTACTGTGCTGTTCAGCAGTGCCCACCATGTCATGTGCAGTTTCTAACATGTAATGTGCAGTTGCATTGCCCATGAAATGTGCTATGCCATGCAGTGCCCACCATGTAATGTGTTGTGCCATTCAGGGCCCACCATGTAATGCGCTGTGCCCCCCACATCATGTGCTGTGCCATGCAGTGCCCACCATGTAATGCACTGTACCCACAATGTAATGTGCTGTGCCATGCAGTGCCAACCATGTCATGTGCAGTGGCCACCATGTAAATTACTGTGCAGTGCCCACCCTGTCGTGCTGTGTTGTGCCCACCATGTCATGTGCTGCACCATGCAGTGCTTACCATGTAATGTGCTGTAAATTGTCCACCATGGCATGTGCTGTGCAGTACCCACAATAGAATGCCCTATGCAGGGCTCACCATGTCATGTGCGGTGTCCACCAATTAATGTGCTGTGCTCACAATGTAATGTGCTGTGTCATGCAGTGCCCACCATATCATGTGGTGTCATGCAGTGCCCACCTTGTCATGTGCTGTGCAGTGCCCACCATGCCATGTGCAGTACCCACCATATCGTATGCTGTGCCCACCATATAATGTGCTGTGCAGTGCCCACTTGTAATGTGCAGTGCCCACCATGTAATGTGCTCAGCTGTGCCCGCCATGTCATGTGCTGTGCCCACCATATAAGGTCCTGTGCCCACCGTGTGCATGTGCTCTGTTGTGCCCACCATGCAATGTGCTGTGTTGTGCAGTACCAACCATGTCATGTGCTGTGCCCACCATATAATGTACTGTGCCTACCTTTGTAATGTGCTGTATTGGGCAGTGCCAACAGTGTAATGTGCTGTGCCCGCCATGTAATGTGCTGTGCTTCGCCCACCATTAAATGTGCTGTATCCATGTATCCACCATGTAATGTGTAGCGCCAACCATGTAATGTACTGTGCTATTCCCCCCCCCCCGTGTAATGTACTATGCCACAGACTCACCCCCTCACTCTCACCCCCCTCTCTCTCTCTCTCAACCCCTCTCTTTCACCCTGTTCTCTATCTTGCCCCCTTCAACCCCCTCTTTCCTACTACCCTCTCTCTCTCTTTCACCCTCTCTCTCTCTTTCACCCTCTCTCGTCCCCTCTCTCTCATTCAACGCCTTTCTCTCTCTTTTCCCCTCCCTCTCATCCCCACTCTTTCAGCCCCCCTATCGCGCTATAACCCCCCCCCCCTCTCTCTCTCTCAACCACTCTCTCACACCCCTCTCTCTCTTTAATTTAATTCAACAAAGAATTGTTTGCGTTTTTCATTTTATTTATTTTCATAAAAAGGCCCACCAAAATCCTTAGCACCAGGCCCATGTTGCTCTTAATCTGTCCCTGGTGTTGGGCTGTCCGCCCTGTACTGCGCAGGCGCAGCGCTGTTCCGACGAGAAAGGTCCGCCCTGAACAGCCGTTCATCTTCGGAGACTTTCGGCGTCTCCTTTGTGCGCATGCGCAGTACAGGGCGGACACTATCAGATAGGGGACGTTTCTCGACAGGAGCGAGTGTGATCTAGAGGAGGAGGAACCGAGCAATAGTAAGTAAGCCATCTGCAGATGAATTTGTTAACTCCTTTTTTGGGGGGCGGTTGATATATTACCAATGGTATTTTTTTAATATGCATGAAGGGTAGTTAATGTGTATTATCAATGCTGCATTAGTGACAAGTGGCAGTTATTTAACCCCTTTGGGCTGCATTAGTGGCACCAGTGTCAGTGTTAATTAACCCCTGCATACTGCAGCAGTTAATTATCAGTGATGCCACTAATGCAACACAAAGGGGTTAATTAACTGCCACTTGTAACTAATGCAGCATTGATAATACACATTAACCCCTTCATGCTGCATATTACAAATACCATTGGTAATTAACCACTTGCCAACCCGTCTCACCCATTCGATCTGATTTCTGTCCGAATCCACAGTTCGCACCGCAATCTGCAAACCGATCCGGGGGTGTCATTAACATTCTATTGACACCCGCAGCGGTTCTCAGAGGGCAGCGTGAACTGCCTGCGGGAGAGATGCGATGCGGGAACCGGCGCTGGAATCGCACTGGTTCTCACATTGCTATAGTGTGAATCTAGGCTTAGGGTTTCGGGTACATGCCCCTGCCCGCCTACTCCCCTGTGATTTGACACAGTGGGAGTATGTCAGCAGATCCCAACCAGTGATTCATGGCCGGGACCTATTGACTGGCTGTGTCACAGCCCAGAGCCCTGTGTTGACAATCAACACAGGGCTCTATACAAAGGAAATGTTCGCTTGCAAAGCAGGGAAAATAAACAAGCCAGTCAATGGTAAAAATCAGTACACACGTTACACATTGTTGGGCACACAATTAACCCCTTGGATGCCCCTAGATATTAACCCCTTCTCAGCCGTTGTCATTAGTACAGTGTCGGTGCATATTATTAGCACTGATCAGTGTATAAAGCTACATTCATGACCTAGGTATTCCAGAGCTTCTTTTGGGCAACAAGCGTCCCGCAATTTTGTCGCAATTTGTTGAGGGACAATTGCCACAAAATCGTCTGTGTCTGTGCGTCAATTTGGAAATTGCAGGCAGAATCACAGCAATCCGGAATGCCTAGGTGTGAACTGAGCCTTAGTGTCACTGGGTCCCACTATAAGTCGCTCCTTCTTTACAACCGGGGGGGGGGGGGGCGCAGTTTGCCATCTTTGCCCTGGGCACCAGATGACCTTGTCCCAGCACTGCATATGTGTATAATGTAGGGGGACTCTTTATTTTACTAACATTAATCCACGCCGTTGAGCGGTGATAATTTATCACTGCTTGATAAACTGACATCTGGTACTGTAATCTCGTAAAGTCTCGCGAGATTCCAGTATCAGGGGCCGTTCTCCACTGTTTGAAGCATTTGTAGATCGCTTCACTCCTCCAAAGGTGAAGCGATCTACTCCGCTTCATAAACAGGCACACAGAGGAGAAAAATCTTCACTGTGAATGCCGGAGAACGAAGCAGTGAATAGATTTCACTGCTTCATAAACGGACACCAAAGCCAGTTTAAACATCTGCATCACTGTATCAATGTGATATACTTTTATCTGTTTTGCTGCAGCAGCCAATCATGGATACCAAGTTCTGTACCTTATTTTCTAGTTGGCACCTGAAAAGTACCAGTTTTGGTTCTTTTCTCTTTTGATTTTTGATATGGGCATGTGGTGCAATAAAATGTATAGCCGACCATCCCTTCTAATTGAATTGTTATGCCCCGTACACACAATAGGATTTTCTGACAGAAAATGTTCTATAGGAGCTTGTTGTCGGGAATTCCGACCATGTGTAGGCTCCATCGGACATTTTCCATCGTAAGTTCCGTCACACAAAATTTGAGAGCTGGTTCTCAAATTTTCCGACAACAAAATCCGTTGTAAATTCCGATTGTGTGTACACAATTCCGACGCACAAAGTTCCATGCATGCTCGGAATCAAGCAGAAGAGCCGCACTGGCTATTGAACTTCATTTTTCTCGGCTTGTGTACGTGTTGTACGTCACACGTTCTTGAAGTTCGGAATTTCCGACAAGATTTGTGTGACCGTGTGTATGCATGACAAGTTTGAGCCAACATCTGTCGGAAAAAAAAAACATGGAGTTTGTGGTCGGAAAATCCTATCGTGTGTACACGGCATAATACTTGCAGAATTTCATAAATCTCATTCTGCTAGTATAACAGCTAGAAAGAAAGGTAACAAATTGTGACAAGATGATTGCTGCCTATAATAACAGACTTATTTAAAGACTTGCTAAAAGGCTGTCCCCAAACAGTCAGCCAGTCAACTTACCAACTTCCAATTGTTTTGAATATGTAGGAATTACTTTTGAAATACATTTTAGTTACCCAGAATGTATACACACTGTCATAAAGTTCTCCAAAGCTGAACTCTAGGCAAATAGCTAAATGCACATGTGAAATACATATAAGAGATCTGTTTTAAGCTGGTCATAGATGGATCGAAAATTCAGCCGCCTCAACAGGGACTGGTCGAATTTCGATCCATCTATGGGCTATAGCCAGCAGTACTGATCATTAATTGCAGGGAACTCTCCCACTGTCAGAATACAATAACTCCCCGGGAGCGATTATATGGGGGAATCTGCATTTTTTTTTATCGTTCAACCCACTGGTTGAGCAAAAAAAATAAAAAAATTGTATAATATATGGCCTGCCTTAGCCACAAAAAGATTGTAATTTCTATTCAACCAGTTTTGCGTTTTACACAGCTCTGACACACAATGGACAATGAAAGGAGAAGCAGCAGACGAAGAAACTAATCTCTCTGTTACTCTTCTCTCTCCTCCTATAACCATACTTCTTGCACTACAGCACAGCTGATTGGTTCTTTGGCTGCTTCAACCTCCTACAGTCTGAGCTCTGCTATACAGGAACTGCAAGAGGTGAATACAAAGTAAAATTCAGGTAGTCAAACTGCGTGCGTTTAAGAAAAATATACATTTAGGAATTCTGTGCATTAAGATAAAAAACCTTTTGTGTGTAGCAGCCACCCCAGCACCCCCCTAATACTTACCTGAGCCCCATCTCTCTCCAGCTATGTCCAAGAATGTCTAAACCATTCAGGACACTCCACGTGATTGGCTGAGACGCAGCAGTGGCACCATTGGCTCCCGCAGCTGTCAAAGTCAGTCAGCAAATCAGGGGAGAGAGAGGGTGGGACCAGGTCTGGGCTCCGTGTCTAAATGGACACATGGAGCTGTGACTTGGCTCCAGTGCCCCCATAGGAAGCTGCTGACTGTGAGGGCACTTGATAGGAGGGAGGGGCCAGGAGCAGCAAAGAGGGACCCGAGAAGAAGAGGGTCCAGGCTGCTCTGTGCAAAACCAACTGCACAGGGGAGGTATGGTAAGTATAACATGTTTTTTTTTTTTAAACAAGACTTCACGAGACTTCATTGGGACTTCATGGAGTACCAACAAAGAACCTCCTTACTTTGGACCTTTCACCATCTGAGCAATACACAGATGCACTGTTTCATATTGTTTCATATAAATGCATGGGAAAGTCATTTTTCAAATTGGAATTTCTTCTGAAGCTGAGGACACTTTGGAAACCACCTGGAAGACATATAACTAAGTGCCAACCATTTATTTCAGCAGTTGGAGTGCATAGTACAACATATGATTTTTACATAAACGCAGAGAAGTTATAACTTTGATCTCAGTCTGGTTGATTTGTACCAGACTAATAGCCTGCTTCCTATGTTTCTATAATGAATTTAATCCACAGTCAGGTCACCATCAGCTGGCTCATATTCACCATATACTATGAAACAGTATCTTTTATCATTTGAGACATATTAATTGAGCCTTGCTCAGAGATTGTATAATCTCTTTGAGGATTGTTGATTTATACTGCATACATATACCGTATTTATCGGCGTATAACACGCGCCGGCGTATAACACACACCCCAAGTTTAGGAGGGAATTTTAGGGGAAAAAAACTTTTAGGAGGGAAGTTTAAGGAAAAAAAACTTACATTAAAATGCCCATCAATGCAGCCTTATCTGTCCATCTGCAGCCTTTTCAGTGTCAGTGCAGCCTTGCCCCAGTGCAGTCTTGTCAGTGCAGCCTTGTCAGTGCAGCCTTGTCAGTGCAGCCTTGTCAGTGCAACCTTGTCAGTGCAGCTTTGCGTCAGTGCAGCTTTGCCCCAGTGCAGCTTTGCCCCAGTGCAGCTTTGCCCCAGTGCAGGCTTGCCCCAGTGCAGCCTTGCCCCGTGCAGCTTTGTTAGTGCAGGTTTGCCCATGCAGCTTTGCCCTAGTCCAGCCATGGGTAGATTCAAATATGGCGCAGAGACTGCAGGGCTTCGTCGGAGCCGAGATACACATACCCGAGTGTTCTCGGCTTTTTTCGGCGCCGCCGTCACGCCCAGTCCCGCCCTTGGACCTGTGTTATGTCCATCATAGGGCGGGACTAGACGTGACTGTGAGCGGCGCGGAAAAAAGCCGAGAACACTCGGATATGTGTATTTCGGCTCCGACGAGAGCCGAGATACACATACCCGAGTGTTCTCGGCTTTTTTCGGTGCCGCTCACAGTCACGCCCAGTCCCGCCCTATGATGGACATAACACAGGTCCAAGGACGGGACTGGGCTTGACGGTGGCGCCAAAAAAAGCCGAGAACACTCGGGTATGTGTATCTCGGCTCCGAAGTATCCCTGCAGTCTCTGCGCCATATTTGAATCTACCCACGGCTGTGTAAGTCGGCGGCGACTGCGGCAATTGCCGCGATCGCTCCGATGACACAAAATCGGCGGGGATCGGCCTATAACACGCACCCACGATTTTCCCCTGATTTTCAGGGGAAAAAAGTGCGTGTTATATGCCGATAAATACGGTATATTTTTTCCCAACAATACCATCGAGACTCATCGAGGCTGTCTGGGGTTACATGAAGAGACAGAGGGATTTGAGCCAGCCTATATCCACAGAAGATCTGTGGTTAGTTCTACAAGATGTTTAGGACAACCTACCTGCCAAGTTCCTTCAAAAACTATAGGTGTGCCTAGAAGAATTGATGCTGTTTTGAAGGAAAAGGTGGTAATACCAAATAATTATTTGATTTGGATTTCTCCTCTGTTCATTTACTTTCTATTTTGTTAATTGATAAAAAAATAAACTAATAACACTTCTATTTCTGAAACCATTCCTAACTTTCAGCATTTTTTCACACCTGCCTAAAACTTTGCAGTGTACTGTGTACGGTTTAAAGGAAATATCGGGTAATATAAAGGAAAGCCCAGATATAGACAAAAATAATTCTGCGCTGCCAAGATATAGAATGAGCAGCTAACACAACCAGCAAGGTAAACAACAGTAAAATATAAAGTGAGTGTAGCGCTATTAAAAATATATAGAAAAGTCCAATGTCATAACCATTAAACCGGCAGTCCAAAGTAGACCTGACAAAGAAGAGACTTCCTGAGGAATGGGACAGAAAGATCTTCAGGAGCTAGACACTTCAAATTCATGTATCATCTGGAGTGAAAATATACACAACACCACCAATAATGAAGAGGCTTACCAGATTGAGTGGACCCACCAGGGCATACGCCAAGAGGGGTCAGATAGGCTTAGGTGGTGAGTGTCTGCAGACGGCCTGGAGGAGTGATGAAGTGGCTCTCACGTTGCTGTGTCAACCAAACGGATGTCTGAACCAAGGAGTGTGGAACAGCCGACACATAGACCGGGTCCCTCGGAGCGGTGTTGAAGACCAAATAGTGGTGAAAAAGGGGCAAAGAAAGAAAGGGCCAAATAGTGTAAATCCTTATAAAACTGAGAATTTTATTAAAATGGGTATACTCTCACATGCAGATCCATTAAAAGACAGTGCTGTAATAAAAGTGGCGACAGTGGGGTCCTACCCGATGCGTTTGGTCTTCATAGACGTCGTCTGGGGGGGTTACCCCCACTGTAGCCATCAAAATATATATAAAGAATCAATCAAAGTCCATGAAAATCACCTGTACAGCTGCAAAACTCTCACTTCCGGTTTCGAGGCAAAATGGCCGACCGACGTGCGTTCCACGCCTCACATTAGTAGAAACCGGAAGTGAGGAAAGGGGATATAGTCATGAAAAACCTGTTAATGTATATACATGAACTATAGATCAATATACAAGAATATACATGCCCAAAAGGTATAGTAGTGTGTAAGGAGGTGAGCAAACATAAATGAATCCGTATTGGGAAATAAGTAAGGCGCTACAGTATGCGCGCGCATCTCAGTATAATAGTGGGTACGGCGCATGCACGTACCGCGCACGCGCCGTACATGAATGGAGCATCATGATGATGCCTGTGGAGGGGGGGGACCACGGCAGTGAGAAGGGAACGTCTCAATCAGGACGGTGAAGGAGCGGGGTGAAGGCTGCAGGGGTAGGAACAATATCATGCAGCCCGGAAGAGTGACGTGTGATGTGAACACGTGAGAAAAAATCATCGTAGGGGGCAGGCGGAAACCGAGGGTTGTACATAAACAAACCCAGGACGCACAAGCCCGGGCACGCAACTAGCGGCGCGGACGTGCATATGGTGACCCCAGATAGGGGAAAAAATAAACATAAAAGAGCAACAGAGTGCAAAGCATATGAAAATGGCCTTGTGACCAAAGTGACAAATGAAAAATATAGGAATATGTCACTCAAAAGTGTAACTAGCAGTATAATTGCTAGTGGGAGTGAAACTATAATGCATGTGAAAATATGAAAAATGTGTGCATATATAATATTCATATTAAATGGGCCTGGTCTTAAACAGACTCACTTGGTGATAAAAAGTGCACCAGATGCGTGCATAAAACTCATGTACTAATACATGTATATACATTAAAATAATACATAAGTGTTGTTGAAGCTATGAAAAAATATAGAAAAAAAAAAATAAAATATAAAAAATAAAATAAAAAATGGGAGGTAAAAATAAGAAGTATGTCAAACAAAAAGGAGAGAGAAACACAACAGGGGCAAGGGAACATCCAGTTATCATGGAAAGAAATATTTATGGCTGTAATGACATTACCACATATAGAAAAATGGGGACAGAGCCAGAGCAAACAAATTTTTTTCAAGCCTTATTAATAAAGGCATTGACATCTAATTCAACATTCATACCCAAAGGGAAGAGTGTACGGAGTTCGTGGATCCAGAAAGTCTCTAGACGGGACACACCCCTGGTCATAGCACCCCCCCTCCAGGGAGGAACGTATCGATCGATTACCACAAAACGTGTCCCCTCAATGACACTATTGTGGTGTAACTTGTAGTGTCGGGGGACAGTGTGTTTAGTATCCCCACTTTTGATGAGCACGATGTGTTCCGCTACTCTTATGGCAAAGGACCGGATGGTGCGGCATATTGTTTCCCACAATGGCATGTAATTAGATACACAATATGGCTAGTGGTACACGTACAGAATTGTTTCATCGAATAATTTTTGTGGGTAACCGATGATGTGAATGATGTAATTTTCCTCCCAATGCCAGAATTATGTTGGCAAACAATGCATTTTTTACATGAATAAAATCCTTCCATCTCATGGAAGAAGGATTGGCGTATAGGGGGATTAATGATGTTGGGAGCAATTTTGCTCTGTAGGGTGGGAGCTCCCTTGAAGATAACTTTAGCCCTATTGGGCAAAACAGTACCCAAAACACGGTCATTCCTAAGGATGTCCCAATGTTTAGATAGAATGGCCTTGATGTGCCTATATTGATTGGAGAAAGACGTTAATAGAGACCACCTAAAAGTGTCACCTTGTTCTCTCTTAGGTCTCTCTTCCAATAACGATTCTCTGTTGGTTTCAAGAGCATGTTGAAACTCACGGTCAACCAGCCGGGGATCATAGTTTTTGTCAATGAACTTGGCCTTTAAAAGTGCAGATTGCACTCTGAAGGAATCAGTGTCCGAGCAATTCCTACGTAGTCTAAGGAATTGGCTACGTGGCACTGAATCAAGCCAAGACCGGTGGTGGCAGCTATCTGGTGGTATGAAACTATTCCGGTCTGTTGTTTTGAAATGTGTCTGAAACCGGAATCCTTCATTGCATAACTCAATTTCTAGATCTAAAAAGTTGACCTTATGGTCACTGGCTGTATGAGACAAGGAAATGCCCCGATCATTATTGTTCAAAAGTTGGAAAAATGAATCGAGTGTTTCAGCACTGCCCCTCCATAGGAGGAGGATGTCGTCAATATACCGGGCCCACAGAATGAGGGAAGGGTTCCTATTGGTATAGACGACATTCTCCTCCCACTTGGCCATAAATAAATTGGCGAGGCTAGAAGCAAATTTGGCGCCCATGGCAACGCCGCGTAATTGGAGGTAGTACTGCTGATCGAACCAAAAATAACTTCTCTTGGTGGCAAACTCCAATAGTTCTAGAATGAAAGAACATTGAAAAGGGGCAATACTCGGTTCCTTTTCAAGGAAGTAACGAACAGCCTCCAATCCCTTATCTTGGGGTATACAAGTATACAAAGAAGCCACATCAGCGGTGGCAATGAGGTTTTTTACGAGGACCAAAGACCCAGGAAAAGGGGTGCAGACCCAAGAGAGGCACAAGGGGAGGGTGGAGAATTCGAAAAAGGAAAAAGAAGGAGAATTTAAGAGGCCAAGGTGTTTTTAATTTAAGTGCCAAGCCCCTCACCACAGAGGAGCTTTCTGTACTTGATAAGGGACTCAAGTTTGCCCCTCCCAAGAAGCTTGATAGGTTTGGCACTTTTATGGACATCCACAAATACATACGTAAGCTACATATCCAACGCTACCTCATTTCTAACCCCGTTAGAAACTAGAGTTGCGCCACTTCTGGGAACGTGCATTCCGGTCTATCTAATCCTTCACTATTCAGCCCACCCGTTCCCATGGCGCCAGCCATTAGTATATTCCGGGATTTGGTCCTCAAAGACCTAGCTGAACTCCCCGATAAACACATACGCCGTCACCCTTTTTCTGACCAGGGCTTGAAGTCCCTGTGTGCACAAAAAGACCTTGTCATCCGCCCGGCTGATAAGGGTGGCGGCATTGTTGTTTTAGATAAGAAGGACTATGTATCCGAGATGCATAGGATACTTAACGAATCCAAAACATTTAAAATAATCCCCAATAACCCCACCATCTCTTTTAAGAGAGAGCTATCTGGTATAGTAAAAAAAAGGTTACGACCATAGGATTTTAAATAAAAAGGAGAGAGACTTTTTGGTACCATTGGCACCTAGGGTGCCGACTATTTATTATCTGCCCAAAGTACAAAAGAACCCAGTGCAACCCCCGGGCCGGCCTATCGTGAGTGGGATAGACTCTGTCACCTCACGTATAGGCCGGTATATTGATTTTTATCTACAGCCCTTAGTGAAACGCATGCCCTCTTATTTGAAGGATACAGGGGCCACTATACGCCTCCTTGAGAGTTTGGAGTTGCAAGGGGACCACATCATTGCCACCGCTGATGTGGCTTCTTTGTATACTTGTATACCCCAAGATAAGGGATTGGAGGCTGTTCGTTACTTCCTTGAAAAGGAACCGAGTATTGCCCCTTTTCAATGTTCTTTCATTCTAGAACTATTGGAGTTTGCCACCAAGAGAAGTTATTTTTGGTTCGATCAGCAGTACTACCTCCAATTACGCGGCGTTGCCATGGGCGCCAAATTTGCTCCTAGCCTCGCCAATTTATTTATGGCCAAGTGGGAGGAGAATGTCGTCTATACCAATAGGAACCCTTCCCTCATTCTGTGGGCCCGGTATATTGATGACATCCTCCTCCTATGGAGGGGTAGTGCTGAAAAACTCGATTCATTTTTCCAACTTTTGAACAATAATGATCGGGGCATTTCCGTTTCTCATACAGCCAGTGACCATAAGGTCAACTTTTTAGATCTAGAAATTGAGTTATGCAATGAAGGATTCCGGTTTCAGACACATTTCAAAACAACAGACCGGAATAGTTTCATACCACCAGATAGCTGCCACCACCGGTCTTGGCTTGATTCAGTGCCACGTAGCCAATTCCTTAGACTACGTAGGAATTGCTCGGACACTGATTCCTTCAGAGTGCAATCTGCACTTTTAAAGGCCAAGTTCATTGACAAAAACTATGATCCCCGGCTGGTTGACCGTGAGTTTCAACATGCTCTTGAAACCAACAGAGAATCGTTATTGGAAGAGAGACCTAAGAGAGAACAAGGTGACACTTTTAGGTGGTCTCTATTAACGTCTTTCTCCAATCAATATAGGCACATCAAGGCCATTCTATCTAAACATTGGGACATCCTTAGGAATGACCGTGTTTTGGGTACTGTTTTGCCCGATAGGGCTAAAGTTATCTTCAAGGGAGCTCCCACCCTACAGAGCAAAATTGCTCCCAACATCATTAATCCCCCTATACGCCAATCCTTCTTCCATGAGATGGAAGGATTTTATTCATGTAAAAAATGCATTGTTTGCCAACATAATTCTGGCATTGGGAGGAAAATTACATCATTCACATCATCGGTTACCCACAAAAAATATTCGATCAAACAATTCTGTACGTGTACCACTAGCCATATTGTGTATCTAATTACATGCCATTGTGGGAAACAATATGTGGGCCGCACCATCCGGTCCTTTGCCATAAGAGTAGCGGAACACATCGCGCTCATCAAAAGTGGGGATACTAAACACACTGTCCCCCGACACTACAAGTTACACCACAATCGTGTCATTGAGGGGACACGTTTTGTGGTAATTGATCGATACGTTCCTCCCTAGAGGGGGGGTGCTATGACCAGGGGTGTGTCCCATCTAGAGACTTTCTGGATCCACGAACTCCGTACACTCTTCCCTTTGGGTATGAATGTTAAATTAGATGTCAATGCCTTTATTAATAAGGCTTGAAAAAAATTTTTTTGCTCTGGCTCTGTCCCCATTTTTCTATATGTGGTAATGTCATTACAGCCATAAATATTTCTTTCCATGATAACTGGATGTTCCCTTGCCCCTGTTGTGTTTCTCTCTCCTTTTTGTTTGACATACTTCTTATTTTTACCTCCCATTTTTTATTTTATTTTTTATATTTTATTTTTTTTTCTATATTTTTTCATAGCTTCAACAACACTTATGTATTATTTTAATGTATATACATGTATTAGTACATGAGTTTTATGCACGCATCTGGTGCACTTTTTATCACCAAGTGAGTCTGTTTAAGACCAGGCCCATTTAATATGAATATTATATATGCACACATTTTTCATATTTTCACATGCATTATAGTTTCACTCCCACTAGCAATTATACTGCTAGTTACACTTTTGAGTGACATATATATTCCTATATTTTTCATTTGTCACTTTGGTCACAAGGCCATTTTCATATGCTTTGCACTCTGTTGCTCTTTTATGTTTATTTTTTCCCCTATCTGGGGTCACCATATGCACGTCCGTGCCGCTAGTTGCGTACCTGGGCTTGTGCGTCCTGGGTTTGTTTATGTACAACCCTCGGTTTCCGCCTGCCCCTACGATGATTTTTTCTCACGTGTTCACATCACACGTCACTCTTCCGGGCTGCATGATATTGTTCCTACCCCTGCAGCCTTCACCCCGCCCCCTCACCGTCCTGATTGAGATGTTCCCTTCTCACTGCCATGGTCCCGCCCCTCCACAGGCATCATCATGATGCTCCATTCATGTACGGCGCGTGCGCGGTACGCGCATGCGCCGTACCCACTATTATACTGAGATGCGCGCGCATACTGTAGCGCCTTACTTATTTCCCAATACGGATTCATTTATGTTTGCTCACCTCCTTACACACTACTATACCTTTTGGGCATGTATATTCTTGTATATTGATCTATAGTTCATGTATATACATTAACAGGTTTTTCATGACTATATCCCCTTTCCTCACTTCCGGTTTCTACTAATGTGAGGCGTGGAACGCACGCCGGTCGGCCATTTTGCCTCGAAACCGGAAGTGAGAGTTTTGCAGCTGTACAGGTGATTTTCATGGACTTTGATTGATCCTTTATATATATTTTGATGGCTACAGTGGGGGTAACCCCCCAGACGACGTCTATGAAGACGAAATGCGTCGGATAGGACACCACTGTCGCCACTTTCATTACAGTGCTGTCTTTTAATGGATCTGCATGTGAGTGTATACCCATTTTAATAAAATTCTCAGTTTTATAAGGATTTACACTATTTGGCCCTTTCTTTCTTTGCCCCTTTTTCACCACTATCATTTGGTCTTCAACACCGCTCCGAGGGACCCGGTCTATGTGTCGGCTGTTCCACACTCCTCGGTTCAGACATCCGTTTGGTTGACACAGCAACGTGAGAGCCACTTCATCACTCCTCCAGACCGTCTGCAGACACTCACCACCTAAGCCTATCTGACCCCTCTTGGCGTATGCCCTGGCGGGTCCACTCAATCTGGTAAGCCTCTTCATTATTGGTGGTGTTGTGTATATTTTCACTCCAGATGATACATGAATTTGAAGTGTCTAGCTCCTGAAGATCTTTCTGTCCCATTCCTCAGGAAGTCTCTTCTTTGTCAGGTCTACTTTGGACTGCCGGTTTAATGATTATGACATTGGACTTTTCTATATATTTTTTATAGCGCTACACTCACTTTATATTTTACTAAAGGAAAGCCCAGCCTCCCATCATTGACCCAGATACTGGCATGTGATTTTTAATATAAGGAATTATTATTGAACATTTGTATGTTCTGTTCATAGTATAATTTATACTTAAGTTACTCTTTGCATACCTTTGTACTATACATACTTATAAATATCAAGACAGACAATTAATAAATGTCCATAAATAGTTGATGTGTGTTAAAAAAAATAGAACTGTGAAGGCAAGACAAGTGGCACACATATAAGAAAACAAGGTTCTCTGATCCAGTGACTGTGATCCCTCCACCACACATGGATGGCCTCTCACCTTAATGATTCGACCTGAAACAGGTCACAAAGCAGCAATCACATAGCAGGTAAGGCAGTCCTAGCAGTGGAATCCACGGATCCAGCACTCATCAAAGTCAGTGGGTATGAAAGTGCCAAATATGCAACGAGATAATGACAAATCTAGTGCTCTCTGTATAAAAGTTTATTGCATTAAAACCGAAGATAATATCACTTACATGCAGCCGCACTCAGATCCGAGTGCCGGCGAAACAGCGTGTGATCGTATCAGAGACAGATGACCGCGGGTGACGTCATGCGTTTCTAACCCCTGCAGGAGGGTCACCCTCTGAAAAATGCCCAACAAATCATAAATTCTTTCAGGGTATGTAAACTTATGAGCACAACTGTATATGTAATAAATATTTTAGTTTTAAGAGCCTCTTAGATTTGTTACATTTCATGAGGGAAAGTACCAGTAAAAATCTCAGATCCTCCCATGAGGCAAAAAAAAAAATCTCAGCCTCCTCCCATGAGGCATTGTAAAACTCTGACATTCAGACATGACTAGGCATGATGGGAATTTAAGTTCCTGAACAACTGGAGGGCCATAGTTTGGAGACCTTAGGGAGGGATGTGGTGAGCACAATATCCATCACAATACTTGTATGCAATATGTTCCTCCACAGAAGTCTACAGGGATTTTACAAACACATGTAGCAGAGCATCGCATTATCGAAAGCATTATTAAAATGAACCTCACCTGATCTAAAAACAGACTCAGATAGAACTAGTTGTACACTGAACAGGTATGCAAAGCAAAAACCCCTGGAGCTCTGTCTGCACAAAAGATTCATCAGAAGGAAATACTGGCTGGTATATCAAAATAAAAGAAAACATCTGAAATACTGTCTGCAATCCAACAGCAAAGGGCAGTGTAATGTGAAAGAGTCTTGAGCACTCTGAGCTTGAGAAAGGGTTGAATTGTGATCTGTAACTTTGCTGTTATGGAAGACAAATATTTCACCCTTTTTGCCATGTTAGCAACATTTGCATAATTGCAACAAAAATGTACTACATCAAGTTTCTTCTGCTGAATACTTTCACACTACACCACTCTGCAGGCATACAGTGGGGGGTAAAATCCATATAGATTTCTTTAGGGTTGGCAACTAATTCTGGATGCCTGCAGGGCTGCTCCCAGAGTTAGGATCCTAAATTTTGCACATGAATATCTCTAAATCAGGGAAACAGTGGCAACTGTATATTAATGTCACTCCCCTCAATCTAGTCTAGATGCCTTTAAAGCAGACTTTCAATGAAAAATGGAAGGACGCTTTCCTTTCAGCCAACTACCACCCGATTAGCTGCACTTAAAGTGGAAGAAAAGCAAAACACTAACTATTTTTAAATTCCAGGAGCTGTGACGTCACCTATAGGCTCCCATTATCCCCACTCCTTCCTCTTCCCTGCAGCAGCCACTCACTACACAGGGTATGCAAGGTAGTTATGAGGAGGGGTAGGAAATGTTTTTAATAATAGTGTTAGGCATTTCTTCCCATTAGAAAAAAAAATGTTACAACCAAAACTCTAAAATACTCACCTTGGCCCTGGCTTCTGATATCTCCAGGAAACATGGGTGACTTCACTACACCTTACCATTGCCTTCTGAAATAGCTGGGCACTCAAATTTCCTCAAGAATGCACCTCATTCCATTGTAGGTTTGCATTCTTTCAGGATTTTTTTGAGTGCCCAGGACTCAAAAAAAATCTGTTGGAAGCCAGGATCTATGTGAGTATTTTATTTTTGTAAACATCTTTATTTTTTAAGGGTTTTTTTTTTTTTTGGATAGCATGGGACTGGCAGAAAAGTACCTTCCATTTGTATTTACCCAGAATTAATTTCCAAGTCTTTGGAACATACTACATAGACCCTTGAACTAAGAGAAATCAGAGGAAAGATTTGGGATCTACAAGAGGCCTAAAAATATTTCTAAACTGGAGGTGTTTAACAACGAAGGGTGAGGAAAATTTACCAAGCATACAACAGTAAATCTGTTAGCTGGCTACAAGAACTTAGCTATAATTTCTGTCAAATATGGTTTTATTAAGTGATAACTGGTTGATGGCCACTTCTAAACCCTCGTACATGAAGCGCACTACTCCCATAGGAGCTGCTAATAGTTCGTTACTTTTCCCCAGTTGGTTCCATTACCCCCCACTTCCATGCACTGAACACACCGCAACCAGTCTTAAACAAAGAACAAGAACTTTATTCCTTCCATGAGCACGTTGCAGAAAGAATATGAAACAAATCTTCTAGAGATATGAGCTGCCTTATTCACTTGGTTCCTGTAATGGTCTGCAAATATTCTCCCTCCTCTTCACTACTACTTCCCAACCGCACAGAATCTCCAATTTAAGTCCCAAGAACAATACTCTGAATAGAGTTCCTGGACAGTCTGTTAGGAATTCTCCCAGGTGATCCTCAGCACCCTCAGCCTTTGGAAATACTGTCCCTACTGGGTATGCACTCACGTGTACATTTGAGCGACCGTCCATGATTGCCATACTCAGGTCCTCTCCCAGCTCTTTTCCTCTGTTGATGGTAGCAGCCTCTCCTTTTAGATGTTGCAGATTCCCAAAGCTGTTTCCTCCATCTCTCCTCCTGTTAAGGCAGGTTCCTCTCCCCCTAAGGGGAGAGCTCTCAAGCTGTACCAGCTTCTACATTCTGTACCCCTTTGCTGTACTCTTCCCATCAGCAGGCCACCTGGAAGCATGTGACCCATAGTTATATAGGCCTGTTAGCCCCTGCCCATACAAATTAATGATAGGCTAAGGGTGACCTATACCACTAACTACATCCTGTATCAAATCAACCTGTCCTCCAGCACCTCTCACTGGTCAGACAAGGTGTCACTTTTTACAGGATACAGGTGGTCACACCCCCACCTCTACTCTATTATTCCTTCCCAACAAATGAAACCCAGCCAGGCTTAAACCAAACAGGGTAATGCCTGGAATTTGCACCTAACTCTAATCCTCACTACCTATCTAGCACACACCTAAGTAGGTGGGAGCTACATACACGTGATGAGAAAATCGGATTACTAATCGTTCCATTTTCCATGAAAGTGCATATCATCAAATGGTATATACTTGTACGAAAGGTCTCGGTCGACAAAGGCAAATATATCTAAGTGCTAGCGTAGTAGAAGAGGAAGTGTAGGGTTGTTTTATGCTTCTGAGCATACACATTTTTTTCTTTTCAATTATTTTAATACGATTACTGTACACATTAAACTAAAATTGGACATTGTGTTCACTTACAGTAAAAATTTTCTAGCCTGCACCTTCAGTTTTTGTCTTCCGAAAAGTCGGAAATAGCTGTCGAAAGCATTATGCTAACGATCAGATAATCGGCCGATCATTCGCCGAACAAAATTTTTCTTCCAACTGCCTTATCATGTGTATGGGCCTTTTTGGTTAGCTTGCTAAAGGAGCTTACAATGTTCATTCAAAACAAATGAACATTGACTTAATTTATCCAATTATGGGAAAAGTAAATTCCTGTTCATCTGTACATGATTGAATTCATGAACTGAATCTTCGCTCCTTTTTTTTTTTTTAAAGCTAAAGTCAGCTTGGACCATTATAAACATATATGTACCATACCTGTGGGATTCATGGGGAATCTGGAAATTATTGTAGTAGGCACAGCTACTACAGTGATCTCCATTAGTTTTCAAACCCCATGCTGAGTGGACCTAGCAAATTAAGGGGTGACCCTACTGAGTCATTTAGGGCAGAGCTCTCCTCATTGTTGGATCGAGCCGTCCGAATGGGTCTATTCACACAAAAAGAGAAGAAGATGTTTATACCTATGTTTCCTGTTATGCCAATTTTCCACCACCTCCCTAAACTACACAAAGGGTTAACTCCCCTCACATGTAGACTGATAGTGGCAGGCATAGACTCACTAAATGAGAGATTGGGTCATTGGGTGGACCAGAACTGCAACCATTGGTAGTGGAGCTGCCAGGTCACCTCCGTGACACCAAACAACTTTTATCTAACTTAATGGTTTAACATGAAATGAAAATTACAGTTGGATAACGTGATGTTTCCAACCTGTACTCTTCAATTCCACATGCCCTGGGTCTACAGGCGTTATCCTTCTTCTTAAAGAGATCAGGAAACTTCTCTCTGGCTTCACAGGAGTTCATTATCATGTGCCTGGAATATCTCCTTACACATAACTTTTTTATGTTCAACGGGGACTTTTACCTCCAAAAGTGCGGGGCCTCTATGGGAGCTAAGTTCTCACCATCCCTGGCCAATTTGTATATGGGATGGTGGGAGCGGTCCCGCATTTTTGGACCTGAAAGTCCCCGTCGAAAAGACACTGAATAGACGATCTCCTGTTCATTGTCTCTGAGCCATACATCTGTTTAGATCAATGGTTGGATTATATGAATGATAATGCCTTAAATTTAAAATTTACAGGACAACATGAACCAAAGTCTATAGAGTTTCTAGATGTTAAGCTCACAGGAGACAACAATGAAATAATTTTGAATCTCTATGGAAAGCCCACTGCGGGTAATACTCTTCTGCGTGCAGACTCTAGCCATCCGACCCATACCATCAAAAGTATTCCAGTGGGCCAATTTCTAAGGCTGAAAAGACTATGCACTAGACAAATAGATTTTGAACAGGAGGCCATATATATGTCAGCTAGATTTGAAGCTAGGGGTTACCTCAGGTCAGCTATCAATAGGGCTTTGTCCATTGCAAATAAAACACCTCGGGCCAATTTGCTAATGGACAAAACCAGTAACCACAGTAGACGGAATAGATCGGAAAAATCCCATTTTGTTCCAATATTTTCCACTCCGTACAGTGCTGAATTTCATAAAATTAAGAAAATAGTCACCAAATATCTGCTGGTGTTGTCTAACGATCATATCTATTCTCAAATTTTAAATAAAGGCATACGTACGGTATCAAGGAAAGCACCTTCTTTAGGTGAACTTTTGTCCCCTAGCCTTTACATTAGCAAAAAACAAACTGCTCATTGGCTGCAGTTTAAGGGAACATACAGATGCGGTGGTCGGTCTTGCACATATTGTCCCTTCATAAAAGGGGATGACACTGTCACATCTACTTCAACAGGCAAATCATATAAAATACAGTCCTTCATCAATTGTAACACGCGTTACATAGTTTATGTCATCACATGTACAATTTGCTCTATTCAATATGTTGGCAGGACCACTCGCAGACTGAGTGATCGTCTTTACGATCACCTCTATGACATAGAGAAGGAACATGCCACTAACATTGCTCGCCTTTGGGTTGATATTCATTTCAAGGATACATCCAGTTTGACCATTCAAGGCATTGTAAAAATTGTTAAACCTCCTAGAAGTGGGGACAAATTTGGCATATTGTACAAACAAGAGGTTCAGTGGATTTTTAATCTAAATACTAGACGTCCCACCGGATTCAATTTTGAATGGGACGTGTCCCACTTTTATCAATAGATACGTACCATGTTATGCCCATGTGTATCCCAAATTTAATCCAAATAACATATTGATTGATTTAGGTCACATAAATCCTTTAGGGTCCCTCTTTATTTTCCCACCTTTTAAATGCTTCCCCATCGGATGACGATTTTCTGTCTTTTTCTTCTCTTTTTTTCTTGGCCGTTTGTTGCAAATTTGAGATATATTTTTTGTTTATGAATCCAATATGAATGGATTCCAGATGTCGTTGAATGGGGCTTGCGTTCTTCTTGAGTGCATGG
The DNA here is from genome assembly GCA_037952835.1 of Lithobates septentrionalis. Lineage (NCBI taxonomy): Eukaryota > Metazoa > Chordata > Amphibia > Anura > Ranidae > Lithobates > Lithobates septentrionalis. The sequence goes on along the minus strand of JBBDGP010000374.1, from coordinate 11,214,412 downwards.
ATTTATGTGGGAATAATGATTTATACATAATAATTTTTAAACGAAAATGAAGGTTTTATTTACACAATTTTCAAATGTAATTAGGTTTATACATTTCAGGATGATGTGTGTATATATATATATATATATATATATATATATATATATATATATATATATATATATGCAGTTACCAAGACATTATTGATAGTGCTGGGAATAGGATTATTGGTATTTTCACATCAATTTCATGTATATGTTATTTTGCAATTTTGTGATTTTGTATGGTTTCAGCATGTTTTACATTTTTTCTAATTTTGTTTATCATCATTTATACACAAGTTTTCCTTTGAGATTATTTATCATTTATAATTTGAAAATTAGTGTTGTTACTTTGTACTTTGTTATTGTTTAATATTGTTTTAGTATTTATCATGGTCTTTATCCCAAGGTTATGGATGTACACAATGGGAGAAGTTGAATAGTGTGAACATTAAAAATAATCATGTGTCTAGCGCATGTATATACATATATATATATATATATATATATATATATATATATATATGCGCATTGATTCACTTAGTAAATTTTTTTAGTTTGGTGGACCTTTATAGGCATTATTATATTGTCATATTATCTTGTCTTCAATTTTTGATTTTAAATTCAACTTCACATCCCAGGTGTCTCCTATCTCTTGGGTGTCGTTCTAGAGTTTGATTATGTGGGCAGGTCTCTATTTGAGACCGTCTCTGGATTGGCTATCAAAACCTGAAGTCCCTATATATACCCATGATCAAACTTTAATCATTCAGCTATGAATAAGCGCCATGATGGGGCGTGAAACATGTTAGCTATCTTTCCTGTTCCTCCCTGTACATGAGGTGACTGCATTTGGATTTTATTTCTTCATATCAATAAAGATGCCTTCTCTGGTGTGCGGCCATCCAGGATCTTTTTCTTTCCTCAAGCTTGTCCAGAGCCAGTACCTGTGAGTTCCATTAGGGCGGGTGTCTTGATACGGATTTGAGAGATTGGAGCGGCAATCTTTTGCTTAAGTATGCACATACATACTTACATTTGTCCAAGCTGGGTCACTGTAACTATGTAAAAATTGCCACACCTAAACTTCAACTTTAAGTAAACATTGTGAATATCTTTAGTAAATCAGCCTCTTTATGTTTTGTTTTTCTGGTTTGTGAAAGTCAAAAAAAAAATTTCCATTAAATTTGTGGAAATGGATTATGGTGAAGTTCACTCTTTAGAGAGATCGTGTTTACGATTGTAGGAATCAGTAATTTGGGCAAGTTCTGCTTGGTGCTCTATCAAGAAAACATAATTATACACAGGGAAGGCAGGTTGGCAGCAGAAATCATTGTTGCGAGACCTTGAGTGCAGAGTATGACATAGGTAACGAAGCCATAAACATCAGGTTGTTTGCTTCATTCTACAATTATATTGTATATCAGTAAAGGAAGCAGGATAAATACTAGTTTCAGCTCTTTTAATAAGTGCTGTCCAACTGCAGAACCTTATGAAAGTTATAGCTTGGGATAGTAAAGAGCTAATAGGCACTTGACCTTACAATAAAGGAGTAGATCCTGCTGACATTTACTTTGCAAAGTATAAATCAATGAAAGTAAATGAGGTGTTCACGTTAAATACCCAAAAATGTGTGAGGGAAATTTTATAAAAAGCAGGATTTTGCTTGCAAATATGAAATTGAACACAAGTTAGTTTTATTTACTAAGTTCAATGAACATTCACTTTGTTAATTAGCATTCACTTTGCAATGTTAAAGTGATTGTAAACAATCACCTTGTAAAACAGGCCATTCAGTTTAAAATTGAAACAAAATGCAAAACATTTGTGTATAGATATAAAAAGACCATTATAAATCCTCCCCCCCCCCCTTTTTTTATAAGCAATCACATTCCCTCTGTTCTCAGCTGCATAAGAGCTGGGGGGGGGAGAAGCAACAGTACAGAGCATCCCAGTAAATGGCTGTGCAGGGGGGGGGGGGGGGTGTCAGGACAAGTCTGATCATTGGTGGAGAGCAGGCTGAGTTCCCAGCACAGCTAGAGAACTGACCACGGTGTGTTCTCCTGCTTAGTGTGGAGAGTTTTTAACCGCTTGCCGACCAGCTGCCAGAACGAAGATCTGTCAAGGGATGACACAGAGATCCCGTCTCTGCTATGCAGGAAAACGGATCTGTATGTTGTCCCAGGCAGCCCTTCCCCCACACAGTTAGTAAACACACCCAGGGAACACATTTAACTCCTTGATCGCCCCTGATGTTAACTCCTTCCCTGCCATTGCCATTAGTACAATAACAGTGCATATTTTTAGCACTGATCACTGTAATAATGTCACTGGTTTCCAAAAAAGTGTAAAAAATGTCAGTTAGGTGTCCGATCTGTCCGCTGCAATGTTGCAGTCCTGCTAAAAATTGCAGATCACCAACATAAAAATAAAAAAATAATAAAAATGCCATAAATCTATCCCCTGTTTTGTAGACGCTATAACTTTTGCACAAACCAATCAATATACGCTTGTTGGTTTTTTTTTTTTTTTTACAAAAATATGTAGCAGAAAACAAATTGGCCTAAATTGATGAACAAATTCGATTTTTTAAATGTTTTATAGCAGAAAATAAAAAATATTATTTATTTTTTTTCAAAATTGTCAGTCTTATTTTGTTTATAGTGCAAAAAATAAAAACGCAGAGGTGATCAAATACCACCAAAGAAAGCTCTGTTTGTGGGGAAAAAAGGACACCAATTTTATTTGGGTACAATGTCGCATGACAATTGTACAACTGTACTCGGAAAGGGTAAACTGAATAGGCTTCTTCCTTGGGGTCCATGGTCATGTGTGTAGCATCACTGCTATAAGTAGGGAAGCAAGGGTAACAGTCACAGCCCCTAAGCATGCACCTATAGAAAAAAAATCGTATTGTCAGCTACCATATCATTTTGATGCTGTTAAATTGCTGGTAACAAGTAAAATGCTTAACAGTGAACAGTGAACTTCTAATATTTTAAGCAAGCACTGAGACTGCACATTTTTTATATAGGTCAGTGACCAAGTCGTGAAGAAAGAATAGAGATGGCAGTCCCAGCTGTATAGTTCTGTCAGATTACCTCTGATGGAAAACAGCATCACTAGTTTCAAATATAAGCACACATTTTACTACACTCTTCTACATATGCATGTGATGCTTTTATACTTGTGCAATGAGGGTTTTTTAATTTTCACTGGATATTCGTTATCTCTACTCTAGTTTTACTCTGTTGAAATCTCAGACATCTTTTTAACTCTAGAAAAGCAAAAGCAATTCCCTGTTGTGTGGTCAAGTGCAGCAATGAGTATAGACAGCAGGAATTTACGTAGTCTCTATGTTCTACATTAAGCTTTAAACCTGCTGAGATAAAAAATATAATAGATAATAAAATTGTTAATGGATTTTTAAAATGCTTGATAATGCAGGCATCCTCTTCTTACATATCTTACTAATTTAATTGATAAGCATGCTGTACTCTCGTGCAGTAAATAGACCCACATTCCATTTCAAAAGGTTTGATCTATTTTCTCCCTGCCAAAGACAAAGTCTGCTATACACATGCAGAGATTATAGCATGATAAAAGCATTACCAGTGGTATCCCAATCTTCCTATTTAGAGAGCACTAAAGATCATATCAGCAGACCACAAGATATTAGCCACACTAGACAGTCAAGTAAGTTGAAGAGTTTAGTCCTATATTCTATTTATATCTGCTGATAAGGGAGTGATGACTTAAGCTGGCCATATATGGATCAAAATTAGGTCGGTTCCACAGTAACTAGCTGGGATTAGTCCCATCGTCGGGCAGACTGACTGTACCTAAGTTGACCAATCGATCAACTTTAACAACCAGCCTGCCATATTTATTTCATGCTATTACTGCCGGCAGCTATAGCCACTAGCAGTAATCATTGTGTTCTTCCGTCTGGGAAGGCTTCCTGCGCTGCCCCCTCTCTTAGGTTTTCATTGCCATCTGTGTCACCACTATATCACTATATGTGTCCTGGTGACCACTATCACTGAGCTAGAAAGTGAGGGGAAATCCAAACTTTTAGAGCCTATTCACGCTTGCCAGTTTTGATGAAGCAGGCAGGTACTGTAGGCGTTATTTCAGAAAAGACATTCAATGTCTCTTCTGAAATAAAATAAACCTACCTGCCTTCCTTTGTGGTGGAAAGCATGCAAGGACCTCAGCCTAGTGAAAGAGAGGTAAGTAATGCTGACTTTAGTTCCCAATTATAATGGGAAATCCATTCATTTTAGATTTCATAGATACACTGTACTAGTGTCCATTAAAAAGCAATGCCCTTGTAGAATTGCCAACGGTTTTCATTTCTGTCCTCTAATAAGTGGGGCACTTCTATGTGCATACAAACACATGGAGGAAAGTCAAATTAAATGTTACACCTAAATTTTATGGATATTTATAATGCAGTCTAGAAAAGGAATAATAGCATGAATGGCTGCCACCAGATTTACTAATGTATTTGTTATCTATATTGGGCTGAATAGGGACACTTGTATGTGCATACAAACACATGGACGAAAGTCATATTAAATATTACACCTACATTTTATGGATAGTTATAATGCAGTCTAGAAAAGGAATACTAGCATAAATAGCTGGCACCAGATTTACTAATGTATTTGTTTTCTATACTGGGCGGAATATTGAGCAGGACTGTATTTTTGTCGTGTTCCTGGTCGAGGCCAAGTTGATGAGTGGGCTTCCCTTACACCGCTTGTCACGTTTCCCTTGGAGTTGATAAAAGGGTATAACAGGGCACAGAGTGACACAGGTGTCTGTAGGAGATCTGGACCAGTAAACACTTTAGTAGGTGCAAAACTAAAGACCTGTATAACAGACAAACTGGCAGACAACTAGGCAGTAGAGGTAAAGACACAGGAGCCAGACCAAGGTTGGTATCAGGTGAGCAGAGAAGGCACCGGAACAACAAGCAGGAGACAAGGTTAGGTCACAAGCTGGAGTCAGCAACAGGATTTCAGGAGTAAGCTGAGTCAAACAAGTCGGATCAGATCACAGGCAGTAGGAGCTGATGACCACTCAGCAATGTTCTTGAGCATTGCAAAGCTAGTTCACTTTTGGAACATATTACATGTTCCACCTGTATTTAGGGTGGATCATGTAACATGTTCCAGCTCCTGCATCCTCCCACCCCTAATCCCCCCCCCCCTCCATGTGACAGTGGGGGCAGGGGATCCTCTCCCCGAACCGGCTGTGACAATTTTAAAACAGCTGCCATTCGGGGCTCTGCGCACACGATCGTGTCATTCATTTACAGAGTTGTGTGAATGAATGAACTACAAGTACCGGCCACCATGGCTGAAGGCTTGTAGCTCTCAGAGCTCATTGATTCTTCCTGCAATTCAGTAACTGCTTGCCTGTATTGGAGAATCTACAGGATCCTGGCATTGCAGTGCTTTACAGGCTCCAGTGTAAAAAAAAAAATTATAAATGCACTTTTTTTTTACCTGCGAAAAGATGTGCATTTATTTATTTTTTTATAAAAGGTGAAGCTATCTTTTAATTCTTGCAATAAAGCAAGAAAATCAACACAGTAGTATATTAATCTGCTTTTACTAAACAAGAATAATAAGCACGCAAACTACTTAACTTTATAGGAAAACAATACTAGACACACAGTACATCTTGGCAATTTTTTGTCCTGCCTTGTAGTGGAGCTATGTTGTCTCGTGGTAAAGTGCTCTCTCAGCTTTCTTGGTTCAAGCCTTTTAAAAAAGTTTAGCTCTTCTCACTTGCTTGTTATCCCTTCCCACATTCCCACATGTATCAGTTTCATGTCTTACACCCACATCTATGAGGGAAGCATTGTGGCCTGCAAACTTTAGATGGCAGCTCACTACCATAAATGCCATAGGCCAGCAATGTCAAAAACTACTGGTGATTTTTATTGACACAGCCTATAAGGCTTGGGGCGAGTATCTGACCAGAGCTCCTCTAAATGATAGGAACAGTCAAAGAGTGTGAACCTTGTCAGAAAATAGGGTAGTTCATATGCACCAATACTATTTTATTTTCCCAGTGTTTTTAAAGTGCAACACTACTGGTCTTTTGCATAAGGTGGTTGTAAACCTCAGAAATGAAATTTGAACAAAGCACATATTTCTATAGTGTTTACTTGCCTCTCTCCAAAGTACTAAGTGCAATTTCTTTCTGTTGTCTAGTTACTCTGTTATCAGTCACTTCTCCCAAGTTTTCCTGACACCAAGAGCAAGAAAGGTGACGGGGAGGGAGTTCCAGCTGATTCACAGCCTCAGCTCTGTTCCTGTGTGTTGTATGAAGAGGAGTGTGTCCTTTCCCTTCAATCAGCTCTCAAAGCTCTTGTACAGTGGGTACCTTCAGCTCCCTGCCTGTGCTTTGTCAGTCTGTGAAATATCCTTTTCACCTCTGAGTTTTACAAGGATGTGCAGGACAAGGATTTGTGTCATCTCTGTATCACCTGGGGCCAGTCAATTCACTGAATGTAGATAAGGGTTTACAACCACTTTTTTTAACATGGAGATTGTTGACCTTTAAAAAACAGTGTGTATGTGTGTATCTGTATAAATGTGTGTGTGTGTATGTTTATAAACAATAATATATATATATATATATATATATATATATATATATATATATATATATATATATATATATTAATATGAAGAGCTAACCTGAAGGAGCCGCTTGGTAATTTTGGCTACTGTTCTGCGCCTCGACTTCAAGAACAATCTCGGCCCTTCTGACACACCTGGTTGAATAAAAGTCACTGCAAAAAGGTCTAAATATACAAGTATAAATAAACCTTTTGACCTGGTGGTGGGTTACTACCAGAAAATAGACAAACCACAGGGGTAAGTGCACCTAATCTATTGATACAGGTTAGAATAAATGGCAGTTTGAACATAAATGAGCCCACAGCAGGTAAATTCTGACAGTCTGCTAGACAGAGTACTTACTATACCAAGACAACTAAGAATCAGGTTCTATACCACTAAACTGGAACCAACACGTAAATCAGTAAGTCAGCAATAAGTAGTCTACATAAACATTAACTGCAATGTAAGCAGTAAGACTCCACTCGATTAGGGCTCTCTAAGAGGTTGGCAATGGTATACACTAGCGTCTCCTGAGAGGCACCACTTACACTAAGCAAAGGGGACAGAGGTCTCTGGGTGGCAATTGTTAAGAGGCAGTCTTTAGTTCTGACTCTTCAGCCAGCTAAACCTTGGGGGCCAATAACTTTTGGAGTGCTTAGAGACAGTCAACAAGGTCTGCAGGCAGTAATAGAGCTAAAGGGTAGCTGTTTAGATAGTTACTAAGGACTCAGTCTCTAGGACTAGCAACAATTGATGGCTACAAGGCTCTCTAACCTGACACAGCAGCTGGGCAGCAGTGGTCCCTCCGATCAGGTGTCAGCTCCCTCTGGGTTACCAATGGCTCCTGTTGCTATCAATCTTCCCAGAGAGGAGGGAGAGTGTGGAGAGATCCACTGCTCTTAGGCCGCGCTGGATCAAGAATTGGCTCAGGAAAGTATAAGAAATGGCTGGGGGGATTATCTGGTACAGAAGGTTTTTTACCTTAATGCACAGAATGCATTAAGGTAAAAAAAAAAACGTAAGTCTTTAGAACCACTTTATTTAAAAGGTTAAATGCATACAGAAACATATTTGTTTGTGTACTGGTTTAATAGAAGCCTTTTCAGCAGTTTTTTGTGGGGTACACACTATAAGAAAATCAGGCAAACGATCCTCCGATTTTCCTCATTGTTTCACAGCAAATCGGAACTGATGAAAGAAAATTTGTCTGAAAATTCTCAAACAAAATACATTTTTTGTTCTTTCTGATCATGCGCAGTCTTTAGTTTCTGATTTTTCTCGTCTGAAAATCCTATGAAAACGGTACACATTAAGCGAAAATCCTTTAGTCTGTTCCCGTACGAGAAAAATTTTGGAAATTGTCCCTTTGGAAAATTTTCTTCATAAGGTTGTAATCGGCTGTAGAAAGTTGTGTACACACTATAAGAAAATCGTACGAAAGTTCTTTGGACGAAAATTCTCGCCCGATTTTCTTATAGTGTGTATGAGCCTTTAGACCCAGTCAAATTAACTAATCCACTCACATCCATATTTTGCTGATTTTGTCAGGCTTTCTTTTTAATGTGTGCTCATCATCAGTTCATAAAAAGTCCACGTTTTTAACAATACAACTTTATGGAAAGCTTACCAGAGTAATAGCATACTGTTAGTACACCACATCTTAGATACGGCACAGAAGACACAGAGCAGCATACCAAAAAAATAAGCAAAGTCCTCTGTCATCAACAGGAATATGGTAGTGGTCTGAAATAACATAGACTACAGTTTAAAGACAGGAAGGGTGATTATTCAGTGATAATACCATAAACAGGTGTCATGCTTTAAGGACTGTCAGAAACTACAAAATCAGACAGAGACAGAAGTACAGTTAAATCACACTTTAATAATAAAAGTAAAAAGAGCAAATATAGTCAAAACATAGCCAAAGTTCAGTAACCAGAACGAATAGTCAACCAAGCCAGAAGCCATGGATCAATGTAGTGGAACAGCAAGCAGGATCTGGAGCCAGAAGGGATGTCAGCAAAGCAAGTCTTTGAACAGGAACATAGGTTATAGTCTCTGTGATGTTGACCAAGGTGAAGGCGGAGAACCACTGGGCTGAACAGCTTAAGTAGGCAGGACTGACGAGCAGGATATAATCAACAGCTGAGCACCTGTAGAGAGATAGGAGCTGGCAATTAGCCGACAGCTGAGCAGCCAGCTCTGAGAAGGAAGGGCTAAGCCCAGCCCTGACAAAGGACATTGGTTGTAGGAGAACGTTAAGGTGGGATATTTATTAATTGATTGCATCCATGTGGACCAACTTTACTCTTCTTTCAAAGTGTTAAGTTCAATTTGCTTGCTTGAAAGATTTGACTGTGTTAACCACTTCAGCCCGAAGCCTCTGTTTTACACTTTTACTATTTTTTTTTTTTGCTAGAAAATTACTTAGAACCCCCAAACATTATACATTTTTTTATAACACCCTAGAGAATAAAATGGCGGTCGTTGCAATACTTTGTCACACCGTATTTGTGCAGCAGTCTTTTTATTTTTTTATTTTGACAGTTTAAAAAAAAAAAAAATTTGGGTCACTTTTATTCCTATTACAAGGAATGTAAATATCCCTTGTAATAGAAAAAAAACATGACAGGACCTCATAAAAATGATATTTGGGGTCAAAAAGACCTCAGATCTCATATTTATACTAAAATGCAATAAAAAAAAAAAAAATATTGGGAAAAAAAATTCTTCTTTAAGAACTATGAGTGGAAGTGACATTTGATGTTGCTTCCGCCCTCCCATGCCATGGAGCCGAGCAGGGGCCATCTTCCCCTCAGTCAGCAGCCAGGCATCCACGGGAGAGGACACGATCGTCTCTGCCGCTACCGGCAGGTCCAGTAAGCGGTGGAGATGACCGAAGCCCGGTGGAAGGGGGGGTCACCTCTCCCGCTGCCAATAAAAGTGATTCACTGCATGGGGCGTGGCCTGGACAGCAATGTGAGAGGACGTGTGTGATCGGAGCTCCGCTCGTGGCGATCCTTCTACCCTCATCCTGCACCTAAAAACCGGCCTGAAACCCACCCAAGACCCTGTGTATCGGCGGAGCAGACACTCCGGATCATGTCCCCTCCAAAGAGAAACACCGCTGGCTCCTCTTCCCTGGACAGATACCGAAGAACGGAGCGGGACACAGAGGAGCAAGATGGCGCCGCGCCAGCAACACACGCGGCACCCCCCTCAGATCCAACAACAGACGGAACGGCTAAGGTACTAGAAGCTATCTCACTATGCCAGACTACCCTAACGTCTAAAATTGAGGAAGTTAAGGTGGACATATCCCTTATTAGACACGATATGACTAAAATAAGGGAGAGGGTCACTGAAGCTGAGACCAGGATAGGGCGGGCGGAGGACATTTTACATCCCTTGCAGCACTCTTATGAAGATCTGCAGAGACAGATGCAGCAACTAGCACAGAAGCATGATGACCTTGAGAACCGGTCTCGCAGGTCCAATCTGCGATTTATCGGCCTGCCTGAGGGCGCGGAGGGTACAGACCCTGCCGCCTTCCTTGAGAAAATCCTGATAAACGCATACGGCAGAGATACCTTCTCTACTACTTTTGTGGTGGAGCGCGCTCATCGCATGCCGGCACGCCGTCCACCTGAAGGAGCACCACCCCGCACCTTTATTGCAAAATTACTGAACTTTAAAGATCGCGACGCTGTACTGCGAATGGCTAGGCTCAAGGGCAACATTCCCTTTCAATCTGGATTCATATCAGCATTCCCGGATTTCTCTGCTGAGGTGCAGAGGCAGCGAGCACGCTTCACAGAGGTCAAACGCCGCCTACGTGTGCACCACATTAAATATGCAATGCTGTTCCCAGCTCGTCTCCGCGTGGTTGGAGAAGATCGAGTGCACTTTTTTGAGGATCCTGCTATGGCCTCGGATTGGATAGATCAACAAGATGCTGCAAGAAATCGCCCAGCATAACAGCACTATTGCCCTAACCCTGAAGTAAGTGCCTTCTTCTATTGATGATCAGGAATACTATGATTCTACAATGACTCAAGCCCAACATCTACACACTACCCGGTTCCCTGGCCCAAAGTAGTTCTGATGGGACTTCCGCCACCATGTCTTTCCAACATTCAGAACGTCCACTAGCCCTACTTCAGAACTGTTAAACTAATCCCAATAGACAGTTTCCACAGTGGACATGCTGCAATTGGCGACAACACACAATCTGGAACATGGAACTGCTCGTCTCCCCCCATTGCTAAATCATCACACCCAGACACGGGGGATACTTCAAGACCACTCCATAACCCTGGACACCTATCCTCATTTTTTTCCCCCTTTTCCCCCTTTTTTTTTTCTTATTTCTTTTGCTTTTCCTTTTTGGTGACAATACCTTAAGCTCTGATGCCACAGCGGAGCATAGGCTCAGGTTAATGCGACACACCCACGGTAGTGGGCCGCAAAGGTTACACGTTCTCCATTGCTGGATTTCTATCCAGAATCTGTTCGCACCCAAAGGTTGCTGGTTATACTGCCACCGGCGTTGCCAAATAGGCTCCTGCTGGTGGGGGTACGTTCAAAAGTGCAATACCCTTTTCTTTTTTTTTTCTTTTTGATCCCTGATAGCTATATGCGCTCAATTTTTTGCCATTGCACTAGTTTTGGGATGTATACCCCAGCCAAGTTTGGGAGGCTGAGGGTAGGGAGGGGGTTAAAGGGCAATGTTAAGTTAAGAAACATGTTTAGCGTTATTTCATGTCTCAGAATGTCAATGCACAGTCATTTCCCTGCAATGAGAGGGACGTTGGGTTGTCTGCCGGAGTGCGGAGTGTGTTGGGGTGCACGCCCCCATAACATTTCATGTTCATCCCTCCAATATTTGCCAATAAGATACTATGGCTAATGTAAAATTTCTCTCCTGGAACGTCCGGGGGCTCCGAGACAAAATCAAACGCACGGCGATATTCAATATACTTAGATCTTATAGAGCGGACATTATAGTCCTCGCAGAAACACATGCCACAGGACAACTTCAACGAGCGTTGAAGCGCCCCTGGATTGGCTGGGCTTTCCACTCCACCCACACTCCGCACTCCCGGGGAATTTCAATTCTTATAGCAAAAACCACCCCATTTGCAATAATTTCGGTTCGTACAGACCCACAAGGCAGGTATATATTCTTACACTGTACACTCAACGGAATACAGTACTTAATAATGGCATTCTATATTCCCCCCCCATACAGCTCCACCTTAATCACAGAGGGATTATTATATATGACACTGCACCCCAACATCCAAAGCATCTGGTTAGGGGACTTCAATATGGTACTCAACCCCCGCAAAGACAGACTACAAACACACTCAACTCCCCACCCCCCGGACACCACTAGATTTGGGCGCACACTAACGGAATTTTCACTAACTGACACTTGGAGATACAAATATCCCAATACCAAGATATACTCCTGTTTCTCGGCGACACACTCTACTATGTCCCGGATCGATCTTATCCTAATATCAGATACCCTAATTCCCCTACTGACTGACTCAGGATACCACACTAGATCCCTTTCAGACCACGCCCCATGCTGGGCCACGTTAAAACTGGCCCCAAATAGTGGCCCCCGTACTTGGAGCCTACACCCCTTCTGGCTAGCTACACTAAAGGACCAAGAGGACATTCACAGTGAATGGAAATATTACTTTAATACTAACAGGAACACAGCCCCTGTGGGTATGGTATGGGAAGCATTTAAACTCCATGCACGCACTATATTGTCTTCCCGAATAAATAGAGCCAAAACCTCCTCCAAAGCTATCTTGTGCCAGGCCTCTGCTAGATTAGACTTGATCACTGGGGAGTTCCAAAATGATCCCTCACAGGAAAGAGCGTCGGCACTAAAGCTCCAAATCCGTCTTGTAGACCAGCTACACTTTGAAAAAGCCAAACAAAAACTTTTCTTTGTGAAGCAACGGATTTTTGAACAAGGCGAACGAGCGGGCAAATTATTAGCATACCTTGCGCGTCAGGACATGAGTCCACCAGTGGTGGTTACACTCCATGGGCCAAACTCTGTCACATACTCAGACCCTCCATCAGTGGCAAAAGCCTTTCAAACATATTTTATGGATCTATACTCCTCGAAAGTCCAAGTCACTACACAAGAGACCCAGGCCTTTCTCAAGGACATCCCCTTTCCCCAACTGACAGAATCTCAGGTCACTGAGCTAGAAGCCCCCCTTAAATTGGACGAGATAGCACTTGCCATAGCATCCCTGGCACCAGCAAAAGCCCCTGGAGGCGATGGTCTGCCACTCTACTTCTACGCAGCCTACTCGGAAATTCTCATCCCCGAATTATTACTATTGTTTAACCATATATTTGAAACCGGGACCCTACCTGAATCCCTTCGCCAAGCAGTGATCATAGTGATTCCCAAACCAGGCAAGGACCCCCACCACCTAGAATCCTACCGCCCAATCTCGCTCCTCCAAGCAGATATTAAAATCCTAGCCAAAATTTTGTCTATGCGTCTTAACCAAAACATTCTCTCCTTAATAAATTCGGATCAAACGGGGTTCATGCCTGGCATGAATACAGCCATGAACTTACGACGCTTATACATGAACATTCAAGCTGATCACGAGAATGTAGGAGACAGGGCGGTGGTGGCGTTAGACGCCGCTAAAGCTTTTGATTCGGTGGAATGGGGGTACCTGTGGGAATGCCTCAAGGGGTTCGGATTTGGGCCCAAGTTTATCAAGGGGGTTAAATTACTATACTACTCCCCTCTGGCTAGAGTGGTAGTTAATGGGCACACATCCGACCCTTTCCCCCTGGGACGTGGAACCAGACAGGGATGCCCGCTGTCCCCGCTACTCTACGCCCTGGCTGTGGAACCCCTGGCCATTTCACTCAGATTAAGCCCAAATGTACGAGGACTGACCAAGGGACCCCTAACAGAAAAACTGAGTTTATACGCCGACGATATGCTTCTATATCTAGAGGACACTGGCCCTTCTCTCCGAAAAGTTCTCGATATCATCGGGGCGTTCGGGAAGCATTCGGGGCTGACCATGAACTGGTCCAAATCACAGATTCTCCCCCTTGACCACTCCCCCCCCCCCCCATCATGCGGCCTCCCTGCCACTACAAAGAGTGGCCTCAATTAAATATCTGGGCGTGACTATTACAAGAGATCTCAGTGAATTCATAGCAAACAACATCGAACCACTCTTCCCCCTCCTGAAATCTCGCACTCAATCCTGGGCCAGACTCCCTTTGGGAGTAATGGGGAGAATCAACTTATTTAAAATGATACTCCTGCCAAAACTCTTGTATATATTTTGGAACTCCCCAGTGCTAATCCCACTAGAAATCTTTAAAAAGATGGATCAAATCATCAACACTTTCATATGGGGGTCCAGTAGGCACAAACTGGCTTGGAACACGCTTAAAAATCCAACCTCGTCAGGCGGAGCGGCCATACCAGATCTACACACCTACTATATAGCTGCACAGCTCTCTCATTTCTATCATATTCACAAGACCGACGAACTCAGATATCAAACCTTGGTATGTGAAAGACCGAATGATGATATGCACTCCCCACTACAAGTCCTATTTAGAAACGAGAGCAGGAGACGAACAAATAAGGTACGGCACCCGTTGTTACACCAGCATGTTATGTCTGGGGAAAAGCGGTCAAAATGTCCAGCATCGATTTTTTTCCACTCACACACACCCCTATGGCACAACCCCCTCATGAGGGAACTACTGACCCTACAGGGGGCTAACAGGTGGGCTGCAAAGGGCATAGTGTTCCTCTTCCAGGTTATCACTATATTTGGGGTCAGACACTTCCAAACGCTCTGTGAAGAGTTTGACCTTCCCTCTACCATGCAATTTAGCTATCTGCAACTAAAAAACGCGCTTCAGGCGCAATTTACAAACGGCTTTCCCAACCCGCAAACGCTCCCACTGGTGGACATCATCATAGGCTCCTCTCCAGAAAAACTAATATCCAACCTATACACCGCACTACGCACTGACACCACGTCCAGAATAGTAAACATAGCAAAATTCAAGTGGGAGGCAGACCTCGGCCAAATAGACAACACTGACTGGGAAAATATATTGGAAAATGTACGGAAAACCTCACCTAAACTACCCGAACGCCTGACCCAACTGTACATTATTCATAGGTCCTATCTCACACCTGCCAGAATAGCCAAATTCTCATCAAGCCAGAATCTAAATTGCCCAAGATGCCTAGGCACCCCATGCTCCTTTTTTCACTTGATCTGGTCATGCCCAGTAATAAGTGAATACTGGACGCAGATTGTAAAGTTCCTCCACGACCATATGGGCTCACCACTACAACTAGACCCAAGACCATGCTTACTGGGCCTATTCCCAGACACCTTGTCCAGGCCCTTAGATACACTTCTCAGTGAAACACTCTTTAGTGCTAGGAAACTAATTGCCAAACACTGGTTGAGAACAACTTCTCCTTCTATCCAGGACTGGTTGAAAGAGGTGAATGCTTCCCTGCCATATAAAAAAGTACTCTACATACATAGGGGTTGTCCCAAAAAGTACCATAAAATATGGAGCGCATGGCTAACCAACGATAATACCTGTACTACATAATCACCAAGATATACCTGCAAGAATATAGAGGCTAGGACTTTCTTTACCCTAGATCGATATTCTGGGGAAATGCCTAATTTAATATGAACACTACAATGTAAATGGCTAACCAAGTTATAATGTCCGAAATATGCACGCACTAGTACCTCCTTAATCCGATGTAAACAATGATGGAAAAGCAAGATAGAATATCTGTAATGCTCATAACCACTGTTGCTGATGACATGACATGCTTCTATTATTTGTATGATGTTTTTTGTCAACAATAATCATGTTCTTTTCAAAAAAAAAAAAAAAAAGTGATTCACTGCGAATTAGCTGCGGTGACCACTTTTATCATAAAGAGAATCGCGCGGCGTTCTCGGAAATACTGGGGTTATGGTAGCTAGATGCTGCCATAACCCCGGTATTTAGCGTCAAATACTGACGTACGGGTATGGCGATTTGCGTGAAGTGGTTAATAACCATTCTAGATCAGATGCTATTGTCCATTGTATCATACTCAGGAGTTGGATGTCAGGATTTCTCCATAAATTGATGTGAGGTGACTAGGAGTTGGATGAGTGGGAAGAGTTAATGACTGTGGTCCAGTAGAAATTTTCATGGGAAGATTAATCTGCAGGGAAAATTAGCAAGCTTTGTACTGGATATTTTAGATCTTGTGGAGAGCCCAGGACTGCCACCTCCTAGATCTACAGCTGGGTAACCAGCAGACCGGGTAAAGCACCAACTAATAATGACCATAATAAAAGCCAAGTAGTAATACGGCATATTAGGCTCTGTTCACCTCTTGGCATTTTTGGGTGCTTTTCGGCTCTAAGCCTCGGCTCTAAAAATGCCCAACAAGACAAATCCTATTCATTTTTTTGGCCCATGTTCACATCTGAGCGTTCTGTCGCCTAAAGCAAAATGGATGTCGCTCAAAAAAGTACATGAGCTTCTTTTTTGCCAGATTACATTGCTTTTACATTGGTGACTTGTCAACTTAAAAACGCCTGAAAAATGTCTGTAAAATAGCAAAGCCTAGATGTGAATGGAGCCTTATGTAGTGCCAAGTCTGCACCAGTAGTTAGAAGTTGTAAGGCAACACATGCTATTCTAGGTGACCTATCTGCCCATTTAAAGGCTGATATTATTTTTTTTTAATTTGCTGATTAATCCAGACTAGAGATCATCAATATCCGTAAAAATGTTGGTAGGAAAACGATTTTGGTGTCACAACCACTGATAGTGTAAATATTTCATCCGTGTTCTTTTTCCTGTTTTACAAAAGGAAGAAAAACATGTGGCTGTGACTTTATAGGCACATAGACATATAATAAATGCTTACATCTTAAAATCACATAAATTCTTTATTGTACAAACATTAAAAATATCATGACTGATCCGAACACAATTTTTTCCAGTCCCTATGAACATTGATTACAAAAATGATATACCACTATGGGGGTTATTTACTAAAGGGAAATCCACTTTGCACTGCAAGTGCACTTGGAAGTAAAGTCGCTGTAGATCCGAGGGGGACATGCAAGGAAAACAAAAAAACAGCATTTTAGCTTGCACATGATTGGATGATAAAATCAGCAGAGCTTCCCCTCATTTCAGATCTACCCCTTAGATTTAGAGCAACTGCACTTCCAAGTGCACTTGCAGTGCAAAGTGGATTTGCCTTTCGTAAATAACCCCCAATGTCTTCCACATGGAGAAACACAGGTTTTCTTTGTTCAAAATAGTTTCACATTTATAAGAAAGTAGAAAACACAAAAATTAGGCTTTTTACAAGTGTTTTTTTTTATTAATCAATGCAATGGATAAAGATTGCCATTATCATAAAACCTTTTAATATTGCTTACACAGTCACTGGTCTAACTAATTACTGAGATTACTGCAACCACAGAATAATCAATAATGAAGTCATCAGTCATCATTTAATTATTTCCCTTAGGGCTCTTTCACACGGGGGATCCGTATGTCCGTTTTTCATCCTTCCGTTTTCGGATGAAAAACGGACATACATGTATCTCTATGGAGTGTCGGATATCAGCGGTGACATGTCCACTGACATACGACCCGCTCCGATCCGAAAAGTGCAACGGAGGAAAACTCAACTTTTCCATCCGTATTCAGATCGCATCGGGTGACGACGGACTCTACGGTCCGTCATCACCTGATCCCCCATAGGGGAGAGCGGCGATCTGACAGGTGCTGTCATTTTCCTGCTCAGCGGGGATCGGCGGAGCGATCCCCGCTGAGCAAGCGGGTGTTCACGGGGCAGATCATCACTGATCCGCCCCGTGTGAAAGAGCCCTTACTCTGTGCATAGCTTTTCTGTGAAGGTAGCAAAAATCCACTTGAATTGTGTAGATGGACAGTGAAGAAACAAGAAGGCTGTTGTGAAGCCATGAAGCCAAAAGAGTGATTGAACATACATTTATTTTACACAGCTGTGTGGGTGTGTGTGTGTATAGTCACACATTCTGTCTCTGAGCTCTTCAGGCAGTTCCTTTCACCTCATGATTCTCATTTGCTCCGACATGCACTGTGAGCTGTAAGGTCTTATATAGACAGGTGTGTGGCTTTCCTAATCAAGTCCAATCAGTATAATCAAACACAGCTGGACTTAAATGAAGGTGTACAACCATCTCAAGGATGATGAGAAGAAATGGACAGCACCTGAGTTAAATATATGAGGTCACAGCAAAGGGTCTGAATGATTAGGACCATGTGATATTTCAGTTTTTCTTTTTTAATAAATCTGCAAAAATGTCAACAATTCTGTGTTTTTCTGTCAATATGGGGTGCTGTGTGTACATTCATGAGGAAAAAAATGAACTTAAATGATTTTAGCAAATGTAACAAAGAGTGAAAAATGTAATGGGGTCTGAATACTTTCCGTCACCACTGTGTATATGTGTGTGTGTATATATATATATATATATATATATATATATATATATATATATATATATATATATATATATATATATATATATATATATATATATATATATATATATATATATATATATATATATATATATATATATATGCCAGTATAGTGGCCTGAATTTAAGGGAGGAGCCCGGAGGGTATTTAAGCAGCCCACTAGCCCATGTTCTTTGTCGGTTCCAGTGCGCGATACTACACGTCACTGGGCCGACTCTTCCCAGCTCACCTCATGTTCGTGAGTCTGTGCATTCAATCGCAAGTTCATTGCAGCTTCTCTGTTTGTTGTCTTTGTCGCCGGTTTCAGCTCACTGTTGCAGATGCAAACCTTTACGTATCATGTGCAATCTTCCGATTCGTTATGGTTCCTGTCCTGCATCCCTTTTGTAAAAAACCTGCCTCCGAGTTGTTGTCGGTCATGTCCTGACATCATTCGGCACAGGCATAGTAAATTCGTAAGTTCCTTCTGTCAAACATACGATTCATTTGTAAATCCAAGCCTCCGAGCTACTGTGGGTCGTTGTCCGATATAACTTGACATAGGCTTCACTGGTTATAAGATTTACTGTCCATGGGGTTGCTGTCTCATCCATTTGGAGATGAGCATGTATTGTTGGTACGGGTTCTGTGGCTGATTGAGGTGGTAATTAGACCCACCTGGTGCCTTGTCTGCACTTGATTAGTCTGGAGGGCTGGGTGGTTGGTAGGTGTTCGGTTTCAGAGCAAGGGGTGGCATACACTCTACAACCAATTCGTATCAGATTAATTTATTACTCCTTACTACCGATTCGTATCGGATTCATTTCATACATTTTACAACCGATTGGTATCAGAGTCATTTCTCTTTACAACCGATTCATATCAGATACATTGCATACTTTCTACTGTTGCCATTCCTTGTATCCCCCATGCCGCGTGTTTTAGTTCCTGCAGCGGAACTTACGAATCATTTGTACACGATTCTTCTCTCATTTATTTACCAAACCAAAGTTATTTTCTGTGCGTCATACACGGTGCCACACCACACTCTTCAGATGTATTGCACACCCGCTCCAGTCCAAAGGGAACCCAGTCGCACGGTCACTAGTAGGATTCATTACCGTGTCTTGTTATGTCAAAATTCGTGGCCACTCGTGGTGTCGCCCGTACCATGTGTTTTGTTCCCGCAGTGGAACTTATGAATCATTCGTACGCACTTCTCGCATTCTATTTTCTACACCAAACCTTATTGTTTTGCCTCATGCACGGCATCTCGATATGATGTTTTGCCTCATGCACGGCATCCCGATATGTTGCACTCCAGCTACAGTCCGCCGCAAACTCACTTGCATGGCCCACTGTCGCAAGTAAGATTCATTACCACATTCTTTATGTCCTATCAATTCATTACTATTCGTTGTCTCCCATATCTTTCGTTAGTTCCCCCTACGGAACCTACGAATCAAACGGACATTGTCCTTATCCATTATAATGCCAACACGCAATCTCGTCTCAGCAACTCGAGACCCTTGTTAAGACCCTTGCAAAATGCAACATCGTCTCAAAAAAAAGAAAAAAAAAAAAAAAAAAACTTTGTCACTACACAATCTCAGCCTAGCAACCTGACACCTGTTGAGACCCTTGCAAACGCAATACCGTCTCAGCAGCCTCACACTCATCGAGACACTTGCAACACACAATACCGTCTCGAGCAACTTCCCACTCAAGACCTTTGTGACCACTCAGTCTTGCCCCAGCAACCTGACATTCGTTAAGACCCTTGCAGCCAGACAAATTGTCTTAGCAGCTTGACACTCTCTTGTTGAGACCCTTGCAAATGCAATATCGTCTCAGCAGCCTCACACTCACCCAGACTCTTGCAAACGCAAAATCGTCTCTGCAAACACTTATTGAGACCCTTGCAGTCATGCAATATTGTCTCAGCAGCCTGACACTCATTTGAGACCCTTGCAAAAGCAATATCGTCTCAAAGCAACCTCATACTCATCGAGTATGCAATCACTCAATATCATCACAGCAGCCTGACTGAGACCCTTGCGACCATGCAATATCGTCTCAGCAAACCAGACTGAGACCCTTGCAACCAGGCAATGCCGTCTCAAAACAAACCTCATACTCATCGAGACCCTTGCAACCACGCAATATCGTCTCTGCAACCTGACACTCACTGACACCCTTACAATCACACAATATCATCTCCAGTATTATAAAACACTTCTCGGCACGCAGTGGCAAACAATCAGCCACACAAACACGCAGCGGCACTCAGTTGGCCATTCATCTCCAGTGGCACGCGGGCCACTTATCTTTTCTCTGTCTTTCTCCCTGAGGTTAGTTCAGGTTTCCATCCGGCACCAGGCTGGACTTTATCTCCCCAGATAAAAAAAAATAGGAGGGGAAGAACGTACAGTTCGCATCTTCACCAGGGTCAGTCGCATGACAGGGGTGAGCCAGTTCATTTCAGGTAGAGTCACACCAGGACCACCATCAGACGGTTATTCACCACCTCGATGACTTCCTGCTCACCGAACAACCAGGCACACCACGGGCAGATTTGGACAGGTTGAGAATAGTGTTCAGCAATCTCAACGTGCCCATAGCCGAGCATAAAGTGGAAGGCCTCGCACACTCTATCACCTTCCTAGGTGTCACTCCAGACACGCGTGCCATAGACTGCCCCCCGACAAACTAGCCTGTATAAGGACAGTTATCCATGACTTCACCCGGTCACAAGGGTGCACCATGAGTTAGTTGCAATCCTTACTAGGGATGCTGAACTTCACGATGAGGATTATTCCTCAAGGACAGTCCTTTATATCACAGCATTTAGTCTTCTCACACCAGTGCAAGATCCAGACCAAGTTCTCAAACTAGACCAAGCAGCAGTAGCAGACTTGGCTATGTGGGACAAGTTCCTCACCAGCTGTGTCAGCCGAGCCACCACAGTGGTCACCGATGCTGTAACCTCCACGGGCTTTGCGGCCATTTTTTGGCCACCACTGGTTCGCCGAACCTTGGCCCCCAGAAATCCTCTTAAATTTCTGCTTTCACCCAGTCTTCATCACTCTTCGAGCTGTGTCCCATCGTGGCAACTGCGCAGGTTTGGAGCCACATTTGGACAGGACAGACGGTGCTCTTCACCACAGACAATCAGGCCACGCCGACATTATCAATAAAGCAGGAGCCTGGAGCCGACCCAACAACTACTCCTGTCCCACCCTGGTCGTTGTTGACGATGGACTGAAGCTGCATCTCGCCAACGCAACCCAGCTCAATAACCATTCCTTGGCACGCAACACACTGAGGGCCTATCGTACTGCTTGGAACATTTACTGCAAGTTTTTGGCCTCTTGCCCCGGAGCAGCGATAGGCGACGTTAGACACGTCCTAGCCTTCATATCGTATGGCCACATGCAGCTGGCCCTTTCTCACAATACTATCAGGCTGTACCTAGCTGGCGTCCAGCATTTCCTGTTTTTACAGGACCCCAGTAAACTGTCAGTATTCTCGACCCATGCAGTCAAGTCACTCCTATAGGGCATACAAAGGCACCAACCCGTAGTCAGTGGCAAACGCCTACCTATCATGAGTGCCTTCTTCAGGGACATGTCTGAAATCCTTACTCGTTCTCCGTTTTGGGGCTTTGTCTAGTCATCCAGGTGGCCATCTACCAGACCTTCTACAGTTTCCTATGACTTAGTGAATTTACCGTCAGCGGCTCCGGCAGTCAGACACTGCTCAGACGCCACCAGACTCGCTTTCCGAACCATTACACCCTTCATCTCACAGTCTGCAAAACGCAACAAACCGGCCCTTGGGTTTACATCAACCTATTTCAGACTAACAACACCTGGTGCCCAGTGACGGTACTCGACCCAGCCAATCTGATGGTAGCTCGTTGCTACCCTTTCTTACCAGCCCCCTGAGTGGCAGCCAGTTTATCAAGCATGTCAGGATCCTCCTAAGCAAGTTGGGTTTCAGCCCCAGTCAGTTCTCTGGACATTCCTTCTGGATTGGAGCAGCCTCAGCTGCCTCCAAACAGGAAGTACCTTACCGCGTAATCAAGAAACTAGGCCGATGAAAGTCTGCTTGTCTTGCCACATACATCCCAAATCCTGAGGAAGAAATGGCAGAAGCCTTCACCATGCTAGCCCGATAACCACAAAAATCAATTAAGAGTTATTTCACTATCTGAGTCTTTTGCCCCTTTTTTTGGCACACCGACCAGACCACCAAGGCACACTTCAGGTCTATTTATGTTGCAAGTCTTGTAGCGTGTTTACGTAATCCACATCTCTCTCAGTCATAGGGCCACGACCATAAATAAGAAGTCCAGTATGGTGGCCTGAAGTTATGGGAGGAGCCCGGAGGGTATTTAAGCAGCCCACACGCCCATGCTCCTTGTTGGTTCCAGTGCACGATACCCTCCCGCCCTTCCCTTTTTCAGGGCACTTCTCAGCACATCCTTCTTCATAAACTACCCATTACTTACCTTTTGGTATGCCCCCTTTTCTTGGCATACCGACCAGACCGCCAAGGCACACTTCAGATCTATTTATGTTGTAAGTCTCTTGTTGCCACAACTATAGATAGAGATAGAGATAGAGATCGTTTTACATAATCATTAAACTGAATAATTTAAAAGGATAAAAGTTAAAGTAGGGAGAACTAAATGCATTTGCAAATTATGAAAGTAGAATGAAAATTACAACCTGTTATTTGATTAAATAGATTACCTGGGCAGAAAGGTTAAAATGCATGCAATATAACGTAGATTGCCAATCCCTATACAGTATGTAGTGGCTGCATCCTTTTTTTTTCCCTTTATTTACACCTAATGATTCAGACCTTCTAGGGTGGCTACACTCACTACTCCACTGTATTTTGGAGGACCAACATAGCCACCCAACAACTAGACTTTACATATTGGGATAACTTTTTAACTATATGACTAAAAGCTGACCATTGTAAGCACCCCTGTCAGGTTAAATGGTTTGTCTCAATCCTCTAACTGAAGCTTTTGCTTTGTCTGTTAAAGGAAGTTGAAAAATAACAGATTTACTGTCGAGAGTAACAAGTAATAAAACCAGTTGCAGAGGGGTCTTAGACTGCTTTGTTAATGCTTTTAACAGACTACATCATGTGTGTCATTTTCATATTTGCTGATAGTTATATTTTAAGGTTTTATCAGGTGTACAAAACCTGTTAACATGTAAACCTTTCCCAAATGTACAGTATGTTAATCTACACTGCATCTAACAATGGTTTGCAGTTCTTGTTTCCCAATATCTTGCATACCCTGGGCACTAGAATTTACGGTCAGGCAACCCCCCCACCACCACCACTCTAGGACAGCTGCACATATGCCTCTTAAAAACTCTAAAAGAGGTGTCTCCAAAATCTTCAACTCATTGACTCCTTCATGTAGATTCAGACATTTCATCAACTCCCCAAATTTTTTTTTTTATATGAATATAAGGTATTAAATACTACTTTAAATAATATATAATAATATAATATAAATGTTACAATTGCTGTGAATACTGTCAACATTGATATGGTATTAAAAGCTATTATGGTTTTTACAATGCAAAATTTTAGTAAATGCATAGTAATCAGCCCTTTGACACTGCTGCTGCCTCTGAGTGTATTCACTGGCTCTACAACAGAGTGTGAGATAGATGTACTCATGGGCTGTCCAACAGAGTTTGAGAGGTGTTAATACTGGCTCTCCAACAGAGTACATGGGATAGACAGTACATATATAATTACTGGAAGGGGGAGAGTGAACAGTTACAAAATCACAAATCAAAGCATGCTGGTAAATGAGGCCAGTAACAACACACAGAGACAACTCAAGGCCACTCTTACTGGCAGCTAACCACTAGCTACTTCATCTGCACGACAAGGGACTAACAGAGCTCAATAGAGACCTCAAAAAAGTATTTGACTCTCATCAACCTTCCTTTATTAATTGTCTTTATTTATTTTTTTTTTAATGACCCTTTTTTTGCCTATGCAGGACAAAGGAAAGGGGGCATTTAACTTCTCCCCCTTCCTCAGCAGCATATACTCACTTTGTTTTATTCCTAAACCAATTCATTCCACCAGCAGCAGCAAAGGGAAATACTCAACACTTGTGGATATGGGTGAGCACACTTTGTAAAGTTGTTTAGTGCCAGCAGTGGGACTTTACGTGTACAGTAAAGCCTTGGATTGCGAGCATAATTAATTTCAGAAACATGCTTGTAATCTAAAGCACTTGTATATCAAAGCAAATTTCCCTATAAGAAATAATGGAAACTCAAATGATTCGTTCCACAACCATTTATTTATAGGTCCTTCAGTTTATAGCCCATATAAAAAGATTACAGCAATGTGACCAGGTTGTGTAACCATAAAATATCCATCAATAGCTACAGAGTATAAAAGAGAAGGGAGGCGCCTCTAAGTGTAGCAATATGGTTACATTTAAGGAAGATACAACATTTAGCAACTCTAATGCCGCGTACACACGAGCGGACATTACGGCGGACTTTGCCCGGCGGACTGGATTTCGTCGGACAATTCGATGTGTGTGGGCTCCAGCGGACTTTGTTTTCTCAAAAGTTGGACGGAATTAGATTTAAAACTTGTTTTAAATTTATCCGTTGAAATCGAGTCCGGTCGAAAAGTCCGCCGTCTGTATGCTAGTTCGACGGACAAAAAGCCACGCTAGGGCAGCTATTGGCTACTGGCTATGAACTTCCTTGTTTTAGTCCGGTCGTACGTCATCACGTACGAATTCGACAGACTTTGGTGGATTGTGTGTAGGCAAGTCCGTTCATTCACAAAGTCCGTCGGAAAGTACGTCGAAAAGTCCGCCGTAATGTCCGCTCGTGTGTACGCGGCATTAGGCTCGGTTCACACAGGGGCAACACGACTTCAACGTGACTTTGCAACGCGACTTCAACGCAACTTCTACACGACTTGGATCCGACTTTGCCCTGCGACATGTGTCCGACTTTCAATGAACGGGGATCCGACTTGGATCCCCGCCACTGTGTTTGGTATGAATCTTTAGGGGGAACTCTGCGCCGAATTTTAAATAAAAAACCGGCATGGGTTCCCCCTTCAGGAGCATACCAGGCCTTTGGGTCTGGTATGGACCTTGAGGGGAACCCCCTACGCCGAAAAGACGGAGTGGGGGGTCCCCCCCAATCCATACCAGACCCTTATCCGAGCACGCAGCCCGGCCGGACAGGAATGGGGGGTGGGGACGAGCGAGCGCCCCCCCTCCTGAACCGTACCAGGCCGCATGCCCTCAACATGGGGGGTTGGTGCCTTGGGGGAGGGGGGCGCGCTGCGGCCCCCCCACCCCAAAGCACCTTGTCCCCATGTTGATGAGGACAAGGGCCTCTTCCCGACAACCCTGGCCGTTGGTTGTCGGGGTCTGCGGGCGGAGGGCTTATCGGAATCCGGGAGCCCCCTTTAATAAGGGGGCCCCCAGATCCCGGCCCCCCACCCTATGTGAATGAGTATGGGGTACATCGTACCCCTACCCATTCACCTAGGGAAAAAGTGTCAATTTAAAAATAAACACTACATAGATTTTTAAAGTATTTTATTAGACAGCTCCGGGGGTCTTCTTCCGACTTCGGGGTCTCTCCGGTTCTTCTCCACGCTCTCCGGATCTTCTGCCGGGCTCCTCCGCTCTCTTCTGCTCTTTTGCCGCTCTTTTGCTAAAGCGGAGGAGCACGGTCTTCGGTCTTCTGCCCTCTTCTCTTCTTCTGATGTTGACACGACGCTCTCTCCGGCTAGAATGCTCTCTGTGCGCTCTGCTCTGACTTATAAAGGCGGTGACCCCGCCCCCTTATGTCGTCACAGTCCCTGGGCATGCTGGGATTATGATGACATAAGGGGGGCGTGGTCATCGGGTGATGACCACGCCCCCTAAACCGTCACAGTCCCAGCATGCCCAGGGACTGTGACGGCATAAGGGGGCGGGGTCACCGCCTATATAAGTCAGAGCGGAGCGCTCAGAGTGCATTCCAGCCCCAGAGAGCGTCGTGTCAACATCAGGAGAAGAGGGCAGAAGGCAGAAGATTGAAGACCGGGCTCCTTCGCTATAGCAAAAGAGCGGCAAAAGAGCAGAAAATAGCGGAGGAGCCCGGCAGAAGACCCGGAGAGCGCGGAGAAGAACCGGAGACCCCCGAAGAGAAGAAGGCTGGAGACCGGGCTCCTCCGCTATAGCAAAAGAGCGGCAAAAGAGCAGAAAATAGCGGAGGAGCCCGGCAGAAGACCCGGAGAGCGCGGAGAAGAACTGGAGAGACCCCCGAAGTCGGAAGAAGACCCCCCGGAGCTGTCTAATAAATTACTTTAAAAATCTGTGTAGTGTTTTTTTTTAAATTGACACTTTCCCTAGGTGAATGGGTAGGGGTTCGATGTACCCCATACTCATTCACATAGGGTGGGGGGCCGGGATCTGGGGGCCCCCTTATTAAAGGGGGCTCCCGGATTCCGATAAGCCCTCCGCCCGCAGACCCCGACAACCAACGGCCAGGGTTGTCGGGAAGAGGCCCTTGTCCTCATCAACATGGGGACAAGGTGCTTTGGGGTGGGGGGGCCGCAGCGCGCCCCCCTCCCCCAAGGCACCAACCCCCCATGTTGAGGGCATGCGGCCTGGTACGGTTCAGGAGGGGGGGGCGCTCACTCGTCCCCACCCCCATTCCTGTCCGGCCGGGCTGCGTGCTCGGATAAGGGTCTGGTATGGATTGGGGGGGACCCCCCACGCCGTTTTTTCTGCGTAGGGGGTTCCCCTCAAGGTCCATACCAGACCCAAGGGCCTGGTATGCCCTTGGAGGGGGAACCCATGCCGGATTTTTATTTAAAATTTGGCGCGGAGTTCCCCCTCAAGATCATCTGAGCACAAGTCGCATGCCGAAGTCGGATCATGCGAGACGGCGATCCGACTTCAATGATAGTCAATAGGCTGAAGTCGGATCAAAGTCGGATCAAAGTAGTACAGGGAGTACGCTCTGAAGTCGGAGCGACTTCAGTAGTGTCTATTAAGACGCTCCCATTCACTGTAATGTGAATCTCTTTCTGGGGCGACTTGGGGCGACTTGAGGGCTTACAAGTCGGATCCCAAGTCGCGGTAGTGTGAACCGAGCCAAATGGTTGATGATTAAAAGAGGCACATCTAAGTATGCAAGCATCCGGGGTAAAGCTGTCCACATAGACCATCCTCCGCACCACTGGCTCTCACCGCTGTCAGTCTGCAGTCGTGACGGGAAAGCTTACCCAGCAGTTGAAAAATCTGAAAGCGAGGCGGCTTGAACCGCTCGTGGAGCGCAGAGTGGAAGTGATGACGTCGCTGGCGGTGAGGTGGATGGTTTATGTGAACAGCTTTACCCCAGATGCCTGCATACTTAGATGTGCCTGTTTTAATCATCAACCATGCAAGTTGGTAAATGTTGTACCTTCATTAAATGTAACTATTTTGTTACACTTAGAGGTGCCTCTCTTCTCTTTTATACTCAGTTGTGACATAACGCTATTTGTATATCAAGACATCACTTGTATATCAAGTCAAAATTTATTTTAAAATTTTGCTTGTCTTGGAAAACGCTCTCAAGCCAAGGTTTTACTGTACTTGTAAATGTATTCAACAAAAACCTCTATTTTTTTCTAAATGTTGTTGGAATCATTTTAGTTGGGGTTTTCTGTGATCATTAGCTAGATCAAGTGCGGAGAGAATTTTGTAATATATGCAGCATACAAGCATACAATTTTGCTTTACAAATATATATTTAATACCAGATGAACGACTGACAATGGATGCACAGAGCCCTATGAGTTTTTAAAAGGGCCGTTAAATGCAGGTGCTAATTTCTTGCAGTCACTCTGTCTGCAATTTAAACTTTGCCTGGATCTTACTAAAAGAGAGAATGGGAAGTAATTGCTGCACTGACTAAGTCATTTGCATCTGTAAATTTCAACATCAGCAACTGAGTCTCTGGCTTTTCAGCAAAGGATAGTCTTGAAATACGCAAAGTCCTTCCTGGTTAAAAAGGAGAACACAAAATATCCATACACAATATTCCCAGGATTTTATTATGATAAAGTCAAGAAGTTAGTGCAGATGGGCTACAAAATTGATTTTGCACTTGCACTGATATTATTTTTAATTTGAATATTAAAATATTCAGCTGACGTACAGTAACTTTGATAACCTGGAACCCCATTATTATTTAATAAAAAGTGTGTTAACATCTTGACTGTTTGGTGATATTCTTCTTTTATGATTCCCAACTATTGAGTCATTTTGAACATTTGTGATTCAATAGCACATTTCTCCATAGTTAATGTTTTATGCCAGAATGACATACCCTGAAATGTATTTTCAGATTTAGATCTAATCAGACTTGAAATTGAGTGATTAGAGAAATAAATGAGAGAACAAACTACTCATGCTGCCTGTGTCCTCCCACAGGATGATGTCCTTGGTGCCTGCTACAGAGGATGCAGACTTTTCTCCATCTGTCACTTTGTGGATGTCATTGCTGATCTTAACACAACAAGAGCTGAATGCGAGTCAGGTAATCATTCACATAACAAAATAATACATGCTGTTTTAACGGGTATATTAAGTTATACAAGTAGCTTGTGGTTTAGCATGTAAAACACTCTACATCAGCCTTTTTATTTTGGGTAATGTTAAAGGGTTCTGTTTCCTGTTTTTTTTTTTTTTAATAATATAATAATACAATACATTGTTTCTATATGGGTATGAGTGGTAGCACAGTAGCTCAGTAGTGGACAATCTGCTTTAATTTCAACTTGCAACACCTTTAAAACATGCTTCCTCAAACAAGGAAACATGATTAACAATGCCTAATATATCATCTGAAGTGATCAGTCACATGTAGAGATTATTATTATTATTTATTAATATTATTATTATTATTAATATCATCATACAGGATTTATATAGCGCTAATAGTTTACGCAGTGCTTTACAATATAAAAGTGAGACAATACAGTTATAACACAATAAAATACAAGAGGATTAGGAGGGCCCTGCTTAGAAGAGCTTACAATCTAATAGGGTGGTACAAAAGGTTGTAACTGTGGGGAATGAGCTGATGGAAGTGGTAAAAGATTAGTTGGAGACGTGATAGGCTTCAGGGACTGAAGGTGAGTGAGTTTTCAGGGACTGCCTGAAGGTAGCAAGAATAGGGGATAGCCGAACAGGTTGAGGTAGCGAGTTCCAGAGGATGGGAGAGGCTCTGGAGAAATCCTGGAGACGAGCATGAGAGGAGGATCACAGAGATAAAATATAACATAAAGTTATACATGTATACCTCTTTATGTGCTATTCAAAAAGCCCAGAAGAATATGATAGCAGTCATTAATACCAATAATTAATGTTGAACAATATCATACATCTAATTGTAATCTCTCCCCAAGTTGGAAAGGTTAGAAACAACTGGAAAAGAAGCCAGTAGTAACCAGGAATGCAGTCAGTTGAACATCCTATGCATAACTGAAGACTATTTAAACATTTAGATAAATATTTTCATAATTTGAGATAAGCTTTTGGTTCAAGTTGAACGTGTTTGGCTCCAACCCAAATCATACTTGGTTTGTGGAAATGGTGAACATTAGTCTGTTACCAACTTTGCACTTCCTGGTGACTTAGACGGGTCAATCACAGGGTTTTCTTATGTGACAGCCCCCTTCCTATACAAGTCAGAGGTTCCAGCAGCCTTTTGTTATTGTGTGCAGGAGACATGGAGTAGTTAGGGACAGATCACAGAGTGCTTGCAGGAAGAACTAGTTGCTGCTGCTTCTGATTGCTGATAAAATCTCTGAAAACATCCATATTTACATTGAGTCATATACACACTCGCTGCATGCTGGACAGAGCTAGAGCAGATCAGGATAGATCACAGAGGGGTTGATTTACTAAAACCATACCTCCCAACTTTCTGAGATGGGAATGAGGGACACCTAGTAGCAAAAGTATGCAGGCATATGACACGCCCCCTGCCACGCCCCCTTAAAGGAGAATTGTACTAAAAAAATGATTAGTTAAATCCACAAGTGCTTTTTTACTACTACTATTCCTTTATATTGGCTTTTGAAATTCACAAATGCAGCAATTTAGAAATTGGATAAAAAAGGTTTAGCACTGGAAAACACTTTTTGATAGATAAGTAGTGCATTTTATATACAATTATATAGATCAGACCAAAATGAGGGACAAATGAGGAGGAAGGAGGGACAGAGGGACTTAGTTAGGAATGTGGGACAGTCCCTCAAAATCAGGGACAGTTGTGAGCTATGCAGGTGTATCCCCCAGCAACTAGTCCGGTGAAAAAGTCCCCTTAGCAACCAGTATGTGAAAAAGTCCGCATAGCAACTAGTCAGGTGAAAGGGTCCTAATAGTAACCAGTCAGGTGATAGAGTACCCATAACAAACAGTCATATCCCCACAGCAACCAGCCAGGTGAAAGGGTCTCCATAGTAACCAGTCATATCCCCCAGCAACTAGTCAGGTGAAAGGGCCCCATAGCAACTAGTCAATTGATAGAATCCCCATAGAAACTAGTCAGGTGAAAAAGTCCCCTTAGCAACCAGTATGGGAAACAGTCCCCATAGCAACTAGTCCAGTAAGAAAGGCCCAACAGCAACCAGTCATATCTCCACACCAACCAGTCATGTAAAAGAATTCCCATAGCAACCAGTCATATCCCCCAGAAACTAGTCAGGAGACAAAGTCTCCTTAGCAACCAGTATGTGAAAATGTCCCCATAGCAACTAGTCAGATGAAAGGGTCCCCACAGTAACCAGACAGGTGAAAGGTTCCCCATAGCAACCAGTCATATCCCCACAGCAACCAGTCAGGTGAAAGGGTCTCCAAAGCAACCAGACAGGTGATTGGGTCCCCATAACAATCAGTCAAGTGAAAGGAAAACTAAAGCAAGCGGTTACACAATTGGGAACCTAAAGCAAATGGTCAGGTGAGGAGGCACCCACAACAACCAGCCAAGTCACTGGACACCCACAGCAATTAGTTACTTGCAGCAGAAAAAGAGTTACTGGTCAATCAGACACAATAAAAATGAGGTTTAGGTTTATCAAACAGCTATTTGTAAAAAAAAAAACATCTGCAGATTTTTGATGTTAAAGGCATGCAAACACTCAACAATAGAGGAGAGCCATGGGCCCAGGATGAGGACTACTCAACCACATAGGGGTACCTTGTGAGAAGGTGAAATATAGGCACATGCCATGACATGGACAGGTTCAGACCATCTTTGGTGCTGTTTGTGGTCCAGATGAGTGCATGCATGTAGAGCATGGCCTACTTTTAGTCACAATGTGGTCAGCAGTTGATTTCTCGTCATGGCAGTGTTGGGGTTTGCAACCAAGCCAGGGGAAATGAGTTGGGAGGTATGCAGCATGACTGGAGGGGGGCAGTGTATGGGAGGGAGAAGAGTGACCATGAGTGTACTCAGTGTCAGGACAATGCAGGGAGCATTTCTCCTACCTTTCTTCCAGAGCAGGAACAGCCTTCAGGGGAGACCCGGAGTTGGGGAGAGGAGCCGGGGGCGGAGCTTATGCGCGAGGAGGAATCCTCCTCAAGCTCGCACTGAATGCTGGGGCTCCACTCTCCTCCTCGTCGTGACGTCACTGGTTGTTAGACGCCAGGCAGGCCATGCCTAGCAACCAGTTATTTTGGCAGTTAGCCAGGCAGCGTCTGGGGGTGAAATGAAGCGGTCTTGGCCAGAACCAGTACAGCGCCGGGCAATGAGGGACAGCGGCAATGCGGCGGCAATTTTTAGGGGGCATCAGATCGGCCAATGTGACAATTCCGGGACATTGTATTGTCTCGGAATGAAGGTGCCCGGGACGCGAGACAGACCTCCCACAGCGGGACTTTCACGGGCAATCTGGGACGGTTGGGAGGTATGCTAAAACTGGAGAGTGCAAATTCTGGTGCAGCTGTGCAGGGTAGTCAATCATCTTCTGACTTCATAAGAAAACAGTTTGCTGCGCTCAGTGTTGATATATATATATATATATATACAGAACACACATAAAAACGAATAAACAAATCACATAGGTGATATAAAGTGCTCGTGCTTGAATTGACATCTCCTGTGCAATTGTGGTCAGCCTGGGTGCCCCACATAGATGTGCACACACCCCTAGATGTTGACCAACTATCTCTAGTATGGTCTCTTAAGCCTGTGAGGATACCCCTATGGAAGCCTGTTAAAATGACATCTCATGCAAAGATACACCTCATAAGGATGGATGGAAATGACAAAGGAAAAACTTCATTGCCCAATGCCATTAAAACGGATTTTTTCATTACACAAATAAAATAATTCCACTCGCATTTAGAAGTGCCTTATAGTCCTGACACCCGACATGTATAGCAGGTGATTGATATGGGTAATCAGCCCTTGCATAGGAAACCGCCGCTCACAGTGTTCTGCTCAATTCCCGGGTAGTTTCGTATGGGCGGAAGTATCGCGATGGAAGTTTTACCGCGTCAATTGCACAGGAGATGTCAATTCAAGAATGAGCACTTTATATCACCTAATGGGACTTTATTTGTTTTTTTTACACTGAGCGCAGCAAACTGTTTTCTTGTCAATTGTTTGTTTATTGATTTTGAAAATATAAACATTGGTACAATTAACAAAATATTGATTACATTAAATGGTAGCATTAGTTGAATTTACATGGATCTTAGTATTTCTTGTAGTTACAAGCAATGAAAGACTGCAAACTGTTTTCTTATTTGTTCTTTGCTCTTTTGCTATTTTGCTTCTTAGCAATTTTTTTACTGCAGCTGGTGTTTTGATGATCAGTTTTTCTATCCAAAGGCGCTAAGGTTATATTATTTTTTTCTATCATCCTCTGACTTCAAATTGTTCAATTAACCCATTCCCAACCGGCGCATGCCGTTGTACACCATGCCATTGTGTGCACGTCGGTGGCGGCGCGCGCGCACCGGCCGGGAGCTCCGTGAGTCGGGTTGCGGGTCCCGCGGACTTGATCGCCGTGGGGATACCCGCGATTGCCTCACGGAGAGGACAAACAGGGAGATGCTGATGTAAACAGCATCTCCCCGTTCTGCCTAGTGACAGGCTCACTGATCTCTGCTCCCTGTCATCGGGAGCAGAGATCAGTGTAGTGTCACAGCTAGCCCATCCCCCCTACAGTTAGTAATCACTCCCTAGTACTGACTTAACCCCTCCCCGCCCCCTAGTGGTTAACCCCTTCACTGCCAGTGTCATTTACACAGGAATCAGTGCATTTTTATAGCACTGATCGCTGTATAAATGACAGTGGTCCCAAAAATGTCCGACATGTCCGCCATAATGTCGCAGTCACAATAAAAATCGCTGATCCCCGCCATTACTAGTAAAAAAAAATGATTAATAAAAATGCCATAAAACTACCCCCTATTTTGTAAAAGCTATAACTTTTGCGCAAACCAATTGATAAACGCTTATTGAGATTTTTTTTTTACCAAAAATATGTAGAAGAATATGTATCGGCCTAAACTGAGGAAAAAAAAAATTTATATATTTTTGGGGGATATTTATTATAGCAAAATGTAAAAAATAATGTGTTTTTTTCAAAAATTTTCGCTCTTATTTTTTTTTATAGCGCAACAAATAAAAATTGCAGAGGTGATCAAATACAACCAAAAGAAAGCTCTATTTGTGGGGAAAAAGGGACGTCAATTTTGTTTGAGAGCACGATCGCGCAATTTTCAGTTAAAGCGACGCAGTGCCGAATCGCAAAAAGTGCTCTGGTCAGGAAGGGGGAAAATTCTTCCGGGGCTGAAGCGGTTAAGCTTTGGCAATAAAACCTGGAAGCCGATTGGTTTCTATGCACAGCTGCACCAGATTTTGCACTCTCCAGGTTTAGTAAATCATCCCCGGAGTGTTTTTCGGAACAGATAGTAGCTGCTGTGGAAAACTGCTATATTAACAGTAAGTTACAAACACATTATATGTTGGTGTAAGGCAGGGCTGCTCAACCTTAGAACAGCACGGGCCAATTAAGTGATAATCGGTCGTAGGCCACAATGAAATGGTTCAGAATTTTTATTTTTTATTCTTTATTTTGAATAGCATATTGAAGATTTTAAACTACAATCAGAATCATAATTTTTTGTGGGACCAATCCCTGTTGGATGTTTACCCACTGTTTACTCACAAAAATCACTTTTTTTTTTATTAACCCGATCACCAATAATCCCACTCTCATGCTCAGGTGTGATCAGCCAAAAAAGCTCAAACCAGTGTTTCAGCCTTTACTATGTCAAGGTCTTTGTGGGCCACATCAGATGTCTCTGCAAGCCATGGGTTGAGCATGCCTGGTGTAAGGGATACAAAATGCAGGCATCCGGCAGCAGACCAGATCAGTGGTCTACACTTCAAGAAACAGAAAAAAGGCTGGGTATGATTGAAATAGAGTTTAATAATGTACAAAACACCCAATCAACACCAATAGACCATAAGCAAGGCAAAAGTTATAAAATAAACATGACAGTGAAACAAAAGCAAGCCAGCAAACTAACTGTAATGCACTATACAGTATACAAATGGGGGGAAGTTGACATAGACAGGACCTAAAAAGGGCTGGACTGGGAGTAATGGGAGCAGAGATGGGGACACTTCTGTAGCATGGCATACTACAAATCAACTACTTTGTTGACTACAGGTCAACAAAGAGAAACAAGCAATATGATGCAAACATCAGTCTCAGAGGAACCTGTTTTTTTTCTCCCAGAAATAAATTCAGATGTGAAACTTCAATGTTATTTTAGATCAGTTGTCTGTTGCCTTACAAGAACACAGGGTAGCATAGCAATCAGTGTATGATAGGTTCAAAGTAACAGTAATTTATATAGCCTACCTGGTGCAGAGATAAAAACTGAGGCTAAGAAATGTATTCGTACTTTCCCTTGAAACTTCAGTAGTGTGTTCATTGAGGAAATTGTCAGGTTTGCAGCCTTTCCCAAGCTCCAGTCATGTCTCACTCCATCTGAACAGACAGTTCTATTACATTGTGAAGGGCTTGCTGATACCTTTCTAGGTGTTAATGTAGCTCTTAGAATATATTTAAGCATGATGATCACTAGTTTTTCAGGAGAGAGGTCATTCAGTAAGTTGGCACTGATAAAAAAATTATCTTAAAAACCACGATGATCCATGAAAGACTAAGTGCTTTGTGCCTACTGGCTGTCGAGAGTAGTGTCCTCAGGATGATACAGTTTGATAAGCTAGTTAAGGATTTTGCAGATGCTAAGTGCAGGAAGAAAGACATTTTGTAAATATTGTGTAATGCATAATGGGGATGTATGACTTTCAATTACCTGTGTCGTGTTTTCCTACAGTCAATAACATTTTGAAAAAAAATTAGACAAGTGTCTTCTTAAGAACCTTATATTTTGTTAGAACAAATGCAGTTTATCATTCATTTCAGTTCACTTTTTTTTGTTTCTCATATAATTTAACTTCTATGCTTAAGGGTTCCTGAACTTGAAGCTCCCCGGGCCTCCCTTCTACCCACAATACAGAGGCCCTGGGTGCTGCAACGAGTTCTTTCCACACAGCTAAACTTGCCTTAGTTACATGAGCTCAACAGACAAGGATTCCTGGCAGAGAAGTTTTACTTTTTCAGATGCAGTTGGATAAAAACAGAGTAGAAACACCACTGGCGGCTACACTCCTAGAACTTCCTATACTTCCTAGAACCAAGCATTAATTCGGATAGAGAGGAAAATCAATTCCTTGAGGATGGAGGGTAGTTCTCTGGCTGCCAGCTCATAATATGATTGGATAGTCCTTGCAAAAAGGTAGCTGCAAGAGCTTCGTTATTCCAGGGCCAGTTCAGCCTCCAGGGTCCAAAACTGTATGTATCGTATACTGGCCCTCTGTCATGCTTCCTTTAGCTGACATCTAGCAAAGCACCAGCGGTAGAGGAGCCACATCCAGGCTTATTGAATGTGAGGTGAAATGAGGCTTGAAACCCTGAGTATTTATAAAGCAGGGTATGGTTCCTTTCTCAGAAGAGAGAAACACAGGCAATTACGTTACTGGCTAAGAGGGAGATTACGTAGGCCACCTTGGAGCAATAAGGGAGAAAATTCTAGGACTGCAGTTCAAAGTGGATTCTGCACTGGTTAATGAAGCCCGGCAGCTCTTAGGATTGCTGGGGTAGCGAGGATGTGGATGCCGAATTGAAGATGGGAGATCTAGATGAGGTTAAAAATACACAGGGACAAAGGCATATTCAAAGCTGTCAGAGTACCAGGTGGGGTTTGCAGGCAATCAAGATGAAAGTCCAGAGCTTGCAAATATTGTACAAGACAGTTTTGCTTTCAGTTTGATGGACAAGACTTCCAGAGGGTCGGTGGAAGGCATAGGCACCTAGGAAGAGTCTATGCTTGGCTCAAGCTAAGCATTGACTGTGACATCTACAATGTTTTACTGCCCTCTCTGTGGAATAATACACTGTAATGTTGAATTCTTGATTAAAAAAGTTGACCACTGTCTCTCCTTTTCAATATACTCTGCCTGGGTTCAGTACAATATTTTCCTGGCTTTTTTCTGTCAAATTCTAATCCTTTTTTTTGTTACTAGCTGCCTAGTGTCTCTTTTTTTCAAAATGGCGTCTAGCAAAAAGTGCTTAAAGGAGAAGTTCAGCCTAAGCTCATTTGGCTGGGCTTCTCCTATGGGTCACAGGAGTGCAATTCATTTTGCACTCCTGTGACATGTTTTCAGCAGAGAGCGGGCTGAAGTCCGCTCTTCGCTGACGTCACAGAAATCAGTCCATTCACTGCATCATCATGATAATAAAGTCTGGATCTGCCAGGTACCTGGACTGACACCTGTCTCAGCCTCTCAGCGAGCCATTGAGAGCCTAAGGTGGCCACTCCCTGCCCCTCCACAGCTTAGCGATCCAGTGAGCATGAAGGAGCAGAGTGGAGAGCTGCTGACTGACAGTCAGCAGCTCTCTGCTTGGGAAGCTGTGAGAATCGAGCCATTGGCGATGTTCGATTGCTCGGTTCTCAGTGTAGAGGTGCCGGGGGACAGATGCAGCATCGGACCAATGCCCCATCCACCTAGGTAAGTATGATGGGGAAAAAACCCAGAAACCCTCTTTTCTTTTAAATGCTGTGCATGGAGTCTGTGCAATATTTCTGGCTTTTTTTCTGTGAAATAAAACACTCAAATTTTTCTTATTTATAACTAAGGATGAGCTTCGGCGTGTTCGCAAGCTGCACGTGCCGAGCGCGCTAGGAAGTCGGCACAGCGCTGCGCTAATCACAGGCAGTGAGACATTTCCCGATCTCTGCAGCCGCACATCGGGAAATGTCTCACTGCTTGTGATTAGTGCAGCGATGTGCCGACTTCCTGGCGGGCTCAGCATGTGCAGATTGCGAACACGCCGGAGCTCATCCTTATTTATAACCCTGCCTCTTGTTTTATGTGAAACTGCAACTTTCTAAAGCACCTCACATAGTGTGCATAGACTGAACAATTTTTCTAGATTAAAACCTTCCTGGTACCTCCTTCCTAAACTGTAACCTACTAAAGCTGCCTACATAGTGTGCATAATTTCTGCCTTTTTATTGTAAAATATTACACTCTAATTTTGAATTCTTAAGTATAAATCTGCCTGGTTTCCCACTCTTAAATTGCAGCCTAGTAAAATTGTATACATACTGTGGAGTGACTCTATTTCTGGCAGTTGTGTCTGAAATAATATTTTCTACTCTTTTTGTATATATTGTCATTTATTTTATTTATAAATAATGCAGCCTCTCAGTAACAAATTCAACCTGCTTTGGCGAATGTCCACTCTGACACAGGGGCGGATCCAGAGTCTAGTCTCGGGAGAGGCACTGCCAGAAAATAAGGTGTTGCTTACAGAACTGAATTTAACATATCATACAGTGTACAGAAGTCAGTAGGAGGTAGGGCAGTGTATAGAGGTCAGTAGGATGTAGGGCAGTGTACAGAGGTCAGTAGGAGGTAGGGCAGTGTACAGAGGTAAGTAGTATGTAGGGCAGTGTACAAAGGTCAGTAGTTTGTAGGGTAGTGTACAGTGGTCAGCAGTATGTAGGGCAGTGTAAAGAGGTCAGTAGTTTTTAGGGCAGGGTACAGAGGTCAGTAGGATGTAGGGCAGTGTAGAGAGGTCAGTAGTATGTAGGACAGTGTAGAGAGGTCAGTAGTATGTTGGGCAGTGTACAGTGGTCAGTAGTATGTTGGGCAGTGTACAGAGGTCAGTAGTTTGTAGGGCGGTGTAGAGGTCAGCAGGATGTAGGGCAGTGTACAGGGAACAGTAGGACAGAAAACAGGGGGTCAGCAGGTCAGAGGACAGGATTTGACAGGACAGAAGATAGGGGGTAAGTAGGGCGGAGGACAGGGACAACAAGACAATGTACAGGGGTCAGTGGGATGAAGAGCAGTGTACAGAGCATCAGTAGAGTAAAAGACTAGATGTCAATAGGGGGTGTCAGAATGGCACACACTGGGGGGGGAGTCAAAACGGCACACACTGGGGGGGGTGGAAGGGCACACACCAGAGGGCTGGGAAGGCACACACCAGGGGAGGGTCAAGAAGGCACACAATGGGGGGATTCAGGAGGGCACACACCAGAGAGGTTAGGAGGGCACACACCTGGGAGGTCAGGAGGGCACACACCAGGGAGGTCAGGATGGCACAGTATGGGGTCAGGAGGGCACACACCAGGGGGGTTAGGAGGGCACACACTGGGGGGGGGGTTGAGTGGGCACACACTGGGAGGGTTGAAAGGGCATACACCAGGGGAGGGGTTGGGAGGGCACACACTGAGAGGGCAGGAGGGCACATGCCGGGGGGAGTCAGGAGGGCACACACCAGGGGAGGGTCAGGAGGGAATACATTGGGGGGATTGAGAGTGCACACACCGGGGGAGGGTCAAGAGGGAATACACTGGGGGAAGTCAGGAGGGCACACAGCAGGGAAGGGTCAGGAGGGCACAAACTGGGGGTCAGGAGAGCACACACGAGGGGAGGGTCAGGAGGGCACACACTGGGGGTCGGGAGGGCACATATTGGGGGAGGTCAGGAGGGCATACACTGGGGGGATCTGGAGGGCACACACCGGGGGGCAGTCACGATGCTTTAACCACTTCAGCCCCGGAAGGATTTACCCCCTTCCTGACCAGAGCACTTTTTACAATTCGGCACTGCGTCGCTTTAACTGCTAATTGCGCGGTCATGCAATGGTGTACCCAAACGGAATTTGCGTCCTTTTCTTCCCACAAATAGAGCTTTCTTTTGATGGTATTTGATCACCTCTGCCGTTTTTATTTTTTGCGCTATACACGGAAAAAGACCGAAAATTTTGAAAAAAAATGATATTTTCTACTTTTTGTTCTA
The DNA here is from genome assembly GCA_037952835.1 of Lithobates septentrionalis. Lineage (NCBI taxonomy): Eukaryota > Metazoa > Chordata > Amphibia > Anura > Ranidae > Lithobates > Lithobates septentrionalis. The sequence goes on along the minus strand of JBBDGP010000374.1, from coordinate 11,174,691 downwards.
AAAAAAATCCAATAAACTCAATTTTAGTCATACATTTAGGCCAAAATGTATTCGGCCACATGTCTTTGGTAAAAAAAATGTCAATAAGCGTATATTTATTGGTTTGCGCAAAAGTTATAGCGTCTACAAACTAGGGTACATTTTCTGGAATTTACACAGCCTTTAATTTATGACTGCCTATGTCGTTTCTTGAGGTGCTAAAATGGCAGGGCAGTACAAAACCCCCACAAATGACCCCATTTTGGAAAGTAGACACCACAAGGAATTTGCTGAGAGGCATGTTGAGCCCATTGAATATTCATTTTTTTTGTCCCAAGTGATTGAATGACAAAAAAAAAAAAAAAAAAAATTACAAAAAGTTGTCACTAAATGATATATTGCTCACACAGGCCATGGGCATATGTGGAATTGCACCCCAAAATACATTTAGCTGCTTCTCCTGAGTACGGGGATACCACATGTGTGGGACTTTTTGGGAGCCTAGCCGCGTACGGGGCCCCGAAAACCAATCACTGCCTTCAGGATTTCTAAGGGCGTACATTTTTGATTTTACTCCTCACTACCTATCACAGTTTTGAAGGCCATAAAATGCCCAGATGACATAAAACCCCCCCAAATTACCCCATTTTGGAAAGTAGACACCCCAAGCTATTTGCTTTGAGGCATGTTGAGTCCATGGAATGTTTTATATTTTGACACAAGTTGCGGGAAAGTGACAATTTTTTTTTTTTTTTTGCACAAAGTTGTCACTAAATGATATATTGCTCACACAGGCCATGGGCATATGTGGAATTGCACCCCAAAATACATTTAGCTGCTTCTCCTGAGTATGGGGATACCACATGTGTGGGACTTTTTGGGAGCCTAGCCGCGTACGGGACCCCGAAAACCAATCACTGCCTTCAGGAATTCTAAGGGCGTACATTTTTGATTTTACTCCTCACTGCCTATCACAGTTTCGGAGGCCATGGAATGCCCAGGTGGCACAAACCCCCCCCCAAATGACCCCATTTTGGAAAGTAGACACCCCAAGCTATTTGCTGAGAGGCATGGTGAGTATTTTGCAGCTCTCATTTGTTTTTGAAAATAAAGAAAGACGAGAAAAAAAAATTTTTTTTTTCTTTTTTCAATTTTCAAAACTTTGTGACAAAAAGTGAGGTCTGCAAAATACTCACTATACCTCTCATCAAATAGCTTGGGGTGTCTACTTTCCAAAATGGGGTCATTTGGGGTTTTTTTTTGCCACCTGGGCATTCCATGGCCTCCGAAACTGTGATAGGCAGTGAAGAGTGAAATCAAAAATTTACGGCCTTAGAAAGCCTGAAGGCGGTGCTTGGTTTTCGGGGTCCCGTACGCGGCTAGGCTCCCAAAAAGTCTCACACATGTGGTATCCCCGTACTCAGGAGAAGCAACAGAATGTATTTTGGGGTGTAATTTCACATATTCCCATGGCATGTTTGAGCAATATATCATTTAGTGACAACTTTGCGCAAAAAAAAATAAAAAAAATAAAAAATTGTCTCTTTCCCGCAACTTGTGTCACAATATAAATTATTCCATGGACTCAACATGACTCTCAGCAAATAGCTTGGGGTGTCTACTTTCCAAAATGGGGTCATTTGGGGGGGTTTTGAACTGTCCTGGCATTTTATGCACAACATCTAGAAGCTTATGTCACACATCACCCACTCTTCTAACCACTTGAAGACAAAGCCCTTTCTGACACTTATTGTTTACATAAAAAAATAATTTTTTTTTGCAAGAAAATTACTTTGAACCCCCAAACATTATATATTTTTTTTAAAGCAAATGCCCTACAGATTAAAATGGTGGGTGTTTCATTTTTTTTTTTCACACAGTATTTGCGCCGCAATTTTTCAAACGCATTTTTTGGGGAAAAAACACACTTTTTTACATTTTAATGCACTAAAACACACTATATTGCCCAAATGTTTGATGAAATAAAAAAGATGATCTTAGGCCGAGTACATGGATACCAAACATGACATGCTTTAAAATTGCGCACAAACGTGCAGTGGCGACAAACTAAATACATTTTTAAAAGCCTTTAAAAGCCTTTACAGGTTACCACTTTAGATTTACAGAGGAGGTCTACTGCTAAACTTACTGCCCTCGATCTGACCTTCGCGGCGATACCTCACATGCATGGTGCAATTGCTGTTTACATTTGACGCCAGACCGACGCTTGCGTTCGCCTTAGCGCGAGAGCAGGGGGGACAGGGGTGCTTTTTTTTTTTTTTTTTTTTTTTTTTTTTTTTTTCTTTATTATTATTATTTTTTTATCTTATTTTTAAACTGTTCCTTTCATTTTTTTTTTAAATCATTTTTATTGTTATCTCAGGGAATGTAAATATCCCCTATCATAGCAATAGGTAGTGACAGGTACTCTTTTTTGCAAAAATTGGGGTCTATTAGACCCTAGATTTCTCCTCTGCCCTCAAAGCATCTGACCACACCAAGATCGGTGTGATAAAAGGCTTTCCCAATTTCCCAATGGCGCTATTTACATCCGGCGAAATCTAAGTCATAAAATGCTCGTAGCTTCCGGTTTCTTAGGCCATAGAGATGTTTGGAGCCACTCTGGTCTCTGATCAGCTCTATGGTCAGCTGGCTGAATCATCGGCTGCATTTTCAGGTTCCCTGTTGAGACAGGAGAGCCAGAGAAAAACACGGAAGACGGTGGGGGGGGGGGGGCATTCCCTCCCACTGCTTGTAAAAGCAGTCTAGAGGCTAATTAGCCGCTAGGATTGCTTTTACATGAAAGCCGACCGCTGGCTGAAAAGAATGATACCAAGATGATACCTAAACCTGCAGGCATCATTCTGGTATAACCATTCAAAGTCGTGAATGGCGTACCTGAAGACAAAAAAATGGTTAACAATAAAGCACAGTAAACGGTAAAGTATAAAAAATTGCATACCTGAAAAACAAACATGATAAAACATAATAACAATAAAACATTGCAGAATAGAATACAGTAAAAAAGAGCAGAACAATAGAGAGAGAGAATAGAGAGAGAAAGAACAATAAAACGACAACTATTTTTTTTTTTTTTTATATTTTTGTATGTGTTTTTTTTTTTTTTTTTTTGTAACTAACTTTTATAACTGTACCCGGTTCCAGGTTCGGGTCTCTCAAAATGCGATGGCATCTTGGGAGACCCTGTGAAAGTGTGCCTAGTCTGTGGAATGCTGTACCCTACGCTAATAGTCAACTAGTGAATGGTAGCGTTCAAAACATTCACCAATGCAAAGACCAGGATTGTCAGGACAGGAGGGACAATAATAGCGGGTGTCACGCCTATATCCGCGCTTGCTGCAGACACAACATCTTTTTTGGGGGGGTTCGTTGGGTAGGGGTACTCGGGAGGACATAAAGAAAATGCCTCTCATGCAGCCGACTGCATTTGGTTGGGGATGTGAATGGGGGAAGTACGGGCGCTGCAGAAGCGGTGGGTTCCCAATTAGGATTGGCGAATGCAGCAGGAAGGGCACTATGGGCACGACGGGCCTGTGTTTGTCTTTTTGGTGGCAGCGGGACACTACTTGTGCTTGCCACCTCACCAGCTTGAACTGCACTTATGGGACTCGCCACGTCACCAAGTGTTACTGCAGTGCTGGTTTGACTACGACCGGGGTGTACTAGGCCGCTGGCGCTTGCCAGTTCACCAAAACGCTACCAAAAAATCTGTTAGCGATCGCAGGGATCAGGCCTGACTCTGCGAACGCTGCAGTTATGCGTTTAGTGTTCTGTAAGTGACAGTGATCGATCGATACTGCACTTGGGTGGGCTGGGCTGGGCCGGGCGGAGGGGCAAAACGCAGGTGCTAGCAGGTATCTGGGCTGATCCCGCTAACACTGCGTTTGTGGGAACCCTAAACTGCTGGGGACGCTAGTATAGATCTGATCGGATCAGATATTGATCCGTTCAGATACTATACCACTAAGGGAGGCGTATGCTGCGTGCGTGGGTGTTAGCGGTACTGGCGCTAATCTGACGCTGCCTGGGGCTGGTGCTTGCCAGTTCACCAAAACGCTACCAAAAAAACTGTTAGCGATCGCAGGGATCAGGCGTGACTCTGCGAACGCTGCAGTTATGCGTTTAGTGTTTTGTAAGTGACAGTGATCGATTGATACTGCACTTGGGTGGGCTGGGCCGGGCGGACGGGAAAAACGCAGGTGCTAGCAGGTATCTGGGCTGATCCCGCTAACACTGCGTGTTTGGGAACCCTAAACTGCTGGGGACGCTAGTATAGATCTGATCGGATCAGATATTGATCCGTTCAGATACTATACCACTAAGGGAGGTGTACGGTGCGTGCGTAGGTGTTAGCGCTACTGGCGCTAACCTGACGCTGCCTGGGGCTGGTGCTTGCCAGTTCACCAAAACGCTACCAAAAAAACTGTTAGCGATCGCAGGGATCAGGCCTGACTATGCGTACGCTGCAGTTATGCGCTTAGTGTTTTGTAAGTGACAGTGATCGATCGATACTGCACTTGGGTGGGCTGGGCTGGGCTGGGCCGGGCGGAGGGGCAAAACGCAGGTGCTAGCAGGTATCTGGGCTGATCCCGCTAACACTGCGTTTTCGGGAACCCTAAACTGCTGGGGACGCTAGTATAGATCTGATTGGATCAGATATTGATGCGTTCAGATACTATACCACTAAGGGAGGTGTATGCTGCGTGCGTGGGTGTTAGCGGTACTGGCGCTAATCTGACGCTGCCTGGGGCGACGCATATCACCGCCGGGCGATCAGGGGGCTAAACCTTTATTCGGTAATAAACGGCGGGTGCCCTGACACTATAAAAAATAAACGAACTAACCAGCGTCACCCGTAACAGTTATACGGTGATCAGTGGTGAAAGGGTTAACTAGGGGGCAATCAAGGGGTTAAAACATTTATTAGGTAGTATATGGGGGTCCCTGTCGCTATAAAACGCTGACGGCGAACCTAAATATTTATGTCCCTAACTAGCGTCACCAGCGACACTAATACAGCGATCAGAAAAATGATCGCTTAGTGACACTGGTGACGGAGGGTGATCAAGGGGTTAAAACTTTATTAGGGGGGGTTAGGAGGGTACCCTAGACCTAAAGGGGGCCTAACATTCACTGCCCTAACACACTAACTGTCACAAACTGACACCAATACAGTAATCAGAAAAAAAAAAAAAAAAAAAAAAAAAAACCTGCTTTGTGTCAGTTTGTGACAGGGGGGGGGGTGATTGGGGGGGGATCGGGGGGGGATCGGGGGGGGATCGGGGTGTAATGTGTGCCTGGCATGTTCTACTGTGTGTGTGTGTGTTGTGCACTCACATTCCAGTCTTCTCTCCTCGGCCCGGAACGGAAAATACCGAGCCGAGGAGAGATGACATCATTTCCTCTGCCTCTGTGTACAATACAGAGGCAGGGAAATGATCCCATTGGCTGGGAGCGATCGCGAGGGGGGGGCCACGAATGGATGGCCTCCCCCTCACCACCGATCGCCGGGGGACATTTGCCGACCGTCGCAGGCACCGGGGGGGGGTCCGATCGGACCCCCCACCCGCGGGCAGGCAGGGACGTACAGGTAAGCCCTTTTGCCTGCCCGTGCCGCTTTGTCGACGTACATCTGTGTGCGGTGGTCGGCAAGTGGTTAATGAGCCCAATTTCTCACTGTGCTACATGAAAAAGAGATGCAATCCCATTTGTCAGCTAAAAGCACCTCTATGCTAAGCTGCAATAACTCAGCAGACTTAGCATAGAGGTGCTTGTAAACTAATCTACGATGTACTGCTAGCTGAGCTTACCTCCTGAAACATTCACTCGGCTCCCTCTGCTTAGCTGTACACACCTCCCTGGGGCAATCTCAGGGGTCAGGCACATCCCAATCCCACCCACTTGAGCAGCAGAAGCCAGGAGGCTCTTACCCACTCAAGCAGCAGCCTGCCGGAGAGAGGCTGGAAAACTGCTGGAGGAGGTACAGGGGGCGGAGTATCCAGTCAGTGTCTGGGCAGTAATTCATGCTGAGAATGGCTGTGAGTTGTCCTGACCGCGGCTCTGATATCCTGGGGCGCGCTCAGCCTCAGAGTCAGTAATATTTTCTTGGGGGGAGCAATTGCCCCAATACCCCTCGGATCCGCCACTTCTCCGACAGGAGATGGGAAGCAGGGAAAGCTATTATCTACAACGCATGTTAGATCACCTTCAACCAGTGTTTCAGCCTTTACACCCAATAGTTCATGAATATGTTTGCTAAACACGTATCCTCACCCCAAATTGTTAATTTCAGTTTCTCAGTCAAAAAGAAGGCCCCCACCAGGGATGAGCTTAGGGTTCTTGGGTTCGACTCGAACATCGTCTGTTCGGTCGTTCGCCGAATTGCGAACGATATGGGCCGGTCGCGCCAAATTCGAGTCACGGCCCATAATTCACTGCGGCATCGCAGTGCATTGCTGGCTGATGATTGGCCAAGCATGCACTATGACCCGCATGCTTGACCAATCACAGCGCCGTCTGTACAGAGAGCTGTAATTGGCCAAAGCCAGGGTGGCTTTGGCCAATTATGGCTCAGGGGGTTTAGTACACGCCCCACACTATATAAGGCCGCCTGCACGGCGGCCCTGTGTAGTGTGTTCCGGCGTTGAGAGACAGAGACAGAGAGACAGTGTCATTTGATTTAAGTTAGATTAGGCAGGACAGTCAGTCAGTTAGCTGCACTTACAGTGTATTGTGTATATATATGCATCCCAGGTGTTGTGTGTACACTGTATTCAGTTTAGCTAGATCTGTTCTTGTTATTCTCTTCCTACTGACAGGCAGGCAGGTGTTGTTACAGTATTTACAGCTACTGCTGGTGTCCTTCTGATCCTATTAGTACCACAGTCAGGCAGCTACAGTATTTACAGTTAGTGTAGTGCGTCCTCTGCACAGTGTTCAGCTAAAGCTACCTGTAGAAGATTGGTGGTGTTTATCCGATCCTATCACTACCACAGGCAGCTACATTATTTACAAGTTAGTGTAATGCGACCTCTGCACAGTGTTCAGCTAAAGCTACAAGTTAGTGTAATGCGACCTCTGCACAGTGTTCAGCTAAAGCTACAAGTTAGTGTGGTGCGACCTCTGCACAGTGTTCAGCTAAAGCTATGAGTTAGTGTAGTGCGACCTCTGCACAGTGTTCAGCTAAAGCTACAAGTTAGTGTAGTGCGTCCTCTGCACAGTGTTCAGCTAAAGCTACAAGTTAGTGTAGTGCAACCTCTGCACAGTGTTCAGCTAAAACTACAAGTTAGTGTAGTGCGTCCTCTGCACAGTGTTCAGCTAAAGCTACCTGTAGAAGGTTGGTGGTGTTTTCCTGATCCTATCACTACCGCAGGCAGCTACATTATTTAAACGTTAGTGCAGTGCGTCCTCTGCACAGTGTTCAGCTAAAGCTACCTGTAGAAGATTGGTGGTGTTTTTCTGATCCTATCACTACCGCAGGCAGCTACATTATTTAAATGTTAGTGTAGTTAGTGTAGTGCGTCCTCTGCACAGTGTTCAGCTAAAGCTAACTGTAGAAGTTTGGTGGTATTTTCCTGATCCTATCACTACCACAGGCAGCTACATTATTTAAACATTAGTGTAGTGCATCCTCTGCACAGTGTTCAGCTAAAGCTATGAGTTAGCGTAGTGCGACCTCTGCACAGTGTTCAGCTAAAGCTACAAGTTAGTGTAGTGCAACCTCTGCACAGTGTTCAGCTAAAGCTACAAGTTAGTGTAGTGCGTCCTCTGCACAGTGTTCAGCTAAAGCTACCTGTAGAAGATTGGTGGTGTTTTTCTGATCCTATCACTACCGCAGGCAGCTACATTATTTAAACGTTAGTGTAGTGCGTCCTCTGCACAGTGTTCAGCTAAAGCTACCTGTAGAAGGTTGGTGGTGTTTTCCTGATCCTATCACTACCGCAGGCAGCTACATTATTTAAACGTTAGTGTAGTGCGTCCTCTGCACAGTGTTCAGCTAAAGCTACCTGTAGAAGGTTGGTGGTGTTTTCCTGATCCTATCACTACCACAGGCAGCTACATTATTTAAACATTAGTGTAGTGCGTCCTCTGCACAGTGTTCAGTTAAAGCTATGAGTTAGTGTAGTGCGACCTCTGCACATTGTTTAGCTAAAGCTACCTGTAGAAGATTGGTGGTGTTCTCATACTAATAATACTACAGGCAGGCAGTTGATTTTGCTAGCTGCAGTATCAGTATATATATATATATATCCCAGCTTAGTGCAGCTACATCTCACTGCAGGCCATTAGTATGTCTGGAAGGCCAACGAGGAGAGGCAGACAGTCACAAGCCAATAAAAGAGGGTAAGCAGGCTCTGTGTCTAGAGGCAACAGTGCTGGTCGTGGAGACGGTGCATGCTCATCAGCACTTGGCCGTGGGACTCGCTTTGCCTTTTTTTCGGCAGCTAGCCGTGTTGAGCCGCAACATGCGGAAGACTTGGTCGCGTGGATGACCAAGCCGTCCTCATCCTCCTTATCCTCTCTTACCCATGCTCAGGGTACTTTGTCTGGCAAAGCAGCTGCCAACCCGGCCTCTTCCCTTGGCTCAATGGAATCAGTCATTCCTTCACTAGCCCCACCATGTCCTCCTGAGGCGTCCCCCGAACTGTTTGATCACAGTGTTGGGTACATGCTCCAGGAGGATGCCCAGCGTTTTGAAGGCTCCGCTGATGGTACTCAGCTAGAGGAAGGCAGTAACGTGAGCCCAGACAGAGGGGGTGCCCAAGAAGGACAGCAATCCGGCAGTCATGTTGCCCCTGCTGCAGCATACTGCCAGGTTTGCTCCAGTGATGAGGAGGGAGGAGATGATGTCACTGACTCCACATGGGTGCCTGATAGGAGAGAGGAGGAGGAGGAGGCACATAACCAACGAGGCAGGATGCCCTCCAGGGGCCAGCTTAAGGGCAGCACACTGACTGCATCACGCCGCAAAGCTCCGCATGTGCAGGGCGCTGCTGTCTCTGCGCGTTATTCCAAAAGTTCTTTGGTGTGGGCCTTTTTTGAGACGAGTGCATCAGATCGCACCGCTGCTATTTGCAACATATGTCTCAAGCGTATCTCGCATGGCCAAAACATCTCCCGCTTGGGCACCACATGCTTGACCAGACATATGTTGACCTGCCATGCAGTTTGTTGGCAAGCATACCTAAAAGACCCACACCAAAGAACAAAGAGGACCTCTCCTTGCTCCTCATCAGCTGAGATCTCCAACCCCACTATACCTTCAGTCCTCTCTGAGACCTGCACTGAGAGGAATGAAGGTGTAGAATTAGGTGTGTCACAGCCAAGTACTTGTGGGCAATCTGCTATTGGTACACCGACATCAGATTGTACCAGGCAAATTTCCCTGCCCCAGCTGCTGCACCGCCAAAAGAAGTTCGCTCCCAGCCATCCACATGCCCAGCGGTTGAATGCTAGCTTGGCAAAATTGCTAGCACTTCAACTGCCACCTTTTCAGTTGGTAGACTCTGCCCCCTTCTGTGAGTTTGTGGAATGTGCGGTTCCTCAGTGGCAGGTACCCAAATGCCACTTTTTCTCACGGAAGGCGATTACGGCTCTCTACCGGCATGTGGAAGGCAATGTCCATGCCTCGCTGGACAGGGCGGTCAGCGGTAAGGTGCATATTACCGCTGACTCATGGTCCAGCAGGCATGGACAGGGACGTTACCTAAGTTTCACGGCGCATTGGGTTACTCTGCTGGCAGCTAGGAAGGATGCAGGACAAGGTGCAATAGTGTTGGAGGTTTTCCGCCACCACGCCTCCAAAATGCTACTACTGGTGATTCTGACACACCTCTCTCCTCCACCCCCTCCTCTTCTTCTTCCTCCATGGCCTCTTCCTGTGCTTTGTCCTCGGAACCAGCGGTGCTCCGTAGGCGTTCAAGGGGCTACGCAACTACGCAGGCCAAAAGATGCCATGCGGTGCTTGAGCTGGTGTGCTTGGGGGACAGGAGCCACACTGGGGCAGAGGTTCTGTCAGCTCTGCAGGGGCAGGTTCAGAGGTGGTTGACGCCACGCCAACTTAAGGCAGGAATGGTGGTTTGCGACAATGGCACCAACCTCCTCTCTGCCCTCCGACAGGGACAAATGACCCATGTGCACTGTTTGGCTCACGTCCTTAACTTGGTGGTGCAGCGGTTCTTGGGCAGGTACCCAGGCTTACAGGATGTCCTGAGGCAGGCCAGGAAAGTCTGTGTGCATTTCTGCCGGTCATATAATGCCAGTGCTCGGCTGGCTGACCTCCAAAAGGAATTTAACCTGCCCAAAGAACCACCTAATCTGTGACATGCCCACCAGGTGGAACTCAATGTTGGCCATGCTGCGGCCGGTGCACACGCAGCAGAGGGCCATTAATGAGTACCTGTGGGACTATGGCACCAGGACAGGGTCAGGAGAGCTTGTTTTTTTTTCCCCACGCCAGTGGGCCATGATCAGGGATGCATGCACTGTCCTGTCACCATTTGAAGAGGCCACGAGGTTGGTGAGCAATGACAGTGCATGCATCAGTGACACTGTCCCCCTTGTCCACCTGTTGGAGCACACGCTGAGTGGAATAATGGACAGGGCACTTGAGGCAGAACAGAGGCAGGAAGAGGAGGACATCCTTAGCTCTCAAGGTCCCCTTTATCCAGACAGTGTTCCTACGTGCCCGCCGATCACACAGGAAGAGGACGAGAAGGAGGAGGAAGAGGAGGATTGTGTCAGCATGGAGGTGGAGCCTGGCACTCAGCATCAGCAGCAGTCTTTAAGGGATCATTTACAGTCCCAAGAAACCCATGGACTTGTACGTGGCTGGGAGAAGGTGGCTGCGGATCATGTTGTCCTTAGTGACCCAGAGGACTCCGGACCGAATGCCTCAGCAAACCTACGCTGCATGGCCTCCCTGATCCTACAAAGCCTGCGGAAGGATCCTCATATTCGTGGTATCAAGGAGAGGGATCAATACTGGCTGGCAACCCTCCTTGATCCACGTTACAAGGGTAAGGTTTCGGACCTTATCTTGCCGCGCAGAGAGAGCAGAGGATGAAACATCTTCGGGAGGCCTTGCAGAGAGGTCTGTGCAACGCGTTCCCAGAGACTGGAAGGTTACAAACTCCTGTTCCTGGACAACGTGTTGCTGAGGCATCGGTCAGTCAAAGAAGGAGCGGTGGAGAAGGTGGCCGTCTGACCGATGCGTTCAGACAATTTTTAAGTCCGCAGCCCCAAGGTATGATCGTTTCCAGCAACCATCGCCAGCGTCTGTTTTACATGGTGCAGGAATACCTAGGAGCAAGATCTGACTTGGACACCTTTCCCACCGAAAATCCTCTGGGTTACTGGGTCTTGAGGATGGATCACTGGCCAGAGCTTGCACAGTATGCAATTGAGCTACTGGCCTGTCCTGCATCCAGCGTTCTTTCGGAACGCATATTCAGTGCTGCTGGAGGTTTTGTAACCGATCACAGGGTGCGCCTGTCCACTGACTCGGTCGATCGACTGGCCTTCATAAAAAATGAATCAGTCTTGGATCACCACTAGCTGCCAAACACTTGATGCTGATGTAACCGAATAATTTTTTTGAAATGTCAGAGCCCTTCAAGACTGCCTATGCTGATGCTGAGTGACTATCCTGTTATGCTGAGTGACTATCCTCTTCCTCCTCAATGATCATGCTGATAGCTTGTAAGAATATTTTTGGTTCTGGGCGCTGCCACCAGTGGCTAAGGCCCAATTTTTCAGCCCCTGTTTAACAGGGGATTGTAATTACAATTTTTGATGCAATATTTTGCAAGGAGGGTTCGTTTCTGCACTCAACTAGAGTATTTTTGAGGGGTTGCAGTGTTGTGGCACCAGCACCACTGCCTAAGGCCCAATTTTTCAGCCCCTGTTTAGCAGGGGCGTGTAATTACAATTTTTGATGCAATATTTTACAGGAGGGCTCATTCCTGTGCTCCAACTAGAGTATCTGTGAGGGATTACAGTGTTGTGGCACCAGTGCCTAAGGCCCAATTTTTCTGCGCCTGTTCAACAGGGACATGTAATTACAATTCTTGATCTAATATTTCACAGCAGGGGCCGTTTCTGCGCCCACCAAGCGTAACTGTGAGGACTTACAGTGTTGTGGCACCAGCACCACCACCACCAAAGGCCCAATTTTTCTGACCCTGTTCAACAGGGGCATGTAATTACAATTCTTGATCTAATATTTCACAGCAGAGTCCGTTCCTGCGCAAACCAAGAGTAAATGTGAGGGCTTACAGTGTTGTGGCAACACCAACACCTAAGGCCCCAATTTCTGCAGAGTGTATAGGGTAGCCCCCTACTTTCAAACATCCAACTTACAAACGACTCCTACTTGCAAACGGAAGGAGACAACAAGAAGTGAGATGAAATCTACCCCTAGGAAGGGAAGTTCTCTCCTGTAAGAGTTATTATGGGAAAAACCTGTCTTCTTTCCACTGATGCTTTATCACCAATCCTTGTTTCACTAAAAACCCCAAATTGTCAAAAAACATTTGTCATTGGGACAGAAAGTGAGGTAAAATCTTCTAAAGAGGTGCACAGACAGCAAAACAAATGTCACAGGGGTGATAACCCTTCCATATGTTTTCCAAAAAGCTTAAAAATAGATTTTTTGGCTGGAGCTACACTTTAAAAATGTACCAGTTCAAAATTACAAACAGATTCTACTTGACAACAAAGCTACAGTCCCTGTCTTGTTTGCACCGCCTGTATACTGCTGTTCAGAGGGCCTGGGGCCCCACGCCTTTCCTTTTTTTAATTTGGGTGCGGGGTTCCCCTTAATATCCATACAAGACCCAAAGGGCCTGGTAATGGACTGGGGGGGTACCCATGCCATTTGTCTCACTGATTTTCATCTATATTACCGGGACCGGACATTACATTAAAGCCGTAAGCAGTTTTAAATGACTTTTATTCCTTTAAAAATGTAATTTTGTAACAGGCCATTCGAAGAAAAAGTCCCAATATGTAAACATAATTACAGGGTGACTACCCCTATTGAATGTTTATATATATATATACGTTGTTAATTAAGCAGGGTAAAAATTCTGACTTACTTTAAGATGTACATCTTTGCCTGGATGATATATGGTACCGGTCGGGTTGGGGGGGGGTGGGGGGAAGGGAAGTTAGTAGTGTATGTTAGGCGTATCTGTGGTCTTGCATGACCATTACTGATGTGGTACGTTGCCCATCAGTTGTATGTGTGTTATGTGTTATATTAAAAATCAATAAAAAGAATTAAAAAAAAAAAAAAAATGTCATTTTGTGCAGGAACTGTTCTAAGCACGGGAAACACGCGCCACTTTACAGGCATACTATAGACACCCCCCAGGTACGATATTTAAAGGAATATTTCACTTTTTTTTCACTTTAAGCATCATTAAAATCACTGCTCCCAAAAAAACTGACATTTTTAAAACTTTTTTTTGCATTGATACATGTCCCCTGGGACAGGACCCGGGTCCCCAAACCCTTTTTAGGACAATACCATGCAAATTAGCCTTTAAAATTAGCACTTTTGATTTCGAACGTTCGAGTCCCATAGACTTCAATGGGGTTCTAAAGTTTGCACGAATTTTCGGTCCGTTCGCAGGTTCTGGTGTGAACCGAACCGGTGGGTGTTTGGCTCATCACTAGCCCCCACTAAAACATGCAGTAGGGCAGACCAGTACTGGAGGTGGCATATGCAGCCACCTACACTCAGTGGTCCAGAGTTACCACTCAATAGCTAATAGTTATGTCTACTTGTAAGCATTTTATTTACAGTTTTTCTGTCCCTGCCTGTCATATTTCCCTGTTCAGGACAGGGATTGCCTAAAATGTAAAAAAAAAAAAAAAAAAGCTAATATTGAAATATTGTTCAAACTAAAATACAAAAAAATACTATTGGTGGTAGAAAATGGATGAGTCTGGACCAGTGTTTGACTCTGAGCACTATCAAAGGTCATGTTTCTGCCCTTTTATCATTTTTCATTGGCCTTACACTCCTTGAATAAGAAGCCCTTCTCTGGTTCTGTCTGTGCTTTAGAACAAGTCTTTTTTAAACAATAGAGACATTTATATCACTCACTACTTTCATCTAGAAGGTGGGATGAATTGTAGCCATTACCTCTGCAAGGTGGGATTGCTTAAAGCAGAGTTCCAGCGGTTTCTGTGTTTATTAAAAGTCAGTAGTTACAAAAAGTCTAGCTGCTGACTTTTAATAAACACACACTCACCTGTCCCATGCTCCAGCGATGTGGCCACCTGAAGCCTCGGTCCTCTCCCTGGAGCCGTCATTACTAGTGTGGGCACCCAGCTGTGACAGCTTGCGGCTTCACAGTCGGGTGCGCATTGCGCATGCGTGAGTCGCGCTACCCGCCCTGAACGGCCGAGCAATCTACTGGGACCTGTGACCTGTCCCAGAAGATTGCAGGGAAAGAGGGGGAAAGGAGAACTTCTGCTCGAATTGCCTAGGCAGCACAAGCGGAAGTGGGAGCTGGATACCTGTCAGAACTAGGTGTCCACTCCCCCCCCCCCCCCCAAAAAAAATATTTTTTGTGGCATGTCAGGGGGTTAGGAGTCATTAAAGCAGAAGTTTCACTTTTGCGTGGAACTCTGCTTTAAATTTAATGGCAGATATGGCAAAGGCATGGGGAAGGGATGCTTTGGTGCACAAAACTGTGCACAGGACAGTTTTTTCTTGTGTTAGGAAAAAGTGCAAACCAAAACCAACTTGTGTTAGGGCATCCAACCTAAGACCTTTGGTTTTCCCCTTGCAGCTATGCCACCAGTGCAAACAAGCAAAACAAAATGTTAAAACAAACAAATTCCCTCCCAAGGTGACAACAATGATGTTGAGTAATATGTGCAAGCCTCAAATGCTTATGCGTTGTCAGGTTGCCTGATCCCTTGGACAACCTTGCCTTGTATATTGTTTCTGGTGAACCTTGAACTCTTTGCGCCTTCTATGAACAAGATTATTGCGTTCTCTGCAGCTGATATCTTGCTCCTTTGCATACCTGCAGCTGTTCTTATCTTCGCTACCAATCATTATCGACCTTGGCTTGTTCGTTGACTGCGCTTCTGCTTCATCCATTTCCTGAAGCTCGCTTGCTCTCTTCCTGTTGAGGCAATCCTGAGGGCCAAGACCTGGCATTAGCATGCAGTGAAACCCATCTCCACAATCAGGAGCTCTGGTGAAGTCCAGCTGACTACTCATGAATCTCTCTATAGCTACAGCCACTGGCTCAAAAGCCTGACTCCAGAACATGACATTTGTATTTTAAGCGATTTGCAAACGTGTGAAAATGGCACCGTCATGTTAACTTGTACTCTTGCTAACCCAACTTACTTACCTTTTCACTCAGAATTTTTTTTTCCCTGCTTGCGTTGCAATGTAGTGTTAAAAGAAGAATAAAGCTCTCTAAAAGTAAAATACATATGTCCACTTTGAGGTTTACCCAGCTGTTTACTTTGCGCTTTATGTTACAAAAAAATCGCACTAATGTGATTTCATTAAAATTTTCAATTTCAATTAAATTTTTAAAATTGAAATTTTTTGCGGTAGGTGCACAATTACAAAAACATTGCATTCAGAAAAACTTCAGCAAAATCCAATTCCTCCAATTTTTAAAAAAATGTATTCCCAGTGAAAACCAAACAAATAAAATTTTGTGTATCAGGATTTTCAACCAAATTAAAGCCCTGTCCCCAAAGAAAATGTATAATACTTTAGGGTAGACTGCAAATGCTAGGGCACAATGTTACGACATCCCTGAAATTGAACAAAAAAATGCTCCGGGTCTCGGGGATTTAAGGGGAAAAAGGACTGGGGACTCAAGTGTTTAAAATGAGTGGCTACTATGCGCTATAGAAGCCAGGAACTTTGCACTGGATTACAAGGAATGTTTACAGTAGAAAGTACATGGGCAGATTTTTAAAAAATGGCTGCACCTTTGAGTAAGGGGGTAATAACCAGCACAAAGAAATGGCTGCTTTGCACCATTGAGGAGGAGAAAAAAAACCAGGAACTTTCCACTGGATTAGAAAGTTCTTCGCTATATAAAAGGATGGCTGGTATGTACCCCTAAGTAGGAGTAGGAAGAAAATTGTGCATTGATTGCTGCTTTGCCCCTTTGAGGATGAGGAAGAGGGGAAAAAAAGCATGTTAGCAGCACTCTAAAAGAAAGGGGCTGTTATGCTCCTTTGAAGACTGTGTGCTTTTTACTGCCTGCCCTGCTACTTGTCACATTGAAGTGCTTCTCCCACCTAGCTCTTTGCTGCAGGCATATGTTTCCTTATGAATATGGTATCCAAGTGACATGTACTTTTTCCACAGCTAATATGCTGCAGGCAGAGGTTGCAGAACACAACTCTTCTGTCAGCAGCAAATATGTTAAAAAAAGGTATACACTGCAGGGCTCTTTCTATTTACTGACTATTTAAGTGCTCGCATACTGTCTTGATGCTAGTTTTCTAACAAACTTATAATATTTAGAATATTTTGGGAATAGCTGTGGATATGGCAATGGGAGGAGTTGTTTTAGCTTTTTTTAAGACAATACAGTGCAGTACTATGAAAAAGATGCTCACAAACTACAGTATATTAATAAACTGTTTTGCCACTGCTTAATTAGTATGAAGTTTGAGGGGTTTAGCTTTATATTTTTTAAGAGTGCACTTTATTTTTAGATCTGTTGTGTCTGCCACTTTCACAGTTATATTCAGGTCTATTACCACTGAATAAAAAAAGGTGTTTTTCCAAGTTGTAATAAAACATATTGGGGTGCTACTGTATTTAAGCCAACCAAAAATGCAAAATTAAGCAGATCGCTTACACATGCAAATCACTAAAACAATGCTAAAATACAGTGTTGTCAAACCTGTCCAATATAATCTTGCATAACAACACACACAGTCTAAAAACATCCCAAACATGTAATTGAAAGTTCTTCAACAAAGTCGCATTAAATAGAGGAACCACTCCCTACAGTAGCGTACTGTGTACCATAGATAAAAAATAAAGTTGTTAAATGTCCACCATGGCAGTGCCCAGCTCCCCCGTTCCCTTTCTTTTACAGTGCCTTGCCTGTAATTTTTATAAATAGACTATTCATTTTCAAGTTTTACCCCAATTTAGTGTGTGGATTAAATTTCACATTTTTGGACTTTATAAAGGGTTTGACGAATCTGCAAATGCAACGCAGGCACATTCACTCATCTCTGTTTGTAAAAATAAATCTAAAAAAATGAACTTATAACTGGAGCATGGAAATTATTCTGATATATTATATATAATCATACCTCACAACCCTCTGAGATGACAAGAAGACAAAATTTAGCAAAAAGTGTGTAAGCAAAGGACACACTCTGAGTTACTGTACATGGAGTTTTTAATGTGCCAAACATGATTGGTTAAGCCCACAAGTGTTTTATTAAAACTATTTTTCCTTTCTATACTTTAAACTAACTCATGCAATAATGGAATGAGAAATTTTAGTTTACAGTTTCAGTAGGCCATAGACAAAAGACCTTCTCGGCTGGAAGTAGAATACCGGGGTTATGGTTGCAACAATATGCCATAACCAGAGTATTGTTTTTTTCAGCCGGTGATTCTCTAACCAATAAAAGTGATCCGAGCGGTGGTTCCCAGGCTTACCTGGGCAATCGGTAGTTCCGGGAACCCATCCAGCGGTTGCGGCACCTGGTAGCAGAGATGAGCAGAGGAAAGATGGCCTCCGCTCATCTCTATGGTCTAGGAGAACCGGAGAAATGACATGACGTCACTTTTGGTTCTGGCCCAATGTAAACAAGCCATTTTTTATTTTTAAAGCACTATATCAATTTCTTTGTTTTTTTATCGAATGCTTTACATTGTAGATGGGAGATCTGGTGTATTATAAAAAAAATATGTAATAAAATATATAATAATAAAAATGTTTTTTAAAGCATTCCCGCCCCTCCCCCCATCTTGTGCTCACTCACAGTGGTAAACGAATATGTAGGTCATACCCACAGAGCAAGAGCAATAATTCTAGCACTAGATCTTCTCTGTAACTCTAAACTGGTAACCTGGAGATTTTTAAGTACCGCAGTTTGCTGCCATTTCACAAGCGTGCAAAATTTTAAAGCATGACATTTTGGGTATCTATTTACTCGGCGTAATATCATCTTTCATATTTTACAACAAATTAGGTTATATATTGTGCTCGTTTTTTTTTTTCCAGAAAAATTGCGTTTGAAAAAACGCTGCGCAAATACTGTGTGACATAAAAAATTGTAACGATCACCATTTTATTCTCTAGGGTCTCTCCTAAAATATATATATAATGTTTGGGGATCCTAAGTAATTTTCTAGAAAAAAAGCACAGATGTTTTCATATATGAAAGAAGTGTCAGAATCGGGTCGGTTGGCAAGCTGTTAAATAGTGAATCTTTGTTATAGAGGTCTATTTATTAGACCAAAAAGAGAGTGGGACAGTGAGATTTAGTTCCAAATACAGGATAGTCCCTTAAAACGAGGGGAAGTTGGGAGATAATATATCCTTCATACCAACTTTATTGATTTTGGCCATCCATATCCTTGAATACCAGATGGTATATAGACTCTAGGTATGGCATATTAGCTGGTGTACCAGGACAGGGATTCTGAATCATTTTCAGATATAGACGACACCATTGGGATTATTAAGTTTATCTCAAACCAAATATTATTTTCATTTTGGATAGAGTAGGGAAAGGTTGAAATGTTTGCCAGGATTTTATTTCCTTTTATTGTCTGTGTACCATGTGGGAAGATTTACTCTCGCTTTTTGTCCTAATAACTATTGTCATTAGTACAGAAAGAGATGGGAAATCCAAAGTTACAGAGTTGTCATTACAACAAGAATTGGAGGGCAATTTTCCAATGGAAACACATGTTGCTGTGACAACTGGGTGGGGAGCCCCATTAGGAAGGCTGTTACAGCATAATAAACATCTGCGTCCATGAGTTGAAGATGTTAGTGCTGACACTGACCCTGCACCCCCTGAGATGTTTCTATTCAAGAAGAGCTGACATTAGACACGCAGAAATCTTCAGGACCATCATCATTACTAGTCACAGATCACCTTTTTAGACTGTGCAGTAAGGAGAAGTTGTTTTGTTGGCACTGAAGATTCATTGCTCCCAGAGACATCTTGGTCGGCAGTTTTCCTCTATAAAAATATACTTGTTTCTTCTCTGATCAAAACCAACAATACATCTGAGGCTTGCAGTTCTGCAAAAAGCTAAAGTTGAAGGAAGTTTGTATTAGGGTTATAGGTTAAGGGGTATTTGTGTGTAGGAGCACTAACACTTATGTGATAAAATAAAATATTCAGATGGTAATTATTGTTGCTTCTACTATTGTTTTTCTTTTACGAACTACTAGACTACTTCTTTTAGCACTTGCTTGCTCTAGCAGTGGGAGGGGTGAAGGTGTTATAATTTACACTAAGATCTGATTTGAATAAATAGACCGGTGAGCTACTAAGGACAAAACAGTTACCTGAAAAATGAATGATAAAAGTTATTAACACCATTTCCTGAAGCCTTCTGTCAAAAACACTGATTCCTATTAAAATAATGACTATACTGTCATCTCTCCTGCTACCTGTCCTTCATTAAGGCATACTTTCTGTTATGATCAATGATGGTTATGTGACTGTCACAGCTGACAGTACCAGATGTAACAGAGAGAGGTTGCCATCTAAATTTTGCCATGGGACCCCATGATTTGTAGTTACGTTCCTGGTACCAACTTGAATTTGTAATAACCTGCTTTGATGATTGGAATACAGTAAAATGTAATTTATTGGAATACAAGTGTTTTGGTTAGTTACTAATTAGCATTGTTTTTTATATTTTTCTTATTCTAAACAATGCTCCAGTGAAAGTGTTTATAGCTTAAACAACATGGAGGATTATAAAAATACCTACAAGTTTTGCAATACATACAGCTTTAATAATAGCATTAATATTGTATATGTTGCTGCAAAGCTATATAATGCTATAACTCTGCTCTTACTATTTATGTATAATTTTACATCTAGCAGATGATGAAAGCCATATGTAGCGCTAGCCCTGTAGGACCTGCTGATTTTAACTGGTTCTTCCCCAAACAATGCAGAGGCCACCAATCATCCAAGCAACATTTTATTCACTCTTGCTCCAATAAACAGTCTAGGGATTGTCTTTCTCTAATTTAGAGCTTGCAGAACAGGAGAGGGCTTAAGGTAGTATGGTATACTCTGGAAATACTGCATTGTAACAGGAGGAAACACTTCACTAGGCTAAGCTTCTTTCTACAGTCTTTATGCCAGGGACAAAGGGAAATGAGCAGAACTGAGACCCTGTAAGAGCTGTTTCAGAGAGAGAGCTATCACTGGCACTTATCTCCAGTCAGTACTCACAATCTCACAGGACAGCTAAACATACCCCAGTCTCCAATGGACATCTCTATGTCACAGGACAACTACACAGTTCCCAGCTTCCCATCAGACACCTTTCAGTGAGGGAAAGATTAATACTCACAATGCCACAGGACAGCTGTACAGTTTCTGGATTCTACCAGAAACTCCTTAGTGAGTTCTCTAGACCAGATCTTTACGTAAAGTCACTTAATTATCCCCCCCCCCCCCCAACACACACAGTCCAACTCTGCTATAGCTAGGAGCTTGATGAATATCAACAAACTCCAGCAGAGCTGCCTCCAAGGGACAGCAGCCCCTGTAACCGTGGAACTTCTCCAGTAGGATAAGAACACAGCTGCTCCAGACCCAGCCAGACCCAGACTATTTATGTTCTACTCTGCCACATACTGGGCAAAGCTCCCCGGGGATTGGCTGGAGCACAAAAAATATTCAATCTGTCCCTTTGACTCTCCCAAACCCTATGTTCTAGAAGCCTCTAGAAATCATGGGGAAACAGTCAAACCTGCAACCAGTGAGTTCCAGAACAGCCCAAAAAATTAATAGCTGCTTCATTGATTACAGAGGAGCCAAAAAAACTAAGTTTACCTATCATCCTAGCAGCCTATCTAAGAGGGTGCTATATATTCAATCGTCATCATCCATACCATTCAGGGCTAACATTTGGTTCAAGATTACCATTTTAAAATGGATCTGTTTTTTCTTCTTTCTAGCCTGTGCTGAAGCCTATGCTAAAACTGAAGAGCAGAATGGTTGTACTACAGGATGTAGAAAACAGCTCGCTGAAGCTGAAAATCAGAAGGAAAAGGTAGTTTATTTATGAGTTTTGTATTTATAAAAATGAACCTGGAACAGCTCTAACGTGTTGGACAGAGGCTGCTAAATTGCTTGAATTTGAATTTGCTGTGGCTTTGTTTAATAATGCTGCATTTGTTCCTCTTACTGTACATAAAGATTCCTGGCAGCTACTGTATAGGTAATCTCCAAACTGATGCTCAACAATGGCATTTTAAATTGCTTAAGCAAAAAGTCAATCATTTAATATTTTTTTAACAGTAAATAGGTTTTTATTTAAAAGTTATCAATGACACAGTACATGGACATTAGGTATATGCGTAAGGTCACAAAAATCAGAAGCAACAGATCGAGTACAGCTGGTATTAAGTGTCTCAAGTATAGTACCTTCATAATCAAATTAAGCAGTATGACAATAACATCCAACATGCTATCCCCAGGTAAGATGGGGGGGGGGGGGTTGGGGAAGGAAGGGGGATGGGAGAGAGGGAGGAGAAGAAGCACGTTTTATAGAGTCATCATTGCAAGTGTAGCGCTTACCCCCGAAGGAGCGGCTGATTAATTTCAGGTCTTTGTCGTCATCCCCTTACCTGTATTTCCACCAGACACGGGACTTAGAGTCTATATTAGGCCTTACGCCCACCAATGTATGCACCAGTCACATTGTTATATTTCCAATGCTTTATTGCAAACTCTTGAAAGAAGTAGCAGTAAAGAGGTAGAAAGGGAGTTGCAGGAGAGTTCAAATACCTTTTTGCAGATCACTGAGGAATTTAAGATCTTGCAGACAAACACACCTTCAGTCTAAAGATCTTTGCCCAGAGATAGGTCTCTCCCACTGACCTAGCAGCCGGAATGGCGCACAAACGAAAAGTCTCATCCACAGACTTGAGAAGAACAAAATGGTTGTACGATCCTCTGCCACAGGATGTAGTATTAGATGAACAATCCTCTGCCACAGGATTTAGCATTGGATGAACAGCAACACAGTACCAGAACCTTTACGCCGACCCGGCAGTACTGTGCGGTAGGTTAGTTAGGATGCATCCTCCAATTGAGTCACCAGGCTCTTATTGAGATACCAGCCTTTCGCACGGTCCTCTCCAAGATGAGTCCTCACCTGGATCTTTCAATTGCTTGGCTTCTTCCCGCAGGACAGACAGCACAGGACCACCTCTAAACCAACAGGCCCCAGACGACCTCTGGGCCTACTTGTAGTAACAGCATGGTCCCGAGACAGGAAAGAAGCTGTCACATACCTTAGGCCAGGAGGGCCAGGAGGTAAAAAAGACCCAAAAATGGCATCTGCCCCTTAAGTACCCTTTCCCAGAATGCACAGCCCTGGACCACCTCTGCTGGGTTACTTCTGAGAAAGAAGAGCACTCAATACACTTCAGCCTGTTGCTTTTCAACACTGGCCTGTGGTGACAGCGACACCTACAGACAACAATGTGGAACTACACGCAAAAGAGCCAATGCTGGAACAGAAGCTAATTTAGCCACAGATCAAATCTGAACTATATACAGAACAGATAACCCCCTAAATTTACATGCAAGTGCCTGATCAACAGGAGCAGGGCGCTACACACTCCCCCCACTACAAAAGACGGTCCTCAACGTCTGCAAAAAAATAAAAATGATTCTCAAGCCTGAGAGTAGGTATCTGAACCCAAACTTGGATGGGAAAGAAGAAAGACAGTAAGGAAGAATGTTACGATTTCAAACATTAATCAACATATTCACATCAGTCTTGTTACAGGAACCTGACTACCTATCTAACTGTCCCATGCTAGCAGCTTGATAGAAGATCTTTTGTTACCTGAAAAACAAAGTTT
This sequence comes from Lithobates septentrionalis, assembly GCA_037952835.1. Lineage (NCBI taxonomy): Eukaryota > Metazoa > Chordata > Amphibia > Anura > Ranidae > Lithobates > Lithobates septentrionalis. The sequence continues at coordinate 11,151,586 of JBBDGP010000374.1, read as the reverse complement.
TAAATACAGAAATCACATAACAGTGTTACACATCAATTGGGAGCAAAGCCTCACTCCCAAGAGAATGAAACTTTCTTCCACACATTTTCCTTTAAATGCAAAATGAACTAAATGCAACTTAAAAGTCCATCCCTATCTCTGAACGAATCCCACCATTTAGCGGCAGAAATCTGGCACGACAAAGAGTCTTTGGGTATAGAAATGCTGAAGTAGATGAAACCGCTTGACCACAAAGTTCTCACCAACCCTGACGCTATCTAACTATCTACCCCAGAGTTCTCTTTTCTTTGGCAAAGTAGAAATAACAGTCCCTTTGCATAATCACCAATAGAACCAGGGATCTGGCAGAGTCAGTTTCTTCCCCTGTTTATCCACAGTGGTGATGAAATAAACAATGTCAACTTTTCCAGGTCTGCAAATGCACTTTGTCAGCATAGATGTGCCGACTGTAATTCCAATGTAATAAACACCAATTGAACCGTTCATCCATGATAGCAGAATAACCAGCTCTCCGGAAAGGTTTTGGTACACACAAATAGTCCCAGACAGCTTCACGGTACCAATGCTCTCGATTGACCTCAATTTCCTGCATAACTTCTTGAGTAACGTAAGGAAATCCCAGACCATACTCTATAGCAACTCGTTTGGTGAGCACTCTTTGCAATCGGGCTAGTCTAGGTAAAGCTTTGGTTTTTCCCAGACCAGGAGGCACACAAGAATTTGGCGAATTGCGCACCATAGATCCGATGGACATCGGCTCAGACTCAAATGAACTAGTAACTTTAGACAATGTCTCTTTGGTAGTGCTGTGCGGCTCCACACTAGGTGATGTCTTCCCAGAATCCATGGCTATCCATTCTGAGAAAGTAAAGGCAGAAGCGATATCTTCACCCTGGGCCCACAATAATTCCTGTTACATTGTCTCAAACAAATCATCATCACCGGAGATTTCTGACAGAGAATCTATCTCCGAGTCTCTCAACTCCTCTGCAGGCAAATATTTACAGACAGTCCAAGAGATGTTCCCCCTTGATCTCTCACCCGTTCCTGTCGTGGACTTTTCCGGATTCATGCTCCCCTCCGGCTCCGGTTCGGGTAGTCTTTGGGGTAAGCCTCGACTGCGTCCGCGGGAAGCCTTCACATATCCCACCTTCCTCTGGACAGGTGCAGCGGGAACAGGTGTAACGGAAGCAGAAGCAAGGGTGATGTCCGCTAGAGGAAGCAGTAACAGCGACATCTCCCTCAGGAACACTCACAGTAGCAGATGGGACAAGGGCCTGTTGCTCTCCAGCAGCAATGGTAGTAGTTTCCGCCGTAGCGATCCCTGTAGCCCAGTCCACTCAGTAAGCACAGGGCGACATTGTAGGTTGCTCCACAGCGAATAGGTGTTCTCCACACTGCAAACATCGGACAAATGGACGGAGATGTATGGCCAGTCCCTCACACTTGTGGCAAAGCATGCCCAGCCCTTCAATATCTCCAACAGTGTACAACATGAACCGCCCCTGCGGCTTCAAGCGGATGCCGGTATCCGTCAGCAGGGTTTCCAGTTAGCATAGCACCCACAGCGGTGCTTGTAGAGAACATCTTGGACCCCATGGCCGACGGCATCAATGAAAAAGAAGAAATGGCTGCACATTGATCCTCTCAGTATGATCACGAGGCCTCTCTTCTCCTTTGGCGCCAGACACACACACACACGTGTCTCACGCAGCAACAAGCAGGTGTAGCTCCTCCCACTTGCTCCTCTGATCACGTAGATTCCGGGCTTTTACTTCTCCACCAGCAGCCTACGTAGTCAGAAATGTGATCTTGCAATTTAACCCTTCTTTTTTCTGAAGAAAGTGACAAAGTCCAGGAACCCCTCTTTTAGCATAGACTCTCGGTGAAATACTTCTCAGAGTTGCGAGCGGTAATGGCAAATAATCCTGGAGGAGCCCCCACATGTAGCGCTTACTCCCAAAGGAGCGGCTGATTAATTTCAGGTCTTTGCTGTCACCCCCTTACCTGTATTTCCACCAGACACGGGACTTAGAGTCTATATTAGGCCTTACGCCCACCAATGTATGCACCAGTCACTTTGTTATATTCCCAAAGCTTTATTGCAAAACTCTTGAAAGAAGTAGCAGTAAAGAGGTAGAAAGGGAGTTGCAGGAGAGTTCAAATACCTTTTTCAGATCACTGAGGAATTTAAGATCTTGCAGACAAACACACCTTTAGTCTAAAGATCTTTGCCCACCCGGATAGGTCTCTCTCACTGACCTAGCAGCGGGAATGGCACACGGACGAAAAGTCTCTGCCACAGACTTGAGAAGAACAAAATGGTTGTACGATCCTCTGCCACAGGATGTAGTATTAGATAAACAATCCTCTGCCACAGGTTTTAGCATTAGATGAACAGCAACACAGTACCAGAACCTTTACGCCGACCCGGCAGTACTGTGCGGTAGGTTAGTTAGGATGCATCCTCCAATTGAGTCACCAGGCTCTTCTTGAGATACCAGCCTTTCGCACGGCCAAGATGAGTCCTCACCTGGATCTTTCAATTGCTTGGCTTCTTCCCGCAGGACAGACAGCACAGGACCACCTCTAAACCAACAGGCCCCAGACGACCTCTGGGCCTACTTGTAGTAACATAGCCGCGGGCCAGCATGGTCCCGAGACAGGAAAGAAGCTGTCACATACCTTAGGCCAGGAGGGCCAGGAGGTAAAAAAGACCCAAAAATGGCGTCTGCCCCTTAAGTACCCTTTCCCAGAATGCACAGCAGTGGACCACTTCTGCTGAGTTACTTCTGAGAATGAAGAGCACTCAATACACTTCAGCCTGTTGCTTTTCAACACTGGCCTGTGGTGACAACGACACCTACAGACAACAATGTGGAACTACACGCAACACAGCCAATGCTGGAACAGAAGCTAATTTAGCCACAGATCAAATCTGAACTATATACAGAACAGATAACCCCCTATATTTACATGCAAGCACAAGCATCACCAAAGATATAGTGTAGGACACTGTAGTATCGCCTAGGACTTAGACAGGCATGAGGTTTTAGGTTCAGAGTTGAATTTACTCTAAACGTTCCCTGTTCAGGGAACGAACAAACAAAACAATGTGTTCATCCATCTATGAGTCAAACCTCCAGCTGCTAAATGTGACCACTTTCAGGCCTGTCTATTCAGCTGTCATCCTGTGAATCCTTGCTGACAGCCTAATGTAAGCAAATGGGTGGAAATGGTGGCTTATTTGGTCAATGATCATCTAGCCAAACATCCCTGCTCCTTTGTTTTTAATTTGGCTTTCAGCCTGGTATCTGCCATTTGGCACAAGTCTCAGTTGGGAACAGCCATGTTGGAGTTTTCTTTTTTTTTGCTGGGCAATTCATCATTCGTTTTGATTGACAAGGATCTACGTTGCTGGACGACATGACTGACAATGGATTTTTTTTCAATAAGGGGCTTGTTAAAGTAACCATTGTGTTTATTTACTGTTAACATTTTTGAATGAGTATGTATTGCTTGCTCATTCATGTGGTGGGGCAAATTCTGGGTCCCGCATATTTTTAAAGAGGGCTTCTAATGATTCTGAAGAGCTATTGAATGGCTACCCCACGCACACACACACACACACACACACACACAGTGGACAGGGTGCGGTAATGTAACATTCCCATAATTTTTAAAGACACGCTGCAGTCTTTACATCAATGTAGTTTTCATTGGGCATAACCTTTGTGAAGATCTCCTGCAATTGGACCACCACCCTCAAATGATTGGCATCTTAGATATACTGTGGAATAATTAACTTGTTGTGGAGGAAAGAGTATGCTGCCGATGAAGCAGTGGTCTTCTATATGGGCAGTAACAAAACAGAGAACTCCCTGTCACCACCCACTGAACCCCCACCACCACCATCAACCAACATCACAGAGGTCCAACAGTGAGTAGAAACCAATCAGCTTCCAGTTTTTTTGTCGAAGCTTAATTGAGCAAGTTGAAGTTAGGAGCTGATTTGCTATCATGCACCACTGCACCAGATTTTGCACTCTGCAAAAATCAACCCCATAGCATCTAATATATTTTTTTGTGTAGATAAGCATAACTTGCAAATATCAAAAATAAAGCATTACTTAAAGTGCACCTGTTTTTTTTTTTTGAATATTTAAAGCTGAACTCTGGGATCCACTCTATTTCTAAAACTGTCCAAGCTACAGTACGCAGAAACAGCATATTGTATTACCTTTGATGTCATAGTAAAGAGATTGATATACTAAGGCTGGACACTAGAAGAAAGGTTCAGTGAGCTGCTGCATGCAAGGTTTATTCATAGGGTTTTACTCATAGGGGGTTAATTTACTAAAACTGGAGAGTGCAAAATCTGATGTAGCTCTGCATAGAAACCAATCAGCTTCCAGGTTCTTTGTCAAAGCTTAAAGTAGATGCAAACCCTCACATATACCCAGAGAAGTGAACAGCCTCAGATGATACACAGATGAAACAAATCTCGCTACATAAGTTTTAAATGTATATCTGCTGTCTTCAGCTTGCTATATTCTTTAGAAAGTGCAAGTCCTGTTAGAATTTTTTCTTCCTGTTCAGCATTGGGTGTGGATTCTTGGCATACACTGTGTGACAGCTGATTGGAGGAAAAGCACACACCACCACATCACATAGGCAGAGGAAGAAAGAAACATGCAAAGCTGTGCTGTGAATAGACCAGCTCTCTGCTAATCTATTTATAGCACCCACCCCGACACAAATGTTCAGCTGCTTTTATCTCCTGTGTCCGAGAACTTGTCAGAAGTTATCATGCTGATAACAGAAGAATGGAGAAGCAGAAAGACACGGGACTTGGGGCTTTGGAGAGAGATAAGACAACATTGACATATATTCTGTCTCTTCCCCTCTCTATCCTAATTTTAGGGCTGCATTCACACCTGAGCGTTTGGTTTTAAGGCAGAAAGGCACGCGATTTTACTGCATTTTTGCCGCGATTTTATACAGGTCAAAAGGTCACCAATGTAAAAAGCAGAAAACCGCCTGTAATCTGCCTAAAAAGAAGCTCATGTACTTTTTTGAGCTTCAGGCATTTTGCTTCAGGTGACAAAACGCTCAGATGTGAACAGGTGAGATTGAAATGAATGGGATTTTGCTTGTTGGGCGTTTTTCTCGGGCGTTTCACGAGCTGAAAACCCTCAAGTGTGAATGCAGCCTAAGCCTAGTTTCACACTGATGCGATGTGGGAACTAGTGCGATTACAGTGCTGGTTCCTTCATCTCATCTCTCCCGCAGGCAGTTCACACTGCCTTCTGCAAACCATTGCGGGCGTCATTACATTATAATGACATCCCCAGATCGGTTCACAGATTGCAATGCAAACTGTGAACTCACAGGAATCAGATCGCATAGGTGAGAACACCCATATGATCCGATTCTAGTGTGGGGAAAAACAAGTCCCTGCACTTTTTTCTGTGCGAATCTGATGCGAGTTCAGCCATACAACTGTATGGCTGAACTTGCATCTCACAGATATCGTATGTGATCAGCACCGCATGTGTGGGTGTGAATCCCATGCGATGGCTGTGATCGCACTGGTGTGAACCTGGGCTAAGAGAAAAAAGGGTTTTGGCTGGAGTTGCACTTTATGATTTTGACAGCTTTACCAGCTAAACACTGTTCTGATTTGAAAGAAGGATAATAGTGGAAAACTGAGTTAAAATGTTGCTTACCTTCACAGCCCATGCATTTATATCTAAAGCATTACTCTGCTGATTACATAGCAATTTTTGTAATATGTATTCTATAAGTACATTTTACATTACTGTAAATTTGGTATATGATGTAACATTTTATATACTGTATATTGCACTCAATGTTTCGATTCTTCAAAGCACCACTGTCATTGACCATAGACAAAAACACACATGGTTAGCAGCTGTCAACAGAAAGTTTTCTTTTGAAACTTGACAATGGGAACCTGCTAGAATGTGTGAACCTGTAATCTTGTATTGTGAGGGACAAATCAGAATGCAGACTTTGACATTCTTTGTGAACAATGGTTCTGTATCACAGAGCTTTGTGTAGGCAGCTTAGCAGAGCTGGTAAATAGGAATGTATAGATGTACCTTATAGATAGTTATGCGTAGGATAACTCTGTGTTATTGAGAGGCAAGGTTTCCCCATTTCTGTGCTTTAAGAGAAAAATATAAAGCAAAGTATACTGAATCTTAAAGTTGGGGCAGGTTATTCCCCAAGACTACTAATTTATTGTTGAAGCAAATTATTTATGCTTTCATTTTTTTCAACTTGTTTCCTTCCATTTACACAAGTTAAACTCCTTTTTCCTTTTTTTTCGTGTATACAGGTTCTTACAAATATTACAAATATCCTGTTTGGTATATGCACATTTAACAGTGTTATTGATGCTTGGAATCCATGTAACATTATGGTAAAATAATAGTAGAGCCTGCATAGGTGACAATGTATGCTTTGGTTTGAATGTAATGATTGAAAAACTTGTACAAGTAAAATAAAAACGTATCTGAATTTTTAAAAAAAAGTGTTAGGGGGTTATTTACTAAAGGCAAATGTGCTGTTCATTTTGTAAAGGAAGTTGCACCTTGCAAGGAATTTTTCCCCAGAGCTTAGGAAATGTAAGAAATAGCACCAAGTGGCCCCGAGATATGGGGCCCCAAAGTCGGGTCGCAAAATGTCAAACACTTCTGCAGCAGAGAATGACATTTTGTGACCTGAATTTGGGGCCCCATCTCTCAAGGCCACTTGGTGCTAGTTATAGTGTTAGTCCAACTGTGTTAGCACACCAAATTTGGGGTTCCTAGCACCAAGTGGCCCGAGATATGGGGCCCCAAAGTCGGGTCGTAAAATGTTCCTAAAAACTTATAAACGCAAACGCAGCTAAACGCGGTACCGGTGTCTAGCCACGTTTAGCCGCGTTTGGTGTCTGAAACGTGGAAAACTTTTGCATCTGAACCCATTTTTTTGCTTGTGGAAAAACGAGCTTAAAAACGCAACTGCTTAAAAATGCCAAAAAACTAGACTGTGTAGATGGACACATAGGATAACATTGAATGGGTTCAGGGACAGTTGAAAAAAGTGTCCAACTGCCTCTGAACGCGAGTTTAACAGCGTCTCGTGTGCATGAGGCCTTACAGTCCAGTCCAAAAGCTAGGAGTGGAGAGATGGCACTGTATTCCATAAGTGTAAGCGCTCATGCACACCAATGTGCTGCCGCAGCAGAAACGTAAGTGCATTATGTGCATTGGTGCACTGGGGTGACATTCATTTTGAATAGCGCCCTAGAATACCTGCGTTGCAACACAGTAATAGAAGACTGAATGTTGTGCTGTGCTAAGCAAACTTGGGGCAGGAACGATTTTTAGTCTGTTAGGCCTTGTTCACACAGACATACATCTGTGTGAGGGCCATGGTTTGCCTGTACAGGCTGCACAGGTGTTTTGTGGATCTGCATGCACGCAGTCCCATGCATGTCAATTGGGATGCAGCGTCTGCACAGACACAAGCCACTGCTCCCAATTTTACATCTATGTGGGTCTGGGCCCTCCTGAGCGCAGACAGTGTGAGACCCACATCCGCACATGAAACCTGCATGCAGATGCATGGAACACCTGTGCATTTTGTTTGGGCAAAAGACAGCCCTCACATGGGTGTATGCCTAAGTATGCCTGGGTGAATGAGGACTTCACAAAAATGGGCTGCCCTAATGAAACACACATTAGCATGTGACAAAGCGCACATTAAAGTGATTTCGCTAAATGCACTTCAACAAACCATCCTGGTGTGAAAGTGCCCTGAGCAATGTGAGTCCCCTGGCTGTGCTGGATGAGAAGTTAATTATATGATAAAAGATATCTAAACCCAAGAATAAAAAATATGCAGCTTACCATTCCTTAGATAGGGTAGCTAAATTGTTTTCTTTTTAAGGCCAAGAACAGTTTTAGCAAGAACAGAAAATACCTGTTGATTTCTGGAAATGCAGTGACCTTGTAAGGTCCTGTGATCTAAACTTGAAGTGTCATCTTTCTTCTGTAAACTACTAATCTCCCCATCTGACATGTAATAGGGATGAACAAAGGCAGACATGTTTGAAGTCTAGAATGGGTGGCAATCCAGCTCTTGTTTTAGGTTTAGCTACACTTTAACATGTTGAATATTTGAATCATTGAAAAACACATATTTTGAATGGGAAAAAAAAATCAAGCCAAATCTTTGTGTCAAAAATCCAATATTTGGATAGCCTCCACACCCTCCGACCCCCAGGCGAACCCGCCCGGATCGTAATCAGCAGAGGGGCATGATCTGAAATGCCTCTAGAAAGAATCTCGGTGGATGCCACCTCTCTTAGTAGGCAATGGGATGCAAAGGCCAGGTCTATACGGGACAACGTCCGGTACGTAGTGGATAGGCAAGTGAACTGGGCATCGGAGGGGTGGAAGTGACGCCAGAGATCTGTCAGGGCAAAGGTGGATGCCCATTGGGCTAGTCCAGTGTGAGCAGGGGAGGCAGCACGAAGTCTATCTACTTCGTTTGACATGACTGAATTAAAGTCACCTACACATAACACTTTATCTACTTCATATTGTGTAATAGTATGCATAAGGGAATTAAGTAAGGTGACATCAGCAGGTGGGGGCAGATATATTCCCACTATTATATATAGGGTATCCCCCCAATTAGTGCATGGACAATATCATACCTCCCCCCAGGATCGGTTTTAACTGTTATAAGCTGGAAAGCTAGAGATCTGTGCACTAACACACTCACCCCCCTGGCATAGTTAGAATACGTGGCATGGTAATGTGCACAGACCCAGGCTCTCTTTAACCCCAGAATCTTAGCTCCCACCAAGTGGGTTTCTTGTAAAATACAAATCTTGGGATTATTTTGCTGAATATATTTAAGTACTAGAGATCTTTTGATGGCAGAATTAAGGCCTCTGACGTTCCACGATAGCACAGTAAAGTCAGCCATATTTCCTACAGAGCCATAAATATATGATCACAATGTACCACTGAATTCCAACACCATCTATGGGTGTGCAGCACCACGCCACTCTTCGTGCCCTTGTCCCCACTACAACTAGACGGCATGACTGATACGCACCCGCAGATACTCCTCCACCACATATTGTAGACATAATATAAAGACCAACCAAAAACAATAAAACATAGAAAATAAAAATTAACTTAACAGTTCCCATTCTGATGGCAACGGCCATCCACATCCCCCCCCCCCTCCCCGTGCACCTCCAACTGTGAGTAGCACATGATCCCAAACAGTAATTGGTAGCAGAGATATAATGCTCAGGAGGCGTGTGCCCGATTAAGCCTTTACACCATTGGTGGCAGTTCAAAAAAAGAGGAAAAAGAGGGTGAAAAGAAAAACAAAAAATTATAATCTGCTGAATAGAGTTGCTGGATAAGGTAGTATCTCGTATCATAAAAGAAATTCTTCTAAGGCAGTCCAACAGGACAATTGTACGGAGCCCAAGTTATTCCTGCAGTTCTGCGTCTACAGTTCAGGATACAATTCAAGGGGGTCACAATAAGGAAAAAACTCAACCTGGAATACCAGGAGTCCGTCAGCAACTCAAACATTTCAAGGTTACCCGGAACAACAGCCATCTTACCTCCTCAGTGTAATACTTTCAAGTCACAACTTTAGACAAACTTAGGTAAACTTAGGAGAGGTAGTCATTACGGTGGCAGAGTCTCCAGCCAGGCGCCAGCATCTTTGGGGTTTGTGAAGATCCGCACTGTTTCCCCGTCCACGACTCGTAGCTTTGCTGGGAACAGAATACTATAGCGAATTCCTTTCACTCTGAGCCGTGCTTTCACCGCATCAAACGAACGGCGCTGTCGTTGCGTCTCCAATGTATAATCCGGAAACATCATAAGTTTAACATTGCGGTATGGGATATCTCCTGCTTCCCGGGCCGCCCGCAACAACTCATCCCTGTCCTGAAAGTTCATCAGCTTTAGGATAAACGTGCGGGGGGGGGGCACCCTCCGGCCCCGGCCTTAGGGGGTACTCTGTGAGCCCTCTCTACCGTGAAGTAAGGGGAGAGTCGAGCTGCCGGTAGCACCGATCGTAGCAGGTCTTCCGTGAATCCGGTCGGATTTCGCCCCTCCACTCCCTCCGGTAATCCAACTATACGGAGGTTGTTCCTGCGACTACGTTTTTCGGCGTCCTCCGCCCGATATTCAAGCGCCCGCACTTTCGTTTGAAGAGACCTGATAGAGGCCTCGTGGTCAGTCACAGCATCCTCGACTGCACCCACACACTGCTCTGCAACCGTTATTCTGGACCGGATCTTGTCTAAGTCTTGACGCATTAATGCCACGTCCAGCTGTACAGCTTCTATTTTAGATGTGAGCGCCGATTGGCAATTCGTTATAGCCGCCATCACCTTCGGAATACCAGGTATAGCAGCCTGTAACTGCTCTCCTTGGTCAGTTTGTGACGCCATATTGCATAGGCGCGCTGGCGTGTGCTGCCGATCAGAGGCCTGAGTCGCTTCTTCCACAATTCCGGGAGGAAATTTCAGTTTTTTGCCCCTTTTCGGGCCCACGGGAGTTCTAGCAGACATACAGGGTCTTTTGGGCCACCTAAGTATTATATCTACCCAAACGCGGATCTATATTCGGATGCCTTGCCAGCAGAGCTCAGTCTGCACGTCTGCTCAGTCTTGCATCCCGGCCACGCCCCCCCAAGCCAAATCTTTACAAACATTTCCTGGGTTGCGTTAGGCATCTCATACATGCTTATTTTTATTTTTCCATTCAACCAGCGGGTTGAACAACAACAAAAAAAAGACCCCATCCTCACGCTTGATGTGATTGCTGAAGTATGGTATTCTGACAGGGGGGAGATTTCTCCGCCACCAAAACACAGTAATTACTGCTTCCGGCTATAGCCAACAGCTCTGATTGATAGGGGAAAAACCTGACAGGGTGGTTGTATAGAGGTTGATCGGTAAATCAACTTCTGTACAACCAGCTTGCCCATACATGGATCAAAATTCAGCTGGATGAATTTCAATCCATGTATAATGTGGCTATAGTTTTTTTGATACCTTATAATATTTTTTAAGGCTTGAAAAGAGACCCAAATCTCTATGCTGGTTCTTAATTTATTGCACAGTTTAGGTTATGAAGTATACAACAGGTAGAAAGAAACACTCAAACTCCAAGGTGGGCATAAACAGAGCAAGAACTATGGCCAGGGGACTCGGGGGGGGGGGGGGGGGAACCTAAGAATATGTAAAATGCTTGAGTTCCCACCAAAATCCACCTATAACTGAAATGTAAATTGTGGGGTACAATGTCAAGCAATTCAACTCCAGATGTGGGCAGACTGGGCATAAATTTGGGTATAAACAAAGATGTTAGGAAAATAAACATATAGAAGATCTTTTAGCCTAGCAGTAGGAAAGCTACATATTGTTAATGAAACTGAAACTTTTTGCTTGTGGTAGAAGTATAAAATAAAAGCCTATTCTTAGTTATAGCTTTCGCACTGCTTCAAATCTACTTGATTGAATGCACCTCTAAAAATACTCCTTTCTGTTTCCTTGCATATACTGTATGAATAGATTTACCCAACACAAATATATTAACACGGTGCAAGTAATATTTTTACAGGCTATGTAGCATAAATCCTAAGCCTTTTCGTAAGATCTTACATATATTTTATTACCATTTGCCAAAGGCTTATCTAATGAAAAGCTGCCTCTCAAATAAATGAGATTGATCCTGTCTGATAACATTACTCTGCTTCAAGCTTCTATATTAATTAAATCATTAAAAAGAGATGTTTCTGGGATCAAAGGGACTAGCAGAAAAAAATGGGTTTGGTAATTGGATACAGAATTGGACCCATATTTATATACTATGTAAATTGATTAAAGCATTTCCAGCATCTTTTTTTTTTTTAAGTAGCATTAACCACTTCCGGACTGCCGCACGCCGATATACGTCGGCTGTTTGAAGAGGGATATCTTTGTTATGGCAGCAGCTAGCTGCCATAACCCTGGTATCCTCTTCTTCAGCGGGCGATCTGGTTTCCGATAATAGTGGTCTCTGTGGCGGATTCGCGCAAGATCACTTTTATCGGTGGCGGAAGAGGGCCCCCCGCCGCTCTCCGGTGCCCTCTGCCGCTTACCGAGGCCGTCGGCAGCGGCAGAGGCGATCGGGTCCTCTTCCATGTGTGGTATGGAGACAAGTGAGGGGAAGATGGCCCCCACCCGTCTCCATACCATTGCAGGGCGGAAACGACGTCAAAACATCACTTCTACCCAAAGCTCTTATAAGGCCATTTATTTATTTTTTTGTTTGTTTTTTCAAATGACATTTTTAAAAAATTTTTGTTATTGCATTTTAGTGTAAATATGAGATCTGAGGTCTTTTTGACCCCAGATCTCATATTTAAGAGATCCTGTCATGCTTCTTTTCTTTTACAAGGGATGTTTACATATAGGAATAAAAGTGACACTTTTTTTTTTTTTTTTCAAAGAACAGAGGATAAAGAATAAAAGGTAAAATAAATAAGAAACGGTGTTCAAACTACACACGTGAGGTATCGCCGCGATCGGTAGAGCAAGAGCAATAATTCTAGCCCTAGAGCTCCCCTGCAACTTAAAACATTTTTTAAGCGCTGCCTATGGAGATTTTTAAGGGTAAAAGTTTGTCGCCATTCCACGAGCAGGCGCAATTTTGAAGGGTGACATGTTGGGTATCAATTTACTCGGCGTAACATTATCTTTCACAATATAAAAAATTGGGCTAAATTTACTGCTGTCTTATATTTTAATTCAAAAAAGTGTATTTTTTCCAAAAAAGTGCGCTTGTAAGACCGCTGCGCAAATACGGTGTGACAAAAAGTTTTGCAACGACTGCCATTTTGTTCTCTAGGGTGTTAGAAAAAAAATGTATAATGTTTGGGGGTTCTAAGTAATTTTCTAGCAAAAAAACTGTTTTTAACCTCCCTGGCGGTATGATTATTTCGGATTTTAGGTGCTGAAAGCGGTACAATTATTTTGCATGGAAATTTGGCGTTTTATATTGTAGGTCTGTAATTCTTAACAATAACACACTTAAATCTGTCCAAACCAGAGTCTAGTAGATATCCCGGGTATGATAAAGTTTGAAACACAAAAACATAAATTATAATATAATAAATAAAAATAAATAATTAAAAAAAATAAAATAAATAATAATAAAATAAATTTCCCCACGATTCACTATCGCTCAATTCTGCAAGTGTTCTAATTTACTATCGCTGTTTTCTAGCTGGTCTAAAGCCACGTTTGACGTAAAGGGACACTTTTTGGTTGCCATGGACAATCTCCAGTTTCCAGGCAGAAAGAACAGTATATATAACATAAAACTGCATGCAGGGCATGGGCCAAAGCACTGGGGACAAAAGGGATGTGAAATAATTTCATACAGTACTGTAATCTGTAAGATTACAGTACTGTATGTGTTATGATTTTTACATTTTTTTTAATTTGCCGCCAGGCTCCGCTCCATGCATCGCAACGCTCGCAGGGAACGGAGCCTGGCAAGGAGAGGCTTCGGAGGAGGACGGAGACCACGGACACTGCGGGGGACATTGCAGGATCCTGGGGACAAGGTAAGTAAAGCCACACCAGGATCCTGCGATGTAATCCCAAGTGTGGCTCGGGGTTAGCGCTAATGGTCCTGAATTTTAACCCCGAGCCACACTCGGGAAAACCGCCAGGGAGGCTACCTTGTAAACAACAAATCTCAGAAAGAGGCTTGGTCCTTAACCAGTTGCCGACCGCCGCACGACGATGTACGTCGGCAGAGCGGCACGGGAAGGCAAAAGGGCTTACAGGTACGTCCTTGCCTGCCCGCGGGTGGGGGGTCCGATCGGACCCCCCCCCCGGTGCCTGCGGCGGTCGGCAAATCTCCCCCGGCGATCGGTGGTGAGGGGGAGGCCATCCATTCGTGGCCCCCCCCTCGCGATCGCTCCCAGCCAATGGGATCATTTCCCTGCCTCTGTATTGTACACAGAGGCAGAGGAAATGATGTCATCTCTCCTCGGCTCGGTATTTTCCGTTCCGGCGCCGAGGAGAGAAGACTGTAATGTGAGTGCACAACACACACATACACAGTAGAACATGCCAGGCACACAAAACACCCTGTACACTGTATTGGTGTCAGTTTGTGACAGTTAGTGTTAGGACAGTTAGGGTTAGCCCCCTGTAGGTCTAGGATACCCCCCTAACCCCCCCTAATAAAGTTTTAACCCCTTGATCACCCCCTGTCGCCAGTGTCGCTAAGCGATCATTTTTCTGATCGCTGTATTAGTGTCGCTGGTAACGCTAGTTAGGGAGGTAAATATTTAGGTTCGCCGTCAGCGTTTTATAGCAACAGGGACCCCCATATACTACCTAATAAATGTTTTAACCCCTTGATTGCCCCCTAGTTAACCCTTTCACCACTGATCACCGTATAACCATTGCGGGTGACGCTGGTTAGTTAGTTTATTTTTTATAGTGTCAGGGCACCCGCTGTTTATTACCGAATAAAGGTTTAGCCCCCTGATCGCCCGGCGGTGATATGCGTCGCCCCAGGCAGCGTCAGATTAGCGCCAGTACCGCTAACACCCACGCATGCAGCATACGCCTCCCTTAGTGGTATAGTATCTGAACTGATAAATATCTGATCCGATCAGATCTATACTAGCGTCCCCAGCAGTTTAGGGTTCCCAAAAACGCAGTGTTAGCGGGCTCAGCCCAGATACCTGCTAGCACCTGCGTTTTGCCCCCTCCGCCCAGCCCAGCCCACCCCACCCAAGTGCAGTATTGATCGATCACTGTCACTTACAAAACACTAAACTCATAACTGCAGCGTTCGCAGAGTCAGGCCTGATCCCTGCGATCGCTAACAGTTTTTTTGGTAGCGTTTTGGTGAACTGGCAAGCACCAGCCCCAGGCAGCGTCAGATTAGCGCCAGTACCGCTAACACCCACGCACGCACCGTACGCCTCCCTTAGTGGTATAGTATCTGAACGGATCAATATCTGATCCGATCAGATCTATACTAGCGTCCCCAGGAGTTTAGGGTTCCCAAAAATGCAGTGTTAGTGGGATCAGCCCAGATACCTGCTAGCACCTGCGTTTTGCCCCTCAGCCCAGCCCACCCAAGTGCAGTATCGATTGATCACTGTCACTTACAAAACACTAAATGCATAACTGCAGCATTCGCAGAGTCAGGCCTGATCCCTGCGATCGCTAACAGTTTTTTTGGTAGCGTTTTGGTGAACTGGCAAGCGCCAGCGGCCTAGTACACCCCGGTCGTAGTCAAACCAGCACTGCAGTAACACTTGGTGACGTGGCGAGTCCCATAAGTGCAGTTCAAGCTGCTGAGGTGGCAAGCACAAGTAGTGTCCCGCTGCCACCAAAAAGACAAACACAGGCCCGTCGTGCCCATAATGCCCTTCCTGCTGCATTCGCCAATCCTAATTGGGAACCCACCACTTCTGCAGCGCCCGTACTTCCCCCATTCACATCCCCAACCAAATGCAGTCGGCTGCATGAGAGGCATTTTTATGTCCTCCCGAGTACCCCTACCCAACGAACCCCCCCAAAAAAGATGTTGTGTCTGCAGCAAGCACGTATATAGGCATGACACCCGCTATTATTGTCCCTCCTGTCCTGACAATCCTGGTCTTTGCATTGGTGAATGTTTTGAACGCTACCATTCACTAGTTGAGTATTAGCGTAGGGTACAGCATTGCACAGACTAGGCACACTTTCACAGGGTCTCCCAAAATGCCATCGCATTTTGAGAGACCCGAACCTGGAACCGGTTACAGTTATAAAAGTTACAGTTACAAAAAAAGTGTAAAAAAAAAAAAAAAAACACAAACAAAAATATAAAATAAAAAATAATAGTTGTCGTTTTATTGTTCTCTCTCTCTCTCTCTATTCTCTCTATTGATCTGCTCTTTTTTACTGTATTCTATTCTGCAATGTTTTATTGTTATTATGTTTTATCATGTTTGCTTTTCAGGTATGCAATTTTTTATACTTTACCGTTTACTGTGCTTTATTGTTAACCATTTTTTTGTCTTCAGGTACGCCATTCACGACTTTGAGTGGTTATACCAGAATGATGCTTGCAGGTTTAGGTATCATCTTGGTATCATTCTTTTCAGCCAGCGGTCGGCTTTCATGTAAAAGCAATCCTAGCGGCTAATTAGCCTCTAGACTGCTTTTACAAGCAGTGGGAGAGAATGCCCCCCCCACCGTCTTCCGTGTTTTTCTCAGGCTCTCCTGTCTCAACAGGGAACCTGAGAATGCAGCCGGTGATTCAGCCAGCTGACCATAGAGCTGATCAGACACCAGAGTGGCTCCAAACATCTCTATGGCCTAAGAAACCGGAAGCTACGAGCATTTTATGACTTAGATTTCGCCGGATGTAAATAGCGCCATTGGGAAATTGGGGAAGCATTTTATCACACCGATCTTGGTGTGGTCAGATGCTTTGAGGGCAGAGGAGAAATCTAGGGTCTAATAGACCCCAATTTTTTCAAAAAAGAGTACCTGTCACTACCTATTACTATCATAGGGGATATTTACATTCCCTGAGATAACAATAAAAATTATTTAAAAAAAAAATAAATGAAAGGAACAGTTTAAAAATAAGATAAAAAAGCAAAAAAATAATAAAGAAAAAAAAAAGCACCCCTGTTGCCCCTGCTCTCGCGCTAAGGCGAACACAAGCGTCGGTCTGGCGTCAAATGTAAACAGCAATTGCACCATGCATGTGAGGTATCACCGCGACGGTCAGATCGAGGGCAGTAATTTTAGCAGTAGACCTCCTCTGTAAATCTAAAGTGGTAACCTGTAAAGGCTTTTAAAGGCTTTTAAAAATGTATTTATTTTGTTGACACTGCACGTTTGTGCGCAATTGTAAAGCATGTCATGTTTGGTATCCATGTACTCGGCCTAAGATCATCTTTTTTATTTCATCAAACATTTGGGCAATATAGTGTGTTTTAGTGCATTAAAATTTAAAAAAAGTGTGTTTTTTCCCCAAAAAATGCGTTTGAAAAATCGCTGCGCAAATACTGTGTGAAAAAAAAAATGAAACACCCACCATTTTAATCTGTAGGGCATTTGCTTTAAAAAAATATATAATGTTTGGGGGTTCAAAGTAATTTTCTTGCAAAAAAAATAATTTTTTCATGTAATCAAAAAGTGTCAGAAAGGGCTTTGTCTTCAAGTGGTTAGAAGAGTGGGTGATGTGTGACATAAGCTTCTAAATGTTGTGCATAAAATGCCAGGACAGTTCAAAACCCCCCCAAATGACCCCATTTTGGAAAGTACACACCCCAAGCTATTTTCTGAGAGGCATGTCGAGTCCATGGAATATTTTATATTGTGACACAAGTTGCGGGAAAGAGACAATTTTTTTTTTTTTTTGCACAAAGTTGTCACTAAATGATATATTGCTCAAACATGCCATGGGAATATGTGAAATTACACCCCAAAATACATTCTGTTGCTTCTCCTGAGTATGGGGATACCACATGTGTGGGACTTTTTGGGAGCCTAGCCGCGCACGGGACCCCGAAAACCAAGCACCGCCTTCAGGCTTTCTAAGGGCGTAAATTTTTGATTTCACTCTTCACTGCCTATCACTGTTTCGGAGGCCATGGAATGCCCAGGTGGCACAAAACCCCCCCAAATGACCCCATTTTGGAAAGTAGACACCCCAAGCTATTTGCTGAGCGGTATAGTGAGTATTTTGCAGACCTCACTTTTTGTCACAAAGTTTTGAAAATTAAAAAAAGAAAAAAAAACATTTTTTTTCTTGTCTTTCTTCATTTTCAAAAACAAATGAGAGCTGCAAAATACTCACCATGCCTCTCAGCAAATAGCTTGGGGTGTCTACTTTCCAAAATGGGGTAATTTGGGGGGGGTTTGTGCCACCTGGGCATTCCATGGCCTCCGAAACTGTGATAGCCAGTGAAGAGTGAAATCAAAAATGTACACCCTTAGAAATCCTGAAGGCGGTGATTGGTTTTCGGGGCCCCGTACGCGGCTAGGCTCCTAAAAAGTCCCACACATGTGGTATCCCCATACTCAGGAGAAGCAGCTAAATGTATTTTGGGGTGCAATTCCACATATGCCCATGGCCTGTGTGAGCAATATATCATTTAGTGACAACTTTGTGCAAAAAAAATAAAAAAAATAAAAAATTGTCACTTTCCCGCAACTTGTGTCAAAATATAAAATATTCTATGGACTCAACATGCCTCTCAGCAAATAGCTTGGGGTGTCTACTTTCCAAAATGGGGTCATTTGGGGGGGGGTTGTGCCATCTGGGCATTTTATGGCCTTCAAAACTGTGATAGGTAGTGAGGAGTAAAATCAAAAATGTGCGTCCTTAGAAATCCTGAAGGCAGTGATTGGTTTTCGGGGCCCCGTACGCGGCTAGGCTCCCAAAAAGTCCCACACATGTGGTATCCCCATCCTCAGGAGAAGCAGCTAAATGTATTTTGGGGTGTAATTCCACATATGCCCATGGCCTGTGTGAGCAATATATCATTTAGTGACAACTTTTTGTAATTCAAGAAACGACATAGGTAGTCATAAATTAAAGGCTGTGTAAATTCCAGAAAATGTACCCTAGTTTGTAGGCGCTATAACTTTTGCGCAAACCAATAAATATACACTTATTGACATTTTTTTTACCAAAGACATGTGGCCGAATACATTTTGGCCTAAAAGTATGACTAAAATTGAGTTTATTGGATTTTTTTTAGAACAAAAAGTAGAAAATATCATTTTTTTTCAAAATTTTCGGTCTTTTTCCGTGTATAGCGCAAAAAATAAAAACGGCAGAGGTGATCAAATACCATCAAAAGAAAGCTCTATTTGTGGGAAGAAAAGAACGCAAATTTCGTTTGGGTACAGCATTGCATGACCGCGCAATTAGCAGTTAAAGCGACGCAGTGCCAAATTGTAAAAAGTGCTCTGGTCAGGAAGGGGGTAAATCCTTCCGGGGCTGAAGTGGTTAAGTGGTTAAAAACAAATATATAAATGCATTCACTACTTAGATCAGTTTATGAAAGCTTAGGAATAATTCCAGATATGGCTATTTTATACGTAGTTACTGACTCGCCTCTCCAGTTTGTCCAATCAGAGAAAGCTTTACATTCATTCAAAACATGCAAATTATTCTCTCAATGGCCCTGGTGTTGAGCAGCCGACCTCCTGTGTTCAGAGTTCAGCAGGGCAGTTGCTCAGCATGGGAAACAGAAGCAAGTGGAGATCACAGGAGCAGTGTCTACTTCAGTGATTTCCAGCTTACAGGAGGATTGGCCAGGTATGGTGTATGTCGATCTAAGATGGTTCAAGCTGGGCAAATGAAACTATGTATAAAATATCCATACCTGAAATTTTCCTTTAAGGCTGATGATATGTATATAAAGGAAATATAATGTTAAAAAGAAGTAAAGGGAACATGATAGAGCATACATTTATGCAAATAAAACGTACTATTCTTTTTGCAATAATATAAAGATATTAACAGTGCAGTAAAATAAACAAGATGATATAAAGCATAAGTGTGGATCATCTTGATGCACAAACAGCCAAGATTTAAACCAGTTGGATCACACGTGAGATATAAGGTACAATGTAGCAAACAACTACATACAGTGATAAAGCATAAAAACATAACGATGGCACATAAAAATATAGCAATGGAGGACATATGTCCACTAACTTGAAAATAAATAAAAGCAAAAACAACAATGATGAAATAATATCAATTATTATTAGTGTGAAATTATATCACCTCTTTGGTCTTTAGAGACCCTGCAGCAATGCCTATGATGTCTACATAATCTATGTC
Organism: Lithobates septentrionalis; assembly: GCA_037952835.1. Taxonomy (NCBI): domain Eukaryota; kingdom Metazoa; phylum Chordata; class Amphibia; order Anura; family Ranidae; genus Lithobates; species Lithobates septentrionalis. The sequence continues at coordinate 11,131,652 of JBBDGP010000374.1, read as the reverse complement.
TAATGAAACATAAAGCTGCATTCATTTATCATCTCCTTAGACTTGTGGTTCAGTCAAATAGATTAAGATATTCATAACACAGCCACAATTCATTGTGGCTGTATTTTGCTGTGTTTTGAGTATTCCTGTGGCTGCAGTAAATGTAGGCCAGAGGGCCTTAGGCCTCATATACACTGCTGCTGGTAAACGGACGTTTACCACTGCTGCTGGTAAACGGGCATTTTTTTCAGCTGTCTCTGAACTCTCCTCTATGTTATCTTATCAGTCCATGTACACAGGGTCGTTTATAGTCGTTTCTAGGCAGTTGAGTTTAGAAGCATTTTTTGAAACGCAAGAAAAATGCGTTCAGGACGGATGTTCAGGGGCATTTGACACGTCAAATGCCCGTAACAGCTTGTAAATGCTGCTAAACGCGGTAAGTCTCGTTTAGCAGCGTTTCGTTTACAGACGTTTTTCATTTTAACAAATAAAAAAACGCGGCATGTAAACGCGGCTGAACAAATGTTTTTGGACGCCGGTTTCTAGCTGTCAAGTTAAATTGTTCAAGAGAGGTCCAATGTCCAATGTACATGAAGCCTAATGCAGCGTACACACGGGTGACTTTTCGACCGGACTAGTCCAGCGGACTTCCGACGGACTTTCCCAACGAACGGACTTGCCTACACACGATCACACCAAAGTCCGATGGATTGGTACGTGATGACGTATGACTAAAATAAGGAAGTTCATAGTCAGTAGCCAATAGCTGCCCTAGCGTCGGTTTTCGTCCGTTGGACTAGCATACAGACGAGCGGACTTTTCAACCGGACTCGAGTCCGTCGGAAAGATTTGAAACATGTTTCAAATCTAAAGTCCGTCAGATTTTTGACCGAAAAAGTCCGCTGCAGGTCCGATGGAGCCCACACACAGTCGGATTGTCCGCCGGATTCGGTCCATCGGACCAGTCCGGTCGAAAAGGCCGCCCGTGTGTACGCGGCATAAGTGTTACTTTTGGGGTTAAGGCTGTTTTCTCTACTACTAAGTTTTATGCCACCTTCTGTGTTATATTACATTTAGTGTAGAGGTTTCAACTAAAGTACATCAGAAGAGATTACCAAAGAGCTGTTTGCCCAAATAATTGTATCCTACTCTTCCAGGTTTTACAGTTCAATTTCTCTTTTCTACTTTTTCTATGATTAATTTGGAGAATGTTAGTCTGCATTATTATGCAGTAATTAATTGATCGGTTGATTGATCGGTTTGATAAATCGATCCCAGTTTAGGTATTTTCAGTTGTATGCTTTTTCTGTCTGACTTGGTTGTTCTAAAAAATAAGAAAATATGCTCAAAAGAGCAGTTGCAAACAGCAACCAATCAGGTTACACCATTCATTTAAAAGGAAAAAAAAAAGAATTATAAGTGGCCATTACAGGTAACTCTACTTTTGAGCTTATATTATTTTCTCCGATGTTAATGAAACAGTCCCTTTCAATAAAAACTGAGGGGGATTTATGAAACTGGAGCAGCAAGAATCTGGAGCAGTTGTGCATGGCAACCAATCAGCTTCTAGCTTTCATTTTTAAAGCTTATCGAATAAGCTGGAGATAGAAGCTGATTGAGGGCCATTGCTCCAGATTCGGGAAAAAACTCCACTGTATCTGTGTTCATTTTCAGCCCCCCCCCCATTGTAATACATGTAATTAGGTAAATGCATTTAATCCTGAACCTTGTTCATTTGTTTGCCTATGATTTGGCTACATTTAGAGACTGACATTAAACCAAAATGGATTATGAGGTACTGATAGTTATTGTTCAGTCATTTTTAAAGAAGATGTGTGCAGTCTGTGTAGAGTACGTGGTATGTTGGTACAATTAAATAGGGTCTCATGTGTAGCAGCTATACAGGGACTATTATCAGTAGGTGGCACTAGTTATGGCAAATAACTCAATTATGAAATTGTATAATATAAAAAGCTGATGGGAAATTACCATAGAAAGATCCAAAGGAAAAGTAGGATCACACATTCCTCCACTGCTGCTGTGTTAAATATAAAGTTCACATCAAATGTTAGGCTTGCGGAATCTTAGAACGTTTTGTGCATTAGCACTTAGTCATAAGGCATATGGCTGCCTTATGACTAAGTGCTAATGGGCAAAACGCATTCAGCCTCTCTGCCTTATCTTTTTATGTAAGCTTTACAATAAAGACCATTGTTGTGGAATTGTGCAGCTTTTCATTTCTTATATGAATCTTATTCCTTACTCTTTATACTTCTTGTCTCGAGGATACAACAGAATGTGAGAGGAATTCTTTCCAAAATTAGGTGAAATCCCATCTCATATACACTGAGCAAAATTATAAACGCTACACTTTTGTGTTTGCCCCTATTTATCATGAGCTGAACTCAAAGATCTATGACTTTTTCTATGTACACAAAAGGCCTACTGCTCTCAAATATTATTCACAAATCTGTGTTAGTGAGCACCTCTCCTTTGCCGAGATAATCCATCCTTCTCGCAGGTGTGGCATATCAGGATGCAGATTAGACAGCATGATTATTGCACAGGTGTGCCTTAGGCTGGCCACAATAAAAGGTCACTCTAAAATGTGCAATTTTACTGTATTGGGGGGGTCGGGGGGGTCCGAAAACCAGTCAGTATCTGGTGTGACCACCATTTGCCAGCACATCTCATTTGCATAGAGTTGATCGGGTTGTTGATTGTGGCCTGTGAAATGTTGGTCCATTCCTCTTCAATGGCTGTGCGAAGTTGCTGGATATTGGCACAAACTGGAACACGCTGTCGTATACGCCAATCCAGAGCATCTCACATATGCTCAATGGGTGACATGTCCAGTAAGTATGCTGGCCATGCAAGAACTGGGAAGTTTTCAGCTTCCAGGAATTGTGTACAGATCCTTGCAACATGGGGCTGTGCATTATCATGCTGCAACATGAGGTGAAGGTCGTGGATGAATGGCACAACAATGGGCCTCAGGATCTCGTCACGGTATCTCTGTGCATTCAAAATGCCATCAATAAAATGCACCTGTGTTCATTGTCCATAGCATACGCCTACCCATGCCATAACCCCACCGCCACCATGGGCCACTCGATCCACAAGGTTGCCATCAGCAAACCGCTCACACGACGCCATACACGCTGTCTGCCAGCTGCACTGTACAGTGAAAACCGGGATTCATTCGTGAAGAGAACACCTCTCCAAAGTGCCAGACGCCATCGAATGTGAGCATTTGCCCACTCAAGTCGGTTACGACAACAAATTGAAGTCAGGTCGAGACCCTGATGAGGACAACGAGCATGCAGATGAGCTTCCCTGAGACTGCTTCTGACAGTTTGTGCAGAAATTCTTTGGTTATGCAAACTGATTGTTGCAGCAGCTGTTCAGGTGGCTGGCCTCAGACTATCTTGGAGGTGAAGATGCTGGATGTGGAGGTCCTGGGCTGGTGTGGTTACATGTGGTCTGCGGTTGTGAGGCCAGTTGGATGTACTGCCAAATTCTCTAAAACGCCTTTGGAGATGGCTTATGGTAGAGAAATGAACATCCAAATCAAGGGCAACAGCTCTGGTGGACATTCCTGCAGTCAGCATTCCAATTGCACGCTCCCTCAGAACTTGCGACATCTGTGGCATTGTGCTGTATGATAAACCAGCACATTTTAGAGTGGCCTTTTATTGTGGCCAGTCTAAGGCACACCTGTGCAATAATCCTGCTTTCTAATCAGCATCTTGATATGCCACACCTGTGAGGTGTATGGATTTTCTCAGCAAAGGAGAAGTGCTCACTAACACAGATTTAGACATTTGTGAACAATATTTGAGAGAAATAGGCCTGTTGTGTACATAGAAAAAGTCGTAGATCTTTGAGTTTAGCTCATGATAAATAGGGGCAAACACAAAAGTGTTGCGTTTATAATTTTGCTCAGTGTAGTCATCACTACAAGTGTTCCCATTGAAAGATTTCCCTTCACCTCCTGGTAATGTGACAACCATTATATTTTGGATTTGCCATCAATCAATGTCCCAATTTCAATGGTCTCCAGGACAAACATAGAAGATGAATCTCTTCAGCACAAACACAAAGAGCAATGCATTTCTAACAGGGGTTTTAGCTCTTGCCTACACTATCCAAATTGAATGAAAACAATTTGGTTTTAGATACACTCTAAAAGGATTCTTGACCACACACTTTCTCAAGTAAGGCACTTATTCCAAGTATAATGTTACTTTCTGTTTATGTAAAAAATTTTGTAGAATATGTGTCACATAGCTTTTTTCTTTATTGATCTAGATGCTGGACTTCCGAATTCCCTCATCTTTTTCCATGTTTGATCTGATCTCTGGGTTCTGCAGCGACCTTGTAAGCTCAGCTCAGAGCTTTATCTCTTCCACTTGGACTTTCTACCTGCAGTCTGATGATGGGAAAGTTGTGGTATTCCAGGTGAATGTTGGTACTATTTCATAAAAATGTTTGACAGCCTAATCTATAGTTGTTTGTTATTATTAAATTCTACCTTTTTTTTATTTTTATTTTTTTTTTATTGGTGTCTTTCAGCATTGCAAAACACTGTGTTAAAACCAATTTAATGTTTATAAAAAAGTGCTAGATTAAAATTATACACAGTGGAATTACTAAAGGTGTAGGAAATGTTTTCTTACATTTTTTTCTTGTACATGAATGTATAATTTAAGATGAACATTTTACAATTTACCACTTAAGGACCAGCTGCCGCAGTTGTACTACAGCAGGTTGGCTCCCTAGGGCGAATCGCCGTCGTATGTTGGCTCGCGCAGGTGCAGTTAAAGGGCGAGCGCGCGCTTCCAGCGGCGCGCTCCTGCGCCCCCTGCACAGTGCGGGAGCGTGCCCGCAGGTCGGGCGAACTCGATGTCCGCTGGCGACCCGCGATCACCTAGTACAGAGGCAGAATGGGGATCTGCCTTTGTAAACAAGGTGGATTCTCATTCTGACAGATGATATGACAGAGATCCACTGTTCCTAGTCATTGGGAACAGTGTTCTCTATCATGTTCCAGGCAGCAAATCCCCCCTACAGTTAGAACACACCTAGGGAACACAGTTAACCCCTTTATCGCCCCCTAGTCTTAACACCATCCCTGCCAGTGTAGTTTTTACATTGATTGATACAGTGCATTTTTATAGCAATGATTAATGTAATAATGTCACTGGTTCCCAAAAAGTGTCATTTGGGGTCAGATTTGTCCACCGCAATGTCGCAGTCCCGCTAAAAATCGCAGATTGCCGCCATTACCAGTAAAACCAAAAAAAAAATGAAAGTCCATAAATCTATCCCATAGTTAGTAGACGCGATAACTTTTGCGCAAACCAATCAATATACGCTTATTGCGATTTATTTATTTTTTTTACCAAAAATATATAGAAGAATATATATTGGCCTAAACTGATGAATACATTAGTTTTGTATATTTTTTGGGATATGTATTATAGCAAAAAGTAAAAAAAAAATTTTTTTTTTCAAAATTTGTCGCTCTTTGTTTGTTTATAGCGCAAAAAATAAAAACCGCAGAGGAGATCAAATGCCACCAAAAGAAAGCTCTATTTGTGGGAAAAAAAGAACGTCAATTATGTTTGGGTACAGAGTTACACGGCCGCGCAATTGTCAACAACGCAGTGCTGTATCGCAAAAAAATGGCCTGGTCATTAAGGTGGAAAATTCTTCCGGTCCTTAAGTGGCTAAATAGCTAAAAATTACAAAAAAACAGTTTGAAGCCCAAAAAAAGTATGCAGAGTATTCACTTAGGTCAAATGGCATTTGTCCATTAGCCGGCCAAATGCCTTATAAAAAAAAAAACTTCATAAATAGGATTTCAGCAAAGTGCTGTTTATTCTAACCATTTCACTTTTTTAGCAATCTTTTAATTTAATTTCTGAGTATCATGACAGTCAAAGTGTATTTATTTACCTTTCAGTCTCAGCCAGAAGTGGAATACCCAGTGCTAGAGCTTCAAGCTCCAAGATCAGAGGTCACTGATAAATCAGGAAGAAAGCCAGTTCTTAATACCTTGAAGCCAAATACAGGTATAGTATAAATTAAACTTGATCAGATTAATAGCAAGAAGATAGTTTCAACAATGAAGAATAAATTCATCAATGTTGACTGTCTGTAGACCTTTGTATGTAGTAACTGGCACATATGTGACCAATGTGTACAGTTTGTTAGGGGAGTCTTCATCCTCATTGAGCATCTTGGACAAGCACACACGAATACGGCATGGAACATTTCTGATCCCTTTGGCCCACACAGATTTATTCAGCCTGGTGTCAATACGCACATCAGGAGTGCGCTTTTTTTTAATTGGTAATTTGCGGATTTCCTTTAGAACAAGGGGAGCCTGTTTCTTGAAGCCAACTCCATGGTTCCGCTTGTGAATTTTGATGGTGTATTCCCTAGTAACTACCTCATTGATGGCAGAGCGGCCCTTTTTCTTCTCGCCTCCCTTCTTTGCTGGCGCCATCTTCTCCTAGGGACAATGTCATAAACAACACAGAGTTTTTAATGGGTGTTTATAAGATAGCAGACAACTGAATTTGTTGATTAAACACATTTTTGATACTTGGATGCGTGAATGTTTGCTGAGATTAATATTGTATTGTTTGTTCTGGCACATTGGGGTTTGCTGGATTCTAATGTTTTGATCAGCTACAGAGGGAGTTTATAGTGTTTTAGATATTTTTCTTAATAAACTTACATCTTTGCTGCTCTTTTTGAGATACAGCTCTTTAAAAATCCTGATGCCAGCATAAAAGTACCCCCAGCCCACTGTGCTTTTGGCTTCTAGTTCCTGCCATCAATTGAATAGAATTAGTTGCAAAAATGATGGCTCTGTAAACTTCTATTGCAGCAATTCATATATTTAAATGGGCAAAATGTCATCAAAAAAATCTACTAGTATGTCCAAGTTAAAATCTTTCCTTTGCCATCGCATGCCATTCACTGTTTGTTTGCTTGAGGTGGTTTGGGTAGTGTGAAAGATTGAAAGCAACATAAAAAGTTTTTCTTAAGAGTAGATTGCTTTTTATTAAGCACATTTTATCCAAGCAAGCATCATGATGAAATTAGAGACAAATTTTGATGAAAATTTGTTGAAGGCTAATTAGGCAGCAAAAAGAATTTCCATTTACAAAAATTATCTTGACTAACCATAACTGAGTTACATTATTGATCTTATTAAGAGAGTGGAAAGCACCTTAACAACTGCAAAGTGCAGCTACCTACAAGGATGTGAAAAGTAATTGCCCCCTAAACTTAATAACTGGTTGTACCACCCTTGGCGGCAACAACTGCAATCAAGTGTTTGCGATAACTGGCAATGAGTCTTTCAAATTGCTGTGGCGCAATTTTGGCCCACTATTCTTTGCAGAATCGTTTTAATTCAGCCACATTGGAGGGTTTTCCAGCATGAACGGCCTGTGTAAGGTCTTGATACAGCATCTCAATTGGATTTAGGTCCAGGCTTTGAATAGGCCACTGCAAAACCTAAATTTGTCTTTGTTTGAACTATTTGGAGGTGGACTTGCTGTTGTGTTTCGGATCATTGTCCTGCTGCAAAACCCAAGTGCACTTGAGCTTGAGGTCACGAACTGATGGCTGGACATTCTCCTTTAGGATTTTCTGGTAGAGCTCAGAATTCATGGCTCCATCTATTATGGTAAGTCGTCCAGGTCCTGAAGCTACAGAGCAGCCCCAGACCACCAAGCTACCACTACCATGTCTGACTGTTGGTATGATGTTCTTGTTATGAAATGCTGTATTAGCTTTATGCCAGATGTAACGGGACGCACACCTTCCAAAAAGTAAAATTTTTGTCTCATTAATCCACAGAATATTTGCCTAAAAGTCTTGGGGATAATCAAGATGTTTTTTGGTAAAAATGAGATGAGCCTTTGTGTTCTTTTTGGTTGGCAGTGGCTTTGGCCTTGGAACTCTCCCATGGATGCCATTTTTGCCCAGTCTCTTTCTTATTCTTGAATCATGAACACTGATCTTACCTGAAGCAAGTGAGGCCTGCAGTTCTTTAAATGTTGTTCTGGGTTCTTTTATGACCTCTTGGATGAGTCTTGTCATGCTCTTGGAGTAATTTTTGTAGGCTGGCCACTCCTGGGAAGGTTTACCACTGTTCCAAATTATCTCCATTTGTGGATAATGGCTCTCCCCGTGGCTCACTGGAGTTCCAAAGCCTTAGAAAGGGCTTTGAAACCTTTCCTAGACCGATACATGTTTGTTTCTAATCTGTTCTTGATTTTTTTAGATTGTGGCATGATGTGTGGCATTTTGTGATCTGTTAGTAGAGGTGGCAAACACAGAGGTGGCTGTCCTAGTTGTCACCGCTACCCCTAACAGCCAGGAGAGCAGCCCATCTAGTAGAGGTGATGAGGGGAGTGCAGGTAGGGCTAGACAGTTGGTGGTAATAGGGGATTCTATAATCAGAAGGACTGAGAATAATTTGTCGCCAGGATCGCCTCAACCAAATGGTTTGCTGTCTCCCTGGTGCCAGGGTTCGACATGTGGTGGACTGGGTTGATAAGTTACTGGGAGGGGCTGGGCATGACCCAGCTGTCTTGGTTCACGTTGGAACCAATGACAGAATACATGGAAGGTGTATGAATCAATTTAATGAACTAGGCTGCAAGTTGAAGGGAAGGACCTCCAAGGAGATATTCTCTGAAATATTGCCTGTGCCATGTGCAACACAGGAAAGCCAGGGGGAGATTAGAGAGCTGAATGCCTGGCTAAAAACCTGGTGTAGGGAGGAGGAATTTGGGTTTCTAGAGCACTGGGCTGACTTTTCATTGGGGTGCAACCTATATGCTAAAGATGGTTTGCACCTGAATGGAAGGGGGTCTGTTGTGCTGGGGAGAAGTTTATGGGAGGGCTGGAGGAGTATTTAAACTAGGATTAAGGGGGGAGGGTGAACTAAAATTCCATCGGGCAGACAGGTCAGTTAAGGGTCAGACATTAATGGAGGGTGTAATGGGGATAGACAGGGGAGGGTTATGGCAGGTGACAAGAAAGTTCCCATGTTGCAATCAACCATTGGAAATTATAGTGTCATTTGTACTACTAAACAAGATATGAAAAACAACAGAGCAAAATGTAATAATGCATTAAACCAAAAGTAAAAAGACTAATGCGCAAACCACCAGTAACCAATAGGCTAATAAAGAGCTGCCAACATAAAATAGTGTACTCACATAACTAAACCAAAATATAAATTTAATGTATGTGGCGCTACTTCCGCCTAACTAAAAATAAATATACACACTAAGTGTAATAAAAGAAAGTGCAATAGTGCACAGATATCATAAATAAGTAAATAATAATCATACAGTCCACCAAAAAATGAGGTAGACTCTTAAAGAGTATGGTGCGATTCCACCGAAATGCATAAACAAATGTGCAAAAAATTCATATAAATCCGTGACTCAAAATTGAGTGTAATAAATATAAATAAACTAAATGGATGTGCATAAATAGCATAAATACATACATATACTCATAAATTGAGGAATAAAGTGAGCTCATAAACAATAAGGTGCAGTTGCGCTAGATTACATAAACAAATGTGCAAAAAAATATATAAAGACCCGTGACTCAAAATAGGGTGTAATAAATGTCCAGATATCAATCAATGAGTGATGAGTGTAGTCCAAACATCATGCAATGTAGCTCCCAATATTAGCAAGGTAAAATCTTCTGATCATATAGGAAAGTGCAAGTGCAGTGAGCAATTACTGGGGTGACGAGTGTCTATAATAGCTGTGTGCCTCCAATCAGACTCGGGAGTGCGACACCTATTTCCCCCAGCCTCTCACCTTTAGCAGCGGCCCCCAATGGGCCAAGTCGAGCGTCAACCAGCAAGTAGTAAGGATATCCACAGAAAATAGCAGCTTCCGGTAACTTGGGGACATCCGATATTCAGCCAGCAATTGCACTCTCCCACATTCAGCAGATGTAAGCGGATGGATGGTAAAAAAGAAGAGAAGGCTCCATAGTGTAGTGAATAAAATTTATTGACAAAAAAGGCAAGTAGTGACTTACATATAAAAATCGATAAAAGCAGCAGTAGAAGTGAAAGCTTCCGGGTTCGGCCGTACCCGGAAGCAGCGGCACCTGGCTCCTCTCTGACGCGTTGCGTCACAACACACGTGACTTTCTCAAAGGGTCTTTAAGAAAGTCACGTGTGTTGTGACGCAACGCGTCAGGGAGGAACCAGGTGCCGCTGCTTCCGGGTAAGGCCCAACCCGGAAGCTTTTTTTATTTTTAGTTAGGCAGAAGTAGCGCCACATACATTAAATTTAAATAATGCATTAAAGTGTTTGTTCACCAATGCCAGAAGTCTGCCAAGCAAAATAGGTGAGCTGGAAGCTCTGGTGCACGAGGAGAGCTATGATGTAATTGGTATTGCTGAAACTTGGCTTCATTCCTCACATGACTGGGCTATTAATATTCCTGGCTATGCACTCTTTCGGAGAGACAGGGTAAAAAGGAAAGGTGGCGGGGTCTGTCTCTATGTGAGAAGTGATCTCAAAGCGAGTGTGAAAAAGGACCTGGTTGATGGAGTGTGATGAGTCTGAAGCATTATGGGTGGAACTGTATATAGATGTGCGTAGTTCAAAGTTAATCATTGGAGTTTGTTATAGACCACCCAATGTTAATGAGGAGGTGGAGACTCAGATCCTTGCACAGATGGAAAGGGCTGCAAGGGCTGGGACGGTGATAATAATAGGGGATTTTAACTACCCAGAAATTGACTGGAGTAATGGCACTGCTGGGACAGTTAAAGGGCAAACATTTATAAACCTATTACAGGACAATTTTATGGTCCAATTTATTGAGGCCCCAACCAGGAACGATGCTCTCTTGGACCTGGTAATCTCAAACCATGCAGAGTTTATTACTAATGTTCATATAAAGGAACATACTGGTAGCAGCGACCATAACATGATTTCATTTGATGTTAGCTGTAAGCAAAAAACACATACAGGAAAGACAAACACTTAACTTCAAGAGAGCAAATTTTCCAAGGATGAGGGCTGCTCTCCAGGACTTGGACTATAACCAATAAGAAAATAGCTTTTAAAAAATATAAAAATGAAGCAACACTAGGAACACTAGTGCCGTTTAAATGTTACAAAGAATATAACAGAATATGTAAAAAGGAAATCAAGGACACAAAAATTTTAAACGAACAACAGATTGCAAAAGATAGTAGGACAAACCCCAAAAAATTCTTCAAATATATTAATAGTAAAAAGGTCAGGTCTGAGCATGTAGGCACTTTACAAAATAATCTAGAAAGGGTGACTGGGGACAAAGAGAAAGCAAATGTATTAAATACTTTCTTCAGCTCTGTGTATACAAAGGAGCATAGGGGAGTCATGTCCATAATGGGGGTGGTAGTGACACAGCCCCAAATGATCCCCAATGGCTCAAAAGTGATATGGTCCAGAAATATTTAGACAGAATAAAGGTAGATAAAGCACCTGGACCAGATGGTATCCACCCAAGGATCCTAAAAGAATTGAGCTCTGTCATTTCAAAGCCATTGTATCTATTTTTAGGGACTCATTAATTCCGGAAATAGTACCACTGGATTGGCGTAGGGCCAATGTGGTGCCTATATTTAAAAAGGGAACAAAGTCTTTACCAAGTAATTATAGACCTGTTAGTTTAGCGTCTATAGTCGGGAAGATACTGGAGAGTTTAACCTCCCTGGCGGTATGATTATTTCAGATTTTTGATGCTCAAAGCGGTACATTGTTTTGCATGGAAATTTGGCATTTTATATTGTAGGCCTGTAATTCTTAGGAATAACACACTTAAATCTGTCCAAACAAGAGTCTAGTAGACAGCCCGGGTATGATAAAGTTTGAAACGCAAAATCATAAATTATAATATAATAAATAACTATAAATAATTATAACAAATAATATAATCTTAAAAATCATTCAATAATGTAATCAAATCAAAAACACTGAAATTTGCTCAGTTGCAGAATTGGCGCTGTCAATACTTTCAGTGTTTGATGTTGAATTTCCCCACAGATCACTATTGCTCAATTCTGCAAGTGATTCTAATTTATTATCACTGTTTTCTAGCTGGTCTAAAAATCTCCAGTTTCCAGGCAGAAAAAACAGTATTTATAATATAAAACTGCATGCAGGGCACTGGACAAACCACTAGGGACAAAAGGGATGTGAAATTATTTGATACAGTAATGTAATCTGTAAGATTACTGTGTACTGTATGTATTGTGTGTGTTTCACTTTTTGAATTTTGCGCCGTTCTCTGTCCCCGTGTGTCGCAACGCTCGTAGGGAACGGAGCCCGGCGCTGTGATACATCGAGTGGAGACACAGCTCGCACACACGGCGGGGAGACATCGCAGGATCCTGGGGACAAGGTAAGTAACTGTACCTGGATCCTGTGATGCGATCCCGAGTGTGGCTCAGGGTTACCACTTTTGGTACTGAAAATCCATCCCAAACCACACTCTGCCAGGGAGGTTAATAAAAGATCACATAGACAAGTTCTTGCTGGAAAAAAATATTTTAAGCCACAGACAGCATGGATTAATGAAAGACAGAAGTTGTCAAACAAACCTGATTTCTTTTTATGAGGAGGCAAGTAAAACCTTGGACAGAGGGGTGGCGATGGACGTGGTATACTTGGATTTTGCAAAAGTGTTTGACACAGTTCCCCACACACGGCTCATGTGTAAGGTTAAGTCTACAGGCTTGGAAATATCAGTTTGTAAATGGATAGAAAACTGGCTAAAATATGGAATTCAGAGAGTAGTGGTTAATGATTCTTACTCTGAATGGTCTAAGGTTATCAGTGGTGTACCCCAAGGTTCAGTGCTGGGACCCTTACTTTTTAATAACTTTATAAATGATATTGGGTCTGAGAATAAAAGTAACATTTCTGTCTTTGCAGATGACACCAAGCTTTGCAGTGGAATAACGTCCTTACAGGATGTCTCCAATTTACAAGCCAACCTCAATGCACTGTCTAATTGGGCGACTATGTGGCAAATGAGGTTTAATGTTGATAAATGTAAAGTTATGCACTTGGGGCCTAAGAATGTGCATGCATCATACATACTAGGGGGAGTACAACTGGGGGGAATTAATGGTGAAGAAGGATCTGGGAGGTTTTGGTAGATCATAAGCTCAATAATAGCATGCAATGCCAAGCTGTGGTTTCCAAAGCGAGCAAAGTCCTTTCTTGTATTAAGAGAGGTATGGACTCGAGAGAGATATCATTTTTCCCCTGTACAAATCATTAGTAAGACCTCATCTGGAATATGCAGCTCAGTTTTGGGCACCAGTTTTCAAAAAGGAAACCGGGGAACTGGAGAAAGTGCAGAGAAGGGCAACCAAACTGATAAGAGTTTGATGGAGGTGCTCAGCTATTCGGAAAGATTAGAGAATGTATTCACTCTTGAGAAGAGGAGGATATGATCACCATGTATAAATATATAAGGGGTCCATATAGTGAACTTAGTGTTGAGTTATTCACTTTACAGTCAACACTGAGGACACTCTTTAAGTCTAGAGGAAAAGAGATTTCATCTCCAAATACGGAAAGGTTTATTCACAGTAATGCCCCGTATACACGGTCGAATTTTCTGATGGAAAATGTGTGATAGGACCTTGTTGTCGGAAATTCCGACCGTGTGTAGGCTCCATCACACATTTTCCATCGGATTTTCCGACACACAAAGTTTGAGAGCAGGCTATAAAATTTTCCGACAACAAAATCCGTTGTCGGAATTTCTGATCGTGTGTACACAAATCGAACGCACAAAGTGCCACGCATGCTCAGAATAAATAAAGAGATGAAAGCTATTGGCTACTGCCCCGTTTATAGTCCCGACGTACGTGTTTTACGTCACCGCGTTCAGAATGATCGGATTTTCCGACAACTTTGTGTGACCGTGTGTATGCAAGACAAGTTTGAGCCAACATCCGTCGGAAAAAATCCTAGGATTTTGTTGTTGGAATGTCCGATCAATGTCCAACCGTGTGTACGGGGCATAAGAGCAGTGAAAATGTGGAATAGACTCCCTCCAGAGGTGGTTCTGGCCAGCTCAGTAGATTGCTTTAAGAAAGGCCTGGGTTCTTTCCTAAATGTACATAATATAAATTGCCTCTCTGGGATCAGGAAGGAATTTTTTCCCCTGCTGTAGCAAATTGGATCATGCTTTGCTGGGGTTTTTTTTGCCTTCCTCTGGATCAACTGTGTGTATAGGATTGGGTATATGGGATTGTATTATTATTATTATTATTATACAGTGTTTAGCGCCAACAGTTTACGTAGCGCTTTACAACTTGAGGGTAGACAGTACAAATACAATACAATTTGATACAGTAGGAATCAGGGGGCCCTGCTCCTTAGAGCTTACAATCGATATTTTTTATTTTATTGATTGATTGATTGACTTTATGGTTGAACTAGATGGACTTTTTTTCAACCTGACTAACTATGTAACTATGTTAGTGTGCTTCACTTTGTCAGACAGCTTCTATTTATGTGATTTCTTGATTCAACAGGTCTGGCAGTAATCAGGCCTGGATGTGGCAAGTGAAATTTAACTCAGCTTTCCAAAAAAATGTGGTTAATCACAGTTCATTCATGATTCAGCATGGGAGGGAGCAATTACTTTTTCACACAGGGCCAGGCAGGTTTAAATAGCTTTTTCCCCTTAATAAATAAAATAATAATTTAAAAAATGCCTCTTGGATTTACTCGGGTTATCTTTGGGTAATGTTAAAAATTTGTTTGATTTGAATAATTTAAGTGTGAGAAATATGCAAAAAAAATCATCAAATCCAGTACATTCCTTTTTGGCATGAATAATGATAATGATGAATAATGAATAATTCTTGGTGTGGAGCTTTCAACACTGAAAACATGTCTAAATTAAACAATTCCCTAAAACCAGACACTACAATTATTTCTAATCTTTATCATGGCACCCTTACATGTAAGCTACAGTTAATCACTACAGGAGCAAGTTGGACATCTTAAGTATCAGTACATAGCAATCATATTTCATCTTCTTGTTAGTAGATGACGAAAAATATGTGATTATTTGCCATGTTTTAACTGCACTAATTCAGGGTACTTTGTCGCAGTAAGTGGGCTTAGCACTATATGACCATATAGTGTGACCAAACCCCCGTATTTTTTGAATATGTTCAGGTGTTTTTAACTAGCCCTGTAGGAAATGTCATTCTTGTATGTGTGCGCTGTAAAATATTTTGTACTGTTTGTAGGTCTTATAGCAGCACCATCTTGAATTTAAACGCATTGTATGGTGTGCCCCCCAAATATGTTCTTGTTAACTGCACTTATGTACCACCCTATTAAAAGATCCATTAAATGTCACATTTTCATATTTCATGAATATGCTCTCAATAAACAATAATATACTACTTTTCTTTATTCTCAGGCAACCGAGAAAAAGTAGAGAAGATTTCAGGAAAGGAATCCAGAATAAAACACAAGTTATCCCATTTGGAAACTCCACAATCTGAACATGATTTTCTTGGGTGTATGTCCAAGTAAGAAGAGATGATACAAATTTATGATGCAGCTGGAGTTTGGAAGTTTTTGAAAAAGTTTTTACTATTTAGAGAGCAGATAGTAATAGTATGTTAAGCCTGAGCTAATCAAGATAGTCAAGTTAAACCTTAAAAAAATATATATTACATTTAGAATTGTTCTTTTACCACTTGACCTCTGGAAGATTTACCCCCATTCATGACCAGGCCATTTTTTGCGATACGGCACAGCATTACTTTAACTGACAATTGCGCGGTCATGCAGCACTGTACCCAAATAAAATGTATGTCCTTTTTTCCCACAAATAGCTTTTTTTGGTGGTGCAGTAGATGATCACCTCTGCGGTTTTTATTTTTGCGCTATAAACAAAAAAAGGTAAACTATTTTGAAAAACAAACAATATTTTTTACTTTCTACTATAAAACACATGCAATAAAAAAAGTAAAAAAAATCTAATTTCTTCATAAATTTAGGCCAATATGTATTCTGCTACATATTTTTTTGTAAAAAAAATCCCAATAAGCATATATTGACTGGTTTGCACAAAAGTTATAGCAACTACAAACTATGGGATATTCTCATTTTTTTATTTACTATTAATGGTGGCGATCAGTAACTTATAGTGGGACTGCGATATTACGGCAGACATTCTGACACTAACTGACACGTTTGACACTTTTTGGGGACCAGTGACACTAATACAGTGATCAAGTGCTAAATTTGTACTGTCACTGTACTAATGGCACTGGCTGGGAAGGGGTTAACATCAGGGGCGATCAAAGGGATAACTGTGTGCCTAGCCAGTGTTTTACTATACTGTGTAAGGTGCTTTTTAAGCGGAAGAGATGGTATTTATTCCAGGGACACAAATTTCTGTCAGAACGGCACTCTGCCTTGTCCACATAGGCAGAGAGCAAGAACTGTGATCTGCCTAACGATCGGTGGGTTCAGTAGACATCAGATACCGTGCACCCACTGATCAGGTTCTGCTGTGTATAATCACAGTGGAAGCAATCCACCATCGTCGCGCATGCGCGCCCCCTACCCGGAAGTGTCAGAGCACATATATATATATATATATATATATATATATATATATATATATATATATATATATATATATATATATATATATATATATATATAATGTGATCCGGCGCACAGGTGCTGCCCTGTAGTAGTAAAACTGCTATAGGGTGGACCTTAAAAGAAAAGTATGGGTTTTTTGTTTTTTTTTCTAATCATACTTCGGTGGTTGGAGCATTAGACTGATGCTGCAGCTGTCCACCTATGTCTCTGCACTGAGAACCAAGCCACTGAACACCGCCGATGGCTCAGTTCTCACTCCTCCCCGAGCAGAGCGATGCTGACTGTCAATCAGCATCGCTCCTGGTCTGCTTTTCCATGCTCATTGGAGCGATGAGCTGTGGAGGTGCGGGGAGAGGCCATTTCAGCTTCTCAGTGGCTCGCTGAGACTGCCATCAATCAAAGCAGCTGGAGGATCCAGACTTGGGAAGTCAGGATGACGTGCTGCCTCGACTAATGGCAGTGACGTCAGCAGAGAGTGGACTTCAGACCACTCTCTGCTGAAAACGGTTCACAGGAGTGCAAAATGGGTGGCACTCCTGTGACCCTTAGGAGAAGCCCAGCCTAAAAAGTTTAGGCTCGACTTCTCCTTTTAAGTGGTTAATCATATAGTAAAAAAAAGGTCATGTGCTTTATTCTCATAAATAAAAAATCATTACCCAGAGTCCATTGCTATACGGGCATGTGGCCTGTGGAATGCACTAAGCATTAGTGGCACAGATATCTGGAGAACCCCCCCCCCCCCCCCTTAGTTAGTTTACAGTTCCAATGGACAAGTAATTGGTACACATATGCCAGATTGCCAATGGTTTGGTAAAAGCTCACCAGACATTTATTAGTGACTGATTCATGTTTATTATATATACTAAATTAATCTTTTTTATATATCAGATATGCCTTATTGGTCTTTTCCCCTTTCTTTTCATTTTTCATTTTGCTTCTTGCTGGAACAACCTAGTTTTTCAAATGTTGCTAGTTGACAAATATAATGAGTGTATCTATAACAAAATGGAAGCATCTATGAATTTTATTAACACTAGAGTGGAAAGCTTTAGGTTGCACTGTAAGTGACTGGGTCTAAAAGACCAACTGTTATGATGTCCTTCAAAACTAAACCCAAAAGCCAAAATCCAGCCAAATCTTTTTTTTTTTTCCTTGTGTTTTGTCACATTTTTTGGGGTGGTGCTCGTTATGTGCAAAGAGAGATCACACAAATACTTAAAATTATAACATTTATTAAAAGTAATGACAGATACAGATAATATTAGAAAATATAACAAGCATAGTTAACTAAAGATCCTGTTTTGCCATGGAGTCCCATCTGCTTTTCATACAGCATGGCCAGGTAATCAGACAGACGCATGTTTTGCATGCTCTGGTGTGAGACAAACTTATTCCATTGTGGGCTGTGGTAATGAGACTTGTGTATAAGGAATAGACAACCCCCAAGTGAACACTCTTTGCAATGTGACCCCTCATGGACTTGGTCAGTTAACAATAACATTCTTTTGGTATAAGGTGAAGCCATGCTTATGTCAGTAAAATGCCTTACTGAGCCACATTATTAATACGGAATTATATACAGTTGTGCTTGAAAAGTTTGCATACCCTGGCAGAAATTGTGAAATTTTGGCATTAATATTGAAAATATGACTGGTCGTGCAAAAAAACTCTTTTATTTAAGGATAGCAATCACATGAAGCCATTAATTATCACATAGTTTTTTGGATCCTTTTTAAATCATAATGATAACAGAAATCACCCAAATAGCCCTGATAAAAGTGTACCATGTTTGGCCATGGTACAGACACAGAAGGTGGCACACACAGGTTAAAATGGCCATTAAAGGATAATTTCCCACATTTTTGGCTTTTTAAATCACAATTAGTGTCTGTGTATAAATAGTCAATGAGTTTGTTAGCTCTCACATGGACGCACTAAGCAGGCTAGACACTGAGCCATGAGGAGGTATAAATGAACAGTCAAAAGACCTGCGTAACAAGGTAATGAAACTTTACAAAGATGGAAAAGGATATAAAAGGATATCCAAAGCCTTGAATATGACAGTCAGTACTGTTTAATCACTTAATAAGAAGTGGGAAAATTTGGGGATCTCTTGATACCAAGCCAAGGCCAGGTAGATCAAGAAAGATTTCAGCCACAACTGCCACAGGAACTGTTCGGGATACAAAGAAAAACCCACAGGTAACCTCAAGAGAAATATAGGCTGCGCTGGAAAAAGATGGTGTGGTTGTTTTTAAGGAGCACAATACAATGATACTTAAACAAAAAAGAGCTGCATGGTAAAGTTGCCAGAAAGAAGCCTTTACTGTACATGTTCCAAAAAAAAGCCTGGTTACAATATGCCCAACAACAAACACCTTGACATGCCCAATTGGCTTTTTTGTGGCATTGGCGCAGTAAAGGCTTCCTTCTGGCAGCTCAACCATGCAGCTTTTTTTGTTTATGTATCGTCTTTTGGGAGAGCAGCCTGTATTTCTCCTGCGGTTACCTGTGAGTTTTTCTTTGTATCCTGAGCAATTCTTCCGCCAGTTGTGGCTGCAATCTTTCTTGGTCTACCTGACCATGGCTTGGTATCAAAAGAGCCCCTAATTTTCCACTTCTTAATAAGTGGTTAAACAGTACTGACTGGCATATTCAAGGCTTTGGATATCTTTTTTATATCCTTTTCCATCTTTGTAAAGTTTCATTGTCTGTACCAAGGCCAAACATTCCAGGGTATGTAAACTCTTTATCAGGGCCATTTGGGTGATTTCTGTCATTATGATTTAAAAAGGATCCAAAAACTATGTGATAATAAATGGCTTCATGTGATTGCTTTAACCACTTCACAACTGAGCACTTAAACCCCCCTCGTGACCAGACCAATTTTCAGCTTTCAGTGCTCTCACACTTTGAATGACAATTACTCAGTCATGTAATACTGTACCCAAATTATTTTTTTTGTCCTTTTTTTTATACAAATAGAGCTTTAAGTGAAAAAAGACTGGAAATTTTGAAAAAAAACGCATTTTTCTTAGTTTCTGTGATAAAATTTTGCAAATTATTAATTTTTCTTCATAAATTTTGGCCACAATTTATACTGCTACATATCTTTGGTAAAAATAACCCAAATTAGTGGATAATTAGTGTGAAAGTTAGAGAGTCTACAAGCTGTGGTGCAAATCATAAAAAAATTGATCACACCTGATGTACTGGTGGCCTATCTCATTTCTTGCGACCCGAACAAGCCAGGAAAGTACAAATACCCCCCAAATGATCCCTTTTTTGAAAGTAGACATTTCAAGGTATTTAGTAGGATGCATGGTGAGGTTTTTGATGTTGTCATTTTTTCCCACAATTCTTTGCAAAAAGAAGATTTTTTTCCCTACAAAATTGTCATTGTAATAGGTTATTTCTCTCACATGGCATGTATATACCACAAATGACACCCCAAAATACATTCTGCTACTCCTCCTGAGTATTACAATACAACATGTGTGAGACTTTTTCAGAGCCTAGCCACTTAGAGAGGCCAAACATGCAGGGAGCACCATCACGTGTTCTAGGAGCATAAATTACACATCTAACTTGTTGACTACCTATTACACTTTTGAAGGCCCTAGAGCACCAGGACAATGACACCTGACACTGACGTGGCACTGATGACAGATGGCACTGATACGTGGCACTAATGACAGATGGCACTAATACATAGCACTGATGACACTGATGACAGATGGCACTAATACGTGGCACTAATATGTGGCACTGATGACAGATGGCACTAATACATGGCACTGATGACAGATGGCACTAATACGTGGCACTGATGACAGATGGCACTGATACATGGCACTGATGACACGTGACACTGATAACAGATGGCATGTGACACTGACAGGTGGCACTGATGACAGATGGCACTGATACTTGGCACTGATGACACGTGACACTGATGACAGATGGCACCAATATGTAGCACTAAAGACACGTGACACTGATGACAGATGGCACTAATATGTGGCACTGATGACAGATGGCACTAATACGTGGCACTAATGACAGATGGCACTAATAGGTGGCACTTATAACACGTGACACTGATGTGGCACTAATGACACTTATACGTGGCACTGGGGACAGATGGCACTGACATGTGGCACTGGGGACAGATGGCACTGACAGGTGGCACTGGGGACAGATGGCACGGACAGGTGGCACTGGGGATAGGTGGCACTGGGGACAGGTGGCACTGGGGACAGATGGCACTGACAGGTACTGTGGGCACTTTATTTTCCCTTTTTTTTTTTCTTACACTGACGCTGCAGCTGTTCACTCTCCCTCCTCACACGCTGTCTTTGTGTGAGGAGGGAGAGCCGGCAATGAGAGATGATCTCATATGTTTACATATGAGATCATCTCTCAGTGCTAAATGGCTGCTGTGATTGGCCATTTAGCACGTGTCCAAGGGACACGGCCAACACAGAATGTCCCCAATGCGTGCCCGCCGGCGCGCACATTGCGGAAGTAAACAGGAGGACGTCCAGGGACGCCCTCCCGGCAATTGAAGTCCGCGCTGTAGCCGTCTTTCGGCTATAGCGCGGACGCCTACTGGTTAAATAAAAGACAGTTTTTTGCCATGATCAGCCAAAATTTCACAATTTCTGCCAAGGTATGCAAACTTTTGAGTATGACTGTATGGAATTTGCCCATAACCTTGGTTTTGTGTAGTGTGAGGGCGTGTTAAAACTTCAGTCAGATTTTAGTGCTGTCTTTGATTCCACTGGGGAGATTTCCCCTTGCTTTTTATTCTTTGAACATCAGGGTCAGAAGACAAAGACAGAAAAACAAAATCCTCAGTGCTTTCCCATCTCTGCTGAAAAACATGTTTTTTTTGTTCTATCAGCTCTTTTCCATCCTGACCCACTGGTATTGGGAAAAGAGGCAATAAAAAACCTGCTTGAGGTACTAACCCTTTTTTTTATTGTCCAGAAGAAAAAAAAAAGTAGATGGATTTAGGTTTAATAAATTCTTGAATTTTTTTCCTTGCAGGCGATCTGGATTACCACGATGGATTCTGGCTGCCTGTTTGTTCCTGTCTATTATGGTGATGCTCTGGCTTAGCTGTGCTAGTTTGGTGACTGCACCTGATCAGCATGTTAAGTCACAGGTATGGTACTCTATTCTGATATTTTATGTAGATAATGACACACTGATGATTAATTCTTAAGTGTTTGTTTTGGGATAATTGGTGACCTTTTTTAAAATATTATAAAGCAAATCCATCTTTATAGCTGCTTCTCTTATTCCAGAAATGTTTTTTGCAAAAATAAATCTGTTATTGGAATCCAGTTGTGAGAGAAAAATAGAGACTATGACTGCATAAAAATTATTTTCTTAAATCCTTTCTTGAATTTATTTGGTCGTCATGCTGACCTATTGGTCTTGTATTTTAAACTTCTGACCAGGAGCACCTGCGCATATAAGGAAGTTTTTCAGATTTTTGTGATTTTCAGCATTGTTTAGGGTCAGTGATTCAGTGATTCAGTGAGGATTGAAGTCAGTGAGTAAACTTACCAGCCAGGTATCTAGTTTTGATGAGAAGTTACATGTGAACATCGGCAGTGCCAACTATTGATTCGTACAGGATACAGGGTATAAATCTGCCCATGTTGCTTAGGGCTATAGCTGTTCACACACTGTGTGTTTGCAGCTAGTTTCTCTGGTAGCAATAATTGCTGATTCTTGCTGGTGTCTGCCTGCCACCACCTGTGTGAATAAAGGCTAAGGAATTCTTCTAACTGTAGATATTTCCTCTCACTTCCTGCTATGTTTACAAGGAGATTACACTGTAGCAATTACAATTATACATGTTAAACAGTTTTGACACCTCACATATCTATTATGTTTTAATATATACATAGTTACATAGTTACATAGTTAGTAAGGTTGAATAAAGACACCAGTCCATCCAGTTCAACCTGAGTGAGTGTCTACAACCCTGACCCTTGTCCCTAACCCTGTACATCGCACACTCACATCAGTCCCTACCCTCAATCCAAGGTCCCCATTCATATACTAGGGCCAATTTTGGACAGAAGCCAATTAACCTACCAGCATGTCTTTGGAGTGTGGGAGGAAACCGGAGTACCCGGAGGAATCCCACGCAGGCACAGAGAGAACATGCAAACTCCAGGCAGGTAGTGTCGTGGTTTGGATTTGAACCAGCGACCCTTTTTTCCTGCTAGGCGAGAGTGCTAACCACTGCACCACTGTGCCGCCCATATCTATTAATATAATTTTTTTTTCAAAAGAGTAATAAAGATTTCAATGAAATTATAATGTACATTTAATGAAGAAAAATAACAGCTTCAGCAAGTTTGACACTCAAATGCAGATTTTGATTTATTTTACATAGCTGTTAAACAACTGGGCTTTGCAGTTCTTTTATGGACCAAACATTTGGATAACTTAAAGTGTGGTAATCAGTGCCAGAACAAAAACTTCTAACATCCAAGGCTAAGATAACAAAATGTTCCTCAAGCTGAGGCTTTATTAGAGGGGGTGGGAATGCCACATGGTGAATGTGCCTAAAGGTGCCTAAGTGTAAGTGTCCAAGCTTGTCCAAAAATGACAACCACTGCCCACTGACCCAAGTTTTAATACTGTTGATCCTTTAAAAAAAACAAAACAAGGACTCAATATAGGTCTCAGCTCAGGCCCACCCAGGCTGTCTCTTTGATGACTTGAAAAAAAGCAAGCCGTATTGGAAGGAGCACCCGACCAAAGAGTCCAAATTAATTTATTACTTTATACTAAAAAACATCCAACTCATTTTGTGGGTCAGAAAAAAGCTCTCATTTCATCAGGGCTTCATTTAAGATAGGTACTTTCCATGATTCAAAATAGAGCTTTCCTGTGGGAATCTGTAAAGGGAATCTAATTGCTGGAACAGGAGAGTAACTGGCCAGCAGTATCTGTGTGAGCCATCAACACAGGAAAGTTCTACTATGAGTCCATTTCGTTAACTTTTATCCATTGGTCTGGTGCTCCTTCCATTAGCTGTTGCGGAACTACACTTCCCATGAGGCATTGTAAAACTCTGACATTCAAACATGACTAGGCATGATGGGAATTGTAGTTCCTGAACTGGAGGGCCATAGTTTGGAGACCCCTGAATTAGGGCATGCTTTATTCTGGTAACCTGCTGGGGTACCCACTCTACTGGGGAGTAGCCTTGTCTGTTGTGAGCAGCCTAACCTGAGCAATTGAGGTCTCTGAAGTTTTTTGTCCTCTCACTGCTTTGTATGAACTCACATCAAAGTCCTCGTGGACTTTTTTTTTTATTCCCTTCTATGACTTGATAGTTTCACCCATAAAGTACGTGGATCTGCCTTTTTAGCGCTAAAGCATAAACAAATGTAAACACACATACATTTAATTTATTGTCAGAAATATTATATATATATATAAAAAAAATGTATGTTCTAAAATAGGAAGCTCTGTCAGAATCTCTATTTAATTAAGGAAAAAATATTAACATTTGCTTTGCTTTTTACCAGCCATTGAGCATAAACGGTGACAAAGAATACCTAGAAGACATGGAAAAGCCAGAACCATTCCCTCTGCCACCTGTTGTTGCAGTTACTATCTGTCCAACTGAAGAGAGTGAAGAGGCTGGGCCACTGCCAGTGAAAGTGGACCTTGGCAAAACTATAATCTAAAATGTTTGTCTTTAAACCTTTACTACTACAGGGGGTGTGCACTACATTGCATTATAGTCTCCTGCAGAATTAAAGGGGATAATTGTCTTGTCATACTGGTTTTATAAACAGTGCTCGTCTTGCTTCCTTTCTTTGCAAAGCATCTGGAATGGTTGCTCCACAAATGGTCAGAGCTTGGTGGTGCATACTGTAGAGAGTCAAAGATTCCTTGTCAGTTACTGTAAAAAAAAATATTCCAGAGGTTTTCATGGATGCAATTTTCCCACAGTACATTGAAAATTTCAAGTTTGTATCTTGTACTGATGTATGACAAGATCAAGTTATTGTACAGCGCTAAAAAGTGTATGTGCTTTATATATAAAATGATAATATAATAATGTAACATTATTAAAGTAATCAACATTTAAGATGTCAGTTACAGCTATGGCTCAGGTTGATTCACTCATACTACTACACAGCCTCATTTTTAAAGACCATAAGTCTTTCTTCTCCAAACTGGTTTAGCATCCTGCTGTGTTACAAGAAGGCTCTTTTGAAAAGACATGAGTATGTGAATCTTCTACATCAGCAAAGAAACTAGATCATTTAAAGTGAAGACTTTGTATGATAAAGTGCAACTCTCACAAAAGAATTCTCTTTTATATGTGGGCCCTTGGGTATGAATGACCTACCTACTAAGTTGTAGTTCAAGGTGTGATGTAGTCTAGTGGTGTTCAACCTTTTTTAGATGGGTGCGCCAATACTTTGGGATTCTAAGTGATAATTTAGTCATTGCATTTGTATCATTTTTTTAAATAACAGAATTGATTTTTTATGTTGACTTCTTATTTAGTTAAATACATTTGCAGAGTTACCCTTTATGGGAACTTTTTTCATTGTAAAAAAATGGTGAACTTTGTGTAAGATTTACAGATTTCTTAGTGTTTTTTCAGTGATTAAAGTTCCCATATGTCTTTCTTATGGACTGGGTCCTTCTGTACAACATACTTTTTTAATTATTGCTACCAGTAGTAAGAACGTCATTTTCAGCAATATTCTAGTTACATTCAGTCAAAAAATAAAATTCAGTCTTCTTCTGTCTTTAAGAAATGTATACGCATTTCTTCCCATACCTCATGTACATTGGGACTCTTCATTTAACCCCTAACTGCTCTCTCTAGTGTTGCCTGGTAGATATAATAATGTGGTACTAAAGATTTCATAAAAGAACTAACCATATATGGATTAGCCTAGGTACTCTAAAGAAAATTTAAGAGATTGTTGGAAAGGTTATTCAAAATCATGCAATGGAATTTTATTGGTTTCCTTAAAAACGAATCAGATTCCAGATGTCATCCTTTTTTAGATTTCTCAAATTTGTAGAAAAGAACAGTTCTCGTCAATTTCGAATCTCTTTCATCAGTGAATTACTTGACACTTTATCATACTGTTATACTTTTATTCTGTATATGAACATATTATGTATACTAATATTTAAAGCACATCTATAGCTGTTAATGTCATTACCACTGTTTTAAGGTCCATCCTCCTTGTTCTGCTTATAAGACTAATGTGCCCCCCTTTCCCTATTTCATTTTCACTTTATTATTATTATGAACTACTAAAGGCTGAAATTATATTTGTTTAGTAAAGAACACATTTTTCCTTTGTTCTGCTGAAGGTTCAAAAGGTTAAAATAACTACCAATTTCATGCTGGACACTTCCTTTTACAAGAAACCCATATAATTGTTTAATAATATTATTTATTTTAATATTAATATTAATCACAATACCTCTGTTAGCTGCTGTACTTGTGCCTTCTAACTCCAATCACTTAAACACATCAAACTTGTCTAGATGCATTTTAGGACGGGAGATTCATATTCCTAAGCAAAAAGATTTTAATTTTATTTTAGTGACTGTAAGCTAAATGCTATAAAGAGCAAACAATATTGGTAACGTATTTGCTATAGAGAGTTTACTTTGCATTGCATATAACCTTTGCATTTGAACTGTATCACACTGTATACACTGGATTCAATTTTTGCTACTGATTACATATTTATGCTTGAGTATCTACATAACTAAAATGGTAGAAGTCGTTTCAATCAACTCATCCAATATCTTTATGCAGGCTGGGTTACGGTCATACCAAGAAGACATCTGAGAGATAGGGATGGTCTAAGAGTTATAATTATTTAACATTTAAAAAAAAACTTCTGGGTGGAGGCCAAACAGTAAAACCTTGCTGGTGTTTTTTTTAACACTCAAACATCAATTACAGAGATCCTAGCAGCTGAATGGCTATGTATGTTTTTTACTATGCAGTAATAAAAATAGAACTTGACCAATATTCGTATAGAAGTATAAGCTGAACTTTTTAGAAATTAGTGCAAGGTTTCTCAAATGCTGGATTTTTTTGGGGTCATGCCGAATATGTATATATTGCATAGAGCAGATTAATGTTAGGTAGCGGGTCAAGCATACAGTATATTAACTTTGGGTATTAAATACATTTTTCAAGCCTAACAAATTTCTTTTGGTAAATCCTCACAATGTTCAACCTTATTTTAGGGGTTTCTCAAGGACTATAAAAATAACTCTGCTGTTTCATGCTGTAAAATTACTTCTACAAATAGATTGTTCACTTTGCAAGAGAAGTTTTCTCCAGAGCTCAGTGAATATGGTGAAGCTCTGCTTATTTCCATCATCCAAACATGTGAAAGCAAAAATCCCATTTTTATATTTTCCTTGTATTTGATTGGGTATTCCTTGTATAGTAAAACTTCTTCTTCACTCTAAGCTCTTGGGCAAATTCCCTTGCACGTGAAGCTTCTCTTGCAGATTGAACAGCCTATAAGCTTTAGTAAATCAACCCCAAAATCTGTGTATGTAATACTGGCCGCTAGAGAAGCTCAGAAATTTTCGTTATCAATGGCTTGCTAAACTCACTGCTGCTCAAACATTACAAAAGCATTCTCACAAATGTAGCATTACTTGCTTCTACTAGGCCATGTATGGTTATATCCTAAGAGAGAAGCCTAAAGCCTATCAGGCTGTAGGCTATATTTTAGTTTATATGTACGATATTAGGGGTTTCTATATACATGTTTATATAATAAATGGTTTTGAAATGGACTTCTAGAGTGAGAGAGAAAGTAACTCTGAAGGCTCCAAGGGAATCCATTTTTTTTTTGCATGTGTGACACAGTACAGCTCCAGACATATAAATCCTTTCTATCTTCTCCTCTTCGGTCATACTAATAAAAATGTTTAGCAGTATACTCCCAGTTTATACTAATAGATGTGTCTAGCAGTGTACTCCAATTTATACCAATAAATATCTCTAGCAGTGTAAATAAATGCTGAGAGTATAGTGCTTGCTGTCTATTGTATACTAGAGTAACTTACCTAATTTATAAAGGTATATTGTAGGCACGGATGGGAATATATGCAGACCTCATTTGCATGTCAAAATTCAAGGTTTATGCTAATATGTAAGAACACCTTTAGGAGCTACATGGTGTTCCTGTTTGTTTTTTCCCCTGCAAACACACAGCAGTGAAGGTTGTTTGCTGTACAATGCTTGCAGAATCGCATATGTTTTATCACTATGGTAACTACATACTTAGTCAATATTAATGTGATTGTGAATGCTTTGTATGTTTTAGAGAAAAGGATGTATACCAAACATGCAATCTCCACTGAATGTGACTAGGTGCAGTTCACATTTTAGTTACTGTGCAGTAAATAGGAAATAATTTAGGCTACATTAAGGTGGCTGTATATCTGTGGCTAGTTTGCTGCAATCAGAGATGGTTAAACTCCTCTGAATACAGCAACACATTGGCAGATTATCTGTGGCCAGTGTGCCTCCAGGGTCAGTTGGGGGCTCTATTTGCATTGGATGAGCAGTTACATTTTACCAGCAGCAGTGCCTCCCATTGATTTGCACAGTGTACAAATCTGATAGCCGCCACTGACAGCTGATGCATGTGCAAGCAGTATTTACAACCACTGGCAAGGATATACGAATTCTTTTACCGCAGTTGCCCCTGGCCACACATATTCGGTTGTCTTAATGTAGCCTTAAAGTGCTGCCATGTAACTCCATATACTCCCCAAGAACTTGCTTTCATCCATTTTAAATCATAAAGCAATCCTAGTGTGCTTAACATCCCAAAAGACTGCCAAAATGTTCTACACTTTTTATTTAAATATTCTGTTTATTTTGACACTACCGCTATCTTCTGGCAGTGTTGGCATTTTTATATTACTATTAATAATTATTATTATTAATCATTGTCCAGTGATTATTTTAATAATGCGAACATTAATTCTTGACACATACTTGTAGAGGATCTAAGGGCATCTCTTTTGTGTATGTTTGTCCCAAAGTTTCTTTTGTAATACTTGCTGATTATGACAGTAGTAATTAAAGCATAGGTGAAGTCACTTTGTCGTATAAATATTATGCATACAGTGTAGAACTGCTTGATAAAAATATATTTGCTTTCCTGCAAAATAAATAGAACTTTTTGTGCTGTTGACTGCCAGAAGCTTGTTTGATATTTAGGCCAAAGCATTAGAGAGCCATAATCTTGTAAAATCTCAGATAACATGTTAATAATGTATTGCTGTTTTTTTTATGTGAATACATCATTGAACTATTGTCAAGAAAAAAGAATAAACATTTATAAACTATGTCAGTGGTTATGTATTGAAAGAACATTAATGCATTATTCTATTTATTAATATTACATCTTTTGTACCCCAAGTTCAATCCTGTTCTTAACTGAAAATAAATATTTTCAGTGTTCCCCTTTTCATTGACTCACTCATTGACGTAAATTCAGTATGTTGTGGTTGTCCATCTATACACTATCCAGTAATCTAAGGCAGTGTTTCTCAGCTTTTTTTCAGTAACGGCACTTTTTAAAATTATGCACACTCTCAGGGCACCCCATTCTAAAAAAAAATCTAAATGAATGGTTTTACATAATGCAAAGGCATCCACACACATAGGATGCCCGACATTAGAGGTCATTTATTCTTACGAAAAAAATAAAACTTTGCACACTGGTCCTGACTAGTATTCCAATGTTTATCCTCTCCCTCAGTTTCTCTCCCTTGCCCAGCTAATGTGACTCCAGTGCTTACAGAGAGGGGCAAACAAGAACACTATGCAATGGTGCACAATGAAAACCTGTGGCTTTGTGCAACCAAAAGGCAGGCTTGATCCCCCCACTGGCTTGTATACAGTTTTGGAGCAATTTTTAGGCATCCCTGAAGAAACCTGAAAGCAATCCAAGGTGCCTGGGTTAAAAAAAGGATGATCTAAAGCAGGGGTAGGCAACCTCGGCCCTCAGTTTTGCATATTGCAGCTATCCAGCCCACTAGAGGTGATGGCTGTATTTGTTTTCATTTTTTTTTTTCATGCTTATTTTCTGTATTTTCACCTGGCAATCCTATCAGTAGCACTTTCTTCATCTATGGAGGAACAGGGTTGTCACCCTTCATTGCTCTCCTGATGTAGACTACAGACATATTCCCCACATCTCATCTCAATAACATAAAGCAGAGGTGTTCTGTAGATCACAGAAGAGAAGACTGATAGCATTGTTGGAGATTTCTATGTACTGACACAGGAAGTTACAATGACAATGGACTTCTATCAGGATCAACAGTTGGTTTTCTGTAACTGTAGAAATTCTACTTAGCATGAAAAAAGAAACTAACCCCCCTGCAGAAGGCATTTCATCTTTAGTGAGATACTCACTAAGACACACATTAACCACTTGCCGACCAGCTGCCGCAGCTGTACTGCGGCAGAATAGCACGGCTGGGCAAAATGACGTTATGTAACGTCGCTTCGCCATGTGGCCACTAGGGGCGCGCGCCCCCTGCTCTCCCACAGAGCCGATGCGAGTGCCCCGGCGGTCACGATCATAGCTGGGCTCCCGCGATCGCTCGGGGCACACTGAGAACCGGGATCTTATACAGTTTTCGGTTCTCTGAGGGGAGAAGTGACTAATCGTCTATTCATACAGAGTATGAACAGCGATCTGTCCTCTCCCCTACACAGTCCCCTCCCCCCTTCAGTTAGAACACACACTAGGGAACACAATTAACCCCTTGATCGCCCCCTAGTGTTAACCCCTTCCCTGCCAGTGACATTTTTACAGTAATCAATGCATTTTTATGGCACTGATCGCTGTATAAATGCCATTGGTCCCAAAAATGTGTCAAAATTGTCCGACGTGTCCGCCATAATGTCGCAGTCCCCAAAAAAATTGCAGGTCGCCACCATTACTAGTAAAAAAAAAAAATAATAACAAAAATGCCATAAAACTATCCCCTATTTTGTAGAAGCTATAATTTTTGTGCAAACCAATCAATATACACTTATTGCGATTTTTTTTTTTTACTACAAATATATAGAAGAATACATATCGGCCTAAACTGAGGAAAAAAATAGTTTTTTTATATATTTTTGGGGGATATTTATTACAGCAAAAAGTAAAAAATATTGCGTTTTTTTTTCAAAATTGTCACTCTTTTTTTGTTTATAGCTTAAAAAATAAAAACCGAAGAGGTGATCAAATACCACCAAAAGAAAGCTCTATTTGGGGAAAAAAAGGATGTCAATTTTGTTTGGGTGCAACGTCGCACGACCGCGCAATTGTCAGTTAAAGCGACGCAGTGCCGAATCGCAAAAAGTGCTCTGGTCAGGAGGGAGGTAAAATCTTCCTGGGCTGAAGCGTTTAAAAGTGATGCTGTGCAGTATTTTTTCTTATTACAACACTGAGCCTCATTAGATGGATATAGTGTAGGCAGAACCAACCACATAGCACTTCGTTTTAGAAACTGCTGGTAGGGTCTACCTCAAAATGTATAGGAAAGACCTAAAATAAAGATCTGTAAAAAAAAAAAAAGTAAGAAAAGTTAATTAATGCAGCCACCACATCTAAGGACTGGAAAGCTGCAAAATATTACATTTTTGTTCCTGGGTTTAGATAAACAGTACTTTAAGACCAATGTATACCTATACAGAGTAAAAAGAAAATTACATCAAAGAATAATCTCTCTTCGTGAAAGATGTAAATACTATACGATTAATTGCGTTTTCTCTTCTTTCTTTAAAATCCTTTTAAGCTGTGTCTTTATTTTTTGGTACAGTTCAGATGCATATTATTGTACAATGCATATTATTTGCAATTGATGAACAAAATTCAGAGGGGTTATCTTCAGGCTGGTGAATGTTAAAAAAAATCTCAAAACTAGAAACAAAAGTCAGAAAATAAACTCTGTATCAATCCCTTTTCCTGTATCATAACCACAAATCATATTTAGGATTTTTCAGAATTTGAGTTAAGACAGATTAAATGATTCTGCAATTCTTGGATGATTATTTTTGGCTTCTACTCAATTAAGGTTTGCCTTTCAGCTTTTAAAAACAGTGAAGCCAAAAGCATACAACCTGTATTTTAAAATGGAAGTCAGCAACATTAGACTCCATATTCTTGTAAAGACTTTGTTTAAATTGAACTGCTCTTTAAAGGGCCAGATGTTGTATGCCTGCAGGTCAGTGAATTATGTCTAGTAAAATATGGTGGATGGGTTAGCACATAAGAACAATGAGGTCAGCAACGCACAGAAGAGGAGGTAAAGATTATTTTCGAAGGATGGGAAAAATATACTCACAAATAACTTACAAGTTAACAAAAAATGTCTTTTCTGGTTTTGCATTAAATTACAAAGAATGGAAGTGTTTCAGCGCACTTGAGGACCCCATTTATCAAAGCGTGTGTTCATCATACATGCCTCAGAGAAGGGATCCTGTTTGGCCTTGAACAATTGCAAGCTTTAATGAGTGATGTTAATGTAATAACATCAAGTTTTCTTTAACCTTATTCTGGTGTGCAGGCTATCTCACTTACGATACTTGAACAAAAATTAGCTGCATTGTCAGCTTGCCAGAAATGGCCTTTACTGTGCCAATATCACAAAAAAGCCCAGTGAGGCATGTCAAGGTGTTGTTGGGCATATTGTAACCAAGCTTTTTTTTTTGCATTGGTGCAGTAAAGGCTACTTTCTGGCAACTCGACCATGCAGCTCATTTTTGTTCAAACATTGTTGTATTGTGCTCCTTAAAAACAACCATTCTGTCTTTTTCCAGAGTAGCCTGTATTTCTCCTGAGGTTACCTGTGGTTCTGTCTTTGTATCCTGAACAATTCCTCTGGCAGCTGTGGCTGCAAATTTTTTTGGTCTACCTGACCTTGGCATGGAATCAAGAGATCCCCAAATGTTCTTTTTAATAAGGGATTGAACAGTACTGACTGACATATTCAAGGCTTTGGGTATCTTTTTATATCCTTTTCCATCTTTATAAAAGTTCATTACCTTGTTACGCAGATCTTTTGACAGTTTTTTTCGCTCCCTATGGCTCAGTATCTAGCCTGCTCAGTGCATGCACATGAGAGCTAACAAACTATTTATACACAGACACTAATTGCAATTTAAAAAGCCACAGATGTGGGAAAATAGCCTTTTAATTGCCATTTTAACCTGCGTGTGTCACCTTGTGTTTCTGTACCAAGGCCAAGCATTCCAGGGTATGTAAACTTTTGAATAGGGCCATTTGGGTGATTTCTGTTATCATGATTTAAAACTGAGACAAAAAAGCTATGTGATAATAAATGGCTTCAAATTATTGCTATCCTTAAATAAAGGACAGTGTTTTTGGCAAGAACAGTCATATTTTCAATATCAATGCCAAAATTTCAAGATTCTGCCAGGGTATGCAAACTTTTGAGCACAACTGTATGTGTGTGTGTGTGTGTATATATATATATATATATATATATATATATATATATATATATATATATATATATACAAAATCTACATATACACAGTATCTCACAAAAGTAAGTACACCCCTCACATTTTTTGTAAATATTTTATTATATCTTTTCATGTGAACACTGAAAGAGTAACTCCACTTTAATGAGGAAAAAAATAGCAAATAAAGAAAAAATAATATAGCATGTACAAATGCGATACAAGTCATATTGTAATTTAATGTTATTAAAAATTACCTTTCCTTTTCAATCTGCAGCCACTGTAATGTTCTATAAATGCAAAGCAATATGGCTACATGGAGTTGTTCTGTACACAGAATGTGTACTGACCACTTCCCAGAAACATTGTATCTTGCTTTGGTGTTATCGCTCTCACTCTCTCATACTGGTCACTGGAAGTTCAACATGACACCTCATTGCAAAGAGCTCTCTGAGGATCTGAAAAAAAGAATTGTTTCTCTACATAAAGATGGCCTAGGCTCTAAGAAGATTACCAAGACCCTGAAACTGAGTTGCAGCACGGTGGCCAAGACAATATAGGGTTTAACAGGATAGGTTTCACTCAGAACAGGCCTAGCCATGGTCGACCAAAGAAGTCGAGTGCACGTGCTCAGCGTCATATCCAGAGGTTGTCTTTGGGAAATAGACGTATGAGTGCAGCCAGCATTACTGCAGAGGTTGAAGGAGTAGGGGGTTAGCCTGTCAGTGCTCAGACCATAAGCCGCACACTGCATCAAGTTGTCCCAGAAGGAAGCCTCTTCTAAAGATGATGCACAAGAAAGCCCACAAACAGTTTGCTGAAGACAAGCAGACTAAGGACATGGATTACTGGAACCATGTCCTGTGGTCTGATAAGACCAAGATAAACTTATTTGGTTAAGGTGGTGTCAAGCGTGTGTGGCGGCAACCAGCTGAGGAGTACAAAGACAAGTGTGTCTTGCCTACAGTCAAGCATGGTGGTGGGAGTGTCATGGTCTGGGGCTGCATGAGTGCTGCTGGCACTGGGGAGCTACAATTCATTGAGGGAACCATGAATGCCAACATGTACTGTGACATACTGAAGCAGAGTATGATCCCCTCCCTTCAGGAAACTGGGCCACAGGGCAGTATTCCAACATGATGACGACCCCAAAACCACCTCCAAGATGACCACTGCCTTGCTAAAGAAGCTGAGGGTAAAGGTGATGGACTGGCCAAGCATGTGTCCAGACCTAAACCCTATTGAGCATCTGTGGGGCATCCTCAAATGGAAGGTGGAGGAGCGCAAGGTCTCCAACATCCACCAGCTCCGTGATGTCGTCATGGAGAAGTGGAAGAGGACTCCAGTGGCAACCTGTGAAGCAAAAAAATAAATAAATAAATCAATGAATCCTCCAGCCTGAAAATTTTACTAAATTAACCACCAGCTGTTTTGTCCTTAAGATACCCTATTAAAGCAAAGAACAATATGTAAAAATAAAACTGAATGGGGCAAAAAGAGGAAAAAAAAGAGAAATTGTCCCAGGAACGCCAGATAAGGGAAGGGTCAACCACAGCTTTATAATTAAATTAATTGGACTTTATTGATGAAAAAGATGCACACCCAATGATAGGGAAATATAAAAGGCAACACTATGTTCTATATAGAACTGCACCTCTCACTATACCCAATCACAATGATAAAAACATACTGCAGTTAGCAATAACGTTATTATAAAAAACAGACACAGAGCACTGTAAATACCACCCCCCCAAACCATCAGTCTCCCTTCTGCAAATGAAAGTAGCGCATGTAACTCCAAATTGCCTTATTGGTAAAGTATCATGTAGCCATATAGAGATATTAGCATAGTTCTCTCCACAACGTGAAATAAGTTGATACAATAAGGAGGAAATAGCGTAGCCTATTATCTTGAACGTGGGAGCAAACAGCCACACCGCTCCTTTTTAAAATGTCAGTCATTAAGGACAAATAGCGCTGTAAGTTCAGAAGGCTCAGAATATTGCAGTCCCCTTTGATTAAGCATATATTTCACATAAATTGCCACATAATGGATCCAGTATATTAGCCAGGGATCTCCGTTTCTGAGTGAAAGAGGACTCCAGTGGCAACCTGTGAAGCTCTGATAAACTCCATGCCCAAGAGGGTTAAGGCAGTGCTGGAAAATAATAGTGGCCACACAAAATATTTACACTTTGGGCCCAATTTGGACATTTTCACTTAGGGATGTACTCACTTTTGTTGCCAGCGGTTTAGACATTAATGGCTGCGTGTTGAGTTATTTTGAAGCGACAGCAAATTTACACCATTGTACAAGCTGTACACTTACTACTTTACATTGTAGCAAAGTGTAATTTCTTCAGTGTTGTCACATGAAAAGATATAATAAAATATTTTCAAAAATGTAAGGGGTGTACTTACTTTTGTGAGATAGTGTGTGTGTGTGTGTATATATATATATATATATATATATATGCACACACACACAGTATATAATGATCTGAATACCTATCAGATCTGTGCTAGCTAGGTTTTACAGTAAATGCATAAATACAAATGACATGTCAACGAACTACCAAAAGAAAGCTCTATTTATGGGGAAAAAAAAGGACATAAATTTTGTTTGGATACAACGTTGCACGATCACGCAATTGTCAGTTAAAGCAGCGCAGTGCCGTATCACAAAAAATGGCCTGGTCATTAAGGGGGCAAATCCTTCCGGTCCTTAAGTGGTTAAAGTGATACTAAACACACATTCCTTAATTTACATTGTCTCTTCTATTTCTGTATATGGGTGATGGCACTGCAATTATTTTATTTAAAAAAACAATAAATGTACCTTTTTCCTAATCGATATACAGCGGTCACATGACCCAGCTCTTTCCCAGCCTGTCTACAGGAAAATATTAGCAGGAGAAAGTTCTAGTCCTCTGCTGCTGGCCACACATTCAATAAAAAAAAAACAACAACCTTTGGAATACAGAGTAAAAATAAATAACTAATATCAATACACTGTTGTCATAAAAATGTTCATTCAAATATATATTCAAATCTTTATTATTTTTTGGCAATAACATGGTGTGGGTGGAGTTCTGCCAGTCATAGGCTGTGTCACGCCCCTCCAGCCTGTGTCTTAGAATAAAAGGGAGATGAAGCCTCCATTAATCTACATGTATTATTCTGCCCCCATTGTGGTTAGCTGGTTAGTGGGCATGGAGGAGGAGGGAGTGGGCTGTCATTCATGTGCATAAGCTTACATGTGTGACTATTGTCACATAGGCTGCTCAGATATTATAGGGAAGAAATGCCCAATATAGAATATTGCTGAAAACTGAGCATGTGCAAAGTTGACACCACAACTGCAAAATCCCTAGCTGAATTGGGGACATGGACAGAAGGTGGAGATAGAGAGCAGCAGGATCAACCTGTTTTTTTGCAGAATACAGAAAACGAATCTTACAGTGACTGAGTGAATATGAACAGCATGTAATACAGCATTTATTAATTGTTTTTTATGATGTGGGTTTAGTGACAATTTAACATCTTAAAGTGGACTGCTGAAAGGAAAGTTTGGCCCACAGACCAGTGGGCAGGGCTGGTGGTGCCCTTCTTGTCCAGTCACTCTTGTAATATATTGTCACTGCCACAGGTCTTTACAGGACACCAAAATTGTGGAAAGGGTTACAGTGGATTGCTTTCTGTGGGCTCTACCTGCAACACTGCAGAGGTGGGTGAGAAATGCTGATCCAAAGTCAGACAACCAATAGGTGAAAATGGCTGAGCCTCACCTAGCAGCCCAGCATCTATTAATCGGGCCCCACCCCCGCAAACCATATATAAAAAGATGTGATCTACCTCAACAGAAGGAAAGACAGTTGCATCAAATGAAGGCCCTAAAAAAGAGTGACACAAAAAAGCCACAGAAAGTCAAAGAATGGCCATGCTGGGAACATTCGCAGAAACCTTGGCAGAAGCCAGAAGCAAATGCAATGCAGGCAGTATAGTGAATGGGGACATACTACCACAAAAAGTCCCATGTCTCTGGGAGCTTTGAAATGTGGAACTGCAAGGTGGATGTCTTTCTTTACCTGTCAGGTATGTTTAGTAAAGGTAGTAAAGTAATAGTGATCGAGCCCTTCTACGCTCTGGATGACTGGTGACTTTGGTATGTGTGAGTCTAGTGCATTCAAACAGTATCAGACTGCAGTACTCTGAATCCATTGGGACTTTAAAAACTATTTTACTGCCCTAGTGACACTTGAAGATGGTAGTGGAGCTGCCTACCATATCTCCACTATTGAAACTCACCGTGACATTAACATCTCTGTATGTACTGTATACCTCATCCTTCTGAGTGCAGTGTAAATTCTGTAGAGCTAACCAGAAGTGCCCCTATGCAGGACCTAGAAGTTTCCCAATAGTTGAGGAAATGGAAAAATAGTGCTAAACCAGTAGGGCTTTCTCATTAGTATGGCTATTTCAAAGTATTGATGTTTATAAATGATCTAGTTCCCAAGCAAACAGCTCCTACACCCCAGAGAATCTCTACAGTCTTCTTGGCTTTTGGAGTAATGTAACAAAAATGGAAATTGAAGCACCAAACCACTGCTAAGAGGTCCAGATACAACTTTATTTCAAAGTCAGGTGGACAATCCAAAAAGTAGTGAGTGAGTTTCAGAAGTTCAAGAGCGCTCCCTTCATAGGGGCTTTATTGACAACAATGTGAATAGACTAATAGTGAACTGGACCTATGATCTATGGTCATATATGGATCATATTAGAGCTAAGGGTGGCTAGATGTAAACAGACGCAAGCAGTTTACGTTTAAGTCCAAAAATTGGGGAAGGACTCAAATTAGGGTGTGCCCTTCCCACCACCTCCCAGCGCCTCTTCAACTGTGTTTTTATGCTGGGGTGGGGGAGATGAGATGGTCATGTGATCACTGTTATTGGCTGTAACAGGATCGGGAACCTGTCCCTCTCAGCTCACAATCAAAATGGAAAAACTCCTAGTTAGCAACTTCCACAACCTGCCTTGCTGCTAGGGCATGAAAACTGTTGGTCTTTGCTCCGGTAATACTGGGAGTGAGCATCTAACTATTCTCACGTCCAATCAACATGTCAGAATGTTTGGAATGCTAACTGAGAGATTTTCAGGCAGGCTTTCAGGGGGCCCAAAGGGTCTATAGATATGACAACAACTTCTTCCATGGGGCTGTATATGTGTGTACCTGTGTTTGCGTCACCGACACATCAGGAGCTGAAAGGACTGTACGTGATTGCTGTGATAGCCTCTGATTAGCTATATAACAGTGACCAGTAACTGTACAGTTCACTTCTGTACTCTTTCTCCTCTTGATTGTAAAAAAAGATGAATTTTTTGACGACACGCTCATCATGAGTGCAGCATAAAGACACTGTGTCGGGGGATTTACTAAAACTTGTGCACACAGAATCTGGTGCAGCTGTGGATAGTAACCAAGAAGCTTCTAACTTCAGCTTGTTCAATTAAGCTTTGACAATAAAACCTGGAAGATGGTTGGTTAGTGGTTACTATGCACAGCTGCACCAGATTCTGTGTTTTAGTAAATTTCCTCCTGTATTTTCTTGTTCAATAAATGTAAGCCGAAATAGCAGTTGAAAAAGAACAAATGTACCAAGTTTTGTGTACATAACAATTGTTTGTACAAGTAATACTTCATATGTGGAAACTATGGGAACGAAACAAACTGTACACATTTAGGAGGCAGTGAACATTCGGTATCTAACACAGTTGGAGCGTTAAATGATCAATGTAAAACAAGAAGAAGAAGAAAGAAAAACAGTTGGGAAAAGAGACAACGTGGTAAAGGAGGTATCTAAGTGGGGGGAGGGGTAGAGTTAGCTAGGTAGAGGCGACAATAAGTACAGGTCCAGATACACTAGAGTGATGGTCTCTACCACACTCGACAAAACTTGGACATACTGCCCTGGAGCTTAGCCATCAACGTCTCATTGAGCAAAGTCCAGCGAACTCAGGATTTGACCTCAGACACCGGTATGCATTTCGAAAGCCAGGCTTTCGCTATTGTTTGTTTCATGGCTGTAAGGATGTGGGTCCTGAGAGTAAATTGGGATTTGGACAACCTCTTTGTTTTTCAATTGAGGGCTTCAAGTGGATTCATTGGCAGTGTTCGGTGTAACAGGGTATGTAGCATGCTATACGCTTGTCGCCAGAGGTGCTGCACTGGGTAAGTCCACCATGTGTGAATAAAGGAGGAATAAAGTGATGCGTAGGGGCATTAGGGTAATATTTACCAGTCTAGTAGGGATCAAGTACCAACAGAATATTAGCTTAAACTACAGTCGCGTTGCAAGAGAAGGGCTTCGTGGTAGCCCAGATTTGGTCCCAGAAAGACACTGTATTTTTGTTTTCCCAGATGCCCCAGAGTTGTGTAAAGCTGCCCATTGACATAAATACAGTAAGTGAAGATGACTGTATGAAGCTATTTGCATAAAATAGTTTGCACGCACGGATGTAATGCATCTGTGCGTGCAAGCCGTTTGGTGCATTACATCTGTACACATGTGCTATTTTAATCAAAAAGCAGTACAAGACTATGTATAGCTGACGTCACCCATCTTTTCTGCAGATATTTCCAGACGTATTCAGACATGGTTTGAGTCTAAGGAATGGAGACTTGCCCCCCAAGGCAGAGTAGTCCCAGGTTGGAGATCAATATTGCAATTATAGGGACAGTAAGAGACAGACAGTCAGCACCTTTTTACAAAAAACATCTTGCAAAGCCTGATAATGTCAAGAGAGCATCGGAGAGGTGGTGACCTCAGTCATGGGTACAGAGAAAGTCTGATGGCATTGTGACCCCCATGACAACACCTGACCAGGGCTAGATAGGGTGAATGTTTTTGCAACCATGTTTTGCAAGTCTAGGAATGATTGGATTAGGAGACTTAGGAAACATCAGCAAGGAGATTCATCACGATGAGGAACACCGACATGCATAGTAATGGAAGTAGTTCAGAACTGTATGGGTTCTAAGGCCATGGTGGAGCCATCGACTGCAGATACCGAGAGGGGCATAGCCAAGGGAATGAGGGGAATGTCCAATTCAGTGGCCAGGGACTGCTTGATTAAGTTCCCAGCTGCCCCAGAGTCCACATATGTAGATACTTGATACGAGTTTAGGGCCCAATGAATAGAGACAGGTATGATGAAACGAGGGAAGGTGGCAGAATTCAGGTTCTGGTCTAGATCAGCCCTGTCACATACCTGGTAGCAGAGCCTGATATGATGAGGAAGGTCTCTCTTACACCTCTGACTTGGGGCCCCTAATAGTGTGAACAGAAGGCGCAGGAGTGCAAAGTGACACGAGTGCCTGTAAGTCTTGCTAGCAGAGCAGGTGTCCACGCCAGGCAGGGTAGTCGCCAGAGGTCTTCAATGAAGCAGGCAGGGTGGGAGCTGGTGAGCAGCGGATCGAAGCAGGCTGGTACTGGCAATAGCAGGCAGGCATATACTGGTAGTAGACAGTGGGTAAGCAGACACAGCCGGTAGACAGGTAAATCCTGGCGACAGCAGGACGAATAGCAGAATCAGGAAAGACGGGCCATGCACTGGCAAGACAGATCAGGTACAAGGCAACAGGCTGGAGCGTGATCAAGGTACAAGCCTGGTCAGGAGCTGATCAGTGGAACAGTAGCAAATGGAGCAGGCAGAAGCGTTGGTCAGGAGGCAAGCCAAGGTCTGTACAAGTAGCTTGCTCCAGTCTTTGACCCCCGGCTTGTCTTACGGATACCCTCTGCCTGCTTCTGTGTTTAATCTTGGCTTTCCACCTGACTTTGTCTGCTCTGTTATTCACCTGGCTCCTGATCCTGGCTTGCACAGACTATCCTACATTACAGATCAGTTAGCCTAACATCAATAGTATGTAAACTCTTGGAGGGGATTATAAGGGACCATATACAAGATGTTAGTAATGAGAACGGTATCATTAGCAGTAATCAGCATGGATTCATGCAGAATCGTTCTTGCCAAACCAATCTATTAACCAGAAGGTTATGAGGAGGTGAGTTGCCATCTAGATAAAGCAATGCCCGTAGATGTGGTGTATCTGGATTTTGCAAAGGCATTTGACACAGTTCCCCATAAACGTTTACTGTACAAAATAAGGTCCATTGGCATGGACCATAGGGTGAGTACATGGATTGAAAACTGGCTCCAAAGGCAAGTTCAGAGAGTGGTGATAAATGGGGAGTACTCAGAATGGTCAGGAGTGGGTAGAGGGGTTCCCCAGGGTTCTGTGCTGGGACCAATCCTGTTTAATTTGTTCATAAATGACCTGGAGGATGGGGTAAACAGTTCAATCTCTGTATTTGCGGACTATATTAAGCTAAGCAGGTCAATAACGTCTCCGCAGGATGTGGAAACCTTGCAAAAAGATCTGAACAAATTAATAGGGTGGGCAACTACATGGCAAATGAGGTTCAATGTAGAAAAATGTAAAATCATGCATTTGGGTGGCAAAAATATGAATGCAATCTATACACTGGGGGGAGAACCTCTGGGAGAATCTAGGATGGAAAAAGACCTGGGGGTCCTAGTAGATGATAGGCTCAGCAATGGCATGCAATGCCAAGCTGCTGCTAACAAAGCAAACAGAATATTGGCATGCATCAAAAAGGGTATTAGTTCCAGAGATAAAACGATAATTCTCCCGCTCTACAAGACTCTGGTCCGGCCGCACCTAGAGTATGCTGTCCAGTTCTGGGCACCAGTCCTCAGGAAGGATGTACTGGAAATGGATCGAGTACAAAGAAGGGCAACAAAGCTAGTAAAGGGTCTGGAGGATATTAGTTATGAGGAAAGGTTGCGAGCACTGAACTTATTCTGTCTGGAGAAGAGACGCTTGAGAGGGGATATGATTTCAATTTACAAATACCGTACTGGTGACCTCACAATAGGGATAAAACTTTTTCGCGGAAGGGAGTTTAGCAAGACTCGTGGCCACTCAATAAAATTAGAAGAAAAGAGGTTTAACCTTAAACTACGTAGAGGGTTCTTTACTGTAAGAGTGGAAAGGATGTGGAATTCCCTTCAACAGGAGGTGGTCTCAGCGGGGAGTATCGATAGTTTCAAGAAACTTTCAAGCGCATGAATGACCACAACATACAGGAATATACAAGGTAATACTGACATATAATCACACAGACATAGGTTGGACTTGATGGACTTGTGTCTTTTTTCGACCTCACCTACTATGTAACTATCCTTTTGACACTGTGATTCTGCAGACCTGCAGTATCCTTGAGTCCTTCTGCAAGCAACGTCGCAGGCGACCTGTGCTACTTTGTGCCGACTCCTCCTGTCTTACCTCTAGGGGAGTCTGGAACTTAGCCACAAGGTAAGCCCTCCCTCCATTGGCCTCCAGCATCCGATACGTGATAGTAGAGTTCAGGGAGTGTTCAGACGAGCCGGATCAGTAATTGGAAAGAGAATACAGGATCACAGGGTCTCAGGACACAGAAAGCTGAAGACAAAGCAGCACTGAACCTAAGCACTGGCTCAGTTTAAATAGCTCATTTGGCACCTCTATCTTTCATGGGTGCATGTGAGCACACCGACGTGCTAGTGTATGTGCACAGATGCGCACATCCGTGCGCGCATGCGCATTAGTATTAGCATGTGCTCAATTCTTATGTCTATGAGAAGGAATGTGGATTAGCCTGTGAAGATGCACAGAAGTCCACCCAGAGGAGCCATCTTGTCAACTGGCACCCCTATCCTGACAATCTCCCTCCAGGCAACCTAGACCCGAGAGTTTCCTGGGTGGACGGGACAGGATTTGCCCTGCCTGGCACATCGAAGGTCTTATGGAAAGTTTGCTTGTTAGGAAAGGGTTCGCCCGTTGGTGGTGCTGTGGGTCTCTTGGATCGCAGTACCAGTGTCCACCAGCGGGTGTCTTCCAACACTCTGGATCTGTAGTGGAGGGATTCCCCTGTTGGTGGCACTGTTGGATTCCTGCGTTCAGGTGTCACTTGAGGCTAATTACAGGCATTCATATAAATACCCGGCTGATGATTGCTCTCATCGCCCTGGTATCTTCCTTGTGCCCTGATCTGTACCTGCGACCTGTGAACTTGATTCTGCAACCTGTAACCTGTGTACCTGATCCTGTTACTCTGTGCATCTGATCCTGATCCTGTCCCTCCTGTTACCTTGCATCCCTGCCCTGTAGCCTGATCCCTTTGCACTTTTCCCCCATCTTTCCTGTGTATGACCCCGGCCTGCCTTACGTTTGTGATTCTGGAACTGCCCTTGTTTGTCTGCGGATCTCCTGTGAATGACCCTGGCCTGGCTACATTTAAGATTGCGGTACTTCCCTTATATTGTATATAGTTATTGTTGTTTTTGGGTCACTGGTTGGTTGTTCACTGTTTATATTAGAGATGTTTATATATTGTTATCACTTATCCTTAAATAAACTTAATTATTCACCAACATGCGTTTTTGGTTCTCTCTGTGCAATCCAC
This sequence comes from Lithobates septentrionalis, assembly GCA_037952835.1. Taxonomy (NCBI): domain Eukaryota; kingdom Metazoa; phylum Chordata; class Amphibia; order Anura; family Ranidae; genus Lithobates; species Lithobates septentrionalis. Next base: position 11,087,880 of record JBBDGP010000374.1, on the reverse strand, counting down.
ACAGTCTGGTCATACCAATTCATGACATTGCTGGACGGCAGAAAGACTGAAAATTGCAGGATATCTACGCTCCCACAGTGGCGAAGCCCAAACCAGAGTATCAACGGAAAAGAGTAATATCATGTACGCCACCTTGGAACAATCAGTAGGGAAATGGTGGGCGACTATCTCAAAATGAATCAAGTACTGATTGATGAAGCCTGACAAGCTTTTGGATCACCAGAAAAGCGAGGTGGCAGAGGCAGCTGGAGTTTCCAAGAACTGTTTGGCACAGGAGGAGGAACGAGAGCTGGAGCAGCAGGAACCCAAGCAGGAGTAGGAAAGGGGGGGGGGAAGAAGTGGACACAACCTGCAGCTGGTCCAAATGGGAGGAAAGTTCCTGTAGACACTGCATGATCCACTCATGATAAGCCTTCTGGACATCACACCAAACATTGAAGTTGTTCCAGAAGAGGCTGCAGTGTTTCTGAGAAAGTTACGGCCTGAGCAAACTGTCAGATGACTGTGACTGTGATAGTGAGCCCTTGTAGATTGCCAACTCTGGGATCCCAAGGGCGCAGAGTCTAAGCCCTAGCCCGCTTCTTAACCAGCACCCCTGATGGTGGGGATGGACGTGGAGCAGGCTGGAACCAGGTCGTGGCCCCCAGGTACGCCCAGCTGAGGATGGGGAGACCACTTGCTTGTGTAGAGTACAACAGCAGGGGACGGAAGGAAATCCAGGAAACAAGCCGAGGTCAGGATGGGCGGCAGGCAAGCACAGTTGGTAGACAAAGCAGGGGTCAGTATATGGAAAGTCAGACACAGAATACACGTAATAGTAGGCAACCTGGAGCTCATAGAACTGTAAAGTTGCTCTGGCAAAGCGGGCTCCACTAAGCATATGTTATATAGGGAAGCAAACTGAGGGGCGGATGGGGAAGTGATGGAGGGGAAAGGAGATAAAAACCAACAGAATAGCAGGTGACGCCCATAGGTGAAAACAGAAGTCAAACAACACATGAAAAGAATCAGAGGATTATAAAAAGCACTGCAGCAAGGAGATAAAAATTACACAGGTAGGAAAAGGCTAAGGGTCCATTCACACCAGCCACCACTTTATAACGCTGCTCTGTACTGCACCGTTTTTTTTAACAAACTTTATTCAAATGTCACACAGACATTTTATAAAGTACAATTTTCCACCATGCAGTGTGATGTGCCAGTTTACACTTACATTTGTGAATATATTTGTGTCCCTTTTATTCAATAAATCATTTTTATGGTAATGCACTAGGTTGGTGCGCCCTCGCTTTTATTTTTACTGTAGTCCTTGTGTACAAGGGTCTCCCAAATCTGAAGAGGGCAACAAAGTCCATACATTACCTGTAGAATCCATGGAGGGACCATTTTTTGGATTGACAACAAAAGACAACTGACTTGGACTGACTTCATGGACTTCATATATACACGTTAGAGCCCATTGTCCTGTAGCACTGTTTTGGTATTTGTTGTTTTCCTCTTTATTCACTTAACCATTGAAAAGGTTTTACCCCCTTCATGACCATTTTTTGCTATGCAGTATTGTGCTACTTTCAAGCGGTGTTCCACCTGGGGAAAAAAAATTAAAGTCAGCAGCTACAAATACTGTAGCTGCTGACTTTTAATATTAGGACACTTACCTGTCCAGGGAGCCCGCGATGTCGGCACCCCAGCCGACTTCCTGGTTGGCTGTCGGGTGCTGCCGCCATTTGTCATGAGGGAAACTATCAGTGAAGCCGGTTCCCAATTGCCCAGCCGGTTCCCAATTGCACACACGTGAAGCGTGCTCCGATTTCTAACTGGTCAGGCAGCAGAGGATCAAGAAGGGGGCCGAACATCCGAGGGATGGCGCCACGGCGCTGTCTCCCGGAAGTAGTGAAGGGTACTAGTCAAAACGGTTACCCGTTCTCCCCTCTGAATGGTGCAAAATGTGGCACCGGAGGGAGGGGGGAAGCAGATAAGCAGAGGTTCCACTTTTGGGTGGAACTCTGCTTTAACTGACAATTGTGTGGTCATACAACACTGTACACAAATGAAATTTGGTATTTGCATAGATAGATAGATAGATAGATAGATAGATAGATAGATAGATAGATAGATAGATAGATAGATAGATAGATAGATCAGAATCCTGCTAATGGGTACTGATAGGCGGCATTAATGAGTACTGATAAGTGGCACTGATAAGGGGCATTGATGAGCACTGATAAGTGGCACTGATAAGGGGCATTGATGAGCACTGATAAGTGGCACTGATAAGGGGCATTGATGAGCACTGATAAGTGGCACTGATAAGGGGCATTGATGAGCACTGATAAGTGGCACTGATAAAGGGCATTGATGAGCACTGATAAGTGGCACAGATGGGCACTGATAGGAGGTATTGATGAGCACTGATAGGCAGCATTGATGAGCACTGATATGTGGCACTGATAGACAGCAATGATGGGCATTGATTGTCAGCATTGATAGGTGGCAGTGATGGGCACTGATAGACAGCACAGATAGGCACTGATAAGTGGCATTGTTAAGCACGGATAGGCAGCACTGATAGGTGGCACCAATCAGCACTGATAGGCGGCACTGATGGGCACTGATAGGCAGCACTGATGGGCACTGATAGGCAGCACTGATGGGGCTGCACTGATAATCAGGGGGTCCTTCATGGTTTCTTGCATCGGGGCCCTGAAAGATCTAGTTACACCTCCAGATAGACAGACAGGATTTATTGTTATTGCAAAAAAAAAATTCCGCAACTACGTTTTAAAAAAGAGGAAAACTCCTACACATTTAAAATCAATTCTTCACATACATATTCATAAAATACCTACAAAAATAGTATAACATCCCTTAGAAATATACATAGAAAAAATTGTGCGCTTGCATTAGATATTTAAATCTATATTACTACATGATTATCATAAGTAGATAAACAAATAAATAAAAAATAAATAAAAAACACCATCAAAGTTAATTGTGAGTGATTTAGAAAGTCGCTATGCTACAGAGCAAACAGCGACATGTAAGTCAAATACTAATATTGACCATTGCATACATATAAACAAACAATAAAGTTATAAACTGGTGTGCAAAAAAGAAAAAACAAAGGTTATTCCACCCAAGTGCAAAGTCATAAAGTTCAAAATTGCATCCTGAGTCGCAAGAAAAACGCATATCCAAAGTTCATGAATTGCATTCCTTAGTGTGTATAAATATATATATATATATATATATATATATATATATATATATATATATATATATATATATATAAATAAAAAACACCATCAAAGTTAATTGTGAGTGAATTAGAAAGTCACTATGCTACAGAGCAAACAGCGACATGTAAGTCAGATACTAATATTGACCATTGCATACATATAAACCAACAATAAAGTTATAAACTGGTGTGCAAAAAAGAAAAAAACAAAGGTTATTCCACCCAAGTGCAAAGTCATAAGTGAAAAAGTTCAAAATTGCATCCTGAGTCGCAGGAAAAACGCATATCCAAAGTTCATGAATTGTATTCCTTAGTGTGTATAAAGGAATAAGGGGACGTGAAGGGACCTCCGACCACCAGTGGATCCGAAGGTTGATAATAGACGTATCCTTACCAGACACGTTGGACCTCCTTTATAGCAAGGTCTTAGAAGCATGCAGATTTAGCCCTCTGCAGGGACAGTAGATGTCAGCTCACCACACAGCTGGAGATGGTGTTTACATCAATGCGGAAGTGTCGGAACCATCTCCAGCTGTGTGGTGAGCTAACATCTACTGTCCCTGCAGAGGGCTAAATCTGCATGCTTCTAAGACCTTGCTATAAAGGAGGTCCAATGTGTCTGGTAAGGATACGTCTATTATCAACCTTCGGATCCACTGGTGGTTGGAGGTCCCTTCACGTCCCCTTATTACTTTATACACACTAAGGAATACAATTCATAAACTTTGGATATGCGTTTTTCCTGCGACTCAGGATGCAATTTTGAACTTTTTCACTTATGACTTTGCACTTGGGTGGAATAACCTTTGTTTTTTCTTTTTTGCACACCAGTTTATAACTTTATTGTTGGTTTATATGTATGCAATGGTCAATATTAGTATCTGACTTACATGTCGCTGTTTGCTCTGTAGCATAGCGACTTTCTAATTCACTCACAATTAACTTTGATGGTGTTTTTTATTTATATATATATATACATATATATATATATATATATATTTATACACACTAAGGAATGCAATTCATGAACTTTGGATATGCGTTTTTCTTGCGACTCAGGATGCAATTTTGAGCTTTATGACTTTGCACTTGGGTGGAATAACCTTTGTTTTTTGTTTTTTCTTTTTTGCACACCAGTTTATAACGTTATTGTTGGTTTATATGTATGCAATGGTCAATATTAGTATTTGACTTACATGTCGCTGTTTGCTCTGTAGCATAGCGACTTTCTAAATCACTCACAATTAACTTTGATGGTGTTTTTTATTTATTTTTTATTTATTTGTTTATCTACTTATGATAATCATGTAGTAATATAGATTTAAATATCTAATGCAAGCGCACAATTTTTTCTTTGTATGTAAATTTTCACCTCATTGATATTTGTGGTTTTGTTGCAGCTGCAGTTATATTAATTTTTTGCTTGATAGCGCAGGTTTTCTCTTTCTTTTTTCATCCCTTAGAAATAGCACTATACAAGTATCACTAGTCATATATTACCTTGATTGAGTGAAATTCCTATTTACTGCTTTTATTGCCCATTGAAGAAAGCTCTCCCTATATTTTTCTGGCTTTAACTGGGTGGTACGTCTTATTCTGTGTTTACCACAGGCACATATTTTTGGGCTGATCTTTGTGTTGGAGTACCTGGGAGGACATATGGAAAATGCCTCTCATGCAGCCAGCTAACTGCATCTGCATTTGGGCTTTGGGTCACAGTGCCTTCTGGATACAAAAGGGCTGTGATGATCCCTTCCTGAAATTTTAGAAAGGTTACATTTCTTCCAGTTGCTTTGTAAATTACAAAAGTATTGTATAGAGCCAATTCAAATAACTATATAGATGCTTTTTTGTACCAGTGTTTAGCTCTGGAGGAGGCTAAATACAGCTTCATCATTTGGTCGTTGAAGTCCACAGCTTCCATATTTAGATCATAGTTGTGGACACAGAAAGGCTTTTCAATTACACCAGATGCTGTGTTAATTTGGACTGTTGTGTCTGGGTAAATGTAAGACAGGATGAATACATCATGTTTGTTCTTCCATTTCACAGCAAGTAGTTCTTCATTGCGCAAAGCAGGTTTTCTCTCCCTTTCTAATTGCGGTGTTAAGCCCCTGCCATTAGATTGCACAGTGCCACAACAGCAAATTTCTTTAATGAACAAATGTCTAAAAAGTGGCTTGCTTGCAAAAAAGTTGTCCACGTTCAAATGCTACCGCATATGGAACAAGGGTGACAACAAGTCCCACACTATCCTACCACTGCTCCCCATGTCTTTTAAATCATAAATTCTAAAGTGGTATGTGTAGCTAGTGGCCCTCTCACAGAGCTTATACAATTTGACCCCAAATCGGGCACGCTTGCTGGTGGGATATTGGTTAGTTGATAGCCTGCCAGTAAAATGTACAAGGGACTCGTCCATGCAGATGTTTTGTTGGGGCGTATACACATCTGCAAATTTCTGGGAGAGGTAATTTATGAGGGGCCAAATTTTGTGGAGCCGATCATAGTCAGGGTCACCCTAGGGATGACAGAGGGTATGGTCATGGAAATGCATAAAACGCATAAAAAAAATTATTGTCTCAGATTTTTCCCTGGCCATTGCAGAAGAGAACGTGGGCACTGGGCATATAATGAATCGTGTCTGTGGATCAATATGACTGCAATTCATTCTTTTTTGTAATGCCCATGTTAAGGGTTAGGCCCAAAAAAGGTTTATATTGGTAAACCATGATAGGTTTCCACTCGAATGGCTTGGCAAGGATTGAATTTGGGTTGGTGGCGCTGTAATGTTGGGCATAAAGATTACGGTACTTTGGTCCTCAAACAGATTTTAGAGGTGTTCTGTGAAAAACAGCTCAAAAAGTCAAAGGGTGTTGTTAAAGCATTTGCTACCCCAACATTTCATATTCCTGATATGTGCCTGCTGTACCGTGTACTTGAATGAGAAAGTATTCTTTCTGTTGCTCCAATCTGAGTGCCTTTAGGAATGAAACAGCTGTATGCCCTTTCAGAGACCATACATTTTCTGTGACTATGACATCTTTGTTTACATATTAAGTGATTTTGGAGACTATGTGGATTGATACAGATTCTCTCTTCTTTTCCCTTTTCTTCCTTCCCCCCTTCTCTATGAAGTTAAGGTGACTGATACATTTATGTGAAATTTTTGATAGCAGGCCTTGTCCCTTGAATCCTTCCTTGTCTGCTGGGCTGCCTGAGGGAGTCTTGGGGTGTCCTAATATTTGTTGGTCACCATTATCAATACTGTGAGTGTTCTATTTTTGCACTTTGTTTTCTACAATGTTATATTGTTATTATTTTCCTTGTGTAGTATGCTCTCTACTCCTTGGTTGTTGATTTGTTTCTTTAGAATCAATCCATCCTATAAAAAACCCTGAAGAAGATTGTGAAATTTGAAATGTGTCTGGTGATTCTTATGATTTTGTACATGATCTTTATTTATATATATATATATATATATATATATATATATATATATATATATATATATATATATACACACACACTATGTATTGGTTTTAACAACCTTTCCTTGTTTTTAAAATAATTGTTAAATAAACTTTTTGTATTTTAATTATGATTTTGGTCTCATGGTGCCTTGCTTACTTTGTGTGAAATCCCTGGCATTCCTGCTATTCCCCTTGCTTTCCTACTAAAAACTGACCACACTAAGCAGGAGAGCACACCGTGGTCAATTCTCTAGCTATGCTGGGACCTCAGCCTGCTCTTCTCCAATGATCAGACTTGTTCTGACATGTCCGCTGCACAGCCATTCACTGGGAAGCTCAGTGTTCTGCTGCTTCTCCTCCCCCCAGCTCTTGTGCAGCTGAGAACAGAGGTATCACCTATAAAAAAGAAAAAAAAGGGCAAAACGTATTTATAATATTTTTTTATATCTATACAAAAATGGTTTGCCTTTCATTTTTATTTTAAACTGAATGGGTTGTTTTACAAGGTAATCGATTACAATCACTTTAAGTTCGCTATTTCCACTTCAACCTGGGCTGTAAATGAGGGGATAACGGATGCAGCTAAATATGGGTTTGCAAGGACCTCTGGAAGGCCACTATGGGCTTTATGGGCCTGTGCTAAAATTTTTGGTGGTTGTGGTTGCATTATGCTACTAGGACTAGCCACCGCACCAGCTTGTACTGCACTGCTGGTGCTCACCATGAAATACTGCAGTGCTGGTGTCTAAAAGGTCAGGATGTACTACATTGCTGGTGCTTGCCAGACCACCAAAAAGGTAGTGCAGCGCGAGTACCCGCGCTTTGCTGCATATGTGCATAATCATTTGTTTCTAGCACCTCAAAAACATGGGGTTCAGTATGCCTGATTTTAGTAGGGACCTTTTCACCCTCATCCGAGCTAGCTGTGACGGTACCACTGCTTTCTACACCTGTAGAAATATTCATATTCTGAGTCCGATTTTGACAGTGAGCCTTCCCCTTTGCTCTCATCTGTCATGCTGAAAATCCTGTAGGCCTCCTCACTGGTGTACCTTTTTAAAGACATTTTGGACATTAAATTTACAGTTACCTAGTACCGACTATGGAAAAAATGGCTCATGTCTACCAATCAGGGACTGCTTGTGTGCTAGAAAAAAAAAATACCTGCTAGTGCTAGCAGAGATCAGGCCTGATCTTGCTAACACTGTGGATTTGTGGACAATGTATCAGAGATGGCAAGGATTGGAAAAATCATACTGATACTGCACTTGTTGGGTCGGCGGCTAAGTGTAAAGCTAGGTTCACATCTATGCGGCTGCACTAGATGCGTTTTTCAGGCACGTTTTACAGTGCGACACATGTCGTCACAAGGGACGGGCTCTCCGGGTGATGTCACCAGATGGCCATGCCCCATGGCTATATAAGAGATGCCAGACCACAGGCGACAACACAACAGAGGAAGAAAGCCTTAGAAGAAGAGCAGCCTTTTTTGTTCTTAGCGGGTAATCGGCGGTGAGGGAGAAAGACAGCTCGGGGAGAAAGACAGCACAAGGAGAAGACAGCTCTGGGAGAAGACAGCTCTGGGAGAAGATAGGTAGGAAATTAAGGTTTTTGGATGATGGACTTTTTAGGCATAACACAATCTTATAAAAAAAAATATTTATTACAAATTTAAAATCAAGACAATTACATAAATTTCTCATATATAATTAATTTACAAAAAATTGCCTATGAGCATGAATAACGCACCACCTATATACAGTATAGTCAAAGACCTCGGAGGACCAGACTGATCACTCTTGAGAATTATAGAGTTTGACGAGGTAGGGTGTCATAAAAATGCTCAGCTCTGCTCTACATGTTGCGCGTGAAGAAAACGCTTCTTCAGGAGCTATGGCAAATTATTTAATCACAGGTAAGAAAAGGGTGTAGGGTGAAACAAAGAGTAGTGTCCTCAATGATGGTAAGAATTCAGAGGAGCTCAGGAGGATAGCACTTCAGGAACCATCTAAATTTAGTCTATAGGGTAATTATATGTCACTATCAAAAAATAGATAGTATTCTTTGACACAGCAAATGATGCACAGGGCCGCTGGTAGTATACTGGCTTAGTCAGTTTAGGGAATCCTCTCGTTGTATACGTTCCTAGTAGCCCATAAGTACCGGTCCCTACAGAGTGTCTTAAAGGCTGAATTCCTGGCAAACTCTCCTCCCATGACAGCACCGCACAAGTAGCAATAGGCAACTGTGAGGAGAAGACAGTACAAGGAGAAGACAGCACAAGGAAAAGACAGCACAAGGAGAAGACAGCTCAGGGAGAAGACAGCACAAGGAGAAGACAGCACAAGAAGAAGACAGCTCAGGGAGCAGACAGCACAAGGAGAAGACAGCACAAGAAGAAGACAGCTCAGGGAGCAGACAGCACAAGGAGAAGACAGCACAAGAAGAAGACAGCTCAGGGAGTAGACAGTACAAGGAGCAGACAGCACAAGGAGAAGACAGTACAAGGAGAAGACAGCACAAGGAGAAGACAGCACAAGGAGAAGACAGCTCAGGGAGAAGACAGTACAATGAGCAGACAGCACAAGGAGAAGACAGCTCAGGGAGAAGACAGTACAATGAGCAGACAGCACAAGGAGAAGACAGTACAAGGAGAAGACAGCACAAGGAGAAGACAGCACAAGGAGAAGACAGCTCAGGGAGAAGACAGTACAATGAGCAGACAGCACAAGGAGAAGACAGTACAAGGAGAAGACAGCACAAGGAGAAGACAGCTCAGGGAGAAGACAGCTCCGGGAGAAGACAGTACAATGAGCAGACAGTACAAGGAGAAGACAGCACAAGAAGAAGACAGCTCAGGGAGCAGACAGCACAAGGAGAAGACAGCACAAGAAGAAGACAGCTCAGGGAGAAGACAGTACAAGGAGCAGACAGCACAAGGAAAAGACAGCACAAGGAGAAGACAGCTCAGGGAGAAAGCAGCTCAGGGGGAAGACAGCTCAGGGGGAAGACAGTACAAGGAGGAGACAGCACAAGGAGCAGACAGCACAAGTAGAAGACAGCACAAGGAGAAGACAGCACAAGGAGAAGACAGCACAAGGAGAAAACAGCACAAGGAGAAGACAGCTCAGGGAGAAAGCAGCTCAGGGTGAAGACAGCTCAGGGGGAAGACAGTACAAGGAGCAGACAGCACAAGGAGCAGACAGCACAAGGAGAAGACAGCACAAGGAGAAGACAGCACAAGGAGAAGACAGCACAAGAAAAACACAGCTCAGGGAGAAGACAGTACAAGGAGCAGACAGCACAAGGAGAAGACAGCACAAGGAGAAGACAGCACAAGAAGAAGACAGCACAAGAAGAAGACAGCTCAGGGAGAAGACAGTACAATGAGCAGACAGCACAAGGAGAAGACAGCACAAGAAGAAGGCAGCTCAGGGAGAAGACAGCACAAGGAGCAGACAGCACAAGGAGAAGACAGCACAAAGGAGAAGACAGCACAAGGAGAAGACAGCACAAGGAGAAGACAGCACAAGGAGAAGACAGCACAAGGAGAGGACAGCACAAGGAGAAGACAGCACAAAGGAGAAGACAGCACAAGGAGAAGACAGCACAAAGGAGAAGACAGCACAAAGGAGAAGACAGCACAAGGAGAAGACAGCACAAGGAGAAGACAGCTCAGGGAGAAGACAGCTCAGGGAGAAGACAGCTCAGGGAGAAGACAGTACAAGGAGCAGACAGCACAAGGAGAAGACAGCACAAAGAGAAGACAGCACAAGAAGAAGACAGCTCAGGGAGAAGACAGTGCAATGAGCAGACAGCACAAGGAGAAGACAGCACAAGAAGAAGACAGCTCAGGGAGCAGACAGCACAAGGAGAAGACAGCGCAAGGAGAATGCAGCACAAGGAGAAGGCAGCACAAGGAGAAGGCAGCACAAGGAGAAGACAGCTCAGGGAGAAGACAGCACAAGAAGAACACAGCTCAGGGAGAAGATAGCTCAGGGGGAAGACAGCACAAAAGAGAAGACAGCACAAGGAGAAGACAGCACAAGAAGAAGACAGCTCAGGCAGAAGACAGCTCAGGGAGAAGACAGTACAAGGAGCAGACAGCACAAGGAGATGACAGCACAAAGAGAAGACAGCACAAGGAGAAGACAGCACAAGAAGAAGACAGCTCAGGGAGAAGACAGTACAATGAGGAGACAGCACAAGGAGAAGACGGTACAAGGAGAAGACAGCACAAGAAGAAGACAGCTCAGGGAGCAGACAGCACAAGGAGAAGACAGCACAAGGAGAAGGCAGCACAAGGAGAAGGCAGCACAAGGAGAAGACAGCACAAGGAGAAGGCAGCACAAGGAGAAGACAGCTTAGGGAGAAGACAACACAAGGAGAAGACAGCACAAGGAGCAGACAGCACACGGAGCAGATAGCACAAGGAGCAAACAGCACAAGGAGAAGACAGCACAAGGAGAAGACAGCACAAGAAGAAGACAACTCAGGGAGCAGACAGCACAAGGAGAAGACAGCGCAAGGAGAAGGCAGCACAAGGAGAAGGCAGCACAAGGAGATGGCAGCACAAGGAGAAGACAGCTCAGGGAGAAGACAGCACAAGAAGAACACAGCTCAGGGAGAAGATAGCTCAGGGGGAAGACAGTACAAGGAGCAGACAGCACAAGGAGAAGACAGCACAAGGAGAAGACAGCACAAGGAGAAGACAGCACAAGGAGAAGGCAGCACAAGGAGAAGACAGCACAAGGAGAAGACAGCACAAGGAGAAGGCAGCACAAGGAGAAGACAGCACAAGAAGAAGACAGCTCAGGGAGATGACAGCACAAGGAGCAGACAGCACAAGGAGAAGACAGCACAAGGATAAGACAGCACAAGGAGAAGACAGCTCAGGGAGAAGACAGTACAATGAGCAGACAGTACAAGGAGAAGACAGCACAAGAAGAAGACAGCTCAGGGAGCAGACAGCACAAGGAGAAGACAGCACAAGAAGAAGACAGCTCAGGGAGCAGACAGCACAAGGAGAAGACAGCACAAGAAGAAGACAGCTCAGGGAGCAGACAGCACAAGGAGAAGACAGCACAAGAAGAAGACAGCTCAGGGAGTAGACAGTACAAGGAGCAGACAGCACAAGGAGAAGACAGTACAAGGAGAAGACAGCACAAGGAGAAGACAGCACAAGGAGAAGACAGCTCAGGGAGAAGACAGTACAATGAGCAGACAGCACAAGGAGAAGACAGCTCAGGGAGAAGACAGTACAATGAGCAGACAGCACAAGGAGAAGACAGTACAAGGAGAAGACAGCACAAGGAGAAGACAGCACAAGGAGAAGACAGCTCAGGGAGAAGACAGTACAATGAGCAGACAGCACAAGGAGAAGACAGTACAAGGAGAAGACAGCACAAGGAGAAGACAGCTCAGGGAGAAGACAGCTCCGGGAGAAGACAGTACAATGAGCAGACAGTACAAGGAGAAGACAGCACAAGAAGAAGACAGCTCAGGGAGCAGACAGCACAAGGAGAAGACAGCACAAGAAGAAGACAGCTCAGGGAGAAGACAGTACAAGGAGCAGACAGCACAAGGAAAAGACAGCACAAGGAGAAGACAGCTCAGGGAGAAAGCAGCTCAGGGGGAAGACAGCTCAGGGGGAAGACAGTACAAGGAGGAGACAGCACAAGGAGCAGACAGCACAAGTAGAAGACAGCACAAGGAGAAGACAGCACAAGGAGAAGACAGCACAAGGAGAAAACAGCACAAGGAGAAGACAGCTCAGGGAGAAAGCAGCTCAGGGTGAAGACAGCTCAGGGGGAAGACAGTACAAGGAGCAGACAGCACAAGGAGCAGACAGCACAAGGAGAAGACAGCACAAGGAGAAGACAGCACAAGGAGAAGACAGCACAAGAAAAACACAGCTCAGGGAGAAGACAGTACAAGGAGCAGACAGCACAAGGAGAAGACAGCACAAGGAGAAGACAGCACAAGAAGAAGACAGCACAAGAAGAAGACAGCTCAGGGAGAAGACAGTACAATGAGCAGACAGCACAAGGAGAAGACAGCACAAGAAGAAGGCAGCTCAGGGAGAAGACAGCACAATGAGCAGACAGCACAAGGAGAAGACAGCACAAGAAGAAGGCAGCTCAGGGAGAAGACAGCACAAGGAGCAGACAGCACAAGGAGAAGACAGCACAAAGGAGAAGACAGCACAAGGAGAAGACAGCACAAGGAGAAGACAGCACAAGGAGAAGACAGCACAAGGAGAGGACAGCACAAGGAGAAGACAGCACAAAGGAGAAGACAGCACAAGGAGAAGACAGCACAAAGGAGAAGACAGCACAAAGGAGAAGACAGCACAAGGAGAAGACAGCACAAGGAGAAGACAGCTCAGGGAGAAGACAGCTCAGGGAGAAGACAGCTCAGGGAGAAGACAGTACAAGGAGCAGACAGCACAAGGAGAAGACAGCACAAAGAGAAGACAGCACAAGAAGAAGACAGCTCAGGGAGAAGACAGTGCAATGAGCAGACAGCACAAGGAGAAGACAGCACAAGAAGAAGACAGCTCAGGGAGCAGACAGCACAAGGAGAAGACAGCGCAAGGAGAATGCAGCACAAGGAGAAGGCAGCACAAGGAGAAGGCAGCACAAGGAGAAGACAGCTCAGGGAGAAGACAGCACAAGAAGAACACAGCTCAGGGAGAAGATAGCTCAGGGGGAAGACAGCACAAAAGAGAAGACAGCACAAGGAGAAGACAGCACAAGAAGAAGACAGCTCAGGCAGAAGACAGCTCAGGGAGAAGACAGTACAAGGAGCAGACAGCACAAGGAGATGACAGCACAAAGAGAAGACAGCACAAGGAGAAGACAGCACAAGAAGAAGACAGCTCAGGGAGAAGACAGTACAATGAGGAGACAGCACAAGGAGAAGACGGTACAAGGAGAAGACAGCACAAGAAGAAGACAGCTCAGGGAGCAGACAGCACAAGGAGAAGACAGCACAAGGAGAAGGCAGCACAAGGAGAAGGCAGCACAAGGAGAAGACAGCACAAGGAGAAGGCAGCACAAGGAGAAGACAGCTTAGGGAGAAGACAACACAAGGAGAAGACAGCACAAGGAGCAGACAGCACAAGGAGCAGATAGCACAAGGAGCAAACAGCACAAGGAGAAGACAGCACAAGGAGAAGACAGCACAAGAAGAAGACAACTCAGGGAGCAGACAGCACAAGGAGAAGACAGCGCAAGGAGAAGGCAGCACAAGGAGAAGGCAGCACAAGGAGATGGCAGCACAAGGAGAAGACAGCTCAGGGAGAAGACAGCACAAGAAGAACACAGCTCAGGGAGAAGATAGCTCAGGGGGAAGACAGTACAAGGAGCAGACAGCACAAGGAGAAGACAGCACAAGGAGAAGACAGCACAAGGAGAAGACAGCACAAGGAGAAGGCAGCACAAGGAGAAGACAGCACAAGGAGAAGACAGCACAAGGAGAAGACAGCACAAGGAGAAGACAGCACAAGAAGAAGACAGCTCAGGGAGATGACAGCACAAGGAGCAGACAGCACAAGGAGAAGACAGCACAAGGATAAGACAGCACAAGGAGAAGACAGCACAAGGAGAAGGCAGCACAAGGAGAAGACAGCACAAGGAGAAGACAGCACAAGGAGAAGACAGCACAAGGAGAAGACAGCACAAGAAGAAGACAGCACAAGGAGAAGACAGCTCAGGGAGAAAGCAGCTCAGGGTGAAGACAGCTCAGGGGGAAGACAGTACAAGGAGCAGACAGCACAAGGAGCAGACAGCACAAGGAGAAGACAGCACAAGGAGAAGACAGCACAAGAAAAACACAGCTCAGGGAGAAGACAGTACAAGGAGCAGACAGCACAAGGAGAAGACAGCACAAGGAGAAGACAGCACAAGATGAAGACAGCACAAGAAGAAGACAGCTCAGGGAGAAGACAGTACAATGAGCAGACAGCACAAGGAGAAGACAGCACAAGAAGAAGGCAGCTCAGGGAGAAGACAGCACAAGGAGCAGACAGCACAAGGAGAAGACAGCACAAAGGAGAAGACAGCACAAGGAGAAGACAGCACAAGGAGAAGACAGCACAAGGAGAAGACAGCACAAGGAGAGGACAGCACAAGGAGAAGACAGCACAAAGGAGAAGACAGCACAAGGAGAAGACAGCACAAAGGAGAAGACAGCACAAAGGAGAAGACAGCACAAGGAGAAGACAGCACAAGGAGAAGACAGCTCAGGGAGAAGACAGCTCAGGGAGAAGACAGCTCAGGGAGAAGACAGTACAAGGAGCAGACAGCACAAGGAGAAGACAGCACAAAGAGAAGACAGCACAAGAAGAAGACAGCTCAGGGAGAAGACAGTGCAATGAGCAGACAGCACAAGGAGAAGACAGCACAAGAAGAAGACAGCTCAGGGAGCAGACAGCACAAGGAGAAGACAGCGCAAGGAGAATGCAGCACAAGGAGAAGGCAGCACAAGGAGAAGGCAGCACAAGGAGAAGACAGCTCAGGGAGAAGACAGCACAAGAAGAACACAGCTCAGGGAGAAGATAGCTCAGGGGGAAGACAGTACAAGGAGCAGACAGCACAAGGAGAAGACAGCACAAGGAGAAGACAGCACAAGGAGAAGGCAGCACAAGGAGAAGACAGCACAAGGAGAAGACAGCACAAGGAGAAGACAGCACAAGGAGAAGACAGCACAAGAAGAAGACAGCTCAGGGAGATGACAGCACAAGGAGCAGACAGCACAAGGAGAAGACAGCACAAGGAGAAGACAGCACAAAAGAGAAGACAGCACAAGGAGAAGACAGCACAAGAAGAAGACAGCTCAGGCAGAAGACAGCTCAGGGAGAAGACAGTACAAGGAGCAGACAGCACAAGGAGATGACAGCACAAAGAGAAGACAGCACAAGGAGAAGACAGCACAAGAAGAAGACAGCTCAGGGAGAAGACAGTACAATGAGGAGACAGCACAAGGAGAAGACGGTACAAGGAGAAGACAGCACAAGAAGAAGACAGCTCAGGGAGCAGACAGCACAAGGAGAAGACAGCACAAGGAGAAGGCAGCACAAGGAGAAGGCAGCACAAGGAGAAGACAGCACAAGGAGAAGGCAGCACAAGGAGAAGACAGCTCAGGGAGAAGACAACACAAGGAGAAGACAGCACAAGGAGCAGACAGCACAAGGAGCAGATAGCACAAGGAGCAAACAGCACAAGGAGAAGACAGCACAAGGAGAAGACAGCACAAGAAGAAGACAGCTCAGGGAGCAGACAGCACAAGGAGAAGACAGCGCAAGGAGAAGGCAGCACAAGGAGAAGGCAGCACAAGGAGATGGCAGCACAAGGAGAAGACAGCTCAGGGAGAAGACAGCACAAGAAGAACACAGCTCAGGGAGAAGATAGCTCAGGGGGAAGACAGTACAAGGAGCAGACAGCACAAGGAGAAGACAGCACAAGGAGAAGACAGCACAAGGAGAAGACAGCACAAGGAGAAGACAGCACAAGGAGAAGGCAGCACAAGGAGAAGACAGCACAAGGAGAAGACAGCACAAGGAGAAGACAGCACAAGGAGAAGACAGCACAAGAAGAAGACAGCTCAGGGAGATGACAGCACAAGGAGCAGACAGCACAAGGAGAAGACAGCACAAGGAGAAGACAGCACAAAAGAGAAGACAAAACAAAGAGCAACCAGTTGGGACTATATATGAGAACGCAGGGCTACCACCGCCAAGCGCCTCCATCCCTGTTAATTGATAAGGAGGGTGGGACTTTATATGAAGAATGCATCCCTGGAGAAATCACGATACATATGAAAATGGGCAGTACTAGGTATAATAAAACTATGGGCATTGATGACAACATTGCAAGGCAACAATTAGTATTCAATGGTTTATTGATGTAAAAAATGGTAACAATAGTAGTAATGATACCATAATAAAATAATGACATAATAAATTCATAATGTTACCATAATAAAATAGTGATATAATAAGTTCATAATGTTCAATATTATATAAAAACAAAGTACATTGGGTAGATAGGTGTAACAATAATAATGACAACAACAATAATAGCATAATGAATTCATATCATGCACATCATAGAGAGCCATTTTCATAGAAGCGTGTCTCCCTGATAGAGAGCTGTGTCTAGAATGTTGGTACGATCCAATTGGTAAGTATGGTAAGTATTGATAAAGTACAGTATGAGCGAAAGGGCATCTATTGGCTCTACGCGTTTCGTGGCGACTGCCACTCTTCAGGAGCAAGTATGAGGTAGATGTCTGTATGTATTGAAACACATAGTTAATTTATAGGGTAAACTAAAATAATCATTGTTTTGGATAGGAAAAGGACAGGGGGAATAACCCCAATTTACCACAACTACTTACAGAGATGTCAATGGGACTAGGTGAAGGCATGGAGGGCCGGAAGGCCGACCGGATGTAGACATCAGTCCCGGGAGCTGAGGTGGACAAACCCGGGCGTAGATGTATCGCCAAAAGGAGAAAATGTTCCCCAGGGAGGGGCCCCCATGGGTAGAGAGGAGATAGTGTAGCACGGGAGTGTAGCTGTCTGTGAAAAAGGAAATATGAGGTGAAATGAAAGAGGGGTATAACAATGAATGTGTTGCTAAAAAGAGACCAGTAATGAAAAAGATATTAATAGAGCAAGTTATAAGACAGGAACCATCCAGTGGTAATAGTGTTATGAGAAATACCTATGGTGCAGAATATAGGGGTAAATTGGTGACAAAGGTGAATGGGAAAGAGTAAATACTAGTAAAACCCCAGTACTGGGGTATGGGTACCCAAGATGGAGACAGTTTAGAGCAAAAACGTGGTAGAACAAAATAAGATGTAAACAGGGGGGACAAAAAAGATACCTGATTTGCAGTGAAATTGATTAAATCCAAAGTACATCATACCCATGGGGGTAACAGACCCTAGAAGGGAGCAAATATCTACTGAGAGGAGTATATATACACTCCAATGAAGGGGGGAGTGTCCACCAACGTCACGCTAGCGGCCAATAGGAGGAGAAGGCGCCAAAACGACGAGCGGCATCCGCCATCCCCGTCCGGCGCCAATCACCTCGTGGAGGGCGTAGGATGTAAACACAGCGTCGCCGCGTTGACGTCACAAGTATGCGACGCAGCGCAGGCGGCGTGGGAAGCGTGACGCCGATGCGCAATTGGGCGCCCACCCAATACCCGAGCGACCCGGAGAGGGAAGAAGGGGGAGGGGGAGGGCCCCAGGAGCGCATCGCAGCTCCCGGAACTGGGCAAGCCCCGGCCGGAAAAAACCAGCCCTGAACATAGCCCAGCCCAGTATCCATAGCACCCCCAGTAGCCATAACAACATGGTAAACAGCAAAGCTCAGCTCCTAAAAACCTATAGTATTATGTATCTCTCAATGATAAGTAAAAAGCAATGTGTTTGAATATACAAGACCTAAGTGACCATGACAATGGAAAGTACCAGCGTAAATATATAAGGGTAGGGTGCATGCTTCCATCCCTGTTGTATATATGCAAAACAAAGAGCAACCAGTTGGGACTTTATATGAGAACGCAGGGCTACCACCGCCAAGCGCCTCCATCCCTGTTAATTGATAAGGAGAAAGGAGGGTGGGACTTTATATGAAGAATGCATCCCTGGAGAAATCACGATGCATATGAAAATGGGCAGTACTAGGTATAATAAAACTATGGGCATTGATGACAACATTGCAAGGCAACAATTAGTAGTCAATGGTTTATTGATGTAAAAAATGGTAACAATAGTAGTAATGATACCATAATAAAATAATGACATAATAAATTCATAATGTTACCATAATAAAATAGTGATATAATAAGTTCATAATGTTCAATATTATATAAAAACAAAGTACATTGGGTAGATAGGTGTAACAATAATAATGACAACAACAATAATAGCATAATGAATTCATATCATGCACATCATAGAGAGCCATTTTCATAGAAGCGTGTCTCCCTGATAGAGAGCTGTGTCTAGAATGTTGGTACGATCCAATTGGTAAGTATGGTAAGTATTGATAAAGTACAGTATGAGCGAAAGGGCATCTATTGGCTCTACGCGTTTCGTGGCGACTGCCACTCTTCAGGAGCAAGTATGAGGTAGATGTCTGTATGTATTGAAACACATAGTTAATTTATAGGGTAAACTAAAATAATCATTGTTTTGGATAGGAAAAGGACAGGGGGAATAACCCCAATTTACCACAACTACTTACAGAGATGTCAATGGGACTAGGTGAAGGCATGGAGGGCCGGAAGGCCGACCTGATGTAGACATCAGTCCCGGGAGCTGAGGTGGACAAACCCGGGCGTAGATGTATCGCCAAAAGGAGAAAATGTTCCCCAGGGAGGGGCCCCCATGGGTAGAGAGGAGATAGTGTAGCACGGGAGTGTAGCTGTCTGTGAAAAAGGAAATATGAGGTGAAATGAAAGAGGGGTATAACAATGAATGTGTTGCTAAAAAGAGACCAGTAATGAAAAAGATATTAATAGAGCAAGTTATAAGACAGGAACCATCCAGTGGTAATAGTGTCATGAGAAATACCTATGGTGCAGAATATAGGGGTAAATTGGTGACAAAGGTGAATGGGAAAGAGTAAATACTAGTAAAACCCCAGTACTGGGGTATGGGTACCCAAGATGGAGACAGTTTAGAGCAAAAACGTGGTAGAACAAAATAAGATGTAAACAGGGGGGACAAAAAAGATACCTGATTTGCAGTGAAATTGATTAAATCCAAAGTACATCATACCCATGGGGGTAACAGACCCTAGAAGGGAGCAAATATCTACTGAGAGGAGTATATATACACTCCAATGAAGGGGGGAGTGTCCACCAACGTCACGCTAGCGGCCAATAGGAGGAGAAGGCGCCAAAACGACGAGCGGCATCCGCCATCCCCGTCCGGCGCCAATCACCTCGTGGAGGGCGTAGGATGTAAACACAGCGTCGCCGCGTTGACGTCACAAGTATGCGACGCAGCGCAGGCGGCGTGGGAAGCGTGACGCCGATGCGCAATTGGGCGCCCACCCAATACCCGAGCGACCCGGAGAGGGAAGAAGGGGGAGGGGGAGGGCCCCAGGAGCGCATCGCAGCTCCCGGAACTGGGCAAGCCCCGGCCGGAAAAAACCAGCCCTGAACATAGCCCAGCCCAGTATCCATAGCACCCCCAGTAGCCATAACAACATGGTAAACAGCAAAGCTCAGCTCCTAAAAACCTATAGTATTATGTATCTCTCAATGATAAGTAAAAAGCAATGTGTTTGAATATACAAGACCTAAGTGACCATGACAATGGAAAGTACCAGCGT
Source organism: Lithobates septentrionalis (assembly GCA_037952835.1). Taxonomy (NCBI): domain Eukaryota; kingdom Metazoa; phylum Chordata; class Amphibia; order Anura; family Ranidae; genus Lithobates; species Lithobates septentrionalis. The sequence goes on along the minus strand of JBBDGP010000374.1, from coordinate 11,067,806 downwards.
AAATATATAAGGGTAGGGTGCATGCTTCCATCCCTGTTGTATATATGCAAAACATTATGAACTTATTATATCACTATTTTATTATGGTAACATTATGAATTTATTATGTCATTATTTTATTATGGTATCATTACTACTATTGTTACCATTTTTTACATCAATAAACCATTGACTACTAATTGTTGCCTTGCAATGTTGTCATCAATGCCCATAGTTTTATTATACCTAGTACTGCCCATTTTCATATGTATCGTGATTTCTCCAGGGATGCATTCTTCATAAAAGTCCCACCCTCCTTTCTCCTTATCAACAAAAGAGAAGACAGCACAAGGAGAAGACAGCACAAGGAGAAGACAGCACAAGAAGAAGACAGCTCAGGGAGAAGACAGCTCAGGGAGAAGACAGTACAAGGAGCAGACAGCACAAGGAGATGACAGCACAAGAAGAAGACAGCTCAGGGAGAAGACAGTACAATGAGGAGACAGCACAAGGAGAAGACAGTACAAGGAGAAGACAGCACAAGAAGAAGACAGCTCAGGGAGCAGACAGCACAAGAAGAAGACAGCTCAGGGAGCAGACAGCACAAGGAGAAGACAGCACAAGGAGAAGGCAGCACAAGGAGAAGGCAGCATAAGGAGAAGACAGCACAAGGAGAAGGCAGCACAAGGAGAAGACAGCTCAGGGAGAAGACAACACAAGGAGAAGACAGCACAAGGAGCAGACAGCACAAGGAGCAGATAGCACAAGGAGCAAACAGCACAAGGAGAAGACAGCTCGGGGAGAAGACAGCACAAGAAGAAGACAGCTCGGGGAGAAGACAGCACAAGAAGAAGACAGCTCAGGGAGAAGACAGAACAAGGAGAAGACAGCTCGGGCTACTTTTTTAATAAAGGACTTGTCAAAAACCGGCTCTTGTTTTCTTTTTAAAATTTCACTGCTTTTTTGGTGTATGGGTAGGGGTACGATGTACTCCTACCCATTCACATGGGTAGGGGGGGCGGGATCTGGGGACCCCCTTGTTAAAGGGTGCTTCCAGATTCTGATGAGCCCCCGCATCACCCCTACAACCACAGCCCAGGGTTGTCGGGAAGAGGCCCTTGTCCCCATCAACATGGGGACAAGGGTCCCCTCTTTAGCAACCAGTTATATACAGTGTTTAGATTGTGTGAAAAATAAAAAACCCAAAACACATGAAAAAATCGCATCACAAATACGACACTTGCATTTCTGGTGTAATTCTATTGAAGTCTATTACACGCAAAATTATATGTCACTATCAAAAAATAGATAGTATTCTTTGACACAGCAAATGATGCACTAGAAACAAATATAAGAAACTAAAAATGAATCCAGTACAAAAAAAGCTGCCAGCACCAAAAGTCTAAATACAAAACTCAAACAAGTGGAAAAAGATGTGGGTGCAGCTCTGGTGTGAGTTAAATCTCCAAATTAACGAATGAGGAAAAAGGATTGATTTTTTTCCAAAAATTCAGAAGTGGTAAAAAAAGACTGAAATTAAAAAATCAGAATAGTTATAATCCAATCTCCTAATGGCGTGCTTTGATAAATATCAAAAAGTATACATACTGTGCTCAAACCAATAAAAAATTAAATATACATATAATGAATAATAAAACCTTACAAAACGTGTTCATAAGTATATAAACAATTACCTAACACCATAAACAGATAATAAAAATAATATTACAAATTTTCAAATACATATAGTGGAAAAAACCTAGGAAAAAAAGACTAAAGCAAAGTCCAAAGGGTGAACTTAAAAAACTGAAGCACAGTCCCAAAATAAAATATCCAAAGAAAGATCCCTCCTCCAGATAGTTTTACACCCAAGGTGAGCATGTAGTCTCCTTGCCGACTTAAATGACCACCTAAGCGGTGTCACCAAGCCCAGGGAATTCGGTCTCCCAAAAACCAGTATGGATGTCTGAAGCTGCTAGATCCGTGTCACTCTCGCTCCTCTCATGGCTTCAGCGCTGTCCCAGCTGTACCACCAGGTACTGAAAACATGTGGTGTGGCTGTTTCAAGATGCACAATAAGGAGGCACTTGAAGAAAGATGGGCTGCATGGTAGAGTTGCCAGAAGAAAGCCATTACTACGCAAATGCCATAAAGTATCCCGCTTACAATACGCCAAACAGCACAGAGACAAGCCTCAAACCTTCTGGCACAAAGACATTTGGAGTGATGAGACCAAAACCGAGCTTTTTGGCCACAACCATAAACGCTTTATTTGGAGAGGAGTCAACAAGCCTATGATGAAAGGTACACCATTCCTACTGTGAAACACGAAGGTGGATCTCTGATGTTTTGGGGATGTGTGAGCTACAAAGGCACAGGAAATTTGGTCAAAATTGATGGCAAGATGAATGCAGTATGTTATCAAAAAATACTGGAGGAACATTTGCATTCATCAGCCATGAAGCTGCACATGGCACGTACTTGGACATTCCAACATGACAATGATCCAAAACACAAGGCCAAGTCGACCTGTCATTGGCTACAGCAGAATAAAGTGAAGGTTCTGGAGTGGCCATCTCAGTCTCCTGACCTCAATATCATTGAGCCACTCTGGGGAGATCTCAAATGTGCAGTTCATGCAAGACAGCCCAAGAATTTACAGGCACTGGAGGCCTTTTGCCAAGAGGAATGGGCAGCTTTACAATCTGAGAAGATAAAGAGCCTCATCCACAAATACCACAAAAGACTTCAAGCTGTCATTGATGTTAAAGGGGGCAATACACGGTATTAAGAACAGGGGTATGTAAACTTTTGATCAGGGTCATTTGGGTAGTTTCTGTTAATTATGATTTAAAAAGAGTAAACACGGTTGATTGATAATAAATGGCGTCAGCCAAACACTAACCATGAGTGAAAGAAAAGTTTTCGTGTTATCATTCATATTCTCTGAAAAATGGCCAAGAAATCATAAAATCTGCCAGGGAATGTAAACTTATGAGCACAACTGTATATATATCTATCTATCTATCTATATATATATATATCTATATATATATATCGATATATATATATATATGTATCGATATATATCGATATATATATATATATATATATATATATAGACACAAGTCAAAAAAATGGCAAACATCCACCATCCAAGGACAAAAACATTTGACCCAAAGTATACCTTCATAGTGCCGGCCATAAACACGGGCTTACCTGATGCACACAGCAGGCACTATTATCATGTGGAATACCCCACATATAAATCCTAGAACAAAGAAGGAGGCATGAAAAGCACTACTCCTGATGTAGGATCCACCCGACGTAGGACAAATCTGGGTCTCCCGAGGATCCTACTCCCAGCATAAAAACCCCATAGCGGACCCCTCCTTCTAAATAGAGCCAGTACATTGAGGGAGGGTCCACGGGATGCTGGGCGGGTCCTCTTTCCATATGCTAGATTGGATATACAAACCGAAAAGTCACGCCAAAATGTCACTGAGCCTGGGTCCATCAATATCAAAAAGAAGCCGCGAGATCTCGGGCTGTCCGCTACACGAGAGAGAAGCTCCCGTGCGCAGCGACGTCAATCTGCATGACCGTAAATGAAGTCAAACATGTGAGCCCTCCCCTGCTTGCCGACGATGCGTTCCACCTCTGGACCACGCCAGTGTCACTGTGATAGCGTGGTGGGAAAAACTAGCGCTAATTGACTTTGACACTATCTGACGTTACTAGTGACACTAATACAGTGATAAATACTGCACACTGACACTGTATTAATTGCAATGGCTGGGTGACAGGGCAATCAAAGGATTAAAAATTGCTAACAGGTATATGCAAGTGTAAATGTGCTGCTTTTACTTACAAAGATCTGGCTTTCTTCTCTCCCTGACCCGAAAAGGGCTCAGGAAGAGAAGTATCCAAAGCCACAAAACAAATATCACTCCAGGTGAGCTCTTACTGTGTAAGCGTCTTCACTGAACAATCAGGTGCTGGTTCGATCCGTGATATATATGTAGAAGGTATAGGTTGACCGCACTCCAATATAACAGAAAATGTGAACTTTATTAGATAAAATCTATACACAGAGCACAGCACAGATCCCAAGTGTAGGATGGCAGCAGTAGATATTAACACGTTCCACACAGAAGGCACTAAGGCCTCATGCACACGAGACGCTGTTAAACGCGTGTTCAGAGTCAGTTGGACACTTTTTTTCAACTGCCCCTGAACTCATTCAATGTTATCCTATGTGTCTATGTACACAGTCTCGTTTTTGGCGTTTTTAGGCAGTTGCGTTTAACCTTGTTTTTCCAGAAGCAAAAAAATGGGTTCAGACGCAAACGTTTTCCACGTTTCAGACGCCAAACGCGGCTAAACACTGGTACACTATAAAGTATCCAAATCTGGGGTTCTTAGCACTAAGTGGCCCCAAGATATAGGGCCCCACAGTCAGGTCGGAAAATGTCATTCTCTGCTCTGCAGACGCTTTTAGACGCAAACGCAGTAAAACGTGGCTAAACGTGGCATGCAAACGCGGCAAAACTGGCGTTTCTAAACGCTGGTTTCAGCTTTTAAAAACATGTGTTCAGCAGAGTTTGCACCGGCGTCACGTGTGCATGAGGCCTTAGTCATAAAGGGAAGGATCTAAGGAAGGGAAGAAGAGGCCAGATCACATGTCTGTGTTTACAAACTAGACACAGGGCCATGCTGTGATTGGTTACAGCCGATCAGCAGGTTCATGGCTGAAACCTGCTGACAAACTCATGCTGTAGCCAATCACACCACAGATCACATGTGCGCCCACAAACTCAGAAACAGGTGGCGATGTACCAGTGTGTTGCCTAGCCTGTAGCTGCCACCCATCTGCAGTAAAAGTACCATGGGTGGGCGGCAAGCAATTAAAGCAGAACTAAATCCATCAGTTTAAAGGTTTCAAAAAACTGTCATTCCCGACATGCATGCATGCTTGTGCTTTCAACCAAACTGTCAAATGGCTAGTGTTATAACTGATCACATGTGCAGCATCATGATAGTTACAGATCAAACAGAAGCTAATGCCGGTCATACACAGTTCGAGTTTCGAAAGAATTTCCTTTCGAAAATCGTATCAAAGAATTTTCGTACGAATTTCGCATCATTAGTGGGCTGCAACAACGGACGATTTTCGTGCGGCAATCACATTTGAGGAATCCGACATGTTGTAAATTTTATGAAAAATGAATGATTTTCTAATGAATGATGGGAGAATCGTGCGAGAAATGTAATAAGAAAAGAAAATTTACGGAGAGAAAAGAAGATTCCCGGCCACGAAGATTCGTTTCTGTAGCAGCATGCGGTGAAATTTAAGGCTTGGTCGGCCGAATTTCGAAAATCAATGGTGGCATCATCGGATAACAAAAAAAACGAACTTTCTGATTTTGAAATGAAAATTAGACCATGTATGGCCTGCTTTAGATGGCAGAAAAGGCTTCATTGGCTAAAAAGGATAGGAGGGTGTAGTTTTGCTTTAACCGGTTCCCAACCAGCTCACACAGATTGGCTCCCCTGGGCGAAATCCCGTACGGGTACGTCCATTCCTTTATCGGCCACCTTAGGGCTTGTGCCCGCTGCACAGCGGGTGCCGACCGGCCACGCGCGATCGCGTGCACGAGCACCAGCACAGGGATTTGTGTGTGTAAACACACAAATCCCTGTGCTGTCAGGGAAGAGGAGCCATATCGTTTGTTAATACTAAGTAGAAAAAATGATCTGTCTCCTCTCCTAGTCAATCCTATCCCCCAACAGTTAGTAAAAAATACTGTTTTTTTTTTTCAAAATTGTCGCTCTTTTATTGTTTATAGCGCAAAAATAAAAACTGCAGAGGTGATCAAAAGAAAGCTCTATTTGTGGGGAAAAAAAAGGATGCAAATTTAGTTTGAGTACACCATCAAACGACTGCGCAATTTTCAGTTAAAGCAACGCAGTGCCAAATTGTAAAAAGTGCTCTGGTCAGGAAGGGGGTAAAATCTTCGGGGGCTGAAGTGGTTAAAGTGAAACTTTAAGGTGCAGGCACCTTTTTTTGCCGCACTGGAATCGGTTTGCATTGGGTGATCATACCCATGGGATCCGATTCTAGCAAACTAACTTTTACTTGACACCCGCAGCAGATTGCATGAACACAGTGCGATTGCTATGCAGTGCAGGATTTCAGCGATTCCAGTGCGTTTCCTGCATCGCATCAGTGTGAACCGAGCCTAAGTCAGAAAATGAATTCCTGCTAGATTACGTAGACCCCTTTCACACTGAGGCAGTGTGAAAACTGAAAACTGCTTCCCATTCCGCCCAAATGTGAAAGCCTGAGTGCTTTCACACTGGGGCGGTGTGCTTGCGACGTTAGAAAAAGTCCTGCAAGCAACATCTTTGGGGCGGTTTGGGAGCGCTGTACACAAGCGGCCGAAAAGCGCCTCTTAAACAGTGCTAAAGCCCCGCTAAAATGAGTGGCCTTAAGGCTTCTTTTGCAGGTGCAGCTATGTACATAAAAAAAAGTAGCTATGCTGTCCAAAAACCCAGTGATACACTGCCTCACCCTGCTCAGCACAGCCTTAGTAGTCCTGCATTGTGTTGATAATCTTTGAGTCATTAGAGGCCAATATGTGGACAGCCTAAAGGTTTACTGCTGCTTAGGAGCTCTGGGCTTAAGCAAAATGGCATCCTCCAGTATGAAGAAACAGCACAGTGGCTAAGTGGTTAGAACTTCTGCCTAGCGGGACTAGGGTTGTTGGTTCAAATCCCAACCATGACACTACTGTGTAATTCAAAAGTGTTTGAGTTTAAAGGGATGAGGTGGCAAGTGGTATTCATTAAAGAGGTTGTAAACCTAGTTACGCCGCTTTTACCTACAGGTAAGCCTATAAAAAGGCTTACCTGTAGGTACTGGAAATATCTCCTAAACCTGCACGGTTTAGGAGATATTTACGCTATACGCTTGCGCCGATGTCATCGGTGCATGCGCACTGAAGAAAGCTGCCGTTTCTAGAGGGCCCATGAAAACAAAGTGCGCTGGAGCCCACACACGATCGAATTGTCCTACGAAATCCCGTCTGCCGTAAAGTGCGCTCGTGTGTACGCGGCATTAGGAGTCGACTATTACCCGCTATATCATCTGTCCGTTTTACCTTTTGCTGGCTGTCTTTCACTCCCCGTGATCAATACTCTCCATAGTTACTTTGAAGACGAATTCTGTATGCGTTATGTAACTTAACACTCAAATGCAGCCACTGTGCCCATCAAACGCAGCCACTGTGCCCATCAAACGCAGCCACTGTGCCCATCAAACGCTGCCACTGTGCCCATCGAATGCAGCCACTGTGCCCATCAAACGCTGCCACTGTGCCCATCAAACGCTGCCAGTGTGCCCATCAAACGCTGCCACTGTGCCCATCAAACGCTGCCACTGTGCCCATCAATTGCTCCCACTGTGCCCATTGAATGCTGCCACTGCCCCCCCACACACACCCACCGTATGCCTGGCACTCACCCTGTCTCGGTGGGGCAGCAGGCAACAGTTGCGGGTGGTGTCCTCCATGTCCTCAATGTCTTCTTCCATCCTCTCCTCCCATCCTCTCCTATTATTGGACGCCTGATACAGATCCAATCACAGCGCCTGTCTTTTCAGCCAATCAGGTGATGGGTAACAGAGGCGGTTAAGTATTGGAGAGGCGGTTAAGTATTAAGAAAGCGAATATTCATTCTCTTTTCTAACACAGCTGGGTGAACTGCGAGCACCAAGCATGGCGCTCGCCGTTTACCTTTTTTGACGCCTATTAGTGCCTATGGCTCTAATCAGGTGCTGCAAAAACATCCCCCACCGCTGTAATTCAGGCACCCGAAAAGGGGCCGGGCGCCTTAATAGGTGGTGGCAGCGGCGGCCATGGATAGATTCATGCTATGCTATGCATGAATCTATCTATTGGTGATAGAGGGGGTGGTTGAAGAGAGGGGGCGGCGCCCATGCGCCCTTATGGACGCACCGCCACTGCAATGGCAGCAAGACTTCAGATCTTCTCCATAAATAATGCTATGCATGCAGCTATTAGATTAGGTTTCATTTTCTAGTAGGATGCAAATCATCCAGTTATTTATATACAGTATGTATGCATGTGAGGTAGGGACCATAGATTGTAAGCTCCTTGAGGGCAGGGACTGATGTGAATATACAAGTGCTATGTAAATTAATGGTGCTGTATAAATACCAGAGATAAATAAATAACAATGCTGGCGACATTACATTACACCCTACCTAAACAACATTATTTGTTATGGGTAAAGTCCTGCCTTAGCCCGGGTTTACACTAGTGTGTGCGAACACTGCATGTGATGTCTGTGCGGTGCGATTTGAGCCATACATTTTGTATGGTTTAAATCACATTGCATCCGCACCAAAATGCAGAGAAACGCACAAGATTTTCTGCATTTCCCCACATAGCAATTGCATGGCGTCCATGAGATCTGCTGCGGGTGCCAATGTTAGATTGACCACATACGGACCGCCCACCGTCGCTATACGTCGGTCCTTTGATGTTGAATACCAGGGCTATGGCAGCAGATAGCTGCCATAACCCCGGTATTTTCTTCAACGGCAGGCGGTCCGCTTTCAGATGAATGTGGTCTCTGCTGTGAGATCACTTTTATCGGTGGCGGGAGAGGTGCTCACCCCCCTCCTGCTGCTCTCCGGTGGTCTCTGCCGCTTACCAGAGCCGTCGGTATTGGCGGAGACGATCGGGTCCTTTCCCCTGTGAGGCATGGAGTCAAGTGAAGGAGTGATGGCCCCCATTTGGCTCCATACCATTGGATGACGGAAGTGACGTCAAATGTCACTTCCGTCCAATGATCTTAAAGGGGACATTTTTATTTTTTTTTTTATTGCATTTTAGTGTAAATATGAGATCTGAGGTCTTTTTGACCCCAGATCTCATATTTAAGAGGTCCTGCCATGCTTTTTTTTCTATTACAAAGGATGTTTACATTCCTTTGTAAATTCCTTTGTAAATAAAATAGAAAAAAAAAATGTAAGCGCCCCGTTCCGACGAGCTCGTGCTCGTCACACCAGCATGCATAAACGATGTTCAAACCACACGTGAGGTATCGCCGCAATTGATAGAGCGAGAGCAATCATTCTAGCAAAAGACCTCCTTCTGTAACTCAAAACTGGTAACCTGTAGAATTTTTTAAACGTCGCCGATGGAGATTTTTTAAGTGCCAAAATTTGTCGCCATTTCAAGAGCGGGCGCAGTTTTGAAGCGTGACATGTTGGGTATCAATTTACTTGGCGTGACATTATCTTTCACAATATAAAAACAAATTGGGCTAACTTTATGGTTTCCTTATTTTTTAATGAAAAAAAAAGTGTATCCCCCCCCCCAAAAAAAAGTGCATTTGTAAGATCGCTGTGCAAATACAGTGTCACAAAGTATTGCAAAGACCACCATTTTATTTTCTAGGGTGTCTGAAAAAAAAAAAATAATGTTTGGGAGTTCTAAGTAATTTTCTAGCAAAAAAAAAAAAAAAATGATTTTGATTTGTAACCAAGTTTGTGTAATAGGCCCGGTCCTTAAGTGGTTAACCACACCCTGAAACGGGTGCGATTGCCAGAATCGCATTGCATGGAAAGGGAAAAAGATAAAATAAAAAAATGAAAGGTTGTGCCCTGCTTCAAGAGGTTCATTAAAAAAAAAAAAAAAACTAACCACCACAGTCCTGTATGATTTTTTTTTGAGCACAAACCATAGGTGATGTATAAGAGTAATAGACATGAGAGCAGAGCCCAGCCATCCCTATGAGTGGATGAATGTGATAGTATACGGAGGCCCACATTTATAATATGCGGCTGTCTCTTTAAAGCCTTCTAACCCGAGCCGGCCCCAGGAACATGGCGGAGTCCGGTGGAGGAGAGTTTAGCTGTGTCGGGCACAGCAGGTGAGACACACACATTGTACACACGGTGTACGGGGACAGGAAGTGTGGGGTGACCCAGGCCTCTCCTCCAATGTACACCCAGCGCACTGTGTGTACTAGGGGCCGGGGAGGCGCCGCTAACACACTCCGGGGATGATGGTTGGTGCAGGCCTCACAAAGGGGTGTGGAGCGAGGGGACTGCGAGCCTGGAAACTTCCCCCTTTATCCCCCTTCCCTTCTTCCTCATAGACCTCTGTACTGTGCTAGTGGCTGCTGTGAGAGACAAGACACACTGCGATCTGTGACATGTGCTAGACTTACAATGCAACTTCTCCTCATTCACTACAGCTGTGCACACAGGGGACATATACGGGGGAATTCATCCTGCAGGGGTGCCAGTTCACGGTTGTCACATCATCCCTTTATACCAGGACGCATATTAACCACTTCAATGCCAGGCACTTACACCCCCCTTCCTGCCCTGGTCAATTTTTAGCACTGTCGCACTTTGAATGACAATTGCGCGGTCATGCTACGCTGTACTCAAACTAAATTTTTCTATCATTTTGTTCCCACAAATAGAGCTTTCTTTTGGTGGTATTTGATCACTGCGTGGGTTTTTATTTTTTGCGCAACAAATAAAAAAACTACTGAAAATTTAGAAAAAAAAAAGTTTTTTCATCATTTCACTATCACATACTTGATTTTTTTTTTTTTTAAGCAGAGTTTAGTGTCACTTTTTGCCCAGAATCATTTTACTATTACTATTTTGTAACATTTAACCACTTCCTGCCCAGCCTATAGCAAAATGACAGCCGGGCGGTGGTTTAGTTATCCTGACTGGGCGTCATATGATGTCCTATAAAATAATTTTGTAGATAAGTAAGTTTTCTCCTGCACTGACGAGGCGGCACTGACGGACATTGATGAGGCGGCACTGACAGACATTGATGAGGCGGCACTGACGGACACTGATGAGGCAGCACTGATGAGAGGGCACTGACAGACACTGATGAGGTGGCACTGACGGACACTGATGAGGCGGCACTGATGAGGCGGCACTGACGGACATTGATGAGGCGGCACTGACGGACACTGATGAGGCGGCACTGACGGACACTGATGGGGCGGCACTGATGAGGCGGCACTGACGGACACTGATGAGGCGGCACTGACGGACACTGATGAGGCGGCACTGACGGACACTGATGGGGCGGCACGGACGGACACTGATGAGGAGGCACTGACGGACACTGATGAGGCGGCACTGACGGACACTGATGAGGCGGCACTGACGGACACTGATGAGGCGGCACTGACGGACACTGATGAGGCGGCACTGACGGACACTGATGAGGCGGCCTTGATGGACACTGATGAGGAGGCACGGCCGGACACTGATGAGGCGGCACTGCCGGACACTGATGAGGCGGCACTGATGAGGCGGCACTGACGGACACTGATGAGGCGGCACTGACGGACACTGATGAGGCGGCACTGACGGACACTGATGAGGCGGCACTGACGGACACTGATGAGGCGGCCTTGATGGACACTGATGAGGAGGCACGGCCGGACACTGATGAGGCGGCACTGCCGGACACTGATGAGGCGCCACTGCCGGACACTGATGAGGCGGCACTGCCGGACACTGATGAGGCGGCACTGCCGGACACTGATGAGGAGGCACTGCCGGACACTGATGAGGCGGCACTGCCGGACACTGATGAGGCGGCACAGACGGACACTGATGAGGAGGCACTGCCGGACACTGATGAGGAGGCACTGCCGGACACTGATGAGGCGGCACTGCCGGACACTGATGAGGCGGCACTGCCGGACACTGATGAGGCGGCACGGACGGACACTGATGAGGAGGCACTGCCGGACACTGATGAGGCGGCACTGCCGGACACTGATGAGGCGGCACTGCCGGACACTGATGAGGCGGCACTGCCGGACACTGATGAGGCGGCACTGCCAGAGACTGATGAGGCTGCACTGACGGAGACTGATGAGGCGGCACTGACGGAGACTGATGAGGCGGCACTGACGGAGACTGATGAGGCGGCACTGACGGACACTGATGATGCGGCACTGACGGACACTGATGATGCGGCACGGAGGAACACTGATGATGCGGCACGGACGGACACTGATGATGCGGCACGGACGGACACTGATGATGCGGCACGGACGGACACTGATGAGGCGGCACTGACGGACACTGATGAGGCGGCACTGACGGACACTCATGAGGCGGCACTGACGGACACTGATGATGCGGCACTGACGGACACTGATGAGGCGGCACTGACGGACACTGATGAGGCGGCCCTGACGGACACTGAGGCAACACTGATGAGACATCTGGCAGGCATTCATAGTGGGCACTGTGTGGCATCCCGTGTGGCCATGGGGGGCATACCTGGTCATCCATGTGTAACGGGCCCCCTGGTGGTCCAGTGTGGGCATCCGCGGGAGGGCTGCGCTGATAAACAATCAGTGCAGATCCCTCCTGTCGGGAGAGCAATCAATTGGCTCTCGTCTGTCAGACGCGAGTGAAGAAAAGCCAATAAACAGTTCTTCCTGTTTACATTGTAATCAGCCGTGATTGGACAAGGCTGATCACGTGGTAAAGAGCGGTGTGTCAGACTGACATGCCGCTCTGCACGCCCCCACGGGCGCATGCCAGCAGTTATCCTGCTGGACGTCATATGACGCCCAGTCAGGATAACTGAACCGGGCAGAAAGTGGTTAATTATACAGGTTCTGAGGCTGATTTAATGCAGATAAGGCACAAAGTGGGTTGAATTACCACCTTTATCAGCCACAGAACCTGTGTAATGTGTGTCCTGGATTAAAGGGATGATGTGGCAACCCTAGGCCCCGTTCATCTACCTGGCACTGACCAAAGGAGTTCATTATTTTGCGCAGACCAAAGGAGTTTAGTATTGGGGCTGGGCAGAGCCTAATGGGGAACTGAGAGACTAGTTACTTTTGATTGACAGCACATGGCAGTGGGTGCATCCATAGTATCATTCAGTCCAATAGCAGTCTTTGAATCTGCTTACTGCTGTTTGCTGTCAACCAAAAGTAAAGTGAACCTGATGGGGAACTCTTAGTTCTCCATCAGGCTCCGCTCACCCAGGGAGAAGTCCTTTTTCCAAATACAGGCATTGCCATATTACCATGCCATACATTTCTAGCACTAAAACGCCTGAGAACCGCATCAGTGTGAAAGGGGTCTAAAAGATAAGGAACAGAGGGCGTACCAGCCTAGCGCATTACCTTTATTATTAAAAAATGTGTAAAGGTATATACTCACAAACATAGCTATGAATCAGGTATAACAAATTGCAACAAATATTCCGTCCAGCCTGGTCCATGGAACAAGTCCTAAAACTGAGATTTCTGTCCAAAAAAAGAGCTGACACATTTCGAGGGGGAATCCCTTTTCTTCAGTGCTGAATTTGGAACATGTAGCTGGTCTTTATATAGTGGTCTGGGAGAACCACATGGGACCCCAGATCCTGGCTCCTCCCACCCGTATACACACACTTAGGCTGGGTTCACACCATTGGCGGAGCGGCTCGCAGCATGGGCTCCAGTGCGTCACTGTTCACCGTTTCAGAGGCGAATCAGGTCCGACAGTTTGCCTGAATTCAGTCCTGAAACTAAATGTTTTCACACAACTTTAACTCAGCATTCACACATTATTTATTTTTTAATTGAATGCATTTAGAAAAACGATTCTTGGGTTACAGTGGTATGAAAACAATTATAAATAAACCCCTAATGTCTTGTTTTAACTGTGTTCTCTTAAATAGCATGATAGCCACTGTTGAGTGCTTGTATAATTCCGCGTACACACGGTCGGACTTTCCAGCATACTTGGTCCGGCGGACCAGAGTCCGCCGAACAATCCGACCGTGTGTAGGCTCCGGCGGACTTTTCCGGTGGACTTTTTCCTAAAAGCCCGCAGGTCCTAGATTTGAAACAAGTTTTAAATCTTTCCGTCAGACTCAGTTTCTGGCGAAAAGTCTGCTCGTCTGTGTGCTGGTCCGACGGAAAGCCCGTTCGTGTGTATGCTGGTTCAACGGACCAGATACGACGCGAGGGCAGGGTATTGCATTTTGCGCTCGCTGCAATAGGAAAAACAAATTTTCCTATTGCAGCGAGCGCGGGGCATACCATGCCCTTAGGTCTGGTATGGATTATAAAGGGAAGCCCCTACGCCGAAAAAACGGCGTGGGGTCCCCCCTAAAATCCATACCAGACCCCGATCCGAGCACGCAGCCCGGGCGGTCAGAAAAGGGGGTGGGGACGAGCGAGCGCCCCCCCCCCCCACCCTCCTGAACTGTACCAGGCCGCATGCCCTCAACATGGTACCCCTACCCATGCACCTAGGGAAAAAGTGTCAATAATAAAACACACTACACAGGTTTTTAAAATAATTTATTAAACAGCTCTGGGGGGGGGGTCTTCCTCCGGCTTCGGGGGTCCCTCCGGTTCCTCTTCTCCCGGCGTCCGGTTGGTTCTTCTCCGCTCTCTCCGGCCTCTCCTCCCGGTGTTCCAGTTCTTCTGCTGGCTCCTCCGCTGTCTTCAGGCCGCTCTCTTGCCAGCGGAGGTCCGGACTTCTGGGGTTCTGGGCTTCTTGTCTTCTTCCCTCTTCTCTTCTCCAGATGTTGACACGACGGTCTCTCCGGCTGGACTGCTCTCTGAGGGCTCCGTTGTGACTTATATAGGCGGAGACCCCGCCCCCTTATGATGTCACAGTCCCTGGGCATGCTGGGACTGTGACGTTTTAGGGGGCGTGGTCAACATCACTCAATCAGCAAGTGTGAAAGGAGACATCTACACCGATAAACAGTGCAGCTCCAACAGTGCCTATGAGTGCCCTTAAGTGCTGCCTCATCAGTGCTGCTTATCAGTGCCCATCAGTGCAGCCTCATCAGCGCACATCAGTGAAGGAGGAAAAATTACCTGTCTGCAAAATTTTATAACAGAAACTAAAATTTTTTTTTTTATTTTTTTTTTAAAGAAAAACCTACTGGTGATTAAATACCACCAAAAGAAAGCTCTGTGTCAAAAAAAAAATGATAAAAAATCCCGTTTAGTACAGTGCTGCATGACCACGCAATTATCATTCGAAATGCGACAGCGCTGAAAATTGGCCTGGGCAGGAAGGGGTGAAAGTGCCCAGTAGGCAAGTGGTTAAAGCGGAGTTCCACCCTAAAATGGAACTTCCGCTTCTCCGGTTCCTCCAAACCCCCCCCCCCCCCCAGTCCAGTGTCACATTTGGCACCTTCAAGGGGGGAGCAGATACCTGTCTAATACAGGTATTTTGCTCCCACTTCTGAGCATAGATACCTGAGCCACCCTACGCCACTTTCGGCGCCTTCTCCGTCCCCCTCCCCCCACTGTCTTCTGGGAGACGCACAGGTCCCAGAAGACAGCAGGGACCAGTGGGATAGCGCATCGCAAGTCGCTCATGCGCAGTAGGGAACCAGGAAGTGAAGCCGCAAGACTTCACTTCCTGATTCCCTTACCGAAGATGGCGGCGGTAGCACCCGACAGCCGAGGGATAGATCGGCTTTGGGTGCCGACATCGCGGGCGCCCTGGACAGGTAAGTGTCCTTATTTTAAGAGTCAGCAGCTGCAGTATTTGTAGCTGCTGACTTAAAAAAAAAAAAAAAAAAAATTGGCGGACCTCTGCTTTAATGAATTTCAATGCAAAAAAAACACATAATATAACCCAGTTTTTTTGGTAAAAGATGATGTTGCGCTGAGTAAACAGATACCTAACATGTCACACTTTAAAATTGCGCACGCTCGTGGAATGGCGTCAAACTACCATACTTAAAAATCTTGGTTGGCGTTGCTTTAAAAAATGCAAAAAAAAAGCCAAAACGTTACCAGTTTAGAGTTACAGAGGCGGTCTAGGGCTAGAAGTATTGATTTAACATTCGTGGCAATACCCCACATGTGTGGTGCGAACACTGTTTACTTATGCGGGCACAACCTATGTATGTGTTCACTTATGCACACAAGCAGGAGGGATGGGGGGCGCTTTAACGTTTTTTTAATAATTATTTAAGTTTTATTTTTACACTGTCCCTTTTTAATTTATTTTGTACTATTTATTTTTTATCACTTTTATTCCTATCACAAGAAATGTAAACATCCCTTATGATAGAAATAAGGCGTGACAGGTCTTCTTTATGGAGACATCTGAGGTCTAGAAGACCCCAAAACTCTCCTCTACCCCGGAAAGCATGAGCGGCAAAAAAACATTGATCTCTGCTTTCCAGGGGAAAAAAATGGCATCTACATCTGCTAGAGCCAAAAGTGAAGTCATTGGGGGTTATTTACGAAAGGCAAATCCACTTTGCACTACAAGTGTAAAGTGCACTTGAAATTACACTGAAATTGCACTTGGAAGTGCAGTCACTGTAAATCTGAGGGGTAGATCTGAAATGAGAGGAAGCTCTGCTGATTTTATTATCCAATTATGTTCAAGCTAAAATGCTGTTTTTTATTTTCCTTGCATGTCCCCCTTGGATCTACAGCATTACTTCCAAGTGCACTTTCAGTGCAATTTCAAGTGCACTTTGCACTTGTAGTTTGCATTTGTAGTGCAAAGTGGATTTGCCTTAAAAAGTAAATAACCAACATTATGTCGCTTCCTGCCTCCCTGGATCATAGAGATGGCCGGAGACCATCTGGTCCATGACCAGCTCCGTGTTAACCCGCCGTCAGATTGGATCCCGGGCTATAACCACTTCAAGTCCAGGACATCATTTGACCTCCTAGTAAACTGTTATGCCCCGTACACACAGTCGGACATTGATCGGACATTCCGACAACAAAGTCCAAAGATTTTTTCCGACGGATGTTGGCTCAAACTTGTCTTGCATACACACGATCACACAAAGTTGTCGGAAAATCCGATCGTTCTGAACGCGGTGACATAAAACACGTACGTCGGGACTATAAACGGGGCAGTAGCCAATAGCTTTCGTCTCTTAATTTATTCTGAGCATGCGTGGCACTTTGTGCGTCGGATTTGTGTACACACGATCGGAATTTCCCACAACGGATTTTGTTGTCGGAAAATTTTATAGCCTGCTCTCAAACTTTGTGTGTTGGAAATTCCGATGGAAAATGTGTGATGGAGCCCACACACGGTCGGAATTTCCGACAACAAGGTCCTATCACACATTTTCGATCGGAAAATCCTATCGTGTGTACGGGACATTAGTATAAACTTGTACCTTGAGATAAGCTTATAATAAGTCTTATCTTAGGCATTGTAAATATTTTTTTGAATTTGTGCGTTTAGAAGATAATCACATCGGCTGCAGCCAATGACAGCACCAGTGCATGCGCAGTAGCTCTGCATTCACAGGACACTGAGTGTGCCCTGATTGCAGAGTGTCTTGTGCTGCAATGGTGACTTCCGTACGCATGTGCAGGAATATGGTCATCACAGCCCAGCTATTCAAACAGCTGGAGAGCATGAACCCAGAAAGAAGATCAGAACAGTGTTAATTTTAGTCTTAGGACTAAAATGGCATTTTAGTTTTAGTCCCATTTTAGTCTTCTGCAATTGTTTTAGTTTTAGTCCTATTTAGTCAACTCAACCTCCAGTACATTTTAGTTGCCTAAAATGTCCAGTACATTTCAGTAATTGCAATTTAGTTTTAGTCATAGTCTTTTGAGTAAAATGGCATTTTAGTTTTAGTCTCATTTTAGTCTTTTTTGACTAAAATGGCTTTTAGTTTTAGTCGTATTTTAGTCATCTCAGTTGTCTTAGTCGTATTTTAGTTGACTAAAATAGTATTCATTTAGTCGACTAAAATGTTTTAGTAATTTTAGTCGACTAAATTAACACTGGATCAGAAGAAGATCAGGCGAAGATGGAAGCACCGAGAGCTGTGACAACTCAACGCTGGAGGGCTCACTAAACATGCAGAGAGACCAATTTAAAAAAAGCATAACTAATACATGCCTTCAGTCCAGCACTGAATTGTCCCGGAACTACCTCACTGGCCATTAAGATCGTTGACTGTTTTTCTTCCGAGTTCTAATCTTTGGCCGCTTTGATTGGCCCGACTGGGATGACATCACTCTTGTACATACAAGGGCATTCACTCATCTCTAAGTTGGACCTGCGCAGCTTTATGTAAAGTATGGACAGAAACTTTATTGTACAAAAGACATAGTATGCCTCTTCTACATTAAAAAAAAACATGCCTGCTCAGATTTTTTTTTAATTCCACTTTAATTACCATCATTTTCTTAATCAGCAAACTGGCGGTAATTCTTTAAAAATCTGTCACAGCCATATCAATAGGTTTTTAAGTGAGAGCAGTAAGAACCTTTCTAGTACACTGTCAGCTGCATAACGTCATTGGTTGTTAGGACACTGTCCACTGCATGGTGTCATTGGTTGTTAGGACACTGTCCACTGCATGGTGTCATTGGTTGTTAGGACACTGTCCACTGCATGGTGTCATTGGTTGTTAGGACACTGTCAGTTGCATAGCATCATTGGTTGTTGGCACACTGTCGGCTGCATAGCATCATTGGTTGCTGGCACACTGTCGGCTGCATAGCATCATTGGTTGTTGGCACTCTGTCGGCTGCATAGCATCATTGGTTGTTGGCACACTGTCGGCTGCATAGCGTCATTGGTTGTTAGGGCACTGTTGGCTGCATAGCGTCATTGGTTGTTAGGGCACTGTCGGCTGCATAGCGTCACTGGTTGTTAGGGTACCGTTGGCTGCATAGCATTATTGGTTGTTAGGGCACTGTTGGCTGCATAGCGTCATTGGTTGTTAGGGCACTGTCGGCTGCATAGCGTCACTGGTTGTTAGGGTACCGTTGGCTGCATAGCATTATTGGTTGTTAGGGCACTGTTGGCTGCATAGCGTCATTGGTTGTTAGGACACTGTCGGCTGCATAGCGTCATTGGTTGTTAGGACACTGCTGGCTGCATAGCATTATTGGTTGTTAGGACACTGTCGGCTGCATAGCGTCATTGGTTGTTAGGACACTGCTGGCTGCATAGCATTATTGGTTGTTAGGACACTGTCGGCTGCATAGCGTCATTGGTTGTTGGGGCACTGCTGGCTGCATAGCGTCATTGGTTGTTAGGACACTGCTGACTGCATAGCATTATTGGTTGTTAGGACACTGTCGGCTGCATAGCGTCATTGGTTGTTGGGGCAATGCTGGCTGCATAGCGTCATTGGTTGTTAGGACACTGCTGACTGCATAGCATTATTGGTTGTTAGGACACTGTCGGCTGCATAGCGTCATTGGTTGTTGGGGCACTGCTGGCTGCATAGCGTCATTGGTTGGACCCTTCCCAGCCACCAGAACACAGTGAACAGTGTTGCTAGCTATAACCAGCCGATCTGATCTTCGCGAAAAACCCGACAGGCTGGTTATACAAAAGTCAATTGGTAGATCGACTTCTGTACAACCAGTCTATCGATTCATTGTTTGAAATTTGGCTGGTCCCTGCCTAACGGGCTAAATTTCGATCCATGTATGGCCGCTGCTGCTCTACTTGCAGCATTTCAAAGTGAGAACTGCTGTTATGCATGATTACCAGTAAAAGTCGCCTTTTACTTGTAGGCACTGTTTGAATGAAGATCTTAAAGAGGAAGCAAACTTCTATATATTGTTTGTACCTATAGGTAAGCCTATAATAAGGCTTACCTATAGGTACTGTAAATATCTCCTAATTGTGCGCCGTTTAGGAGATATTTACTGTATATGCAGCCGATGACATCATCAGCGCATACGCTCTGAAGGAATGGCCACCTGTGCCGTTTCTTCAGAGCCCTGTGCCACGACCGACGGCTCCCGTGCATAAGTGATATCACGCGGCTCCATCCAGTCACACAGCCAGAGTCCCTGGACCCAGAAGGAAGACGGCAAAGATTGATGCGGCCTCCAGCAGTGATGCAGAGGGCTTCGTTTGCAGGTAAGTGCCACATAATGTGCTAGTATGCAATGTATACTAGCAAATTATGCCTTTTACTTTTGCAGGTCAGGGGAAAAAAAAAAGGCACTTTATTTTTTCTGTAATGTTTGCCTGTTCAAATAAGTTCAACATGTCAACAGTTTCTATGGGGTGTACTTTTTTACGTGATGGATAATGTAGATTTCCTGGTAAATCCTTGTTGTAGATATCCATCTGAATTCTAGAACGTACCATTGCTTTTTGCAAATATATAATGTATATATGTAGGTAAGTCTTGTGCGCACACACATTCAAAAACCTGACCTTTCTATTAGATTGTATTGTAAGCTCCAATGAGCAGGCCTCTGATTCCTTCCGTATTAAATTGTATTGTAATTGTACTGTCTGCCCTCATGTTGTAAAGTACTGCACAAACTGTTGGCGCTATATAAATCCTGTATGATAACAATAATAATAATAATGTGTTGCTTTATTTGTTACTGAAGTCCTGACATGGTGTAAACTTTATTGCGCTTCCTTAAATAATGTGCTCACCCTTTTTCTAGTTTTGCAATTATCTTTATATCCGGATAGTTGTAAGCCAGGACACAGTTATTTGAACAGTGGGGTGGATTTATTTACCTGTTTTATATTGTTTCTATTTGGATTGGCTTACAGGCATTTAAAGCAGTTATATTTAAAGTGGAACAGCAGCTAAGCAAGTTAAACATAAAGTGGAAATGTACCGTAAGTGACTTTGTGCCTTCTACTATTGTTTATCAGAGCAGCATTTATTTTGATGATAAATTTTCCCTAAAACAGGTTTTTGGACAGTGTCTCTCCAGGCATATATCAAAATATAAATTTCCAGGGTATCCTAAATACAATGTCCAAGCTGTACCTAAACTTCAGCTTTAAAAACACTTTTTTGAAATTTTTGTCAACATATTAAAGTCTATAAAGCCTATAAATTATCTTAATCTATTACTACTGCCGCCATAAGTACTGCAGCAGGCAGTAATAGGATATAAACAATCTCATGACCTCAATAGCTCTTCTAACTTTTTTCAACAGACTGGTCTTTTTTTGTACCAAAATCTAGGTGGCTGTAAAGCTACCTTCACTTCTACATGGTGGTGAGGTGTGCCACTTACAGTCTCTTCTTTTATATCGAAACGGATCGAAATGATAGATTTTGCTTATAGTGTGTGTGTACAAACATATTTTTTTTTGTTAAGTTGTAAACTTTAAGGGGTTTTACCTTAATGTATTCTCTGCATTACAGCGGTAGTAAATCCCGCTTGGTGATTTTTACCTACAGGTAAGCCTATAATAAGGCTTACCTGTGGGTAAAATAAATGTCTCCTAAACGTGCAGTCACATCACCGGCTAGGGTTGCCACCTCACCCCACACATATTAATACACAGGTTCTGTGGCTAATTAAAGTGGTTGTAAACCCTTACAGACCACTTTCACCTACAGGTAAGCCTAGATTAAGGCTTACCTGTAGGTGCTTGAAATATCTCCTAAACCTACACGGTTTAGGAGATATTTACTATTTCTCTGTACAATGAGTTCTTCTGCGCATGCACTGATGTATTCGGCGCACTCTTGAAAGGGCACGCTGTGCCGTTTCATGCTGGGGTCATGCCGTGACTGGCGGCTCCTGCACGGGAGTGATGTCACGCGACTCCAGCCAGTCACAGAGCCGGAGTTCGCGTCCCTAGAAGGAAGAGGGGTGAAGAATGGACGCTTGCTGCCAGTGAGGAAATCGGGGACATCGCAGGCTCCTGTGTCAGGTAAGTGACACGTAATGGGCTACTATGCGATGAATAGTAGCCCATTATGCTTTACCTTTGCAGGGAAACAAAGAGGAAGTGAATGAATGAATGATTTGTAAAGCACTGCAAATGCAAACTGAATCGCCTCAAGGCGCTAGATACGTTCTGTGTTGTCAGCTTCTTAGAAGAGGTAGGTCTTTAAGTCTTTTCCTGAAGGCCTGATGGTTTTCTTCCATGCGGATGTAAGTAGTAGGAGCGTTCCATAGCTGAGGTCCTTGGACTGCGAATCTTCGTTCTCCCTTTGCTTTGTAGCGGTATTTGGGGATGAGGAGGAGGTTTTGGTTAGATGATCGAAGACTGCGATTGGGTGTGTAGTGTTTTATTTCCTCTCGAAGGTATTGAGGAGCGTTTCCTTGTATGCATTTGTGGGTGAGGCAGAGGGTCTTGAATGTGATCCGATTCTTTGCGGTTAGCCAATGTAGGCTCCTCAGGGATGGGGAAATGGATTCCCAGTGTTTTTTTTCCTGTTAGCAGTCTTGCCGCCGTGTTTTGGATGAGTTGTAAGCCCCATCAGGGTTTACTTCCTCTTTAAGGTGTTAATTGAACTCGCTTGTTGCCTTATCTGCATTAAATTAGCCTCAGAACCTGTGTAATTCATATGTCTTCATGTTTAAAGGGATGAGGTGGCAACCCTATCACTGGAGCATGCGCTCTGAAGGTCCGGCATACCTTTGCCAGAGCTTTGCCAGAGGAACCAAGGGCTCTCACGCGCATGCGTGAGAGTGACGTCATTGCAGCTCCAGCCGATCACATATACGGAGCGGGTGAACGCGGAAGAAAAGCCGGAGCAAGATGTCAGCCCTCTCGGTGGTAACAGCGTGCCGCTGGAAAGCTTTGTTCCAATGTAAGTATTCCATAATGTGCTAGTATGCGATGCATACTAGCACATTATGCAATTGCCTTACAGGTGTGTTTTTTTTTTTTTTAACCAGCTGCAGTTTACAACTGCTTTAAAGTAAAAAAAACTTCCACTGCCTGTTCCCACCCCCCTCCCTAAACAGTCCTATATCAATCCGGTACCTTGCCTGGCTGCAGTTCTTCTTTGCCCTCTCCCTACTCTCACAGGCTGCACTAATAGTAGCAGGAGCCATTGGCCAAAACGCGATGTTGAGGTACAGCGTCGCATGACCTTGCAAATGTCAGTTAGGCCCCTTTCACACTGGGGCGGTAGGGGGCGTCGGCGGTAAAACAGCGCTATTTTTAGCGGTATTCGGGCACTAGCGGTGCGGTTTTAACCCCCCGCTAGCGGCCGAAAAAGGGTTAAAACCCCTCGTATAGCGCGGCTATAGCCGCGGTATTACCGCGGTATAGCCGCGCTGTCCCATTGATTTCAATGGGCAGGAGCGGTGAAGAAACGGTGAATACACCGCTCCTTCACCGCTCCAAAGATGCGGCTTGCAGGAGATTTTTTCTTCTCCTGCCAGCGCACCGCTTCAGTGTAAAAGCCCTCGGGCTTTCACACTGAACAAACAGCGGAGGCTGTTTAGGGGCGGTTTGCAGGCACTATTTTTAGCGCAATAACGCCTGCAAACCGCCCCAGTGTGAAAGGGGCCTTAAAGTAAAGCAGTGCCGTATAGCCAAAAATGGCCTGGTCATAAAGGGATATAAATCTTCCGGAGGTCAGGTGGTTAATCAGGAGTAGTAAATCTAGTGTATGCCTAACTTGTTTTTACTATGGGGATAAGGAAATTGGTGCGGGTGGTTTAGGTGCACACTGTTCTTGCCATTTTTCTGTTAAACAATGCAGCAGCTTGCTGCAAAAAAAAACCCAATTCCAAGAACAGATGGTGACAAGAGAATGCTGTGTGATCATCCCACGAGGTATCGCCATAGACATCAGATCATAGGCAGTAGCTCTAGCACTATACTCCCTCTGTAACTCTAAAGCGTTGCCTATAGCTAGTAAAATATATGTAGTTTGTCGCCATTGCACGGACGTGCGCAACTTTAAAGCGTGGCATGTTTGGTATCTATTTACTCGGTGTAACTTCATCTTTTATATCATACATAAAATTGGACTATATACTGTGGGGGCATTTCAATTAAAATGCAAAAAAGTATATTTTTTCCAGAAAATTTCAGTTTGAAAAAACACTGTGCAAATATCATGTAACATACAAAATTGCAACACCCACCAATTTGTTCTCTAGGGCCTCTGCTTTAAACAAAATATTTCTGGTTTGGGTTTCTAAAAAGAATTCTGGCTAAAAATACAGATTTTTTTCATGTCAACAAAAGTGTCAAAAAAAGGCCCGGAGCTGAAGTGGTTAAATTGCTCATTCAGGACTAAATAACAGATTCTATTGATAGCCCAACTTTTCTGCTACTGATACATTTCCAGCACTCTCCTGACAATTGTCCGCTAATTGGTAGGAAATCTGATATAAAGAGGCACAGAAAAAATCTAGAGTACCTTTTAAGTGTGTCTGGGAAACACTTCCATTACTCATCATTTTTCATTAATAGTGATTTAAATGTTTTGAAAAATATTTCCTGAAGCATGCTGTATTTTAAAAAGTACTAGCTGCAATAAAGTGCAAAGGACTGGTACTGTCTTTTAAGCTGGGTTCACAGTGTGCGGACGCAGCTCACAGCATGGGAATGAATCAGGCACGATTTTTTTTTTTGCCTGAATTCGGACCTCAAACGGAGCCAAAGACATACAGGACCCTTGTGCAGTCTGCACCGCGGCCACACAACTTTAACTCAGCATTCATACATTATTTTTTTATTGAATGCATTTATAAAAATGATCCTTGGGTTACAGTGGTATGAAAACATTTATAAATAAACCCCTAATGTCTTGTTTTTCCTGTGTTCTCTTAAATAGCATGATAGCCACTGTTGAATATCATGCTGTTTATAGAGGCCTAAAAGTGTGTGTGTATATGTATATGTGTGTGTGTGTGTGTATATATATATATATATATATATATATATATATATATATATATATATATATATATATATATATATATATATATATATATATATATATATATATATATATATATATATATATATATTCTCTCTTTACATTGGTCCTTTGGAATCACATACATTATGGTTTTAACTACTTCAATCCGAGAGCCATTTTTGCGTACATGTTAATATGCACATTTTAGGTACATTATTTTCTGAAAGCAAAGACCTTTTAGAACAAAATGGTGGTAGTTGCAATTTTTTAGGTCACATAAGTGCACTTGTTTATCAACTGACAGACAGTCAGCATCTCTACTCTCGGGGAGGTGAGAGAACCGAGCCATTGGCGGTGTTTGATGGCTCGGTTCTCAGTGAAGAGGCAGCGGGGGATCTCGTCAAAAGTTTGATTGGGCGACGAGACTGGCGAGGAGGGAGGAGCTGGATGTGGGCGAGGCTGGACGGCTAGGGATGTGAAGCGGGAGCTCGGCGTCCCTCCAGCCGTGATGCGGACCAAGTGCTCACGGTACGAGCGTTAGCCTCCCACCCCCCTCATCTCAGTGCGCCACGCGGCATATGCGGCTGTTGCTCTCCTCCCCTCCGGCACCTCTCCAGCTCCTGAGATCAGAGGCAAGGGGGAGGACGGTGGAAGCGGTGTCACCGAGCGGCAGCTCCCTGAACAGCAGCGGTGGTAGTAACAGTAAAATGCGATCACAGGGACTGTGGTCGGGTCTGCCGTCCCATCCCCTCCCAAAGGTAAAGTAACCAGCATGTAAAGAAACGAGCCCCATAAGCTGAGAAACGTCACTGGAAGGGCTGCTGAAACTCAAGCAGCAGGAACAGAAGATTTCAACTGTTAACCAAGTAAGTAGGAAACCAGGCACTGAGGGAAGCGTCCTGGAGCTACAAGGAAAAAAAAAAAGCGAGACCCACATAACCGGAGCCAGGAAGGGTAAGACACTGTAAGAATATTTAATCAGCAAGGAGGGTAAGTAATTTCCTCCTTATGACTCACGGCCTCTTGGATACCTTTACCATTCTATTCCTGAAGGATTGTTGCCTTAGATTATGAGTTTATCCGTAATATCATGTGACTGAATCCATGTGTTTTTTTTTGTACCGAAGACTGCAATATTGCCTATTTTAGTGCATACTAAGACTTATCTGGCAGAGGGGTAGATGTGAAGGTTGGGGGGGTAACGACGGCGAACCTACTAGGACATAAGCGCCCCCAGCTTCCCCCGCACCCGGCCATACCCGGGGTCACACCCGAGGGTGGTGTATTGGCTCCCATCCCCGAGCCCGTAACTGTATTAGTATAAAGTATACCTGGCGTAGCAGTATATTCTTAAAACTGGGATACCAGGCAGGAGTGAAATAGCCGTGTGAATGAGAAGAAGATTTCTTAGAAGCATTGAATGCATTTTTTGAGCGATTAAAGGTGCGACTAAGGAGGAACACGCAAACAAACAAACAATAGGAAGTCATTTACACAGTCAACATCTTTTTCGGGTAACTCTTGGGTTAACTCTCACCTGTGGGTCAGCATACATCATTGGCCTGTCCCCATAGGGGCTGGAAGAAACAGGGAAATGAGAGGCAAGTCAACTAGAGGGACTACGGTAAACCCATCCCGGACTAGTGCAAGCCCAGGTACAATTAGGAGATACATGGTGAATGACAGCAGTAAGGACAGCCCGAGCAAATCAACAGGGGCAACAGCGGCGACAGGCACAAAAAATAAGACACCTGACCGCACAGGCAAAGCGGGAACAAGAAGACAGATGGCTGACGGGGATACAAGACCCATAGGTAATGATATAGGAGCAGAACTGTCAGTGGAGCCCCAGCAAGACAGAACACTTCCCACTAAGGAAGATCAGTATAGTACACGAAAATGTGAGCCACTTACTGAAAAGAGTGGAGGAGGTGGAATCTATAGCGGAAACACAAGGAGCCGAAATTCTAAAAATGAAACAGATGGAAGCAATGCAGGTCGAACAAAGAAAAATCAAGTATAGAATGGAGGACCAAGAAAATCGTAACAGAAGAAAGAACCTCCGAATTAGAGGTCTCCCGGAACCACAAGATGGAATAGAGAACCTCTCGCTTATAATGGAAGAAGTTTTTAAGGATCTGATAAACCCAATGGAAGCCGGCCGAAAGCTTAAAGTGGATAGGGTGCACAGAATAAGAAAACCACCGGACATCAGGGGAGATCCACCACGAGACATCATCGTGCGATTCCACAATTTTGCGGACAAAGAACAAATAACCTCCAACCTGAAGAGAAACTTCCAGGCTAAGTATAAAGACACAAACCTGCAAATTTTTCAAGATCTTGCAGCAGAGACTCTTAACAGGAGAAGAATTCAGAAACCTCTTCTGGCAACTTTGAAAGCGCATGGAGTCCAGTACTCCTGGGGCTTCCCAGCCTGCTTAATAGGACGCAAAGAAGGCCGAAAGGCGGTGTTGAGATTCCCGGAAGAAACGCAAAAATTTTGCGAACATCTAGAAATACCTCTGGCGGAAATCCCGGGTTGGTGGGAGAAAAATACCAACCATGATTCAATGGGGGAAATACCTACTTGGAGACCTGTCGGAAACCCGTAGCAAACCTGTAGCAAACCTGCAGTAAATCAAAAATAGAATAGGAAAAAGAAAGGAAAAGAAGAAAAGGAAAGGGAAAAAAAAAAAATAGAATCTTTAATATAGATACACAAGCAGCTTCTCCAGTGATGATGTAGTAGACCAGGGGGCTGGTGGAGGGTGGTGGGGGGGAGGTGACCGGGATGGGGGGGGAGGCGAGAGGTATGAGGGAGGGAGTGCCGAGGCCGACAGCTTCTGTACAAGAGATGAAATCCCTGCGGCCGCGACCAAACCCCGCACCGAGCTCAATCTCTGGGGGACAACCGGGGCGCCGAGTGGTGGAGGGGGGCCACGGTTATATCTTTGGGCCAAGTCAAGGCCTGATATACCCCCAAAAATTTAGGGAAGGGGGAGGGGGAGGGAGGGTGGGTACTGTGGGGTTTCAGAAGGTGGGAGGGGAGGGGTGGATGGGGGGGGAGGTGGGAGGGGGGAGAGGTGAGTAGTAGGAGAGAGCCCAACGCAACGAATAGTATCAGGAGCCTGCCATATAGAAAATTGAAATCAAATAGTAGAGAGAGATGCCATCTAATTTAAAAATTATTTCCTATAACGTAAGGGGCCTTAATGCATGTGTTAAACGAGCCAATATCTTGGGGGAATTAAAGTTCCTGAAGGCCGAGGTGGCAATGCTGCAAGAGACACATCTTAGTGCCAATGGAAATCAAACTATCTACTCCAGGGATTTCCCAGAGTGGTACTACAGCGACTCACCAATTAGAGGGGCAAGAGGAGTGGCCATAGGGTTCGCCAGGGGAACGAGATTTGAACTAGAAGAGAGATTATCTGACCCGGAAGGGAGGTATCTCTTCCTGAAAGGGAAAATTAATGGATGGAAGTATTCCCTGGCGAACATCTATGGACCAAACAAAAATACCTATAGAACAGTAATGACCATATTGATTAAATTCGAGACGTTCAAGACGGGGAGGGCAATAGTGGGAGGAGACTTCAACCTGTGTATGGACCCCGAGATAATTGTACGTCCCACGACGGGGGAGAAGGGGGGTGTGGCCCGAGAAACTAAAAAAAAATTACACCAGCTCCAGCTAGTAGACGTCTGGAGGATACAACAGGGAGATACAAGGGACTACACTTACTACTCCCCCGTGCATGGGACATATTCAAGACTCGATCTTTTTCTGGTAGAGCATAGGATGCTGGAGGAAATAGCAGGGGTTGCCATCGGTAACATGACTTTCTCGGATCACGCGCCTGTGAGTCTATATTTAAAAGTAGGAGAAACTGATATACAGAGCACAGGGTGGAGATTAAATGAAGACCTCTTAGCAGATAACGATATTTTAAAGAGAATAAAGGAGGAACTAGAATGGTTTTTTTAAAATCCATACTCCGGGAGAGGTAAATGAGGCTACAATTTGGGAAGCCCATAAATCTTACATAAGGGGGATCTTTATGATGATAGGGGGGGGGAAATAAGAGACAGAAAAATCAAAGGCTAGCCCTGACCAAAGAGATCCATGAACTAGAGCAACAACATAAAACATCAGGAGGGAGGGAGGTTTGGATGAACTTACTCAGAAAGAGGGAAGAGCTGAGGACAACCCTAGAACAGGAAACACGCAAAACCTATTATCTGGTCAAAAAAGAGAGATACATGCACAGTAACAAACCCAGTAGACACCTGGCAAGGGCCTTAAAAAAAAAGAAAACAAGTAACTATATTGAAAAAATTAGGACTAGTTCGGGGGAAATTAAACACAAGATATAGCTAAAGCTTTTCAAACGTTCTATGAGGCACTGTATGCAATAAAAGCAAGTAGTACTCGGGAACAGGATAAACATAGGCATGAGGCCAGCAAAACGTTCTTAAAGGAGGCAAACCTAAAAAAAATCACGGAAGAGGATAGTAACATGTTAGACGCTCCAGTGACCCTTCAGGAAGTAAAGAGGGCCATTCAGGATATTCCAAACGGGAAAAGCCCAGGACCCGATGGGCTGACTGCCCTTTATTACAAAAAGTTGCAAGAACCATTACTCCCCATATTGTGCTCCTACATCAATGGGATCGGGGAAAGTTGGGAGATGAGAAAGGAAGCGAATATTGCCGTTATAAAGAAGGAGGGAAAGGATAGCACCATATGTTCCGGTTATAGACCCATCTCCCTTCTGAACGTAGATACAAAGATTTACGCAAAGATCCTTGCAGATAGACTGAAAAAGGTCATAAAAGAAGTGATTCACTCTGATCAAGTGGGATTCGTACCAGGGAGGGAAGGGAGAGATAACAGCATTAAAACGTTAATGATGACCCAGATTATGAGGGACAGGGGAGCCCCAGGTCTACTCCTGTCGATAGATGCTGAAAAAGCATTTGACAGGGTAGACTGGGGCTTCATGTGGAATACCCTGGAGGAGTTCGGGGTCGGCAACAAAATGATTAAAAAGATCAGGGCCCTATACACACACCCCACGGCCAGAGTCAAAATTAATGGTACCTTGTCGGGGCCCATTGAGCTGCAAAATGGCACCAGACAGGGCTGTCCACTTTCCCCGCTGCTGTTCGTGCTGACTCTGGAGCCGCTGTTGGCTAAGATTAGACTCAGCCCGGACATCAGCGGGGTTAAAATCGGGGAAGACGAATATAAAATAGCAGCCTTCGCAGATGACGTTTTGTTGTTCGTCACCCGCCCAAGGATCACCCTCCCTAACCTATTAGCGACCCTTAGAAATTATGGGCGATTATCAAATTTTCGGGTAAATGCGACCAAGTCGGAAGTAATGGAAGTTGTAGAAGATAAAGGAGGGGATAAGGCTTATCAAAAGAGTATACCTTTCAAATGGGGGGTAAAAGAACTGAGCTATCTGGGAGTAAAAATAACATCAACAAAAGAGGCAATGTTCCAAGCCAATTACATGACCCTCCTTAATGAGATTGGGACAGAGTTAAACAGATTTCCGCGGAATCGACTGTCATGGGGTGGTAGAATAAATTTACTTAAAATGTCAATCCTGCCCAAAATCACATACAAAATTCAAATGTTACCACTGGCAATTACACAGTTTTTTGAATAAAATGCACACACTGTTTCTAAAATTCATATGGAGGGGGAAGAAGTCACGAGTAAAATATGCACAATTAGTAAATGGTAAGAAGAGGGGGGGCTGGGGAGCACCAGATATTAAAAAATATTACACTGCTGCAATATTATCACGTATCCCAGAATGGGTCAACAACAATAAGGATAAACAATGGGTGAAAATAGAGAATATAAGGAGCGGGGTAGATCTGGGAAAAAATGTTTGGATACCACCACAATTTAGAAAATTAAAAACAAAAACATTTGATATCACGACACATGTTTTGAACACTTGGGATAAAATTTACACTAGAGAGAGGTGGAAATATAACTCGCCGTTAGTCCCGCTCAAGGGCACAGATTACTTCCTGTCGGGGAGGGAGGACGTGGCTGGGAGATGGATCTTGAGCGAAGAGGTCAAACTTAAGGATATTACTAGCCAGGGAACATTGTGTACCTACCAGGAACTCAAGGCAAGAGACACCTGGTTTGTTATGGATAGCTGGAAATATAGGCAGCTCAAACATTTTGTAGAGTCCCTCCCGCAGCCAATTAGATCAATAGAAGATCTCTACCCCCTCGAGAAAGTACTCATAAAGAAAAGTAGGAGGGGAGGAATGTCAAGGATCTATAGAACCTTGATAGAAATGGGAGAGACTGAGCGACCCGGATTTCTTGGGAAATGGGAGGAGGAACTAGGAAATAAGATCAATGACAACGAGGCAAGGAGAATCCTGAGCAGAGTAAATAGCACATCAGTAGACTACAGGATTGCAGAAATGAATTTTAGAATCATAGCCAGAATGTATATTACCCCGGACCTAGCACACAAAATGCAGGACGAGACTTCGCAGTTCTGCTGGAGGGGGTGCAGGGAAATAGGGACAGCGGCGCATATTTGGTGGGCGTGCCCAGAAATAAGAAAATTTTGGGAGGAGGTAAGGGAGACCGCATACATGATAACTAACAAGAAAGTACCGGACGACCCCTGGGTGTGTCTACACCACGGTAGTGACATACCCTCCAAAAACTACCGGAAAAGTTTGCTACCACACCTCCTTAATGCAGCCAAGAGTCTCATCCCTAGATACTGGCAGGATAGTAGGAGACCTTCAATGCGGGAGTGGCTCGGCAAAATAGACGAAATTTACTGCATGGAATACTTAAGATATAGTGAGGATTGGAGGAATATGAGGAGACATGGAGAGATTGGGTTAGATTCAAGGCCTCTAACCAGGCAGCTGAGGTGTGGCAGGACAAGGCAGAAAACTTATCCTAAACAAAACATATAATCTAAAGAAACAAGCTATGTACCTAGACAGGTTCTAGGAATAGTAGGAATGGATTAATAATGGACCGAGGTTGCGTTGGGGCTCTCTCTCTCTCAAACGGGGGGGGGGGGGGGATTGGGGAAGGGAGGGGGTAGGGGGGAGGGGATATAGAAATAGGATATGGAATAATTAGTAAGGTAGAGGTAATTCTTTTTTGTATAGAGTACACATGGAATACAAAGAGTTTTTGCAACAGAAAAAAGCCACAATGATGAGAAAGTATTGAGGTATAAGCTTGACTGAAAAGTTGAAACAACATCCTCCCATGAATAGTACTTATCTGACGTGGGGGAAAAAAAAAAAAAAAGAAGAGGCAGCGGGGGACAGATCCAGCATCGATCCGATGCTGCATTCACCTAAGTATGAATGAATACCCCATAAAAAATACTTCTTTTTTAAGCTGCGTTTAACATTCATTGACCGTCTTTAACCATCTGAATGCAGGGGTACCCACCGACTCCTTTTGACTACACACAGGATGGTTATAAAGTGATCATATAAGACTCCTTTATTTGCTGCTTGGTGTCTCAATCTGCTGGCCTGCTTTCGCTGTCACTCTTCATGCAAACTCCATCTCGTGCTCCCTTCCAGAGACGTCAGTCTTAGCCTTTATTTTGCCTGTCTGGAGCCCACTTTCATCTCCACAATGGTTTATTTAGCGTAATTTGCAGCCGAAATATAATCAATAAATTCAGATTGTAAATCCTCAACATATTTCCTCCTATACAGACTTCTTAAGGAGCTCCTATACATTTATAATGGAAAATTTGTTTTCAAATACTTACCGTAATTTACCTTTCCTGACTCTCCCTCATTTCAGCCAGTGGGTTACTCTGCCTCCATGACGGATAGAACCACACCTTTTCTAGGATATAAGACCCTTTTCACACGATCTGCCTGCAAAGATCCGCCTGTACGTTTTTCAGGCGGATCTGAGTGGGCCACCCATTGACTTGTATGGGCAGGCAGATGTCAGCGGAGATATGTCCGCTGACACCCGCCTGTCAATCGATCCGACAAGATCCGCTGAAAACAGACGGATGGCGATACGTTTGCCATCTGACCAGCGGATCGGATCAGATGAAAACGGATATGCTGTCCGTTTTCATCCGATCTTCCCATAGAGAACAGAAGAGCTCTGACAGGTCCGTTCCTGCGCAGTGAGCAGAGACAGACCTGTCATCCGCCTGCTCAGCGGAGATCAAGGGAGCGATCCCCCGCTAAGCTAGTGGAGTCCGCTAAGCGCATCCCCCCCCCCCCCCTCGTGTGATCTATAATGTTCTATCATTAGCCAAGCAAAAGAACACCAGGAAGGAAACTATTCTGCCATGTAGGAGCGTCAGAAAAGGAAACTTTGAATATAAGTAAGTATTTGAAAACAGTTTTCCATATTTCTGGTTTAAATCATGTCAGCATACCATAGGGATATATCTAGCCACAACTGGAAGGAAACACAAGTACACTAGAGATAAGGCACGTTAAAAAAAGGTTTATCCAAACATTTGTATGTATATATGCCAATAAAAATATGGAAAAAAATATAAATGAAATGGAAAAAAAGGTTTATTTCTTAGGCCAAGCGGCTGCAGTAATGGGGAAGCCAAATGATCTTGAAAGGTGTGTGCTACATCATCCTTTATAATGCTAACTAAAGATATTGAGGGAGCTCCAGCCGAATGCTTTACATACAACTTACATTGAAACCTTCACATAGACCATCCAAGATGAAGATACCCCAAGGGTAGAGTAAGCTCTGACTTCCTCGGGAGGGGGAAAGCCTGCAGATATGTAGGCAAACTGAATAGACCCTACCAGCCACAATAAAATTCTCCTAGAAGAAAGCTACCGCTTTTTTCTTGGGACCTCTTGGAAGTATAAAAGAATTTCTCCAATAAGCAAAACGAAGTATTTGCCGATCTTGTGGACCAGGTCTAACTTCTCAAATAAGGCATATTCTGGTAGCTGTGTCACAAAGTCTGGTCAAATGGATTCCCATGCAAGTCTGCTGGAACAGATGTTTGGAGCATTTGTTTATTACAGATATTTTTATAGCGCTGATAATATAAACATATTGTACATCACATTATGCTATTAGTCTACTAATCTTGCTAGCTGCAGCTTGGCATTACATGCTATTGCTGAGCCTGTGATCCAGGACCCTCAGATCTTTTTCCATCCTTTTGATTTCTCGAGATGCTCTCCCCCCAGCAAGTAATTTGCATTCGTATTTTAAAGTATTTTAAAGTGCATTGCTTTACATTTTTCAATATTAAACCTCATTTGCCATGAAGTTGCTCCTGTTTTTAGTTGTGAAGTCATCACCCTGCTTAGCTTTGTATCATCGGCCAATACTGAGATTAAATTATTCCAACTTAAATATCATTTATGAACCAGTAAAACCGAATTGGTTCCAGGACAGAACCTTGGAGTACCCCACTTACAACTCCAGACCATTCTGAAGATATGCTATTTATCACAACCCTCTGGATGTGCTTCAGTAACCAGTTTTCTATCCAGGTGCATACACTATTGTCAATGCCAACAGGTGTTTATGGGGAACTGTGTTGAATGCTTTGGAGAAATCAAGATATACCACGTCCACAGGCCTTCCTCTATCCAGATTACAGCTCACTTCCTCATAGAACCTTAAAAGGTTGATCTGTCAAGAACAATCTTTAATAAAACCATTCTGGTTACTACTAATAATACTCTTCATCAGTAAATGTTTTCATATGGTTCCTTATCACCCCCTCCAATAGTTTACATACTATTGATGTTAGGCTATAGTTTTCAGGTATATATCTTGGCCCTTTTTGAATATTGGCACCACTTAGATTTTTACCAATTAGCTGGTACCATTCCAGTCAATAAGCTGTTCCTAAAGATTAGGAATAACGCTTTGGCTATAACATAGCTAAGTGCTTTAAGGACTCTTGGGTGTAATCCATCTCGTCGTGGTGATGTATACAAGTTTTTCAAGTATTTTTTGAACATTGGCTTCTTTTAGCCACAAGGGTACATTCTGTGTTGTGTTACTAACAATCTTGTTTAATATACACCTCCTTTTCCTTTGTAAAGTTTGAGGTGAAGGATGTACAGTTAAATTGGTAAAGAACTTAAAATGTTAATAATAAGGGATAAGATTAACTTATTTATATATTGTGGTATTCTAGGGTTTAGTGTTACAATGTCAGTAAAGGTGGTGTCCCACATTAGGTTTTATCGAACTATAGCCCAGAAGCCTACTTGCAGTATTGATGTTACATGCTGTTGGCAAGGCAAGCCATCATGGTCTATGTAATCCAGTTCTGTAGTGGACACACACACATATTCATCATTTACAAATAGGTACAGTTGATTGGAGCTGAATTTCAACATTGAGTATAGGTATCTGTAAAACTTGTTCTTGAGACTGACAAAGGAAATTGAAGGACAATATGCACATTTGCCAGAACATCTATTCTGGAGTGAAGTTCACCTTTTAGTGATCAGTGGAAGCTTAATGTTTTGCCAAGTCTTATACATTTTTCCTCATGCAGGCTTTACTTTATTTGTTATTAGTATATCTTTAGATTTCTTGCAAGAACTGTAATTAACTTGTTGTGACTTTCTTGATGTTTTAGGATGATTGACAGTGGCATGAAATGCACTTTTTCTGCTCCTGGTCATAGCACAGCTCTCCTTCAGGGACTAAGTGCACTGCGTGATCAAGGTCAGCTACTTGATGTCATTATTACTATAAACAATGATGTTTTCCAAGTCCACAAAGTGGTCTTAGCTGCTTGCAGCGACTATTTTAGGTAGGTGTGCTTTCCATTCCCTGTTTTATCCCTATATGTCAGTGTTGACAGTTTTACCATGTAAAAGACACATAGTATATGTGACGCTGGATAAACATTGCGCATATTCTGACATTGTGTAAAACATTTTCCCATTAATACAATATAAACGGTGTCCTTAAAGTGCTATTAAAGTCAATTTTAATCAGACACTAATGATGTAACTTACACGCAATTGCTCCTCTGAGCTTTCTTTTGAAATTGTTACTTGGCCAAGCTGCCACGTTTCTCACTGTATTTGTGCCATCAGCACCTATGGAGTGTTGTAGAAGTCTCTTCTATGTGCGCACTCCTGCTTGGAACTACACTAGTATGTGCAATCATTCAGAGTGCCACATACACAAGAGGGACATGACCACAAAAGCCACACTTCTCCGCCTCTACAGAGGTGATTAACAGCAGCTCTGTGTCCCTGTTCTACTGCCTGCGCTCTGAATGGCAGCACATACAGTTGTAGTTCCAAGTTTGTACTTCCAAGCATGAGCATGCACATAGAGGAGATTCCTACTGGACTTCATAAGGTGTGCGTGACAGGACGGCCAGGGGACAGTTTCAAAAGGAAATTCAGCGAGGAGAAAATCTTATTAAAAAAAACGCAAATGCATGTAATGTATGTTATTAGTATCTGATTTATGAAAACATTTTCTTTAATATCACGTTAAAGCCAACCTGAGCTTTGTCCCTATAGGGCAAAAGGTTAGTTTACTATACAGTGAGGGAAAAAAGTATTTGATCCCCTGCTGATTTTGTACGTTTGCTCACTGACAAAGAAATAATCAGTCTATAATTTTAATGGTAGGTTTATTTTAACAGTGAGAGACAGAACAACAACAAAAATATCCAAAAAAATGCATTTCAAAAAAGTTATAAATTGATTTGCATTTTACCCACTTGCCGACCAGCCGTCATTATACTGCGGCAGGTCGGCTCGTTCCCGCAAATTGCCGTAGGTGTACGTCGGCTTTAAGAGCTATAGCAGGTGCGCACGCTCGCCCGCTGCATAGCGGGGGAGCCGATGCGCGTGGCCGGCAGCCGCAATGTCCGCCAGCCACCCTCGGTCGTGCAACAGAAAGTCAGAACGGGGATCTGTCGATGTAAACAAACAGATCCCCTTTCTGACAGGGGAGTAGAGAGAGAGATCTGCTTTTCCTAGTGATCAGGAACAGATCTCTCTCTCTCCTCCTCCAGTCAGTCCCCTCCCCCCACAGTTAGAAACACCTCCCAGGGAACACATTTAACCCCTTGATCACCACTAGTGTCAACCCCTTCCCTGCCAGTGTCATTTATACAGTAATCAGTGCATTTTTATAGCACTGATCGCTATATAAATGTCACTGGTTCCAAAAAAGTGTCAATAGTGTCCATTCTGTCCACAGCAATGTCGTAGTCCCGATAAAAATCGCTGATCACCGCAATTACTAGTAAAAAAAATAAATAATAAAAATGCTATCAATCTATCCCCTATTTTGTTGACGCTATAACTTTTGCGCAAACCAAACAATATATGCTTATTGTGATTTTTATTTATGTATTTATTTTTTCTTTTTTTTTTTCTTTTACCAAAAATGTGTAGAAGAATACATAGTGGCCTAAACTGATGAAGAATTTTTTTTTTTTTTAGATATTTATTATAGCAAAAAGTAAAAAATAGTTTGTGTTTTTTTTTTTTTTCAAAATTGTCTGTCTGTCTTTTTTTTTTTTTTTTTTGCTTATAACGCAAAAAATAAAAACCGCAGAGGTGATCAAATACCACCAAAAGAAAGCTCTATTTGTGGGGGGGGACGTCAATTTTGGTCATTAAGGGGGAAAATCTTCCGGTCCTTAAGTAATGAGTGAAATTAGTATTTGACCCCTTCGTAAAACATGACTTAGTACCTGGTGGCAAAACCCTTGTTGGCGATCAGAGGTCAGAAGTTTCTTGTAGTTGGCCACGAAGTTTGCACACATCTCAGGAGGGATTTTGTCCCACTCCTGTTTGCAGATCCTCTCCAAGTCATTAAGGTTTCGAGGCTGACGTTTGGTAACTCGAACCTTCAGCTCCCTCCACATATTTTCTATGGGATTAAGGTCTGGGGACTGGCTAGGCCACTCCAGGACTTTAATGGTCTTCTTCTTGAGCCACTCCTTTTATTGCCTTGGCCGTGTGTTTTGAGTCATTGTAATGCTGGAATACCCATCCACGACCCATTATTTAATGCCCTAGCTGAGGGAAGGAGGGTCTCACCCAAGATTTGACAGTACATGGCCCCCTCCATTGTCCCTTCCCTAATGCCGTCACGTTGTCCTGTCCCCTTAGCAGAAAAAACCCCCAAAGCATAATGTTGCCAACTCCATAGCTGACTGTGGGGATGGTGTTCTTGGGGTCATAGGCGGCATTCCTCCTCCTCCAAACACAGCGAGTTAAGTTGATGCCAAAAAGCTCAAGTTTGGTCTCATCTGACCACAACACTTTTTCACCCAGTTCTCCTCTGAATCATTCAGATGTTCATTGGCAAACTTCAGACAGGCCTGTACATGCGCTTTCTTGAGCAAGGGGGCCTTACGGGCGCTGCAGGATTTCAGTCCTTCACGGCATAATGTGTTACCAATTGTTTTCTTGATGACTATGGTCCCAGCTGCCTTGAGATCATTGACAAGATTCTCCCGTGTAGTTCTGGGCTGATTCCTCACCGTTCTCATGATCATTGAAACTCCACGAGGTGAGATCCTCCATGGAGCCCCAGACCGAGGGAGGTTGACAGTTATTTTGTGTTTCTTCCATTTGCGAATAATCGCACTGACTGTTGTCACTCTCTTACCAAGCTGCTTGGCGATGATCTTGTAGCCCATTCCAGCCTCTTGTAAGTCTATAATCTTGTCCCTGACATTCTTGGACAGCTCTTTGGTCTTGGCCGTGGTGGGCAGATTGGAATCTGATTGCTTCTGTGGACAGGCATCTTTTATACAGGTAACAAGCTGAGATTAGGAGCACTCCCTTTAAGAGAGTGTTCCTAATCTCAGCTCCTTACCTGTATAGAAGACACCTGAGCCAGAAATCTTGTTTGTTTGATAGGGGATCAAATACTTATTTCACTTATTAAAATGCAAATCAAATTATAACTTTTTTGAAATGCGTTTTTCTGGATATTTTTGTTGTTATTCTATAAGTAAGACTTAACTCTTCGGTGTTTCCATGGATACCCAGTTAGCTAAAGGATAACTCTGTACTAGACCCAGTTCTATGTAATCTGTTTGTAAGTGCTATAACTGAAGGTTTGTGGGCAAGGCATATTTTTTGTTAATGCCACAAAGTTGTGTTGTAACATAGAATATGATCTGACATTGCTAGCAGATTAGTTTAAAACAGTAGAAACTGCAATTCAAAATATTCAACTTCAAAATTATACACTTAGAAAATTCTATGATAGAGTACAATATTGAGGAGGGGGGGGGGGGGGTTACAGTGTTGGCAAAGAAGGAAAAAATGTGGGGGTGATAATTTTATATGATTCCAAAATGAACAGTGTGACCTGGCATTGGGGAAGGCAAATAGAGTTGCGAGGTCGAACACTGGAGGGATCTCTAGCAGGAGGAAAGTGTCCTGATTCTCCTATATAGATGTTTACTTAGAATTTTTTTTTTTGAATACTGTTTCCAGTTCTAAAGACCTCACTTGCAAAAAGGATATTAATAAGAGTCCAGAAATGGGCAACAAAAATGGTGGATGCAAATAAAGAAAAAAAACTGCGCTTCGAAGAAAAGAAAAGAGCAAGCTGCGGTTATAAGTGTAGCACACCAAAATAAAATCAAAAAAGCAAAGAACCGCGCTATAAAGTGATGTGAGCAATAATTCAACTATAA
Source organism: Lithobates septentrionalis (assembly GCA_037952835.1). NCBI lineage: Eukaryota > Metazoa > Chordata > Amphibia > Anura > Ranidae > Lithobates > Lithobates septentrionalis. Next base: position 11,028,448 of record JBBDGP010000374.1, on the reverse strand, counting down.
AGTCCCATATATAAATAAATAGTCCAAATTGTGATCCAAAAGGAAAAAATAAGTTTATCTAAGATGAATAACGTGAACTTCATCCAAAAAGGGAACAGTGATGAAAAATACAATTTCCGGAACACACCAATAAGTATTGTGCTTACCAGAAGTAAGCCAAAAAATGGGCGAGTGGCTTAAACCCAGCCTGATGAACCCCTTTTAGATGAACAATCCGGATGAAACAGGATGAACGCCCTCGTCCCGTGGATCCACAGATTATGATCCGAAAATATATGACAAAAATATAGCGTAATACTATTGACAAAAAAACACTCCAAAACAGAGAATATGTGACACTCAACTAACCATAAATCATATGTGATCATATAAATCCTGTGCAGATAGCCAGGACAATGTAGTGAGTATCATGCAATCATGCAAACTGAAAATAAAAAGGTGAAAGCTACCACTACACCCAAAATCTGCTTACCAGATACAAATGGACAGTCAGCGTATATCAATCACCCCAAAGATATGTGAAGGAAATTCCACCAAGTGTTGAAGATCAATAGTACAAACTGCTTACCAGATGACAGACCCTTGTGAGCAGATTCAATGAAGCCAGGAAACAAAACACCAAGTGGGCAAACACTGATATTAACGAACCTTAGGGAATGTCCCCTTACCAGATATACAAGCAAAAGAGGGCAGATATATTGAGGTACAAGCAGGACTCCAAACAGGAACGATGTAGATACGTCTTGACCACTCAACCCGAACTCAGCGGAGCATATATGATGAAAGAGCCAATAGTGTAATACTCAAAACAGCCTTAGGAAGGGAAAAATATGCAAGGATGGACAGCAAGTAATTTGGCCTCTGAAAAGAGGCCAAATTACTTGCTGTCCATCCTTGTATATTTTTCCCTTCCTTTTTGGGGGAGGAATGATATTGTGCAAAATGACCAACACCCCACTAAGGCTGTTTTGAGTATTACACTATTGGCTCTTTCATCATATATGCTCCGCTGAGTTCGGGTTGAGTGGTCAAGACGTATCTACATCGTTCCTGTTTGGAGTCCTGCTTGTACCTCAATATATCTGCCCTCTTTTGCTTGTATATCTGGCCCACTTGGTGTTTTGCTTCCTGGCTTCATTGAATCTGCTCACAAGGGTCTGTCATCTGGTAAGCAGTTTGCACTATTGATCTTCAACACTTGGTGGAATTTCCTTCACATATCTTTGGGGTGATTGATATACGCTGACTGTCCATTTGTATCTGGTAAGCAGATTTTGGGTGTCGTGGTAGCCTTCACCTTTTTTATTTTCAGTTTGCATGATTGCATGATACTCACTACATTGCCCCTGCACAGGATTTATATGATCACATATGATTTATGGTTAGTTGAGTGTCACATATTCTCTGTTTTGGAGTGTTTTTTTGTCAACAGTATTACGCTATATTTTTGTCATATATTTTCGGATCATAATCTGTGGATCCACGGGACGAGGGCGTTCATCCTGTTTCATCCGGATTGTTCATCTAAAGGCCCAGGCTGGGTTTAAGCCACTCGCCCATTTTTTGGCTTACTTCTGGTAAGCACAATACTTATTGGTGTGTTCCGGAAATTGTGTTTTTCATCACTGTTCCCTTTTTGGATGAAGTTCACGTTATTCATCTTAGATAAACTTATTTTTTCCTTTTTGGATCACAATTTGGACTATTTATTTATATATGGGACTTTATAGTTGAATTATTGCTCACATCACTTTATAGCGTGGTTCTTTGCTTTTTTGAAAAATGGTGGATGGTCTGAGGGATAAAACATATCAGGAGAGACTGCAGGTACCTTTTTAATATATACAGACTCGAGGAAAGGATGAATATGACTAAAACCTTTTAAAAACCATAACGGTGTGAATAAGGTTCAGGACAGTAATTTTATTATGAAGCTAAGATCAAGAACAACATGACCAACATGACGTGATGAGCAAAGTTCAAATTTTAATGAAAAATTATTTGTCATAAATGAACTTTCTTGGGACAAACCTACCGTATATATCTTTAAACCGATAAAATCGTTAAAATAAAACATTAAAAAAAATGCCCTACTATGATAGTAATTTGCTTCTAGGGCTGCAGACCCAGAGTGTATGGACTGTAAATATACATCACACCCTATTAACCCACTAAAATGCACAAGCAGTGCATTGAAAGAAAAGATGAGGACCCAGGGGGGTGGCTCTGTGTAACTTCTGGCATCCTTTCTGCCCAAGGCCATGGTCTGTTTTTTTTTCTTTTTTTTTCGTATTGACGTTATTAAACTATTTTTCACGCACTGCTGAGCTAAAATACTTAATAGTCTAGGGCAGGGGTAGGCAACCTTTTGAGAGATGGAGATCTACCTGAACAACATTGAAGATATCAAAGATCACAAGGGAGCAGTGCCCCTCCCCCCCCCCTTTTTTTTTTTTTAGAAAGAAATGAACTAGCAAGCCCCTAATAAAAAGGTAAAGACAGCATTAAAAACCTAGAAAAATCTACTAAAACTGTCACTGTAAAAATATAAACTTAGCTCACCTTAAACATTAGCTTCTGTGAGAAACTCGACATTCACTTTCATTCACATTTTTTTTCATGTCTGGGGAGCAATTGGTTACCCTCACTTCAAGCTGTCATTGATGTTAAAGGGGCAGTACATGGTATTAACTACTAGCCGACCAGCGCACAAAGATATACGTCGGCACAATGGCATGGCTGGGCAAATGGGCGTACAGGTACGTCCAGTTTAAATCGCAGCATTGTGGGCGCGCACCTGCCATGTACTCCGTGACCGTGCCCGCGGGTCCCGTGAACTCGATGTCTGCGGGGGGCCCGCAATCGTGTCATGGAGCAGAAGAACTGGGAGATGCCTATGTAAACAAGGCATTTTCCCTGTTCTGCCTAGTGACACGACAGGGATCTACTGCTGCCTGCCTCGGGAGCAGCAATCCCTGTCATGTCAGCGGTAGCCCATCCCCCTCACAGTTAGAATCACTCACTAGGACACACTTAACCCCTTGATCGCCCCCTAGTGTTTAACCCCTTCCCTGCCAGTGTCATTTACACAGTAATCAATGCCTTTTTTTTAGCACTGATCGCTGTATAAATGGCAATGGTCCCAAAATAGTGTCAAAAGTGTCCGATGTGTCCGCCATACACTTTTTGACCCCAGATCTCATATTTAAGAGGTTCTGTCATGCTTTTTTTCTATTACAAGGGATGTTTACATTCCTTGTAATAGGAATAAAAGTGACAATTCAATTTTTTTTTTAAAAAAACAGCATAAAAATAAAAGGTAAAATAAATAAGAAAAAAATTTAAACGTGCCCCGTCCCGACGAGCTCGCGTGCAGAAGCGAACGCATACATGAGTAGCGCCCGCATATGAAAACGGTGTTCAAACCATACATGTGAGGTATCGCCGCGATCGGTAGAGCGAGGGCAATAATTCTAGCCCTAGACCTCCTCCATAACTTAAAACATGCAACCTGTAGAATTTTTTAAACGTCGCCTATGGAGATTTTTTTTAAAAAAAAGAGTAAAAGTTTGTCGCTATTCCACGAGCGGGCGCAATTTTGAAGCATGACATGTTGGGTATCAATTTACTCAGCGTAACATTATCTTTCACAATATACATAAAAATTGGGCTAACTTTACTGTTGTCTTATTGTTTAATTCAAAAATGTGTATTTTTTCCAAAAAAAAGTGCGCTTGTAAGACCGCTGCGCAAATACGGTATTGCAACGACCGCCATTTTATTCTCTAGGGTGTTAGGGGAAAAAAACGTATAATGTTTGGGGGTTCTAAGTAATTTTCTAGCAAAAAAAGCTGTTTTTAACTTGTAAACAACAAATCTCAGAAAGAGGCTCGGTCCTTAAGTGGTTAAAGGATAAGTTCACTTTTCATAACATGTTACATGTTAATAAATTAGCAGCCCCTACACCCCCACTGAGACCCCGTTGTGACAGCGGGCAGGGGATCTTCTCCCTGCACCTGCTGTCACAATTTAAAATGAGTGCCGCTGTTTAAAACCTGTGTAAATTTTAAGCAATTGGCTGTCCTAGATTACAGACACACGGGTCGCAAATGCACAGGAAAACTGTTGCATAGACTTTGCAAAAAGAGAGATTGGGTAACAAACATGAAGTGTAACTAAAGGCAAAACTTTTGGATAGAGGTGGAGAGGGATTATTATTAATATTATTATTATTATACAGGATTTATATAGCGCCAACAGTTTAGGCAGCGCTTTACAATACTGCGATTTACAATGATCCTGGTGACAACAATTTATGGTGACAGGAATTTATGACTCAAGCTGTAATTTGTAGAAAATCTATCACACAATCTATCTCACTTCTCCTGTTAAGTGTTGCCTTGTTGTGCAACATAATTGATGAATGAGTCCCAAACTGATTTTTGTCTGTCACAAATGTGCTTGATAAATGTCCCACAGTCTGTATTATCTACATTGATAAATCTGTCACACGCCTGAGCAAATCTGTCAGTGATCTGCCCAGAATGTAGGACACAGTGGTCCCAAAAACACAGAAAAAACGTCAGTAAGAGGTCGGCTGACATACGGCTAAGCATGTCTCCAATTTGTTTGATGAATGTCCTTAGTTATCTTTATTTTTATTAAGCGCAGGATTTGTTATGATAAAAAATGACTATAATTTAGATAAGAACTAATCTCCGAAAATTATTGTTAACGTTTACATGGTCATTACTTTTACTCGAAAACCAGAAAGGTAAAACTATGGGGGAGATTTACTAAAACTGGCGCACACAGAATATGGTGCAGCTGTGCATTGTAGCCAATCAGCTTCTTACTTCAGCTTGTTCAATTAAGCTTTGACAATAAAACCTGGAAGGTAATTGGTTACTATGTACAGCTTTACCAGATTCTGTGTGCACCAGCTTTAGTAAATCTCCCCCTATGTGTATGTGTAAAAAATAAATTTCCGATTTTGTCTTTCTTCTCTTTGCCCAAGAAACCCTCCAGATTGACTTGGCCTGATTTATAAAAGATCAAAGCCATTCTGTACAAGAAGATTTTATTGCATACACAAATTTTTATATCTTTTCTAAAATAGTTATTATAAAATTTATTTTCAGTTTTTCCTCTTAATGGGCTTTCTGTATGTATTCTAGAGCTGCACGATCCTGGATAAAATGAGAATCACATTTTTTTTTTTTTTTGCTTGGAATAAAGATCAAGATTCTCTCACAATTCTCGCGGCGTAACACCAACTTTCACATTATACAAAAAAATTGGGTTAACTTTACTGTTTCGTTTTTTTAAATTCATTGAAGTGTATTTTTTCCCAAAAAATTGCGTTTGAGAGACCACTGTGCAAATACAGTGTGACATAAAATATTGCAACGACTGCCATTTTATTCTCTTTGGGGGTTCCAAGTAATTTTCTAGCAAAAAAATACTGATTTTAACTTGTAAGCAACAAGTTTTAGAAAAAGTTTTAGTCTTTAAGTGGTTAAACTGACCTCATTTACAGACAGAAGTTTATCCCTTTGATCTAAAAGAACCAAATGATACATTGTATCTCTTTTCTTTATCTCTCAGTGCTGACCAATGTTGAGAAACATTTGCCGGCTTTTTATTTATTTTTTTTTTTCTGAGAGCTCTGAGCTGAGAACGGCTCTGCACTGTTTACATAGAATCATGAAAATGCTGCATTAAGATCGTGAGGGGGAGTTGAATCGAGATGGCAATTTTTTTAACGATTAATAGTGCAGCTCTAATGTATCCCACTCTGGAAATAATATAAAGTTTGAGGGTAAAGTGTATCTGAATGTAGCTAAATATCTTACCCATGTAAACCCTCAGATTGGGAGGGCCAGCTTTAGATGCCAGTCAGGCTTCCAGTGCTACTCTCAAACATGCTCATAGAGGGGGGCCAGAACAGATTGAGTACAGTTGATGACTCATCAGTGTGAGTTGCTCCATCGCTGTCCCGTCAGCAAGCTAGGGTTTATTATTCTTTATTATTCAGTAGAGGTCAGAAACCTGGTGCTGTCTCTGCCTATATCACAAAAGTAGCTGTATAGAATTACATGTCCTCTTTCATGTAATAGAATTCACATAAATGGATCTGAACTGTGTAGCTGGCTGCCTGAAGTTCCATTTTTTTTTTTATGAAAATGTGAATGATTTTGTAAAATATGTTGAAATACAGTGTCCACAGTAGCCAGTACTAGTGAAAAGTCAATTTAAATCTAAGTTCCAAACCCAACTTTAGAATGTGTAATTAAAATGCACATTGTGTGCCACCACCTCTTTAGACGGCAGCTCATTGTATAAAATTGACCACTAGAAATAGGAAGGTCAAATGGCTCTTTCTGTTGTATCCTTAACTCTTTTGCTGCCAGAGTTGTTTTTACATTTTTACAACATGTTTAAAAAAAAAATCAATTTAGGACTCAAAACCCCCAAATTAGACCCCTGATGTCTCACCTGCCCTCTAATAAAGCTAATGGAGCATAGATCGCGATCAGCCACCGAATCACTTCCATCTGACAGCCAACAGTCGGCTTGTCAGATTCACACACTTTCCCAGCTGGTAATGTAAATATTCTCTATAGGTGAATCATGACTTGTATGCCAACAACTAATTATTCTGGTTCTTAGGTTGGCACTGGAGCTCATTTGCATATTATGGACTTGGGAAAATCTCAGCAGATTTTTACTACAATTAATTTGCACATATTAACAAACGTGTATTGCATTTTGGCTAATGCTGGAGTTCTTCTTTAACACTATCTTGAACTTACCTCTGCATCTTGACCTATTCATGGCAAAGTAAAAGTTGCACATAAAGTGGAACTTTAGGTAAAAAAAAAAGTGGGGAACAGACAGGATTTTTATTATAGAAGAGACATACTATGTCTCTTCTGCATTAAAGTCTCTTACTAACCTGTCTGCCCCTGTGCAGTTCAGTGCACAATTTTGGCGCCTACACATGCATAAGAGTGACATTACCTCATGCTGGACAATAGAAATAGGTGGAGATCGGTACCTGGAAGCTGCCTGGCCGAAGATGTCAGTGGGTGATGAGGAAATCTGGGACACCACAGTGCTGAAGTGAAGGCAAGTATAGTTTCGCTTTAATAAAAAACCCACATGCAGCCTATACTTACCTTTTCATTTGTTCCCCCACTCCCTGTTTGCCACTTGGGTAAAGAAAAACGTCACAATACTTTTGAGTATGTACATGTCTCCCATTCCATCCAAGATGCAGTGTTAAGCATCTGGGTGGCCAACCGCCATGACCAAGCACTAACAGAAGAAGGAAGTGTCCATGGCCCTTTGTAAACTGTGAGTTAATAGGGAGTAAAGGAAAGAAATATGAGCAGTGTGGGAACTACTAAGTGAAGCTGTTACTTTGCCCTCGATCGCTAAAGTGTAGGTTTACTTAAGTTGACCAAGTTTAAAAAGTTGTAATGGAATTTGAATAAAATGTTTTATATGTATGTATGTATATAATTAATTTTATATATTTTTCAATTTGAAGGGCAATGTTTACAGGAGGAATGAGAGAAGCCAGTCAAGATGTAATTGAAATAAAAGGTGTATCTTCTAGAGGTTTACGACATATCATTGACTTTGCTTATACTGCAGAGGTTACACTGGACCTTGACTGTATTCATGATGTCTTGGGAGCTGCAGTGTTTCTTCAGATGGTACCTGTTATAGAACTTTGTGAAGAGTTCCTGAAATCTGAAATGAGTGTGGAAACCTGCCTGAATATTGGACAGATGGCTACTACTTTCAGTTTGGCATCTTTAAAAGAGTCAGTGGATTCTTTCACTTTCCAGCATTTTCTTCAAATTTCTGAAGAAGAAGATTTTCTCCATTTGCCTTTAGAAAGACTTGTTTTTTTCCTTCAAAGTAACAAGCTGAAAAACTGCAGGGAAATAGATTTATTTCATGCTGCTATCCGTTGGCTGCAGTTTGATCATTCTCGCCGGGCTCTTGCTAGTCAAGTCCTTTGTCACATTCGATTTCCACTTATGCAGTCTTCTGAGTTGGTGGATAGCGTCCAGATTGTGGATATTATGGTAGAGGATGTCCTGTGCCGCCAATATCTTCTCGAGGCTTTCAACTACCAAATCCTCCCATTCCGACAACATGAGATGCAATCTTGTAGGACAGCTATTAGATCAGATGTATTCTCACTTATAACATTTGGTGGAACTCCTTATACAGATAATGACCGAACCGTGAGCAGCAAAGTGTATTATCTGCCAGACGTAAGTGCTCGTCAATTTAAGGAACTTAATGAAATGGAGATCGGTTGCAGTCATGCTTGTGTTGCAGTCCTGGATAATTTTGTATATGTAGTAGGTGGGCAACATTTGCAATACCGCAGTGGTGAAGGAGCTGTAGATGCTTGCTTCCGCTATGATCCCCATTTGAATCAATGGCTACGAATACAACCTTTGCAGGAGAGCAGAATTCAGTTTCAACTAAATGTCTTGTATGGTGTGCTATATGCAGTCGGAGGAAGAAATCGATCAGGCAGTTTGTCCTCCGTGGAAAGATATTGTCCAAAGAAGAATGAATGGACCTATGTCTGTTCACTAAAACGAAGAGCATGGGGTCATGCTGGTGCTACGCTTGGGGGCAGGCTGTATATTTCAGGAGGCTATGGTGTGTCTGTGGAAGACAAAAAAGCCTTACATTGCTATGATCCTTCCTTAGACCAATGGGAATTTAAGACTCCTATGAATGAACCAAGAGTTCTTCATGCAATGGTTGGGACAAATCACCGAATGTATGTATTTGGTGGAAGACTGGATCACGTTGACCGATGTTTTGACATTTTAGGTGTGGAGTATTATGTTCCAGAGAATGACACATGGACAACTGTGACACCAATGAGAACCGGACAGTCTGAAGCTGGCTGCTCTGTATTGGACAAGAAGATTTATATTGTAGGGGGCTACAACTGGCATTTGAACAATGTAACTAGTATTGTACAGGTATACAATACAGAAACTAACAAATGGGAAAGGGACTTGCACTTCCCAGAGTCTTTTGCTGGGATAGCATGTGCATCTGTTATATTACCACAAGCCTGGACACAACCTGAAAAATCTTAACTTATTTTAAATTTTTTTTTATTTTTTAGCTTTTCTAGATTTTGGTCATAAGCAAATGTTATACAACCTTCTTCGGTGCCACATTGCATATATGACTCAAAGTTTATTTAGCCCTCTACCTTTGTTTTAGTTAAACATGTCACCTACTAACAATTTCTACACAGCCCATCTCCTTCAACATTTTATACATATTTCTCAGCTTAAAAAGCCTAAATTGTACCACTGTTCCAAGTAGAATGGAAAAGGAGAACTTCCGCTTCCGGTTGCCTAAGGCGACCGGAATGGAAGTGGGAGCAGGTGCCTGTCAAAATCGGGTACCTTCTCCCCCCCCCCCCACCTCCCCTGTGGATGGGGAAATCCCTCCTGCGGAGCTATTGTATTCAACGGCACTGCGTTCATCGGCACTGCCTACTTATAGCTGGTGTCCCTGATCAAGCAAAATTTTTCTAACAGGCTGGTTGTAAAGAAGTTGAAGCTTCCCTCTGTAGGCCTTATTTGCCTAAAAACCTTCTCACTTCTTCTGTTGTATTGAAAAATTATTATGGCAAGTTCTAGGTGTTCTTATAAAAAGGTGCTCATTTTTAGATCAGGGCTGCATTTCCATCATATTTAGATATCCCTGCGATATCCTGACTAGTAATTTTAGTTAGAGAAATAGTAAATTCTGATGGCAGTTTTAGCATAGCATATAGCAGTTTAATTGTGACACATGCAAACTGCAGTTTCCCTACATATACACATTTTATAGAGAATATGGATCAAATAGGTGCACTCCACAGGACTTAGCAATAAAGATAACATTCAAAACTGTAGTTTATTCAGGTTGACACTTCTGGAAGTGGGGCGCAGTTTCTCCTTCTCAAGACGTCTTTAAGAAAGGCAGGCTGCATCCAGCAAACGCATCAACCTGAATAAACTACACTTTAGAATGTTATCTCTGTTGCCAAGGCCCAGGTGCAATAGTGCACCTATTTACAGAGTATTTATGTGAGTACTTTAATTGAACTGTACCCAGGCTGTCATCTTTGTTAGTGTGCAGTGGCCACTTTTTTACTCTGACGTTTTATAGAGCGTAATAAGAAAAGACACTCACTTGACAAGATACAGTTTGTCACAGTTGGGACTGATTTCTGCCATTTTATTGAAAAGTATAAACCTGTGCCAGTAGTACAGATAGAAATGTTGGTGTCTGGTACATTAGGGATCAACTATTGCATAAACTAACACTTCTCTGCATATTCTTTAATTATGTATTGCACAGGGAATAGAAAAGTGGACAAGCACTTCCTGCAAGCGTCTGAATGTGTCCTCATTTTCTGAAATTTCTCTATTACTCTTTTCAATCACACTTTTGTTGACATATGCTGTGAAGTTATAAGCAATATTGAAGAAACATTAGTAAATATAAGACTGCTTTCACACTGAGGTGCTTTACAGGCGCTACAGCGCTAAAAAATAGCGCCTGTAAAGAGCCTCTCCTGTGTCTCTCCAGTGTGAAACACCGAGTGCTTTCACACTGGAGAGGTGTGCTTGCAGGACGGTAAAAAAAAGTCCCGCAAGCAACATCTTTGCAGCTCTGTAGGAGCGGTGTATACACCACTCCTACAGCGCTCCTGCCCATTGAATTCTATGGGGCAGCGCCGCTGCAGCGGCGCTTTGCGGGCAGTTTTAACCCTTTTTCGGCCGCTAGGGGGGTTTAAAAGCCCCTGCTAGCGGCTGAATAGTGCAGATAAAACGACGGTAAAGCGCGGGTAAAAATAGCGGCGCTTTACCGATGTCTCGGTGTGAAAGCACCCTAAGTATTTCTGTAAGTTGACTTTTGCAATTGTCTACCTCTTGACTTTCATTCCGTCTCAAACTGGTGGCCCTTCACCTGTTGCAAAACTCCAAGTCCCATGAGGCGTTGAAAGGCTGACAGTTACAAGCATGACTCTAACAGGCAGAGGCATGATGAGACTTGTAGTTTCGCAACAGCTGGAGGGCGGCCAGTTTGAGACCCCTGTTGTATTTTATTCTTATTTATAGCTCATCACTACACAAGATAAGCTGCTGTGGCAGTTGTGAATTGATTGCTACTAAACACTACTACTGTTAAAGTGAAACTAAACCCACTGGTTTAACTGTTTCCCAAAAGAAAGCTAAAGTTGGTTAATAACTGCTGTTAAATCCTTAAACATACCAGTTTTGTTTTCTGCAATTATTTCCTTTACATTCCTCCGTCTAGCACATTGGCTGTGTATGCTGCATTCAAGGCATGTCTCTGTTGATAACTGACACAGTTGCCATTTTGTGTATGTCGGCTCTCAATCCATCGTTCAAACTCTCAAATGGCTGGTGTCATAGCAAATTACATGTGCTGCACAATGGCATCGGCAGATCTAAATAGATGCTAAGATTGCACTGCCTTCAGTTTCAAAAAGATAGTATGGTTTAGCTCCACTTTTTTGCTGCTGTAACCATTTCCCTGTCCACAAACTTCCATCTGAATCTTCATAGTCCAAACTGTGCTTTACCAAAAATTACTTAGCGTGTGTACAAAACAAATTTTACACAAAAAAAAAATTGAAACCCATGATTGGAGAGGAAGCATACTGTTACTGTTTTCTCCGTGCCACTTTGGAGAAAGAGGAAGATGGTGGTGAAGCAAGTACAAGCAGTCAATAACTGTTGGAAAACATTAAAGACAATGGACTATCTCTCTTTAAAAAATGTGGTTTTGAAGGTTCTCCTTGGATAGCCCATCCCTCGATGCCAATAGCAGGCTACTCTTCCCTGTAGGGACAAAGTGATGGGGGTTTCATTTGGGCATCCTTGATGTCCCTTCCCTTCTCTTCCACCCTTCCCCTCCCTGCCTCCCATCCTACTCCCTGTCCTTGGTATCTACTGTCCTATAGTTCCCCACCCCTTCCTTTCCCTTCTCTATCCCTCACCCAGTACTGTGGTTTTCTCTTCTAATACTCCTCTCTACTTCCCTACTGGGGGACCCTTTTTTATTTTTTTCTCCTTTGAAGTAGATCACCCCTCCCAATTAGGTCAAATATTACTCTCTAACCAGTATTTCAGCAGCCATTCATACCCTCTTCCAGGCTTTTATAGGCCATTTCCAAATCTCTTACTCAGTTTTGTGTTCACCTGCATACGCCATATAATTTTGTCTGTGTTTTGAACAAATTTTAATAAAAATTGAAAAAAATAAAAAGTACTCCACTTTTGTGCATGTTCGCACTGCAGTTAACTGGCAATGGGGGTTATTTACTAAAGGCAAATCCACTTTGCACTACAAGTGCACTTGTAAGTGCAATCACTGTAGATCTGAGGGGGACATGCAAGGAAAAAACAGTATTTTTTGCTTGCACATGATTGGATGATAAAATCAGCAGAGCTTCCCCTCATTTGAGAGCTTCCCCACATATCTACAGCGACTGCACTTTCAAGTGCACTTGTAGTGCAAAGTGGATTTGCCTTTAGTAAATAAACCCCAATGTTTTTTATGTTTCTTCACTCAGCTGAAGAATTTCCTAGCTGTCTTATGCATTATTGACTCCTAATATTTAATTAATATTAAACAATTAATTGTGATAGTGTTCCAGGCTTTCTTGTGAATAGCTGTTTCATGTGACTGAAAATAGAGACAGCCAATTAGCAGCAAAGACTGCTGTTTTAAAATGGTAATGGAGGTATGTTGTCAGTTGCTTTATGAAACAAGAAGTTAGATAGAGAGCACCCTGAACCCCTTTGCTTAGTAAAGCTGAAATGCATCCCCGCCAAAAATCCCTACAGATTTTGTGACATCAGTTACCTGTAATGAAGCATGCCCCACATTGTTCAGGCAGCTGCATTGTAGAGAAAACTTCACTGCTGAGATGCCTCCTCCTCTTCCTGTCTCTGAACTTCCATCACTGCAATGTTTAACCACTTGACCACTGGGCACTTAAACCCCCTTCCTAACCAGACCAATTTTCAGCTTTCGGTGCTCTCACACTTTGAATGACAATTACGCAGTCATGCAACACTGTACCCATTTGCAATGTTTGTCCTTTTTTTCACACAAATAGAGCTCTCTTTTGGTGGTATTTAATCACTGCTGGGTTTTTTATTTTTTGCGCTATAAATCAAAAAAGACTGAAAATTCGGTAAAAAAAAAAAATTCTTTGTTTCTGTTAAAATTTATTGCAGAGTATTGGCAGAGTATTGGCAGAGTATGGGCACTGAGCAGCGCTGTGGGCTGGATCTGTAGTGCCCACAGCACTGCAAACTATCTCTCCCTCTCTCCTCTCACACTGTACCGATCGGTACAGAGAGGGGAGGGAGAAACCAGCGTCATGACATGACGCCGGTTTGTTTACAAGTGAAGCTTCGTCATTTGATGGAGCGATCACGTGGTAAATGGCCGCTATCAGTGGCCATTTACCGTGATCCGCCGGGTCCCCAGGACCCGGCGATCACGGATGTTCCCGAGTGCGCGGGACCGCACTGTAGCTGTCTTTCGGCTATGACCCGGTCGGCATGTGGTTAACAGCTGTACAGATAGATAACAGTAGTTCAGAGAGTCCAAAGGAGACATCCCCTTCTTCCTTTTCTTTCTCCATCGAGAAAAGTTCCTTCACTGTTAACGGTGCTTCTAAAGCACTAGTAAAATGTCGTTCAAAATGTTTAATTTTTCTAAAGATTAGTGGGGCTTAATCGATGTTCGGTTTTGACCACAGTGATAAGAAAATTCAAAGTTGCAGAATATAAATTTTATTCTCAAACGAGTAAACTTTCAACGATGTATGCAGGTTTTCGTTCAGGAAATTCCATTCAGTACAAAATCAAATGTTAAAAGCAAATTACATTTTGAAATACTCTTGAACTACATTTGTCAGGACATCAAATGTACTGAGAATTTTCGTATAAATGTTGGCAAAAATTTTGCTCTGAAAATCTACTTGTGTATGGCCAGATTAACACGATCTGTAAATGGGGGAGAGACTCTTGTGACTGATCAGACTCTCCCCATCAATCGCAGATCATGTTACAGGCAGTGTACTCGATGAAAGAACTTTTCTCAATGTCGTAGGACCATTTGTACTGCTATTCTGCCTGAAAATTTGAAGCTGTTAACCACTGCAGTGCCAGAGACAGGAACCAGGCTTCCCAGCAGTGAAGATTTTTTTTTTTCTTCTTTCAGCTAGATTTCAGCTTTAAAGTACAGTATATGTAAGCCCAGTAACCAGAACCCCATACACACTTTAACATGACAATGCAATTTAAAAAGTAATTTTAAATGGTTGTATACAGGGGGTCCCCTAGTTACAAACATCCGGCTTACAAACGACTCCTACTTACTAACGGAGGGAGACAACAGGAAGTGAGAGGAAATCTACCCCTAGGAAGGGAAATTCTCTCCTGTAAGTGCTATTATGGGGAAAAGGTGTCTCCACTGATGCTTTATCACCAAGGCTTGTTTCCACAACAACCCAAAATTTTTAAAATGCAATTGTCATTGGGACAGAAAGTGAGGTGAAATCTTCTGAACAGGGGCACACACAGCAAAACAAATGTTACAGGGGTGATAACCTCTCCCTTTGCTATCCAAAAAGCTTAAAAATATTTTTTTGCACCAGAAAAGAGGCGGATGCTTCTTAGTGACATGAAACGCCTGAAGGCTGACGTAATCCTGCTACAGGAAACGCACTTCAGAGACAATACCATACCGATCCTCAGGAACAGATACTATCCCATTGTTTACCACTCTCCCAATACACAAGCAAAGTCCAGAGGAGTCTCAATTCTAATATCAGCTAGAGTTCCATGGACATGCTTAGAATACAAAACAGACCCAGACGGACGATATCTGTTCTTAAAAGGACTGATAGGGGATACAAAGATGACCTTCGCGAACCTATACGCCCCCAACGAGCACCAGGACACATTCATTAAGAGACGACTAGACCAACTTATATGGTTCACTGAAGGCCAACTGATTTGTAGGTGGTGACCTCAACATACCCTTGACCCCGACGGAAGACACGTCCTCTGGCACATCCTCGACCTCAAATACCTCACGCAAAAAGATACAAACAACCCTACACTCGGCACAACTGATAGACGCCTGGCGCCTTTTCCACCCGGGAGAGAGGGACTATACGTTCTTTTCCAGGCCTCATCAGTCGTACTCCCGCATTGATTATTTTCTCATACCCCCACAGAAATTTACAGGCAGTTCTAAACACCAAGATTGAATCAATCACATGGTCCGACCATGCCCCGATAGTGCTGAGATACGCCATTGCTGACCCGCACACGACTCAGCGCCCGCCCTGGCGATTAAATGAAGGCCTTCTGCAAGACCCAGAAGTCTGCGCAGATGTAAAGCAGGAGATCGAACATTACTTTAAAGCTAATAATACCTCGGGCAGTGACGCTGGTCTGGTGTGGGAGGCACATAAGGCCGTGATCCGCGGTGTCCTTATCAAACACGGGTCCAGACTGAAACGTCAAAGAACAGAACAATTAGATATTCTACTTAAGAAACTACAGACATTAGAAACAAGACATAAATTAACCCCTACAAGGGAATTAGGAGCCGAACTAGATACCACCCGTACACAAGTCAAGGACCTACTGCACTTTAAAGCAAAAGCAGCACTTCAGATATGCCGGAGAAAAATTTATGAATCTGGTAATAAATGTGGGAGATTCCTGGCCCGGTCCCTACAGCAAAAAAAACTAGCATCTTACATACCTCGGATCACAACTACCTCCGGGAAGATGGTTTCCATACCCAAACAAATTACGGAAGAGTTTAGAGCCTACTATAACTCTTTATACAACCTACGCACAACACCGCCCACGCCAGATAATACACCTGAATATATAACCTCGTCACTCATGGCAACCCTACCGACGGAGGCAAGGGAATCACTTGAGGAGCCCATCACACTTATAGAACTCCAATCGGCTATAAAAACCACCAAGCAGGGGAAAGCACCAGGACCTGACGGCCTGACCATTAATTACTATAAAACTTTTTTTCCCTCGCTAGGCCACTACATCACAAAACTATTCAATGACCTTGGCACCGGCTCAAAACTACACCCCTCTACACTCCAAGCACAGATCTCAATAATACCAAAAGAAGGTAAAGACCCTACACAGTGCGGGAGCTACCGCCCAATTTCATTGCTAAATACTGATCTAAAACTTTTTACCAAAATTATTGCCTCTAGAATACAACAACACTTACCGCAACTCATACACCTAGATCAGGTGGGCTTTGTTCCAACCAGAGAGGCCAGAGACAACACCATTAAAGTTCTAAACCTACTCCACATAGCAAATAGAGACAAGACTCCAAGTATTTTTCTTAGCACAGATGCTGAGAAAGCATTTGATCGCATACACTGGAAATTTCTGTTTGATACACTGAAACATATCGGAGTAAGAGAAAGGCTGTTTAATTGGATATGCGCAGCATACTCGAGGCCATCAGCCAGAGTCAGGGCTAATGGTGTTGTCTCAGACCCTTTCCCAATATCAAATGGCACTAGACAAGGATGCCCACTTTCGCCCTTACTCTTTGCCCTATCATTGGAACCCTTCCTGTGCCATGTAAGGTTGAACCCAGATATCACAGGGATTACAGTGCAGGGCTCCCAACACAAAGTATCTGCATATGCAGATGATATGATGTTCTCCATCACTAACCCAGCCATTTCCCTCCCAAATTTAATGAAAGAATTCGAGATCTACGGCCACCTTTCCAACCTAAAAATAAACTTCAACAAATCAGAAGCCATGGGAATAGGGATCCCATAGACTCAACTCATACACTTCCAGAACAACTTCCATTTCAAGTGGACAGATAAGGCCCTGAAGTACCTAGGCACTTATATTCCCCCAAAACTCTCCCAAATCTTTCAACTTAACTTCCCACCCTTACTAAAAAACGTCCAAACGATACTACACAGCTGGAAAAATGGCCTACACTCGTGGTTTGGACGTTGCAATATACTCAAAATGATGGTGCTGCCCAAATTTTTGTATCTATTACAGGCTCTACCCATTCACATACCCGCAACCTATTTCAGACAGGTACACTCCCTATTCTTAACTTTTCTATGGGCAGGGAAAAAACCACGTCTCCCGAGAAAAACACTATCACTCCCGAAACACCATGGTGGATTGGCCATGCCAGAGATTAAGACATACTACCAGGCAGTGCACCTGAGTAGGCTTATTGACTGGTGCAGACAACAGGAAACAAAGCTATGGCCTCAACTAGAACAATCACAATCTGAAATCCCATTACATAGAGCCCCCTGGAGCAGCTCCACACTCCCCGCACAAATACGATCCCATCCACTGATTGGGACCACTACGAACGTCTGTGCACGCCTACTAACGCAAACGTCTCTCTCCACTAAAAACTCACCATTGAGACCCATAATAGGCAATCCACAATTCACCCCAGGTATAGTAGACCCTACATTCCGCACGCTCAGAAACACAGGGATGTATCAAGCCTCCCATTACAGCTCTGGGGGAAGATGGGTAACGCTGGCCGAGCTATCAGACCCGAAACGGTAAATACCGATTGGACTTCCTGAGAGCAAATCAGCTCTCACATTTTCTAAACAGCATGGCCCCCCCAAGTGTAACTGACCCTCCCCACACTGATTTCGAAGGAATCTGTATGGAAAGCGGTGTACTACCGCACACGCTATCTCTGACTTACAACATGCTCATCACACCTTCTGGGAATTATCAACACCCCAGTTTTGACAAATGGGAAAGGGACCTGAATTGCCACCTCACTCCGCAAACAAGAACACACATCCTTCATTTCATTCATAAATCATCCATATGCACCAGATTCCAAGAAACCAATTACAAAATTTTTACGAGATGGTACAGAACACCGGCACTATTACAAAAAACCTGAGACATCGAATCTATGCTGGAGATGTCAACAAAACACAGGCACGCTATTACACATCTTCTGGTCCTGTCCCCGAATAAGGCCCTTTTGGGAGAAGGTTCGTGGAATAATACAGCAGTTCACTGACCGTAGCGTTCCCGACGAACCGGCATACTTCCTCCTACACGCCACCGATACACCTGCTCGGGTTTACAAAAGGTCAATCGTTCGACACCTATTAGACGCAGCTAAAAGCTGTATTCCCCTCAACTGGAAATCCCCCGAACCGCCCTCCATTACCAGCTGGCTTAGGAGGATAGACGAAATCAGTAACTTGGAAGACCTGATCCTCACAAGTCAGAATAGAAGTGAGACATATTCCAAAACGTGGCAGTTATGGAACATATTTAAATACTCAACCGAGGGACAAGCCCTCCTGAGAGAAGACACGGATACTTAAACTGTACTAGAATTACTTAAGTCACTAATCGATAGTCGAGAAGAAATTTCGGCGAGACAATTTGGAGTTCCCTTGCTCGCGGATTCCCCCCCCTCCCCACCATCCCCCCCCCCTCTCCTCTCCCTCTCCTCTCTCCCTCTCTCTCTATATTTTCTTCTCTATCTTTGCTCTTTTGACCTGTAGGAAAATAAGAAAAAGGAGGAGAACAGGACACACAAAGGAACAACTTATAGGTCCTACCTGACTAACGTCACTGGAAGACCACACCTCGACATTGTTGTAACCCGAGGTCGATAAATAACATTTCTAATACATGTCAATCTAGGAGACCTTACACATTTAGGACCTCGAGTATGTGTCAGCCTCATACTACACCACATCACATGGGACCTTCATAATGAGCAAGACAAACTCTTTGTTACAAGACTTATGTAAATGTTTGTATTGCACTGTTACAATGTTACACACCGATATCTCGGTTCCTGTGGACCTGTTTTCTGTGATAAATAAAAAAATTTAACGAAAAATATTTTTTTGGCTGGAGCTACACTTAAAAAATGGACCTGTTCCGACTTACAAACAGATTCAACTTAAGAACAAACCTACAGTCCCTAACTTGTTTGTAACCCGGGGACCCCCTGTATCTCTATCTTTGATTTAAATAATTTTTAGTGATCCTGCCATGAAGCTCGTTGTTTAGACTTCCTGTTGTATGGTGACAATGCCCTGTCCCTTCCCCCTAAATGTGATCTGCGTTGTCACTTTGTCATATGAATTTGTGATGGAGACTACAAGTGGCAATTTCAACCCACATTATGCAGATAAGGTCCACTATAATACATGCAGAAGTTAAACAGTGGAGAAAAAAATATTTGATCACCTGCATATTTTGTAAGTTTGCCCACTTGCAAAGAAATGAAGGGTCTGTAATTTTTATCATAGGTGTATTTTAAATGATAGAGACAGAATATCAACCAAAAATCCAGAAAAAAACACAATACAAATGTTATAGAGTTGCAGTTCAGTGAGTAAAATAAGTATGTGATCCCCAAGCAAAATATGACTTCGTACTAGGTGGAGAAACCCTTGTTGGCAAGCACAGAGGTAAGACGTTTCTTGTAGTTGGTTACCAAGTTTGCACACATCTCAGGAGGGATTTTGGTCCACTCTTCTTTACAGATCTTCTTTAAATCCTTAAGGTTTCTTGGCTGTCCCTTGGCAACTCGAAGTTTCAGCTTCCTCCATAAATTTTCTATAGAATTAAGGTCTGGAGACTGACTAGGCCACGCTATGACCTTAATGTGCTTCTTCTTGAGCCACTCCTTTCTTGCATTGGCAGTAAGTTTTGGATCATTGTCCTGCTGGAAGACCCATCCATGACCCATCTTCAGTGTTCGGGCTGAGGGAAGAAGGTTCTCCTTCAACATGGGCCCGTAATGCAGCAAAGTTGGCCTGTATCTTTAGCAGAGAAGCAGCCCCAAAGCATAATGTTTCCACCTCCATGCTTGACCTTAGGTATGGTGTTCTTAGGGTCATAGTCAGCATTTTTCTTTCTCTAAACAGTCTAGTTAATGCCAAAGAGCTCAATTTTGGTCTCATCTGACCACAGCACTTTCTCCTAATCCTTCTTTGAATCATTTACCTGTAGATGTTCATTGGCAAACTTCAAACAGGCCTGTATATGTGCCTTCTTGAGGAGGGGGACCTTGCGGGCACTGCAGGATTTCAATCCATGGCCGCGTATTGTATTTTGAGCGCCCAGCATGTCTGATTGGAATGTTCATTTCAAGGTCAAAGCATCGGAACAATTGGAACATGCAATGATGCCCTCTCTCATGCACCAACTCCCCTGGATTACTAGCAGGCATACCCCGTCATCATGTAAATCTCACTTTCTCATTAACTCCATGCTAGTAAGTTTCAGGGAAGCCTGCCGTAAATATATAATCTCATCTATCCCAGGTCCTCGAGACCGATTCACCAAAATCCGGACTTCCCACCAGGTATATCCGCCTCCTTTCTCCTAGACGTCTGGCTGTATCTCGCTATCTGCGCAGAACAAGAACAATCACTTTCTTCCCAGATGATAAATAAGCCATTCCCATTCTGGTCTTACACCCAAATTCAACACTTTCTTGACAGATCCCAACCTGGAACCAACTGGTCCCGACAGCTTACACGCTTTTGAGTCAATATGTTTAAGACAAGAACCCCAACGATACCATACTCTGACATATATGCCATGCTCTTTGTCGATCATGACCCTAAATCTAATGCAGCAAGCCACAGGTGGGAACAAGAACTATCTGTAGATTTCTCCAAACCTGAGTGGGAAAATATCTACACATATATTCACAAGGGGACAGGAAATGTCTACATGCAAGAAAACGGATTCAACATTTTTTCCAGATGGTATAGGACTCCCCTTAAGCTCCATAAGATCTCACCTACAATCTCCCCCAGTACTGGCATTGTGGTGAAGAGTTAGGATTGCTTTTGCACATCTGGTGGTCCTGCTCTCAAAACCAACCATTCTGGACAGAAGTTTACCATCCAACAAATCAAATCGCCACTTTCGCTTTAAGATATTCAGTGGCACAATGTCTGCTTCACCACTCCACAATGCCAAGAAAGACATACCTACGCTCTTTAGCCATGCAACTTGTGAATGCGGCCATGTTATGCATCCCAGCCCGATGGAGTTCATCGGATCCCCCGACCATTGCAGACTGGTTTTAACGAATCACAAAAATCGCAGAACTGGAGGAACTTATCCATCAAGCGAAAGATACCCCCTCTAAATTCTTGGACACATCATGGTCCTGTTGGATACATTTCATCACGACAGATGACTACAAGACATAGTTACATAGTAGGTGAGGTTAAAAAAAGACACAAGTCCATCAAGTCCAACTTATGTGTTCAATGAAAAAATGGAAAGAGGAAAACCAAATATCACAACACCACATCCCAATTTTATATCCATTTAAAGAAAATGGACTTTGAGGTAACTACCCTCGGGACTTTAATGGTGTATGTATAAATGATAAGGGAATATCAATTCATCAATAATTTTGAATAAAACTAAATTTTTTTTTTAGACAATTTTTTAAAAGACATAAGACCCAATAGAATACAAAAAATTTATAAAATCCATACCACAAAAGAATACCACTTTTCTCAACATGTTTCACTCTGTGGAGCTTCTTCAGGAGACTTATCGTGTGGCATCATCATATTATACTAAAATTACAGAAACAAATGATCAAGTATTAGATACAACTGAATCATGGATCAACTTTAAGTCAATTGTTTTCACTAGAGTAGAAAAAGCATATAGCGAGATAGAAGATTTTTTTACACTTTTGCAGAAGGACATGAAAACAAACAAAGAATATGACCATGGAGCTACTGAATAGAAAAGGACCTTACCCAACTAATAATTTCAATAGATATCACTCAAGGCTAGAAATCACAATCTGTTAGAAGTATATCCCATGAGTTGCCTCCCTACAAGAACGGGCCTCAAAAAGCGTTTGCAGAGACATACAAAGATGATCACTTTGGGAAGTCTTTTCTGGTGAGGAAAAGACTGACAAAAAAGTATCAATGAGAGTATATACAGTGACTGATAAAAAAAAATATATATATATATATATATATATATATAATCTCAGAAAGAGATATGTATATGTGTAAAAGTGGAATAAATCTTAAGGTTACCTTAAAGACATTGATGTGTAGAATCAATACTGTCTGGCAGTCACATCCACAGTGTTGACTGGAATAATTCACTTCAAGAATGGGACGTGCAGGGTAAGGAAAACACAAGATGCTAGGTATATGGAAGACTTGAAAAAGGGAGAAACTATGTTCATCCAAAGCAAGCCAAATCCTGAAAGGTATATCGGGTAAGGAAACCTAAAGGGAACAATGGATAATCAATGATAAAAGATCTAAAAGCTTGCTGGATTGACATTTCATGCATAGAGATGCCAGAGTGTTAAATAACCAGCAAGTTTATTAAATACCAAAACGTAATGCAAACAAACCTTCATGGGGATTGGAACACAAGCTTGGGGGGCCAGCGGGAGAGGAAAATACCTCCCGTCCTGCTCTCTGCGTAGTCGACAGAAAGTGACGGGGAAAGGTAAAACAGTTCCCCGTATTTGTATAGTACTCCGGCGCGGCGGCGGCTGACGTCACCGCCGCGGACGTGAAGGGAGTGTAATTGCGCATGTACCCGCAGTCAGACGGTCGGCATCAATCGTCACGCATCAGGCGTGTATCCACTGATGACCATTTTAGAAAATCCTATGCCCATAAACAGATGTTGGAAAGGGCAAAAAACGATGGGAGAACACGAAGCTGGATGGGATAAATCCGATTCAGGAATCGGGAACCCGAGGGGATAACAGGGACTGGAAAATAGCTGATGGGGCAGAAATGGCAAAATGACACACGGAGGGCATTGTAAAAGAAAGGACTTAAAACACAAGTAATAATTGGCATAGCACTGCCACATGGGTTATTTATTGCAATATTTGAAGAAGTTGTTTAATCTATGAGAGCTATGGCATGGAGATGGGCTGGACCAGCCTGTCTCAACAAGAGTTCCTTCAGAGGTTGGTAGGGGTTTCATGAGCAATTAACAAAGTTTGCCTTTCAAATATGTAACTGCTTCCAGCGCAAGATACAGCAAAGGGGTAAGAAGTTGACCTTCCCACCGCAGCCGGACTCCCCCCAGACCCCCACCGGCCACCCTCCGGAGGTCCCTAAGGTAGGCGCCACCCACAGAGTCCCACAGACAGATATTATGGAGTCGGATGACTCTCGTCCCCCCTGGCTGGCAGACGTCATGGCAGCCATCGCAACTTGCCAATCAACACTAACAACAAAGATCGAAGCAGTTCAGTTGGACATGGGTCTAATCTGTCAAGATATAGATAAAATCAGATCACGAGTCACTGAGACGGAGCAAAGACTGAGCACCACCGAAGACACCATTACGGAACATGAGACGTCACTCCGTACTCTCCAAACTAAAGTAAAGACCCTTGAATATAGAGCCGAGGACGCGGAGAACAGGAACCGGCGTAATAACCTTCGCATTGTTGGTTTACCGGAGGGGGTGGAGGGGAGTAACCCTACCTCCTTCATAGAGGGCTTGCTCCGTGACCTTCTACCTGAGGCCCGCTGGTCACCTTACTACACGGTGGAAAGGGCGCACCGCATCCCACCTAAGCCGGGGCCTCCTGGATCCCCCCCTCGCACTTTCATTCTACGTCTACTTAATTTTAGAGACAGAGACGAAGTTCTCCGTGCCTCTAGAAACGTTGGGGACCTCAGATTCCAGAACACGAAGTTGATGATCTTCCCCGATTATACGGTAGAGACACAGAAGCTCAGGAAATCTTTTGACCAAGTTAAGGCGGCTCTACGATCACGCAACATTCGTTACAGTGTACTTTTCCCTGCTCGCCTGAGAGTCCAGGATGGCGAGACAACTCGTTTCTTTACCTCTCCAAGGGAGGCCTCAACCTGGATGGACTCGCTACCACGGATCCGCTGACGGTTTACCTGGCATGTAAGGTGAGATCCTTCATTGTTTGTTCACCATAGCCCTGGCCCAGGTCTGAGGTAATATATGTATTCCCACATGGATGACTTTCTTTGTTGCATAAGTTATGCTCAGTTCAATCCATGGTGTGGACAGCCTTGGGAGGAGAAGTTTGTTACCCCTTCCAGGGAAATTCTAAGATAATGCCCCTGCCAAACAATTTGGTCAGGAGACCGTTGAAATATGAAGTTCCTTTACAACTGCTTGTTCTCTTGAGGGGTGCTAGGAACACTTTTGTTCAGTATCTTCACCCAACGATGGACAGACTTTACTGTGGGGTCGCACTTTCGGATATTTCCCCTTCATCTGACTTTATACACCCCCACAGCCTGTTGTATTATAAACGGAGCTCTCAACTGTATAAGCCGCTTGAAATGCTGTTCCCCCCCCCCCGTGTGAAGTTTCGGGGGGGTGAGTTTGCCTCTTCCACGGACCCTCTGTTGCAGCCGGCGAGCTGAATAAGTTCGGGATTGAAACCCGCCTCAGTTTTGGGGGGTTGGGTGGGGAGGGGGGTGGGGTGAGTTCCCCTATTGGGGCCATTTTTATCTGCTTCGATTATTGGGATCCTTTATCTGTTTTTGGTTTGGTTTTGTTTCTGTTTGTTATTCATACCAAAATAATTGACTTATCAGCATTACACTGTCTACAAATGTGTCCGGTTCGGGTCCCGGGGTCCGGTCCGAGAGCCGCGATTTCCATTGATTCTAATACTCTTAACACTATCAATGGCCATGTCCTCACTTAACATCATCTCCTGGAACACCAGGGGACTGAATTCCCCAGTTAAACGCTCCCTGGTGTTCCAATTCATTAAGTCTTATAATCCACACATATGTGTGTTCCAGGAAACGCACCTAACAGGTCGTAGGATTCTGGCCCTTAAAAAACCATGGGTGGGACACCACTACCATTCCACGCACTCCACATTTTCTAGGGGTGTAACTATACTGGTACTGAAGTCACTTCCCTTTCGGCTCTTGGATTTGGCCCTGGACCCTGACGGACGGTATGTTATTATCCACGCAAAAATGTATTCTCTAACGTGGACTATTGTGGGCTTATATTTGCCCCCCCCGGCCTCCTTGCAGGTGCTCAATCAGATCACTGGTAAGCTGGCCAACTTTGCCTCTGATAACAATGTCATATTGGGGGATTTTAATCTGGTCCCTGACCCAGATTTAGACAGGCTAACTCCTACGGGAGGTCATTGCTCTGGGTTGGCTGAGTGGGCGGATACCTATGGCCTGACTGATGTCTGGAGGTGGCGTCACCCCCAATCTAGGGCATACACATGCCACTCGGCCTCCCACAGAACGTTTTCCCGCATAGACTTGGTCTTCGCAGGGACTCAGGTTCTCCCACGGGTCACAGACATACGAATATTGCCTAGGGGAATTTCCGACCATGCACCCTTGTTGTTGTCTTTGGATCTCTCCCTAGGCTCAGTAGAAAGGATATGGAGGCTCTCCAGATTTTGGATTTCAGACACCGCAGTAGACTCCCAATTTAGAACGGAACTGCTTGACTTCTGGGCTATAAATGTGGGCTCTGCTGACTCTGCGGTAGTGTGGGATGCCTTCAAAGCCACGACGAGGGGGCACTACCAGGCCATCATTGCCAGGGTCCGACGTGTGCGTAGAGCAGACTTAGTGAAGGCAGAGCGGGAGGCGTGTAGTGCGGAGGCTCTGTTCGTACCCGGGACCCTGCGCACTACTCGCATCTACAGATGTTGACGAAGGAGGTGGTTCGTCTCCGTACATCTCTCACTCAGAAGAAAATGTTGGCCCAATCCCAGCGGATTTTTGAGCAGGGAGAGCGGTCTGGCCGTTTGTTGGCCTGGCTCTCTAGGGAACAGGCAGGTGAGATGAACATTTCACATATTACTCCTCGGGACAGTTGCTCCACACACCGGAAGGGATCAATTGTTGCTTCGCGGAATTTTATGAATCTCTCTATGGGTCCAGGGTAGACTATAGAGGGGAGGATCTGGGGGCATATCTAGACGACATCGATATCCCAACCCTTACAGTAACGTATCGCGACAAGCTTGATGCTCCAATTACGTCCTTGGAGATACTACGGGCACTTAAATCAATGCAGACAGGGAAAACTCCGGGACCTGATGGCATCCCTGTAGAGTTTTATAAACAATATGCCACAGAACTAGTTGACAAACTACAGGTCCTCTTCTCTGAGTCGTCGCGTCTGGGGAAACTTCCAGACACGATGAGCGAAGCAATCATTGTAGTGATACCCAAGTCAGGGAAAGACCCCACGTTGTGCTCCTCGTACTGCCCTATATCTCTTCTGAACGTGGATGCAAAAGTATTGGCCAATAGGCTTAACCTGGTAATTACTGCTTTAATCCACAGAGATCAAACTGGCTTCATGCCCGGCAGAGGAACTGACATTAATATCAGACGCCTCCACACTCACATAGACAGGGCGGACGAGGTGACTAACGGGATGGTGGCCTCACTCGACGCGGAGAAGGCCTTTGACTCCGTCGAGTGGGGCTACTTATGGGAGGTTCTCTCGCGATTCGGGTTTGGTCCGGGTTTCACGAAATGGCTCCGCATGCTGTACCATGGCCCCTCAGCTAGAGTGCGTACCAATGGATGCCTCTCGGGGAAGTTCCAATTGTCTAGAGGCACGCGACAGGGGTGTCCCCTTTCCCCGGGTCTATTTGCTCTGGCAGTGGAGCCCCTGGCTGTATTGTTGAGGGCCGACCCTGGGGTAAGGGGTCTTCAGGTAGGACCCATTGAGGAGAAGTTATCGCTTTACGCGGACGATGCTCTGCTTTATTTAGCGGATGCGTCGTCCTCTTTGCAGACTGCACTCAATCTGATTGATCGATTCGGTCGGTATTCGGGAATTCGCATCAATTGGGACAAGTCGATCCTATTCCCGCTCCATCCCTCGACCCCAAGGGTACCACACCCGCAACTTAAATGGGTAGATGATTTCAAATATTTGGGGATAAAAATTAGCGGTAAGGTTCAAGATTACATTGACAACAATTTGCGTCCACTCATGACTCATGAGTCAACCTGCTAAAAATGATATACCTTCCCAAATATCTATATTTTTTTCGCAATACACCCATACCCATCCCTAGGACCTTTTTCCGAAGGCTGGAGAGCCTGTTAATACACTTTGTCTGGGCTGGGAGGCCACCCAGGGTGGCCAAGCAGATCTTATATCTCCCTCTCTCGGGAGGGGGATTGGCGCTACCGAATTTCCAAATCTACTACTGGGCTGCAGTTCTGGTCACGATTCGGTGGTGGTTCTCCCAGCCCACGCAAAATCCCGCGGTCACTTTGGAGGCAGCCATTCTCGGCTCCTTTCCTGCTTTGAGTAATCTCCCGTTTCGGGGTCTCAGGGCCAGTTTGTCCATGACGACCCCGATGCGTACCACTGTAAAGGTTTGGCAGGAGGCCAGGAAAATATATGGGAAACCTAATCACATTTCACCTCACATGCCCCTGTGGGGCAACCCTATGCTACCCCATTTTTATACTTTACCGGACCCCTCTCTCTGGGCTAAAAAGGGAATTCTTACACTAAAGCACATAGTCAAGGATGGCAGGCTTATGACTTTTCAAGCCCTTAGACAATCCTTTGCTATTCCTGCCTCCTTCCAGTTTAGATACTGGCAGCTGAAGCACGCCTTTGAGGCTCAGTTCCCTGCCCCCCTCATTCTGGAACCGGACACTATTGAAAGGCTCTTGACTTCCAGCGTGATGGGGAAGCCCCTCTCCACACTACACCTATACCTGACAGTGGATTATGATGCCAAACTAACTAAAACCTGGGATAAGTGGAGGGTTGATATTCCCTCGTTAGCTGAGGAGGAATGGAAGGAGTGTTTAATATCCTACATTCCTTCCATGATCGCTGCAAAGGATAGGTTCATACAATTCAAGTTCCTACACAGGGCGTATTTTACTCCACAGAGGTTGGCGCGTATTTACCCTCAGAGAGATCCCAATTGTCAGAGATGCAGACAGGAAGTGGGTACTTTCTGGCATATGGTCTGGTCGTGTCCCTGTCTCCGACTCTTTTGGTCAGCGGTGGCGTCCACAGTGAGCAATGTCATAGGATCAGACTTGCAGGCGGATCCCCAGATACTACTGCTCAGTCATTTGGAAGATGTTGAGGGTGATAGGTATAGCAAATTGTGTCTAACCTTCGCATTGTACTATGCTAGGCGGGAAATTCTATTGCGGTGGAAAATGGTAGAGCCTCCTACCTTGGCCTCGTGGATAAGGTCTGTGAATAAGGTACTCCCTCTGTATAAATTAACGTATGAAAGTAGGCAATGCCCGGGGAAGTTTGATCAAAATCTGGTCGTCCTGGGTCGACGCCTCCGGAGACCCTGATCCCCCTACCCCATAGGACGGGGAAAGTAATGGAGGATATCCTATATCTCACGTCTCTTCTCTTTATGCCTGTTTTCTTTCATCCCATTCCTTCTCATCCCTCCTTCCCCTCCCCCTCTCTTCCTCTCTTCCTCTCCCCCTCCTTCCTTCCTTCCTTCCTTTTCCCCCTCTCCCCGCCCCCCCCCCCCCCGGCTTCCCTTCCCCCCTGCTGTGCCTACCATGTTTAGTTGAATATTGGGCCACTCATTTTATACTATCAAAACGTATGAAGATTTGAGCTTTGAGAGGTCTGGTTGAGTAAACTTCTGATGTTTGCACACCTGGAATTTCTGATAAATAACGGCTAGTGTCTAAGGGTCAATTTTACTGTTTTTATTCTCACCACAATGTCTGTATTAAACTTTGTATTGTTCTGCTGATTTGTTCAATAAAAAAAAAAATTTCTGTTAAAAAAAAAAAAAATATGTAACTGCTGACCCCTGTAAAGGGGGCATCGTAAGGAGCATTTTGCCGTCTGACTATCAATGTAAGGGGGCCCTTCTCCCACTGACCATCAATGTAAGAGGGTCTTGTTCCCTCTAACTACCAATGTAGAGGGGCACTTCTTCACTGACCACCAATGTGGGGGAGCACTACAGTTTCTACTGTCTGCATTTTTTTTTTTGGCTATTATCATTTGTTTCACTTCATTATTATTACAGAAAATAATTTTGTTATTTAGTACAACCCTGGGTGTCAAATACAATAAGCATGCCACATGCTTTATTCCTTTATTCATTATTATATATTAACCTACTATGCTAATGTACCATGAGCTGTAGATATAACCAGACGAGTGGGGCTTCGATCCCCCACATCGCTGGACCCTGGGACAGGTAAGTGTCCGATTATTAAAAGTCAGCAGCTGCAGTATTTGTAGCTGCTGACTTTTAATTTTTTTTTAAGCGGAACTCCGCTTTAAGGTGTATGAGCAATAGCCTGGGCTATCAACAATGCTAGGAGAGTCTGGTGATCTTCCTCCTCCACCAAATGAGCTGTCAGATTAGGCAGCTGGAATGGTAAAGCCTAAACTTGCAGGATGCTCGATGTTGGGGCTCACTGCCCATTTCCTGGTCTCCAAGGAAACATGTTTAGGGGGTGTGCTCTTTTGCCAAGCCTGCCTGGCAGTGTATAGATTGTTTTATTAGATAATCAGAACTTACAGAGATTGTCGCTGGAACCGACTCGCTTGGGCATATCTGCATGGCCCTACTCACAGCTCAGGACAGAGTGCTTTTCCTCATTGATAACTTAACACACTCTGGTCTCAGATTCAAGCTGTATGGACCAGGATTGTTCTGGATCTTCACTTTTGCATGAGAGGCCTAGAACTAAGGGTAGCTTCATGTGAGGCAATTCGTTTGGCCTAATTTCACCTCAGGCATTTAGAGGCCTGGCCAGGAACAGCAGCCCCCCTGGCTAGGTAGGCAGCAGCTGGTAGCAGTTGCAGTAAGACTAGCAGCATGCAGCAGATGGAGGACCATATGGGATAACTGGATGCAGGGTCAGACAAGCCAGGTCGGCAACTGATGATCAGGTATAATCATAAACGTCAGGCAAAGAATAATCGAGGTGCAGGCAGCGGTTGGCAACAGGATAACAGATAGATGTGTAGAGATGAACAAAGTCCTAATGGCAAGCTGAGGTCAGTACAGGTGGAGTTCAAGCGTGGTCAGGATAAGGAAGGTCAAGCACAGGAATCAAACACAGGGCACAGGAACAGGAACACGGGTAAAGCTGCAGATCAGACAGCAATGGACTAGTGTAGCTGCTGCACATATATAGGCCATTTGGCGCCAGCGTTAATGGCGAATGCATGCATGCGCATAGGCCATCTGGGTGCAAATATTAGTGATCATATGCAAATTCATGGGCCTGTGCCCGGAAAGACTGGCACCTGCAGGGCCGCACATGCGCACTTCCCCTTGCCTCTGAGCTCAGCTTCGGTATGGCTAGCAGGTCCCTGACAGCTTGACGTTTAAAGTTCAAACTCTGAGAGACAGGGTTTCGTAGAGTCTAGGAATCTCTTGATGCTAAGCGAGGAGGTCTACTTGTTAATTCTCTGTGACTTTCAATTAATCCTTGAGTGTTTAAACTAAACAGCAAAAGTCCATATTATCACCAACCATGTGATAATTGTGTCTTCATGTGTTGTGCACACGCAACCCCCACCGGGTGTACCCTTACCTTAGGGGCTTAAAAAATAAGCCTGTAATTGATAGCAATAGCCTGCAGAGATCCTCCTTTGCTTCCTTTATCCTATGCAGGTTTATGGGACACTTGTATGGAACACAGGCCACCTGCTACTTCGGATAATAACACAGCTCAGAGGTCATTATTTTCTCCTGGTATGTTCAGAGACTCTCCGCATATACATCACATGCGGGAAATGACAGAGGCATGCAATAGCGTGATAAAGTTTAAAAAATTTTAATTGCAAACAGGACTCCACATATATACAACTCACATTTCAAATAAATAAAAAACACCTTTTAAAGTGCTATAGTGCTGAGGGGTGATAGAGTCACCTGTGGTACTATTACAGTATTCCCAAAGGAGGTCACGAGTCTGTGATGAAACTGGTAGGAGGAGCTTGTTCGGCTGACGAGAGAGGTACCAGGAAGTGTTGCAGAGCTGGCATAGGACAGGGGGAACGCCATGAAAACCGGGGCTGCAGAACCTGACCACAGGTGACTCTATCACCCCTCAGCACTATAGCACTTTAAAAGACGTTTTTTATTTGAAATGTGAGTTGTATATATGTGGAGTCCTGTTTGCAATTACATTTTTTTAAACATTATCACGCTAGTGCATGCCTCTGTCATTTCCCGCATGTGATGTATATTAGGAGAGTCTCTGAACATACCAGGAGAAAAATAGTGGCCTCTGAGCTTGGTTATTATCGGAAGTAGCAGGTGGCCTGTGTTCCATACAAGTGTCCCATAAACCTGCATAGGCTAAACGAAGCAAAGGAGGATATCTGCAGGCTATTACTATCAATTACAGGCTTATTTTTTAGCCCCTAAGGTGAGGGTACACCCGGTGGGGGTTGTGTGTGCACAACGCATGAAGACACAATTATCACATGGTTGATGTTAATATGGACTGTTGCTGTTTAGTTTCAATTAATCCTTGATGAGTGTTTAAAGTCACAGAGCATGAGCACTTTATTTTCATATATATGAACTGTTGCTGTTTAGTTTAATAACTTCATTGAGAACTGAGTGCAATATCACGGAGCACGAGCACTTTATTTATAGTGTTTATATGTTGTTATGCTTTAGACATTTATGTTACATATAGTGTTTATTGGATTTATATATTTATATTAGTCTTGTTTCCATATATATCAGCGCTGCACAGTGTGTTATATACAGTGGGGACGGAAAGTATTCAGACCCCCTTTAATTTTTCACTCTTTGTTATATTGCAGCCATTTGCTAAAATCATTTTAAGTTCATTTTTTTCCTCATTAATGTACACACAGCACCCCATATTGACAGAAAAACACAGAATTGTTGACATTTTTGCAGATTTATTAAAAAAGAAAAACTGAAATATCACATGGTCCTAAGTATTCAGACCCTTTGCTGTGACACTCATATATTTAACTCAGGTGCTGTCCATTTGTTCTGATCATCCTTGAGATGGTTCTACACCTTCATTTGAGTCCAGCTTTGTTTAATTATACTGATTGGACTTGATTAGGAAAGCCACACACCTGTCTATATAATACCTTACAGCTCACAGTGCATGCCAGAGCAAATGAGAATCATGAGGTCAAAGGAACTGCCTGAAGAGCTCAGAGACAGAATTGTGGCAAGGCACAGATCTGGCCAAGGTTACAAAAAAAATTTCTGCTGCACTTAAGGTTCCTGAGAGCACAGTGGCCTCCATAATCCTTAAATGGAAGATGTTTGGGACAACCAGAACCCTTCCTAGAGCTGGCCGTCTGGCCAAACTAAGCTATCGGGGGAGAAGAGCCTTTGTGAGAGAGGTAAAGAAGAACCCAAAGATCACGGTGGCTGAGCTCCAGAGATGCAGTCGGGAGATGGGAGAAAGTTGTAGAAAGTCAACCATCACTGCAGCCCTCCACCAGTCAGGGCTTTATGGCAGAGTGGCCCGACGGAAGCCTCTCCTCAGTGCAAGACACATAAAAGCCCACATGGAGTTTGCTAAAAAACACCTGAAGGACTCCAAGATGGTGAGAAATAAGATTCTCTGGACTGATGAGACCAAGATAGAACTTTTTGGCCTTAATTCTAATGCCGCGTACACACGAGCGGACTTTACGGCGGACTTTGCCTGGCGGATTTTTCGACGTACTTTACGACGGACTTTCTGAATGAACGGACTTGCCTACACACAATCCACCAAAGTCCGTCGAATTCGTACGTGATGACGTACGACCGGACTGAAACAAGGAAGTTCATAGCCAGTAGCCAATAGCTGCCCTAGCGTGGCTTTTTAGTCCGTCGAACTAGCATACAGACGGCGGACTTTTCGACCGGACTCGATTTCAACGGATAAATTTTAAACAAGTTTCAAATCTAAGTCCATCCAACTTTTGAGAAAACAAAGTCCGCTGGAGCCCACACACATCGAATTGTCCGACGAAATCCAGTCCGCCGGGCAAAGTCCGCCGTAAAGTCCGCTCGTGTGTACGCGGCATTAGCGGTATGTGTGGAGAAAACCAGGCACTGCTCATCACCTGTCCAATACAGTCCCAACAGTGAAGCATGGTGGTGGTGGCAGCATCATGCTGTGGGGGTGTTTTTCAGCTGCAGGGACAGGACGACTGGTTGCAATCAAGGGAAATATGAATGCGGCCAAGTACAGGGATATCCTGGATGAAAACCTTCTCCAGAGTGCTCAGGACCTATGACTGGGCCGAAGGTTTACCTTCCAACAAGACAATGACCCTAAGCACAAAGCTAAAATAATGAAGAAGTGGCTTCACAACAACTCCGTGACTGTTCTTGAATGGCCCAGCCAGAGCCTTGACTTAAACCCAATTGAGCATCTCTGGAGAGACCTAAAAATGGCTGTCCACCAACGTTTACCATCCAACCTGACAGAACTTGAGAGGATCTGCAAGGAGGAATGGCAGAGGATCCCCAAATCCAGGAGAAAAACGTGTTGCATCTTTCCCAAAAAGACTCATGGCTGTATTAGATCAAAAGGGTGCTTCTACTAAATACAGAGCAAAGGGTCTGAATACTTAGGGCCATGTGATATTTCAGTTTTTCTTTTTTAATAAATCTGCAAAAATGTCAACAATTCTGTGTTTTTCTGTCAATATGGGGTGCTGTGTGTACATTAATGAGGAAAAAAATTGAACTTAAATGATTTTAGCAAATGGCTGCAATATAAGAAAGAGTGAAAAATGTAAGGGGGTCTGAATACTTTCCGTCCCCACTGTATATATTCTGTGTTTATTTTAGGTTAATTTGGGCTTAGTGTGGCAGCTCACAAGGTTTTTACCCATGCTTATCTAAGGCCCCTTTCACACTGAGGCGCTTCTAAACTGCCATTAAAACACTGAGCGCTTTTGAAGAGTTTTTCAGGCGCTTTTGGAAAGCTTTCTATTGATTTCAATGGAGAGGGGCGTTTTTTCACCGTCCCGCTAGTGCACTGCCCCAGTGTGAAAGCATTCATTGATTTTAAAGGAAACAGGTTTTAGTGAGCTTTTCAGGCGCTTTTTTTAGCGTGAAAGCGCTTGAAAAGCACCTCAGTGTAAAAGGGGTCTTAGTGTAAGGCTACTTTCACACTGAAGCGCCTGCAAAAGCACCTGTAAAGCGCCTCTCCTGTCACTCTAGTGTGGAAGCCCGAGGGCTTTCACACTGGAGCGGTGCGCTGGCAGAATGCTAAAAAAATATCCTGCAAGCAGCATCTGTGAGGCGCTTTAGGAGCGGTATATACACCGCTTCTAAAGTACCCCTGCCCATTGAAATCAATAGGCAGCGCCGTTTTTGCGGACGATTTTAACCCTTTTTCGGCCACTAACGAGGGTTAAAAGCGCCCCGCTAGCAGCCGAAAAGCGCTGCTAAAACGGCGGTAAAGCACAACTAAAAATAGCAGCGCTTTGAGGCGCTGGCAGTAATGTGAAGTGCCCTAAGCCTCAGGACTTTCTTCCCAGGAGTTTCTTCGCTGGACAAGTCGTATTCTGCAGCTGGGCCTGGGGTCAGCATTTAGCTCTTATGCTGCGTACACACGATCGGAAATGCCGCCAGCAAAACTCCGATGAGAGCTTTTTGTCGGAAAATGCGACCATGTGTATGCTCCATCGGTCTTTTGCTGGCGGAATTCCAGCCAGCAAAAGATTGGGAGTATGTTCTCTATTTTTCGGTCGGGAAAAGTTCCTATCTGAAAATGCGTTAGTCTGTATGCAATTCGGACGCGCAAAAAATCACACATGCTCGGAAACAATTTGACGCATGCTCGGAAGCATTGAACTTCATTTTCTCGGCTCATCGTAGTGTTGTACATCACCGCGTTCTTGACGGTCGAAAGTTCATTGAACTTTTGTGTGACCGTGTGTATGCAAGGCAAGCTTGAGCGGAATTCCGTCAGAAAAACCATCCAAGTTTTTTCTGACCGAAATTCCGATCGTGTGTACGCTACATTAGTGTTGCTGCTGATGTGACTTTGTGGAATCTTAAGCAGTTAATGCGTAGCCTTCTTTTGGCAAAGCAACTGTTTAGACTGGTGGCCCTTATCTGGCATGTAAACCTTCATGAGGTTTGCATAAGTCGAGGCTGTTGGGTCCCAGTTCTCCTTCTTGCTTGGTGTAGTTTCTATCTTTCTCCCCAAAAAGGACATCCTCATTCAGCTCTTTGGTCTGCCTGCAGTTCACCCAAAAGAAGTATCTGTCTATTGGTTGGATGGCATTGAGGTGGAGAGTCTGTCTGTCAGCCTTTACCTTCCTCTTGTTTTTCAAGATTGACCCTGTACTGATGCTCCGATTTCTAGCTCCACTATGTCAAGTTGACTCAGCAGACCATCGTCCAACCCCATAGTTTAGAGTTCAGGTCCCATCCTGTCCTGACAAAAGCCACTCTACCTATGAGTGCTTCCTGAGCTTTTGTCTGTAGACTACTGTTTCTGTTTAGTGCACTTGCTACAGCAGCAGTTGGGTGCTCTCCATGGTGCTTTTTATGTCTGCACTGGTGTTTTAGGGGCAGGCTTTCTGGCATGGCACTTTGAAGGGGGGTACACTCAGCGGGCTTGTCCTGGGGATTTGGATGTTGGTGAGAATGGGGACGGTATCCTGAATGGTGCTCGATTGTTTTTCTACCAGGTGGACATTCGGCCTGATCTGAAGCAAGCTTCTGGTATAGGAATACTTGGGCAGGCTCTTTGAGCTGCAAGCAGTTGACAGCTTTGCTATGTCGTTACATCAAGAGCCTGTGGTCATTTCTTTGCCTATCCCATAGTGGGATTGCCTTGACCAACTTTAGGTGGCGTACTCTTGTAATATATCCAGATCAATGATAGCACACTTGCAAACAGTCGTTAGCTAGCCATAACAGCTATACCTACAGTAGTTTCTTAGAAACTAAAAATGGTAGATGGCTCCAGCGCACAATTGCCTTGCGGTCCCTAAAGTTACAGTGGGGCAAAAAAGTATTTGGTCACCCACCAATTGTGCAAGTTCTGCCACTTAAAAAGATGAGAGGCCTGTAATTGTCATCATAGGTATACCTCAACTATGAGAGACAAAATGTGGAAACAAATCCAGACAATCACATTGTCTGATTTTGAAAGAATTTATTTGCAAATTATGGTGGAAAATAAGTATTTTTTCAATATCAAAAGTTCATCTCAATACTTTGTTATATATCCTTTGTTGGCAATGACAGCGGTCAAATGTTTTCTGTAAGTCTTCACAAGGTTGTCGCACACTGTTGCTTGCATGTTGGCCCATTCCTCCATGCAGATCTCCTCTAGAGCAGTGATGTTTTGGGGCTGTCGCTGGGCAACACGGACTTTCAACTCCCTCCAAAGGTTTTCTATGGGGTTGAGATCTGGAGACTGGCTAGGCCACTCCAGGACCTTGAAATGCTTCTTACAAAGCCACTCCTTCGTTGCCCGGGCGGTGTGTTTGGGATCATTGTTATGCTGAAAGACTTAGCCTTGTTTTATCTTCAATGCCCTTGCTGATGGAAGGAGGTTTGCACTCAAAATCTCATGATACATGGCCCCATTCATTCTTTCATGTACACGGATCAGTCATCCTGTTCCCAAACCATGATGTTGCCACCCTCATGCTTCACAGTAGGTATGGTGTTCTTTGGTTGCAACTCAGCATTCTCTCTCCTCCAAACACGACGAGTTGTGTTTCTACCAAACAGTTCTACTTTGGTTTCATCTGACCATATGACATTCTCCCAATCCTCTTCTGGATCATCCAAATGCTCTCTAGCAAACCTCAGACGGGCCCAGACATGTACTGGCTTAAGCAGGGGGAAAAGTCTGGCACTGCAGGATCCGAGTCCCTGGCAGCGTAGTGTGTTACTGATGGTAGCCTTTGTTACGTTGGTCCCAGCTCTCTGCAGGTCATTCACTAGGTCCCCCGTGTGGTTCTGGGATTTTTGCTCACCCTTCTTGTGATCATTTTGACCCCACGGGGTGAGATCTTGCGTGGAGCCCCAGATGGAGGGAGATTATCAGTGGTCTTGTATGTCTTCCATTTTCTAATTATTTCTCCCACAGTTGATTTCTTCACACCAAGCTGCTTGCCTATTGCAGATTCAGTCTTCCCAGCCTGGTGTAGGTCTAGTTTTGTTTCTGGTGTCCTTCGACGGCTCTTTGGTCTTCACCATAGTGGAGTTTGGTGTGTGACTGTTTGAGTTTGTGGACAGGTGCCTTTTATACTGATAACAAGTTCAAACAGGTGCCATTAATACAGGTAATGAGTGGAGGACAGAGGAGCCTCTTAAAGAAGAAGATACAGGTCTGTGAGAGCCAGAAATCTTGCTTGTTTGTAGGTGACCAAATACTTATTTTCCACCATAGTTTGCAAATAAATTCTTTCAAAAATCAGACAATGTGATTGTCTGGATTTGTTTCCACATTTTGTCTCTCATAGTTGAGGTATACCTATGATGACAATTACAGGCCTCTCTCATCTTTTTAAGTGGGAGAACTTGCACAATTGGTGGCTGACTAAATACTTTTTTGCCCCACTGTAATTCTACGAGCCCACTATATGGCTGAGCTGCAGGTAACCAGCAGCATCTGGACATCATAAACTTTGTGGGCACCTTATGCAGAGATGTCAGCCAACACGGTAGTCAGGACAGCCAATCCGGTTCTTATGGTGCATTCTTTCAGCATTACTGATGGGCTTTAAAGTCCTCACTACAGCTGTACAGAAGCCAGTACCTTACTCATTTCTTATATGATAGGATTTGCTGAAGCTTCCCACCCTGGTAGCTAGTTATTGATATACCACGTGTATGCTGTCATGTTGGAGCCAGGAAAATTGTATCAAATACTTACCGTCCTTTTTCATGGCCCCAATCCATGGCAGCATACTAAACCCACCCAGTTTGTTCCTAGCGATGTACAGGGAATGAGCTGTTGTGTGGGTGGTAACTCTTTATAGCTTTGTACTAGTCATGTAGGTGGAAGTAGGCGGGGCTACTACCACATGTATTCTGCTATGGATTGGCGCCAGCAAAGGAAAATTTAAGGTAAGTATTTGATACAATTTTCTGTTTTTCCGTGTTTTGCTCTTTTTACATACAATTCTCTGAAAACTGCCATTTTCTGAGCTCATGTTTTTATGTTTTTTTTTCTGTAGATTATTTAGAACATTAAGTTGCCTAACTGGACTTTTACACAATGTAAATTTAAAAATCAATATTTTCAGTAAATCACACAAATTGAAAGGCTTTTGACCTGCACACATTTTATCAATGCTTCTAATGTGTTTTTTTTATTTATCCTGGTATCAACAAAAATTGTAAATAATAGATTTTGTCTTACATAAGCAATGGGCTCCACCTAGTGGTCAATTTTAAGTAGAAGTTTATATACAGAGCAATAAAAATACACATTTTAACCTATTGACATAAATGGCATTAGTTGTAGTAATTCAGTGTATTTAATAGCAGTGCTCCCAAAATTAGGGTTGAAAATGTTTTTATTGGTAGTATAAACAGCATGACAGAAATATGATTGATACATCAAATAAAGTAAAGCAGCAGCGAGCGGGCCAAATGGCTATCGCCTACAGCAGTGCTTGCGCCTGAAATCTTCATAAACATCCATAAATACATATTATGTCAAGCAATGAGTAATCAGGAGGGAGAAAGAAAGGAAAAAGAAGGATAGGAAAAGAAAAAATTGGGAGAGAAGGAGGGAAAGAGGGGGATGGAGGGAAGGAGTCTGCTGGGAGAGCCTGGGGTGGAAAGACAGTAACTTGACTATTAAGGACCATCATCATACATTTGAGAGAAGATTATGGCAAAGGTTGAGCTGAGCTTGAAGGGGCAGGGAGCATGTCAGCTAGAGTATCTGAGGAGGAGAAGCGCAGCCAAACAGATATTGTTGAGCGCCAACATCACCTCCATTCTCATGATGTCGTTCATTGTGGAGACCCAAAGAGACAATGGGAGGGTAGTGGTAGCACTCCCACTCTTGACTCCACTCCAGACTGCAGACGTGATATAAGACAAGAGATGGCCAGAGGCTGCGGATGGTACAGGAGAGGTCAGAGGCTGCGGATGGTACAGGGGAGGTCAGAGGCTGCGGATGGTACAGGCAGAGGCGGCTCTCTAATTAGGCAAATAAGGCGGTCGCCTAAGGCCTCGCACTCACAGGGGCCTCGCGACGGCTTAATTGAAGAGCCGCTGCTGACAACAATGCAGCTGCAGCGTTAAGCTCAGGCCAGCAGCCGTTTAACATTGCCTGTGAGCTCCACAACCAGGCAGTGGATAGAGGGGACGGAGTGTGGCTGTGTCTTGGGGAGGAGGCGGGGCCAGCGCTGTGTTGTCTGGGGGAGGAGAAGGGGAGGAGATTCCAGTAGCCGGAGCAAAATGTTAGCACAATTCCCGCTGCTCCGGAGAAGCAGATCGCGCCCCCAGCCATCACCACCCCACCACTGGAGTGCTCAGCAGAGCGGTCCCCGCACACCCGGAGGGGGCATCTGGCATGCAGTGGCGAGGAGGGTCTCGCGGAGGAGGCCTCACGAGCGCTGTATGGAGCCAATGGAAGGGGAGGTAGAAAAGAAGAGGTGTCCGGACAGCCACTCTCTGGGGCTGTCAATCAGTGCGGGGGGGGGGGGCTCCAGCTGCCAAGAGAGGCACAGCTCCTATGCCACAACCCTTTTCTGCAGCCAGCTACCACCAGCATGAGCGAGCCAACCCCCCCCCCAGCATCCCTCAGCCAGAGACTGACCTTTATATCCACCCCCTGTCCCATACCCTCCACTCCACTCTCTTACTCCTGATCATCAGTGTCTCTAAGAGTAAGGATGGCTCAGTCCTGTGCCAGTGTGCCCACCTGTGATTGGCAGCCCCTGACCCCTCCCTCCGCCTTGCCCTTACCTCTGCCTATGCAGGGCTCCACAGTGGGGTGGGTTGGGAGGTCCCAGTCCAGTGCTGATCCTCAGCCATGGTGGGCCGGGTGCTCCACATCCTGCACTGGCACTGCCTGCTGATTGGCTTCTCCGCTGCTATCTCCTTCACTGAGTCCAGCACCGAGATAGAGAGCGCTGACACCAGCACCGAGATAGAGAGCGCTGACACCAGCACCGAGATAGAGAGCGCTGACACCAGCACCGAGATAGAGAGCGCTGACACCAGCACCGAGATAGAGAGCACTGACACCAGCACCGAGATAGAGAGCACTGACACCAGCACCGAGATAGAGAGCACTGACACCAGCACCGAGATAGAGAGCACTGACACCAGCACCGAGATAGAGAGCACTGACACCAGCACCGAGATAGAGAGCACTGACACCAGCACCGAGATAGAGAGCACTGACACCAGCACCGAGATAGAGAGCACTGACACCAGCACCGAGATAGAGAGCACTGACACCAGCACCGAGATAGAAAGCACTGACACCAGCACAGAGATAGAGAGCACTGACACCAGCACTGAGATAGAGAGCACTGACACCAGCACTTTAAAACTCTTAATATATGTAATTTATACAGTTAATTTTTTTATCACTTGAATTATTTTTCCCATTATGGGCGTGAGTGGGGCCTCATGTCTATGTTTTGCCTAAGGCCTCACAAAGCCTAGAGCCGCCTCTGCACACACATATAGACCCATACAACCTCATACACACACACACACATATACAGACCCATGAAACCTCATACACTCTCTCACACACACACATACCCATACAACCTCATACACACACACACACACACACACACCCGAAAGAGGAATTTTTTTTTACAATTGCATTCCATTTTTTTTTTTACAATATTATTATGTTGCATCAGTGTCCCACTTACACCAATGCCCCCTTACATCAGTGTCTCTCCTGCTTCAGAGTCCCCCATTACTTTAGAATCCCCCTTAACATTAGTTCCCCCCCTTACATCAGTTTCTCCCATTACTTTAGAATCCCCCCTAACATCAGAATCCCCTTTTACATCAGAGCCGCACCTTATATCAGTGCCCCCCCCTTATATCAATGCCCCACCTTACATTAGTATCCCTCTTTACATCTGTGTTCTTCCTTACATCAGTGTCCCCCCTTACATTACAGTAATGCCCCACCTTACATCAGTGTCCCCCATTACATCAGTGTCCCCATTAGTGACTAGTGACACTGATGAGTGTTCCACTTTGCTGCTAAGCTCCCCTTACATCTTTACGTTAGTATTCCCGCTTACTTGAGAGCCCTCCTTACATCAGTTCCTCCCTTTATATCGATGTCCCCTCTTACATCAATTACCCCTACATTAGTGTCCCCTTTTACAATAGTGCCTTACTTGCATCAGAGTAACCCCTTACATCAGTGTCCCCTCTCACCTCAGAGTCTCCACATCAATGCCCCCCTTTACATCTGAATCCTTCCTTAAATCAGAGCCCCTCCATATATCAGTTCCGTCCTTTAACTCAATGCCCCCTCTGAGAGTGAGAGCCCCTGGTCTCGGTGAAAATGAGTGTAAAATGGACACAGGACTCTCAAAGAGGCAGTTTGAGAAGTTCCAGCAGAAGATTGGTGAGCAGAGAAAGCTATGCTTTAAGTCTTCTCTGGATTTTGTGAGTCTGGATTGGGGCTGGAAACTTGAAGACTTCAAAGAGCATTGGGAGTGATGGAGTCTTCAGTCTTGTGTCCGGGCTTTCCAGAAGTTCAGGTTGTGTGTGTGTGTCCAGGTGCACACACTCATTATAAGGCAGATCTGAGCATAGCTCAGGGGAGTTGGTTTTGGAGCAGTTGCTGCAGCCAGGAGGGAGGTGTGCTACCGTTTAAGAACCCAGGCAATATCCTTGAGACGGCACTCCATGTGGGAGAGGTTCCAGGTCAGTGGACTGAGAGAGTTGGGCCAGCTGAGAGAGTCAGGGAGACCATAGCTGAGACAACTGGAAGAGAGAGTCCCGGGGACCAGAGGGGACCGTGAGTCTTGGAGGAGTGTGAAAGCCTGGATTGTCAGGAGAACCCCTTCCTAGAGGCCAGGAGTGGGCCTGTGCAGCAAGGTACTACGCCCAAAGCTGAGTGAGTGTTAAGAGCCAGGTGGATTGGCATTTTTCATCTAGTGTATTTCTGCTGGAGAAGAACCCCTGTGGGGGCAATCCATGTGTGTATGAACTTTCATTTTTGTTAATTTCAATAAAAGTGGGCTACCACGCCCTTAAACTGAAGTTCCCATTGGCTGTGAACTCACTGAAAACGCATCTACCACTGAGCTAGCTATCCCCCATATTACACCTCTTACATCAGTTTACCCATTACAATAGTGCTCTTTGCAATATCCTTGCATCAGAGTCCCTTCCTACATCAGAGTTACATCCAACACCCCCAGCTTTATATCAGAGTCCTTCCTTACTTCAGTGTCCCCACTTACTTGAGATCCTCCCCCTAAATCAGTTCGCCTCTTTATATCAATGTCCCCTCTTACACTAATGCCCCCTCTTTCTTCAGAGCCCCCCCTTACATCAATCCCCCCTTTATATCAGTGTCCCCTCTTTTTTATCAATTCCTCATCTTACATCAGTGTTTCCCCTTACATTAGTGTTCCTCTTTACAATAGTGCCTTCCTTGCATTAGAGCTTCCCCCTTACATCCATGCCCCCTTACATACCAGTCCCCCCCTTACATCAATGTGACTCCCCCTTACATCAGAATACCCCCCCAATCTGTGTGCCCCCCTTCTTATATCAGTGTGCCTGCTCCCCCTTACCTCATTGATCCCCTTACATAAATGTACCCCCTTTAGATCCGTGTGCCCCCCTACCTTACCAGCATGATTATAGCAGCACAGTGGGAGCTGGGAGGCAGATCAAGTTTTGTCCTCTGGGGGGTGGACTAAACAAGTGATGTCATTGGTTGTTAGGACGCCAGTGGTCCTAGAAACCAAGAACTGGGGGGGGGGTGCAGATTTTTAGAGCCCTGGGCAATGCAGTTTAGTAACAATGAGCAAATCTTTGAGCTGCAGCTGTTCTTGTCACTGTCAGGTGCAGCTCAAAGATCGGGGTGTGTTTGAGTGGGTTGGGGGGGTGGACATGTACTTATAGAGCCCAGGGGATCAGGTGTCTTTCAGGCACAGTCCTCCATCTGGTCCTGCTTGCACAGGCTCCTGTATCCACTCTGGACACTCTGGGTTCCCCTGGGACAGACCATCGCGCTGCCTGACAGCCTGCAGAGCCGACACAAGTAGCAGGGGCACATGATTCTCGAGCACAGCATAGCGTGTGGCAACTGAGGCATCTCCCCCTCCTACATCAGGCTCTCATGCCATCTGTCTCTCAAGAGCTCCTCAGGAAAGGTCACTGACTCACCCAAACACCCCCCCTCATCTGTGGGTGGGTCGGCCATGTCAATCGAACCCCCCCTCCCCCATCGGTCGGTCGGCCCCACATTTACCCCA
Organism: Lithobates septentrionalis; assembly: GCA_037952835.1. Taxonomy (NCBI): domain Eukaryota; kingdom Metazoa; phylum Chordata; class Amphibia; order Anura; family Ranidae; genus Lithobates; species Lithobates septentrionalis. The sequence continues at coordinate 10,984,832 of JBBDGP010000374.1, read as the reverse complement.
TCAAGCGGGCAGCGCTTCCCTTCGGACAAGGGCGGCGGCCTCTTGTGAGTCTCCTAACGACGGTCGTGCGTCTCCTCCCTCCTCCTACTAGGCGGCCAATAGAATTGCCTGTACTTTCAGCCAATCAGGTTACAGGTCTCAGGACCCGCTTCCTGATTGCCCGGGAGGAGAATCAGTGTGACAATAGCAAATATTCATTTGCTATTCTCACACAACTGGGTGGGCTCAGCGCTCTGAGCCCACCTTTTTTTGAAGCCTTTTTGAGCCTCTGGCTCTAATCACGTGCTTCAAAATAAAAAAAACCCGATTGTAATCCATGCGTCCGGCGCCCCGCATGTAGATTAGGGGACCAGACTCATGGGTAGGGGGGCGGCACCCATGCACCCTTAATGGACGGGCCACCACTGCTCAGTTCCTTCTGAGTCCCCTATTCTCTTATTGGCAGCAGGTGGGCAGGGCCAGATTTATGTTTTGCTGCCTGGGTTGAATGGCCAGTCCCCACCTCCAATCAACAGCAGGTGGGCAAGGCTCTGAGTTTCCCCATCTGCTCTGATGTTTGCCAGCCTGCATTTTTGATTTCTGCTGTAGGGGTGGGTTCTGATATGCCCAGGATCCCTGCGGGGGGGGGGGGGGACAGGGCGGGTTCACTGGTGATCGGCTAGAGTGTGGGAGGTGCATGGGAGGTTCCCCGGTGATCAGCCAGCCCCTGTGAGATGCAGCCCAGTTCCCGGAACTCCAGCTGGATTTGTGGGATGCTGGGGTTTACTTGCAATCTCGGGACGGTACCAGCAAAGGTTGGGAGGTATAATCAAAGTACAATCTCAAGATACCCATTCTTTGAAAATGGTTGTTACTGCCTGCAGGATATTATGCATTGCACAGTAATGACTAACAATAGATAATTAAATTACTTCCACATTTAGAAGTGCTTCTGCATTCGTAAATGATCAGAGCACACTGTTTAGTTGAGTTTTACCTAACAGCTTATAATTCCAGGGGGGTGTTTTTTGGTATTTTTATGTGTTGTGTATAGAAAGTGGGGAAGAAGGGACTTTGGACTTTATAGGCACAGTAACACAAAAATTGATTATTAATACAAAAATATTTTATTGAAAACATCTAAAATTGCAATTCCATAAAAAGCCACAATAGATCTATATAAACATATACTAGATAAGACCGCTGCTGCACCAGACCATACAACTACAGGAAGACTTGGAAGATGTGGGCGTCATTCCATAATGTTGAGAGTCCAAGAGTATGGCTATACGACAGACAGAAGGTAAAGTGTTGTAGTTCAACAATGAAGTAGGCTCAACATATTGTGCGTGCATTCACGCTTCTTCAGAAGCATAGAATATTGTGGCTGGCAAACATAGAAAAGGAAAACAATTACTTTAGAACAAAAAATATATATAAAAGTAAGCTCATACATTGTTCCAGCTAGAAAGTCCCTGTGGACCCAGCCTCGAACAGCACCGGAGGGGCAAAAGGGGGCAGGCATGGTCACTACAGGGGCGTACATAACAGCGTAGAGGATGGTAGTGGGGAAATAGTATTGACCTGGTTAGTATATAGAAGATTAAATAAATAGGCCCAGTAATAATGACAATATATATAACCATAATAATTGGACCACAATTGTAACTAGATTAAATAAGAAGTAATACTTACTCTATGATGTGTATTAAGATGGAAAGTTTAAAAACCAGAGAGACAACACCTACAGAAACGGTATATGAGGTGCTGGATAGTGGGGTAAAAGTATGTAACATGGTCCAGTGTAGGGACCCGTTAAGAAACTGCCTACAAAGGAACACATATAAGATTTTGTAATAATGGGTAATAGCAATCACCACTAAAACTAAATAAAATGAAGTAAGTAGGCCACAAAAGACTCACCTATTTGGAGGTAAACCCAAGAGTAAGCTATATCGGTGAGGGGGGGGGGAAGGGGAAGGAAGGGGGGGGAACCAGGAGGATTCGCCACAGAGCCTGTATATGGTCATATGAAAAAAGAGGGCTCCATAGTCTAGACAGCCCAGCAGGAAGCTTATTGATACATATAAAGGGACTGAGGTCCCGCACTGGTGAAAAACGGGACAGGAGGTAGTAATGATGTGGTGACCTGAAAGGTAAGCAAAATAACCAGATCAGGGTACAAGGTAGGGAAGGATTGAAACGTGAATAGACCAACCTGAATGCATAGAAGGTCAGTGAAGCAAATACTTACCTTAATAGATAGGACCCCCTAGAACCAGCAAACTTAGATAGTCCAGCAACCGTCTGTGATATAGGCTGATGGAACGCAATGAGGACGAGTGCTATTTGTATGTACGTCCCGTCCGTAGTCAGCGAATCAGAGAAGCTGATGTGGCATCATCCGGACTGGCGAGAAGTCACTGTGCATGCGCCCGATCAGTGAGTGCGTCAACAAAAGTGTTGACGCTACGTCAGAGAAGGGGAAACGTGCGGAGTGACTCACGAAGGCAAGCGGGGGAGAGGAGAGACATGGGCTCCCCCGCTGGCCAAAGCGTGCACCACGCCAACAAGGGATTTGTATGGTGTGACGCTGGGCGCACGCATAGTGACCAAAAGTGCCCCCAGAGAGACCCACCTACAGTGAAAGAGCCAAAAAGCCACAGGGGACATGTTATAATGAAGACCTTAGTACAGTGAAACATATAATACATTATAATACATTAGCAATAATACTAAATATATAGAGAGACAGACTTTTCAATGAATGAAACATTGACAGTAATTGGCACCCAGGAAAAAAAGCTAGGTACCAATATATCAATGTAAAACATTAATACACAAGAGCATGATCAATGCAACATAGACATACATACATACATACAACTTAAATGGACCAAAAAAGTAGGTCAAAGCAGGGAAACTAGGGATAGAGAGCTGAGACAGGACAAAATATGGATAGATAATGGAACTAGATGCATATATGTTGGCAGGACACTACTGACAAGTCAAAATCGGAATCAGACATATTACAGAAATGGTTTATAAGATTGGGCCTCAGTAATGCCAGGAGCATGGGTGGCATTCAGGCGCTCTATCCATAAAGTTTCCTTTCTCAGAATCTGTTTGTCCCAATCGCCACTGCGTGGATCTTTGGGGATGACCGCCAGGGCAATGAAGGAGGCTACCGAGGTGTCGAATTTATGATATAAATCAAGGTGTCTACTTACTGAAGTGACCATCTTGCCACCCGCAGAGTAGTAAACATGGTCCTTGATGCGAGATCGAAAATGTCTTATGGTTTTGCCTACGTAAAAGGCTTTACATTTACAGGTCATCGGGTACACCACCCCTTGCGTCTCACAATCGGCAGAAAAAGGTAGGGACAAAAACTTTACCATTAGGGAGTGTGAATCAGGTACCTGTGTGAACCCAGGGGCAAAAGGTGCATTCATTTTTGTTGCATTGATGCGTGTATACCACTCTTTATAACATAAAATGTTCATAACCATTTGTTCATAGTTAGTTTTGGTCATAAGAACAATATTGCCGCCTTTGTCAGCAGCCTTGATCTTAAGATCAGGGTGGTTTTGCAGTTGCACAATAGCTTGTATCTATAGAGGGGTAAGATTACTTGGTTTTGGAATAATGGTCATCTGTTTTATATCACTGACTGTCCCCATCAGAAAGGCCCAAATGTTTGGATTAGTCATGAGATCAGGGAAACGTTGTGATTTGCATTTGAATTTAGCTGAAGATATAGATATAGAGGAATGGTGATCAGAGATCGATAGAGTGTCGGTATGGTCTGTGTGATCATTTTTCGTCTAGTAGCAACATTAAATCCTGGAGGGCATGAAAGTCTTCCATTGTGTAGTTCTTGACTTGTTCAGAGATTTGTTTGTCCTGTATAGAGCGAAGGCGATCAGTATCAAATAAGAATTTATATGTCAAATTCCGTGAAAACAGGTATAGATCCTTAATAGCTTTGTATCTGTCAATCATCATTGATGGACAAAAGCTAAGGCCAAGTTGAAGAACCTCCAGGTCTTGTTTGGTAAATGCATAAGGAGTTAGGTTAATGACATCAAGGTTAGACTTCATGTGGGAAGTGGAGTGTTGAGGGGTATCTGAAAATTTGGTGAGGGATTCCTAGATTGGGAAATGTTTGAGTCCAGTGTGCTTTGGCGTGTAAACATTTGTAGTTGTGCTGCTGGTGCAATGTTGTCCAGTGAATTAGTGCATGGTGGATGTACTTTATCGGCTATAGTAGCCCCCTGTGTTGCAGGTGTACCCATATCGCCGGTAACTGAAGTAGATGTAACATTAGAAAGCGTGGTCTGTGACTGAATCCCGCTTACGTGCTCCTTGATGAGTATGAGAGACTGTCGAGTTGCCTTTTTCTGGAGATAAGCTGTGAAGGAAACAAAGAGGAGTCAGATTCTGTGTCATTGTCAGTTGTAGATTGAACATTTCCCTGATTTTTTGGTATGCGATATTTGGTCCTAGAACCTTTGTTTTGAGAAGGTAGCTGCCAACGATAAGGCTGATGGGGACAGTCAATGATATAAAACAGATGACCATTATTCCGAAACCAAGTAATCGTGCAATTGCAAAACCACCCTGATCTTGAGATCAAGGCTGCTGACAAAGGCGGCAATATTGTTCTTATGACCAAAACTAACTATGAACAAATGGTTATGAACATTTTTATGTTATAAAGAGTGGTATACACGCATCAATGCAACAAAAATTAATCAATTCAAAGCCGAATTTCTGTCTATCATTGGCTCTGCCCATCAGAGAGGCCTTATTGACCAAGATTTATATAATTATCTCAACATACGACACCCCAGACTGGCTACATTCTACGCCTTACCTAAAATACATAAACATTCAACCGACCCCCCGGGAGACCAATAGTATCGGGTATTGGCTCTCTGACGGAAAACACTAGTCGTTTAGTCGATTCCATTCTCGTGCCGCATGTATTAGCATTACTATCCTATATTAGGGACACTCTCGACCTTCTAAAACACATCGAGGGCATGGTCATACCTCCTGATGCCCTGCTTGTGACATTGGATGTTGAGGCTCTATAGTCTAGCATCCCCCACGAGCAGGGCATCAGGACAGTACGTACCTTTCTGCATGAACAGAATCACCACTGCTGGGAATACTGTGAATTATCTTGGATCTCTTGCAGTTCATACTGACACGAAACAGTTTTGTGTTCAAGGATTCCCACTTCCTCCAGGTACAGGGGGTGGCCATTAGCACATGTTGCGCACCGGCCTATGCCAACCTGTCCCTGGGGGGGTGGGAACGGACCATCTTTTCTGATGACTCTTTATCGGTATTTACGAGCCAGGCGCCATGTTGGCTACGTTACATTGTAGCTACGTTACATTGATGATATATTCATAATTTGGTCAGGCACTGTTGCTACACTCAAAACCTTTATTGATATCCTGAATCATAACCAATTCAACTTAAAGTTTAGAGTATCCAGCGATATATCCAAGATTACCTTCCTTGACCTTACTATCATCAAGGATAGTGACGGCTGCTTGGCCTCCACACTTTTTAGAAAAGAAACAACAGGTAACACACTGTTACATGCTGATAGTGCTCACCCATACACACTGATTCGGAGCATACCATATGCACAATACTTGAGGCTATGCCGAAACTGCACGCATACTGATGAGTTTAAATCACAGACAAATCTACTCCGTGACCGCCTCAAGGCAAGGGGTTATAGCAAATCCCTACTACGTAAGGCATATAACAAGGCACTGCGCCAATCACGCAACTCATTGTTATACAAAAATAAAACTATGAAATCCAACCAACTAGTAAGATACATGACTAGATATTCTGAACATCATGTGGAATTGCGGAACATTTTGACAGCTCATTGGTGGTTGCTACGGGATGACCCAATTCTTACCAAATATGTAAGTCCATCTCCTGACATTACCTTTCGTAGACCAAGATCTTTACGTGATGAACTTACCTCCAGTCATTACTCCAATGACCGTTCATCCCAACATCGCCCCAATGGCATTACCAGATGTGGCAAATGCACCTTTTGCCCCTGGGTTCACACGGGTACCCGATTCACACTCCCTAATGGTGAAGTTTTTGTCCCTTCCGTTTATGCCGATTGTGAGACGCAAGGGGTGGTGTACCTAATGACCTGTAAATGTAAAGCCTTTTACGTAAGCAAAACCGCTAGACATTTTCGATCCCGCATCAAGGACCATGTTTACTACTCTGCGGGTGGCAAGTCGGTCCCCTCAGTAAGTAGACACCTTGATTTATATCATAAATTCGATACCTCAGTAGCCTGCTTAATTGCCCTGGTGGTCATCCCCAAAGATCTACGCGGTGGCGATTGGGACAAACAGATTCTGAGAAAGGAAACCTAGGCGACCCAAGCGGATGTTCTCCTCTCCCCCTCCCTCCATGTAGTCTTCTGGCAAGCTGTCACATAACTGCCCACACTTGTAATGCCGTCACCAGGGAGAGACGAGTGAGAGAAGTGAGGGTTCGAGTGGCCGCATCGCTGGATCCTGGGAAAGGTGAGTGTGTGTTTGTTAAAAGTCAGCAGATACACTTTTTGTAGCTGCTGACTTAACAAAAAACGAGTGGAACTCCACTTTAATAATAAAGTGATAAATAGCCTGCTTGCTTACAAATTATAGGAGAATGCCTTCAGTTCGACTTTAGCTGACAACTAAGGTTTATATTCTGGGAGAAAATCTAGGGCAGTGTTAACAACTTGTGTCCAGTACATACAATGTGTATTTATAATTTTCGAATAACCATCATCTGATATTTGACACTTTTGAACACTATGATCGACATTTTTCCATTATGTGAAAACTGCCTCCCATAGTCAAAAATATTCAAATTATTTGCATAAATCCATGTTAAATGAAGGGTAGTGTCAAGCAGCACAATAATTTGCACAAACCATGGCAGGATTTCGGAATACATTTGTGTTCATGCGTGGGGATTTAACTACAGTGCTTGTATACATCTGAGATATGTGAGAATAGTGTGCTTCTCTAATGGGTGGTAATGACAGCTTGAATCATTTCATCCCTAGACAGCCAGTTTAGGTGCTATGCAATTCTTCTAATGCTTTAAACATCGCTGCTTGATTGTGTTCACTGTCACAGTAACTACTGGTAATTTTTTCTACTTTTCTACATAAAGAGAAATGCTGTTTCCAGGACAGCATAATTTTTTAGTTTACCAATGCTTCGTGGGTTTGTTTTTATAGGCTGAATTTGTGTAGGCAAAATTTTTGGTCATATCCTAAAAATTGTACTTCTGATCTTCGCTCCTTTTCTGAATTAATTTGAGCGACTTTTTGATTAGTAAACTTGGTTTGTGTCATCTTCTGTTTGCAGGTAGAGTATTTTAATATCTGCACCATTAACCCCTTCAGCTCTCATACCTGTACACATCCTACTGACTAGAGCAAATTTTACACTTTTTTTTCACTGCCATGGGCATGTGTTTTTTTTTGTTTAGTTTTTTTTTTTTACAATAACCTTGAAGGTAATACATTGGGTTTTCTTTTGGTGAAATGGTCTTGCAAATTATTTAATTTTATGAAGTTTACCAAAACTGAAAAAAATTGTGATTATTTTTTTCTAATTGATTGATGTTAGTCTTTTAAAAGAGATGTTACAGTTCATAAAAAGTATTTTATTCTATAACATTCCATGCAGTTCTATAATTTGTCCTGTTGTTGTTGGTAAAGGAGAAGATATTAAAAAAAAAACCATATATGCTCACCTGCGTGGCTGCAGCATCAATCTCCCGCCAGCTTTTAGACAGAGAACTGAGCGATCACACGAGTGCTGATCACTCAGTTCTCAGGTCCACTCTGAGCAGAGAGTTGTGACTGTCAGTCACAGCTCTTTGCTCTGCCCTTCCAATGCTCACTCTAGCGCTGGGCTGTGGAGGGGTAGTATCGATATTCCCATCACACATTTTCCTAGATAAGGCTTTAGGAGCTGCCGCAACAATCAGCTGGGACTTGTAACATCACAGGTCAAATGTACATTTTCGCCAGCAAAGCATGGATCATCAAATACAGTGGATATAAAAAGTCTACACACCCCTGTTAAAATTTTAGGTTTCTGTGATATAAAAAAATGAGACAAAGATAAATCACTTCAGAGATTTTTCCACCTTCTAATGTGACCTATAAACTGTACAACTCAGTTGAACAACAAACTGAATCTTTTGGGTGGAAGGAAGTAAAAATAAAAAAATAAAATAATATGGTTGCATACGTTTGCACACCCTTAAACTGATACTTTCTTGAAGCACCTTTTAATTGTAGTACAGCACTCAGTCTTTTTGGGTATTAGTCTATCAGCATGGCATATCTTGACTTGGCAATATTTGCCCACTCTTCTTTGCAAAAACACTCCAAATCTGTCAGATTGCAAGGGCATCTCCTGCGCACAGCCCTCTTCAGATCACGTAGAAAAGGATTGCTGCTCCAAAAAGCTCCAGACCTTTAGAAACACCCGCCCTATTATGAACTCGCAGGTGCTGGGTCTGCACAAACTTGGAAGAAAACGAAAAGTCCTGGAACGGCCACACACCGCTGAAGGCATCTTTATTAGTGTAATAAAATCCAATACAGTCACATCATATCTGAAAGAAACAGGGAGAAGCAGCTAACACGTTTCACACCATGTGGTGGTGCTTAATCATAGCTAAATAAACAAGGTTTGAGTGTGTGTGTGTGTGTGTGTGTGTGTGTGTGTGTGTGTGTGTATATATATATATATATATATATATATATATATATATATATATATATATATATATATATATATATATATATATATAAACTAAACAAAAATAAACAACCAATCAAAAAATGGGATTGTCTTAGAAAAAACCCTCCCACATGATAAAACCTTGGGAATACCAAGATAGAAAAGCACCTGAAGGGGAGGAACAAAAAGCACACCAATGTATAAAGGTCTAATAAGATGAAAGAAAAAGTTTATAAATAAATGAAAGTATGGTTGCAGTCTTAATGTGCCACCCTACAGTGTGCATTCATAGGCATGGTATGTCAAGTGAAATAATGGTGAACAATGATAAAAAGACATATAGCACATAACGTAATGCAGATCCCAATATGGATATAAAGAATCATAACCTGCTTATAAGTAATATCAAACAGATTATCACTTAGCCCCGGTTCACACTGAGGCAGCGTCACTTGCAGCGCGACTGCCTCAGGCAACCTGGACACGACAGGGGCGGCGACTTGCAAAACAACTTCTATATAGAAGTCTATGCAAGTCGCCTCAAGTCGCCCCCAAAGTAGTACAGGAACCTTTTTCTAAGTTGGAGCGACTTGCGTCGCTCCGATTAGAACGGTTCCATTGTACAGAACGGGACGCTACTTGTCAGGCGGCTAAGTCGCCTGACAAGTCGTCCTAGTGTGAACCGACCCTAACTTGCAAAAATTTCTGACGATAGTCAATGTATAGACAATCAATAGACATATAGACCTGAAGGCTATTTACGGCTATAATAAAACAAAACGTTTTTTAAGTTAAAAATGTCTATTGGAATGTCACTATTATTCCAATAATACCCTCACGAACATAAATGCAAAAAAACACAACAAATCGAATACAATATTGTTTATGGATTCATAGATGCATGTACAGGCAGTCCCCAAGTTATGAACACCCGAGTTACGAACGACTCCTACTTACCAACGGCCTCAAATGCCAGCCACTTGTGCTCCACGCGGGTCCTGGATACCTTTCGAGCACTTCCGAACACATCCTACACTTCCGTACTATGCCCCCAGATAACATAACAAGCACCCAGAACATCCCACATCCATGCACAGGCGGCAGTTACACTTACGAATGCAGTGTTCTGACCGGAAGTTACATTTACAAATGCAGTGTTGCGCCTTACGAACAACTTCGACTTACGAACAAACCTATAGTCCCTATTGTGTTAGTAACTCAGGGACTGCCTGTATACATATGCAACACCTTATCAAAGAAAAGATAAAAACTGAAGAACCGGCATTCGATTAGAAAGCATATAATGTCGTGAAGGTGAAATAAGAGGGACCCTGGCTGTATGTAAGGAGAGATCACCCCACATATTTTCAATCGGATTCAGCTCTGGGCTCTGCCTGGGCCATTCCAAAGCTTTAATCTTCTTCTTCTGGTGAAGCCATTCCTTTGTTGATTTGGATGGATGCTTTGGTTCGTTGTCATGCTGAAAGATGAAGTTCCTCTTCATGTTCAACTTTCCAGCAGAAGCCTGAAGGTTTTGTGCCAATATTGACTGGTATTTGGAACTGTTCATAATTCTCTCTACCTTGACTATGGCTACTGTTCCAGCTGAAAAAGAGCCCCAAAGCATGATGCTGCCACCACCATGCTTTACTGTGGGTTTGGTGTTCTTTTGGTAATGTGCAGTGTTGTTTTTTCACCAAACATATCTTTTAGAATTATAGTAGTTTTGTCAGTGGATCCGCGCTACAGGATGTATTTGCAACTGCAGCCCCCCTATGTAGGCAAGGGACACTAACGTGTACCCTAAAAGGGATAAATATAACAAAATAGGGAGTGGCGCTGTGCATAAAGGATGTATTGGTGTGTAATGTTTATCTGATGGTGGTGATAGATGTATCAATGTGACATACTATAGGGGACAACAATAGGTATTAATCGCTTTGAATGCAGCACTATATATCCCACATAAAAATAAGAATAAAAATAAATAAGTGCTAATTAATAAATAGATTAGTTAGTGACAATAAATATAAAAAGTGCAGCTGTTATCCCATATGCAAAATTAATAATATTAATGTTAGTAACCACTAATAATATAGTATACGTGAATGAAAAAGTGGTAAGTGCGAAAGTGTCAGGTACGATACAATTAGCAATGTTCCAGCACCTGCTGGATGGTAAAAATAAACTGCAAATGTTAAATTAAATGTTAAAAATAAACTGCAAATGTTAAATTAGGGTAGAGGGTGTCCACAATCCTCTATAGTGAAGGACAAAAAAATGCAAAGCAATGTGTGTGAAAAAAAAAAAATATATATATATATATATATATATATATATATATATATATATATATATATATATATATATATGAGGTGTGTGTGTGTATAGATATATAGATATATATGAGGTGTATATATATATATATATATGAGATGTGTGTATATATATATATATATATATATATATATATATATATATATATATATATATAATAAAAAATGTATATAAGATAGAGGGTATCCGCAACCCTCTATGGTAAAGTGCTGAGAATGCAAAAATTAGATGCGTGGAAATTTTTTTTTATATAAATATGAAATGTAAATATATTTAAAAGTGTGCCAATATTAAGACCCAAACTAGTGAATAATTGATATATATATAGAGGTATGTCTCTAATAGACTGGTGGTAAAACAATTAGTAACAATAATAAGTCTCATGTGAAATGACAAAAAGTTCATGTGATGTCTTCCACCGGATTTCTTCCAGATATTTAAAACAAACTCCCCCTAATGTGATTCCACTCACCGGAACGCTGTACCCCTGCAGGGGTATAAGCATAGGATGCTTGTATGCCGGGTGCCGATCAAATCCAGGTGCCAATCAAATCTTTATATGTTGGTATCTCCTCCAATTCAGTTCCTCAATCCGGATCAGCCACTCGTACACAGGAAGGAGATGGGGGAAGATGATGATCCCCAGTCCTCAAGCTTGCTGCAGGTTCAGCTTCAAACTGGGCTTTGTTACTACACACGGTATTCACTTGCAAGTCTCTGAAAGCAATTTTTCTCACTGGACTTATTCCCACTTCACAGTTTTTTTTTTTTTTTTTTTTTTTTTTTTTTTACACACATTGCTTTGCATTTTTTTGTCCTTCACTATAGAGGATTGTGGACACCCTCTACCCTAATTTAACATTTGCAGTTTATTTTTAACATTTAATTTAACATTTGCAGTTTATTTTTACCATCCAGCAGGTGCTGGAACATTGCTAATTGTATCGTACCTGACACTTTCGCACTTACCACTTTTTCATTCACGTATACTATATTATTAGTGGTTACTAACATTAATATTATTAATTTTGCATATGGGATAACAGCTGCACTTTTTATATTTATTGTCACTAACTAATCTATTTATTAATTAGCACTTATTTATTTTTATTCTTATTTTTATGTGGGATATATAGTGCTGCATTCAAAGCGATTAATACCTATTGTTGTCCCCTATAGTATGTCACATTGATACATCTA